>OY720644.1:45477858-46677858 GCA_963169105.1 Ceriagrion tenellum | reverse complement strand
GAGAGAGGGATGCAGCAACGCCCGCCCCGAAATGAAGGAAAGCCGTGTGTATATCAGACGGTGTGCGCGGTGCACACAAGTTTGGACCAAAATTTCGATTCGTTTTTTTTTCAGATAACGCTCGGAACTCCCGACGGAGGAGTGGTGCGCGTCCCGCATAGCCTTGCTGGATTGCTGCTGCCCTCCTAATGCAAAGCTTCTTCACTGCCGCTGCGTAAAATTAGAGGGGAATTGGAAGTAATTTGAGACAGTCCTTCACTTTTTCCCAGTAGACTTCGAATGTTACTGCAGCAATCTTATTAATTTTTTTGTGGGAGCTGCCGAGTTCACTGCGTGGTGTTTTAAAATAATGCAGTAGTTTCACCAAGTAATGGCTATCGAAGTAAATTTTATTGAGTAACTCGATATCCTATATTCTCACTCCTTCATAAAGCTAGAGGATTGCTTCTTTTAATTAGTCTTCTAGGGCATGCCCTGTAAGACCATGTGCATTTAGTGAAAAAGCTATGCTCATTTTTTACACAATTTGTAACATTAAGTAGGTATAAATCTACAAGTCAGTATTCGTCAATTCCATTTAACATACATATTTTTGATTTGTTGATTACATACATAATCTTGCTTGATTTAAGTGCACATTTTTTTCATAATTGTTTTACATTAATAACTAATATATATCGGTGTGATAACCCAATCCCCAACTGCAAGTGTTCAGTTGTTGCATAAGATATTCGTATAATTAGGTTTCAAAGGATATAACTGATGAACTTAGTTTCTAGGATATAGGGATTTGATGGGACTTATGGAAGGAAATTTTCCACATGTCCCAGACTTGCTCCCACGCTGCAATGCTTTAATGTTTAAGAATTTGGAAACGAAATGTGAGGAAACTGCTCACGTCTTAGCTTACTCTCCCAGTGCGTTCTTGTGGCTTGCTTGTTGCAGCTAGAAGAAAAATCGAATGAAAATATTCCCGAGTGTCGCGCTTGTTCTTCTATTACATGCTACACGGATGTTGAACATAGTCTGTGGAAAATTCAGGATGAAAATAAATCATACGAAAGGATTAAATTTAATTTCCTATCAAACTACCCCTCATCTCACCATGGAGACCTGATGACAATCCATTGATGTGACGCTAAGATCTGGGTAGAGCCACTCTGAAAACCTACCAGCCGGCTAAAGACTGTCCAGATGACGAATAAGTCGACTATCTAAAGTAAACATATTTCTTGATCAGTTGTTGATAATTTTGTAGTTTCTGTAGCATTTGTATCATACCGATAGTGTGATGCTTGTTGGTGAAAGAAAATTTCTTCACTGTAGTTCATTTAGGTGATAAGTCACCCCCTGCCAAACTGTGGTGGTTTTCATGGTAATAAGTAGATATAGGTGAAAAATCAATAGCTTCTCAGTTGATATGTGAGGGAGTTATAGATAAAAATAATTCGAATAACAGTTTAGAAGCGAGCTGCGAAAGGGATAGACAATTCAGTCCCCGAAGTGTTCCCCTAGAAAAATTGAAATCAGTGGAAATCAATCAGTTTCAATGGAGAGATATTCTTATAGATGAGTGTCATAGTATTTTGAAATCAGTTAATAGAGATATATTTTTACCAGAAGTTAAGTTTTCTGAAAAAGTCACAAATGTAATTACGGAATTACTCCTGAGGAAACGTGAAGCATAAATAAACTTGTCTCGTTTTAGAAGTATTTTACATTGGTATCCATTATAAAGACATGTACTTAGTGCTCTTATACGCGATGTAAATTGTGTAGAGATCTGAAATTGCGTAGTAAAGTACCGATTATTGGTCTTCATCTACATCTACATCATACCCTGCGAGCCGCCGCATGGGCGTGTGGCAGGGAGTGTTAGGTCACCAGCCGTGCAGAGATGTAAGTTTTGGGGAGATGAAATGGTGACATGTATTATACGAGTGTATTTAGAGGAGCTCAATTTTTATTGTGGTCACTTATTGTGCGCGGAAAGAACGAGTTTTTGTATCTATCAGTTCGGCAGTGTATCTCTCTTATTTTATTGCATCTGTCAGACCTAGAGATGTAGTGAGGAGTCATGATAATATTCTCTGTGTCGCTCTGAAAAATATCCGTTCTGAATTTCTCAAGCAATCTAAGCCTCGCGTGTAATCTCCGAGTCTCTAGGGGCTCCCACATTAATCCCTCTTAAAGTTGTGAGACACTCTATGTAGGGTCGTAGCAGTTTTTAATGAAATGCGCTGCTTTCCTTTGTATTTTATTAATTTTTTTGGCCAATATTTTATGACCAGGGTCCCAAATGCTCGCGGCGTATTCGAGGTGTGACCTAACAAGAGCGAAGTAGCATCTCTCTTTGACTTTTTCATCCGAGGACCTTCCTATTATAAGTTTAATAAAACCTCGTTTTTTTAATACTGTGCCACATAGGTATGTTTTGTATGTGTAATGGTCTTAATTAATGATAGAAATGAAAAAATTAAGTATTAAGAGAACAATGAGAAAGGCGAAGCGTATATAACTTTCGCGAAATCAGTGTTAGTGGAAAAGAATATCAGCTAAAAGGATTTAGGAAGGATAGAGACAGATCAAAACATTATGATGACAGATCTAATATAAATAGTGAATTATGGATAGCTGAAGGAGTTACTGCAGGTTAGGCTACAGTTTGGACGAGCTTCTCACATGACACCTGTCCGAGAACTCATTCCCCCACGAATAAGTAAGCCCGAATGATTGAATATGGATTCTTGTGGAAACTCGATGAGGATACTCGGCGAATCAAAGGAGATTTTTGGTTAAACGTCAGCTTTTTTGAGTCTCAGGAGATATACCCAACGGAAACAAGAGATGACTGACTATTACAATAATAATTATAAGCTCGTATGACTGAATGATGCTAGCTCGCCGGCTCGCTATGGGAAATTCCGTTAAAAATAAATCCATTACCAGGACAAGATATTCACTACGTTTACCAAACGATCTCAGATCGATCTGACCCGATCAGCTCGGAATGGTAAACGCAACGAGCTGGTGGGATCGATCTGAGAAGCGGACCGACTCAGCCCGCTTGATCAGCCAGTCTGAGATTTCAGACCGATATGAAACAGTGGGTCTGTGGCGCTCCTCGTTATTATTTTGGATGTCATTGGGAGACAAAATTTAATCGTTATTATTCAATGCGTGTGTTGTAACAAGAGTGCATTGCAGCAAGTGACGTTGATATATCGTAGGACTTAGCAATTCTACCTTAAATTGTGCAATTTTGTTCACTCGAAATGCGGCTGATTTCCAACTCTGCACTTGTTTACACCCTGGGTCAATCGTGCTTCAGCTGATTGAGTCGATTGTTCACTATCGATATTTTCACTCCGTTTTGGTAAACCAGGCGATCTTAGTCGGCTCGCTTGGAAGTTTCAGATCAGTCCGAGTTCAGATCGATCTGAGATCGAATGGTAAACGTAGTGATTGAAACCGTAAGCGCTGGATTGCATCCAAAGTTACGATTTGTTTGGGCATCGAGCGTATTATGCGAAAATTAATGCGATAAATCTTTCCCGCAACCGCGATCCGTCTTTGATTAAAATTCCTTCGATATCCGAGCATCACTTCTGCGTTAAATTAAATGAAACTCGGGGTTGCCTGGTCTGAAAACCTTAACCGCAATTTGGTGGTCGTAAATATGTTTTGAAGTGGAATTTGTGCGAAGATTTGGGAACACGCCGATCGCTGCGTCTTTGTATATTTTTTCTCAGCCACTCACGTAGCTCCAATCTGAGGTAGGTAGTTGCCAAACTGCTTCCCTCGCTTGGAAATGAATTTCTCAGTCAGGTGCATATTTGCGAATAAATTGAATCGTCCGTTCAAAGAAGATATGATTATTCGATCTCAACCTCGGTCGATTTATGTTTTTGCTTCCCATAACGAGGCGAGCCGACAAACAGGTGCGTATCCAAGGGTGTTATATACGAGTCTCGAAGCCAAGGCAACCGCTGTGCTGTCTAATTTTCAAGTACGAGAGTCCTCCGCACACACGCTTTCACTGCCATGAGGATCACTACATCTACATATCACCCTGCAAGCCGCCGCAAGGCAGGAGGTTTTAGGACACCAGCCCTGTAAATATGTAAAGGATAAGGTTTTGGGAGGAGAAATGGTGACGTGTATTATGAGAGTGTATTTGGTGGAGCTGTTTTTATTGTGGTCGCTTATTGTGCTCGGAAAGAACGAGTTTTTGTTCCTATCTGTTCGGCAATGTATCTCTCTTGTAGGATCTGAGTCTTTCCCAGCGAATGCTTAGAATGAAGCGTTCTCGGGTTTCCAGCCGGGTAATGGTGTTAAACTGCACCGACGTTTCGATGACGTAGTCTGCCATCGTCTTCAGGGTGAATCGCCATTCACCCTGAAGACAATGGCAGACTACGTCATCGAAACGTCGGTGCAGTTTAACACCATTACCCGGCTGGAAACCCGAGAACTCTTCATTCTATGTATCTCTCTTATTTTATCGCTTCTGTCAGGCCTAGAGATGTAATGAGGCATCATAATAACATTCTCCGTGTCGCTCTGTAACACTCAAGTTCTCAACTTTTCAAGCAAGCTAATCCTAGCGTGTATTCTCCTAGTCTCTAGGGGCTCCCACTTCAATCCCTCTAAAAGTTGTCTAACACTATATGTTCGCTCGTAGCAGTTTTAAACGAAGCGCGCAGCTTTTCTTTGTATTTTATTAACTTTTTGGTTAAATCTTTACGACCAGGGTCCCAAATGCTCGCGGCGTATTTGAGGTGTGGCCTAACCAGAGCGAAAGAGAATTAATTTCGTATAGGGTTTGCACCAATGCTATATGAGTCAAAAAAATACTCCCTTTCGTTTGTATTGAAGGACGCATTTGGACTTCAGTCCCCGTAGTTTTCACCCATAACTCAAACGCTAAGATGGATTGGTGACTTAATTTTATCTTAATTCAATTCTTCGGAAGAATCAACTTTTTGTTGGCAGTTTTTTCGCGAATTTAAGCATGATATAATTCATTATTTTCCTCTTGTTTCGCCAACAATCGCATTAAACCTTACGTGACTTCAACTACAATTTGCGCAGAAAAGGGGCATGGAGTTCTTGGTTATAATTGAACAGAATAACGAGATAATGTTTTTTACAACCATCCAGAAAGCGAATTTAAGTAGTTTGAGCGGTATAGTTCCCTTGTCGTAATGGAGACCATATTCGAATTTTACATAAAATAAAAGTTAAAAAGGGGATTGCTCCTGAGAAAAGATTAAAGATTAATTCAATAATGCGTGTGTCGATCTCTCAAATGCTTACGCTACTCCTGTCCGATACTAGCGACGTCATCCATTGAAGAAAGGATAAGCTAGGAACTTGAGAGTTGGGAAATAATTTCACTTTGTAATATTCTACCGAAAGTTTTATTTCTTCCTACCCAGGGTTTCGACTATTACACAGTCATTATCAACGTGTCTCTCACTTTATTAGGGAGGTACCCTTTGTTCCATTAATAAGATATATCAGATTATGTGAGAAAGAAGAATATTCAGCATTGCTAACTAGACCGATCATCTCGCGCTTTCGCTCACAGCGATGGCTAAAATTCACTGCGCAAAAATTTCATTTCATACGTCACTCTAGGGTGGATACAAAGACCTTGATAATGACTGTGTTATCCCAAACCCTGGGTTGGAAGAGATTAAACTTTCTGTGGAATTTTACAAAGTAAAATTATTTCCAAACTATCGAAATGTGGAGGAAGTCAATGCGGGTTTTCCACCGGGTCAGGTTGTCCATGTCTGCTGACGTTTCGATGAGCAACTCGGTCATCGAAACGTCGGCAGACATGGACAACCTGACCCGGTGGAAAACCCGCATTGACTTCCTCGATACCATACGCCGGGAAAGCCTTCGATCTTTCTATCGAAATGTGGCTCCACCAAGTTAAGCCTGAAAATTTGATGTATATACCCTTGAGAGCTCGGTTGATTCTCTCTTCGTGCGCAGTAATCTGTAGTCATGCAATTTATGCATAGGCTCATCGCGCCGTTTTTATGTAACAAAACGAAATTTGGGGAACGTTTATTGGTCTGTTTTGCATCTTTGCCTCTCCGAATCGCCATCTTTTTTTTCATTCAGGAGCGAGATCAATGATGAATGTGTTGTCGGAAGCATTGTTACAATCGATCACTCGTCGCAACGTCGAGGTTTCTTTTCATCGGCGCTCGCCGAGAATCCCAGAGAAGGTTTTTGCAAAAATTTCTCCCGTTGTGCGAGATCGCGGTGACGGAAAAATTGGTCATTGTACCCTTGAGTGACGGATGGAATGAAATTTTGGCGGAGTGAATTTCAGCAATCGCCGCGAGCGAATGCGCGAGAAGACCGGTCTAGTTAACGAAGATGAATATTCTTCTTCCTTATATTCTTCATATTATCACGTATATTTTATTTATGGCGTAAAGGGTACCTTCCTCGAGAGTGAAATTATCATCATCAATGGTTGTTTAATCCAAAGATGGGTTGGCTGCTGGCCTCCGCCCTTCTCTATCTAATGCTAGTTCCCTTACCTCCTGGTATCTTTCCCCATGTAATTTCCTCCCTATTTGGTCCATGAACTTATTCCTGGGTCTTCATCTGGGGACTTTTCCCTCTATTTTGCCTTTAACTATGTTCTTCATTAATGTGGGTTAGATGCCCCAGTAATGGACATATATGAAAGGAGTGTGGTTCGTTGGTTCGGCCATGTTGATAAAATGGATGAAAGTCGAAAAACGAAACAGATATATAAGAGTGAAATGATTGGTGCGAGAGGTAGAGGTAGGCCGAGGAAGTTATGGTTGAATGTGGTTGAGGAAATACTTAGGAGGAGGAATATTTGGAGTCTTAAAAACAGGAGGGCGCGAGTCTGTATGAAGCAGTGTATTGGGGTAAAAGAGGTTTGCAAGGATAGGTCAGTGTGGAGAAAATTATCGATCTAAAAATATGTATTTATGAGTGAAACTTTGTGACTGTACCCACCCCCGAAGGGAACGTTGTGATTGGTATGTATGCGTATTGGTATGTATGTCGTATTGGTATGTATGTTATTATGTTCTTCACAAAACCATTGTGGCTCAGGGTATGTCCAATCTATTTTTTTCGTAATTATAATAATAATTCTTTATACCTAACATCCGAAGCCAATGACTAGGTATTTAATACATGGACGAACACACACAACCATGCCCAGGGAGGTGTAAATATCCTACCCAGGCGGAACTCGAACCCGCGACCTTCGGTTTGGCAGGCGAGGATTTTACCCGAGGACCCAGCCGCCACCGAGGCCGGCAAAATCTTTTCTGTATGGTGTTCCATATGGTCCTTTCCTCTTCTACTCCTTTGTACACTTAATAATTTCTTATTTTGCTCTTAAACATCCTCCACCAGCACCAGGTTTCGTAGGCTTCTATTCAGCTCTGCTAGTTAAATTATAGGAAACACGCAATTGAGAAAGTACCTTTCATAACCTTATGTCTTATGGATGTGTCATGTTTTTTCTTTGGTCGAATATACCTATTTAGTAATCTTTAACTCTACTCTATAATCACATCATTAACAATGATCGAAATAAAATTAAAATCAGCAAGTTATGAAAGCATTAATGAAAGTCAATGCATTGAAACGTCTGAGGATATTATGAGTCTTCGCCAAATTTAAAGGTTTAAGTAGTGTTTCGATAAACAGGTATTTTTTCTGGATGTTAATATCTCTCATGATGACCAACGTGTTTGTTCACATAATGGTGAATGTTATAAAAATATTAAATTACCTCATGTTACCAGGGCCACAATCAGTGCTTCGGATTTGAGAAAAAAAAGATTTCGTCGTTAGGTGAAATAAATACACTGTGACGGTTGTATGATTTCTGTCCTTAATGCACAACACGCCCTTAGGGTGGTTCGTTGCGTTCATGTAGATTCATGGTAGAACTGCTATCGGTTTTTTATTCCGACGTAACTACAACTACGCGAGAGAGTTGCTCTCGAGCAGAGTAGATCTCTTACGAGTCGCCTTCAGCGTAACTTCGTCAGGTAGTCCTTGGCAGTTGTGCGAGAACATGACCAGCATTCCAGTGGACCTTCATCTTCCCTGGCGAAATACCACTCTAAAAGTCGTTTACGTAAAACTCCTGCTCCTTTCCTCCATCCCTGCGTGTCCATGGACTTTCTGGCGGTAAGCTCGTGTCAAGGCGACTGTATACCAAAGTCATCGGTGACACCGAGGATAGGTGGGTATGCTGGTCATGGGAGGATTATTAGGGACGCGGTTGGTTAATTTTAGTGATTTCTGATCTCTCGTGATTAAGAGGAGTGGAAGAAGGCTGGAGAGGAGCGCGGCGTAAGCATTAGGCTCCTTGTAACGACACTAGAATTTTTAGTTTGATAGGGTGCGAAGACGACTTGGGTCATTTTAACGACACTAGAGGTCCTCGGACTTGACAATCGGTTCACCATTGTCATTCCCCGCGATAAATGGCAAGAATACGGAAAACATTGCTCGGGGTAATAGTTTTACTGTTACTTTTTTGTGAAGGACTTAAACATTCTCACTTAAGCAATTGCACTTTTGACCTAAAGATGTTGGCAAACACGTTTAAAGTGGAAAATCTTGATCATATGGATTTTTCGAGCCAAAATAACTTTATTCTCAAGGATCCACTCTACTTTGAATACGAAAAAAGTATGATATTCTGGAAGGAATCATCGGACTGCGATAATATCGAGTTTGCGACGTGAGATTCACCACTGCCACCAGATATTCTGATTAAAAGTCGGGATTTATGGAGAAGGTGCTTCAAAAATTTGCATCTTCGTGCTCGAAAATCCGGAGCTCCTTCTGAATAAGGGCCTTGCACCAGGAACAGAATATCGGGCATTCGGGATTTCCGTGAAACTGGGTGTATTTTAAATCAATCCCCACTTTTTCATCTTAAAAGTCAGCTTTTTCGACACTGAGACGTCAATTTTGACTGTAGTGTAGCTGAAAAATTCCAAGTGCTTCCTGAAATCGAAGTACGAACCTTCGTCTGTAGGCCTAACGGATGTTTACTATGATTTCTGGATGGCGCAGTCGAAAAGGATTTGATTTTGGAAGAAAAATAAGGGGAAAATCAGGTATTTTCGAGACAGCGACTTGTTTCACTCGAGCTCGAAAAGCCGAGCCCATAACGAATGCGGAACGCATCGAACGAGAATAGAACCACAGACCTACCCAATGGACTGATGAGTATTTTAAATTTCTGATGGCATTGTCGAAGATTATACGATGGCTGAAGAAAGATAAGGATGAAATCAGGAATTTTTGAGACCGACTCTTTTGTCGATCTCGAAAATCCGAGCTCTTAACGAATACGGAACTTGGAACGAGAATTGAACCACGGACTTGCCCGATGGGCTGATGTATATTTTGATTTTCGGACTGGTAGTCGAACTGGATAAGATGGTTGAAGAAAGGGAATGGGAATAATCAGGAATTTATGAAATTTCTCATATTCGTTTAGAGCTCTAAAACCCGAGCTCTGGACAAATATGAGAATTGACCACACACCTACCCAAAGGACTGATGTGTATTTCAATTTTCTGACGGCGTAGTCGAAGATTATGTGATGGCTGAAGGAAGAGAAGGATGAAATAAGGAATTATTGAGACTGCGACTCTTTTGTCGAGCTCTGAATCCGAGCTCTTAACGTATATGATAATTGATTGGACTGATGCGTACTTTAATTTTCGGATGGCGTAGTCGAACCGGATAAGATGGTTGAAGAAAGGGAAGGGGAAAATCAGGAATTTATGACACCGCGACTCTGTTGTGGATCTCGAAAATCCGAGCTCTTAAACGAATACGGAACTTGGCACAAGAATTGAACCACGGACCTGCCCGATGGACTGGGGTTTATTTTTATTTTCGGAGGGCGTTGTGGAAAAAAAGGATTTAGATTGAAGGGGGAAAGAAGAGGGAAGAAGACGTATGGGGAGAAGGAAAGAAGGATGAGGAGAAGGAACGTGGTTGTAGGCTTATATATGTATACGTGAGCCTCGAGCTGGTTTCAAGCTCTCTCGACTACTTTTTTTAGGATAATTTTTTTTGCCCTTTTTGTCGCCCGTCGTATATATCCATCCCTTCGGTTCCTTTCAGTCACACATGAGGAGACAGAATGGGAGGTGCAGACGATGTGGGAGGGGCCAAAGCCGGTGGGAGGGGGAGTTAGGGGGAAGGAAGGGACTGCGGGCAGGCATAGTCTGCCGCCGCGGGGAGGAGTGGGGAAGAGGTTGTGGGAGGGAGTCGGGAGGGGAAGTGTCGGCGGCGGCGATCGGAGCAGACGGCTACGTCTGGCAACACCGCCTCGTGGCCCCCCGACTCCCTTCGGACAGTTGATGCGAGTTTAGCCGATAGGAGGGAGAGGGGAGGTGGGAGGGCGAAGCTTGGAGCTCGTAGTGGTGGGGGAGCGGTAGACGGTGCTTCTCCAGCTCTTTGGAGAGGAGAGAGAACATGATGTTGGTGCGCGGAGCAGCAGGTCTGGGACCGCCGGCGTAGATGCTGGCGCTACTGCGAGGGTCCACCGATCCAGTGGAGGGATTTGTGTCTGCCGATCCGGCGTCGTCCAGAGGAACGTTCACGGGAAAATACGATACATATGTAAAGTGCCGGGCACGAGACGGACTTTTCGCGGCCCCCAGCAACGGAAGAAGTGTGAAGAATTAGTGAGGAGAAAAAAGCGCGCGCTCATCTTCGTGAATTTTCTTGGATTTGCCTGCGAATTTTCGTACATCTCCTTGAATCCCGGTTGGGAGGAAAAAATCTTGAAGGCGAAGAAGATTTTAACGTTGCGGGAGAGTTTGTTTTTTTTTAAACCCTGAAAATTTTGAAGAAAAATATTGGTGGTGCGACGTTATTGAAAAGAAAATAATAAGGTGAAGAAGGGGGGTTGTGTGAATTATTGCAAAAAAAAATAGTGATGTGATCGGAAGAGGAGACGACCGAACTTGAAAACTCCCCTCAACCCAAGTTTTGATATACCGTCTTCTAGATGGCGCTATCATCCTCAAGTGCACCCCCATACGTCAGTCTGTACTACTCTATAGTGCAGCGGGCGACCACGCGATATTTTAAGGAATACTATAGGTCTGGTGAGTTATATTTGGTGATTTCTTATTGGTGTGGGGGCGGAGGCGCAAGGGGGGGTGTCCCGGCGTGGCGCGAGCTGTAGGGGTGTATGAGCGCGGGGCAAACGCTATCGGCAGCGATTGTCTCCCCCCCCCAAATTACTCCCCCGAAAAATTCATCTCTGGCACCGAAATTCCGCCCAGTTTATCACATTATCAGTGAACTTCCCCATCCAGCTGACTGTCCGTAGTCCTCAGGAGACGATGGCAGTGGGCATGAGATTATTTAATCGTGTTCGGAAATGTTACTCGCGTCTACGCGAATTTGAATTGGCGGCAGACGGTGTAGCGTTATCCCTTCTGGCGGTCGGACGTTAGACGTCGCTTTTGAGTGCATCCTTTCGTTTTGGATAGCATCTCTTTTTTTGAACAGGAAATATTAGTTAACATTCCATTAAACTTAATTTTATGCTAGTTTTAGCCCGCCGGTGAGTCGTGAAGCAGGGATAATTGGGCTATGCTTCTCTAAGTGATGCATTACTGCTTTCATTTTTGTTGGTGTTAAGATGATAGGTGTTGCATTGGTTTGTCCATGGCCGATAATTTTCGTCGCCAACCTATCCTCATGCCGCCCTCTTTTTGCTTTCCATGTGCTTTCCATGCTTCAAAACCGACATCATTTCACCCACCCCATATCTTGCGTATGCTGTCATTGGTACTGAAGCTTTTCTACAGTACAGGCCTTTGCTCGCCATTTACGTCCACTTCTCAGTCACCAGTGCTGAAATTGTCCTCAAGTTTAGGAAATTTGGAAGCCCTTCGTCTTTACATCTAAGCGGATCGGCATGCTATACAGGTCTGCTTAGGTCACACTTGGATGTTTCGGCGCTACCCTAAAATTTTTATATCCGTCGACGGTAGGAAAATTGGGTGAATATGTTTACCGCGCCCAGTTAATCGTTAAACCCAAGGTCCATACTGCATCATTTATAATTTCTTTGTCGCCTACAGTCTCAAAGATAACGCCGAGAGATAACAGAGGGGTTATTTTTTAGAATAAATTAAATATTACTGTTTACACTGCATATTGTTTGGTAGCTCCTCGTTCATGCATCGTATATCGTTCATTATTGAATAGTTCGGAAACAGTTATACGCAGTGCTGCACCTGACACCCACAAAACCTTGGGGTATTCTATTAAGTTCCATTGCTGTTCGTTGGCTCGTTAATGCTACCTTTCTGTTAAATGAGGATGATTTGTGATGTGCATCCCAAGTAATAGACGAGGGCCAATCCTCGCGCGTGGTAAGCGGGCATGATGAAAAATTTTTGTTTGTCACACCGTGGCACTGTTCAAAGTAGTAGTCCATTCGATTACTTTTCCTTTGCCCATTGTTTTATTTTGAGAAAACTTATGTTTGCTTCTTGTTCTGCAGGATAGGGAAAACCAATCGCGCTGTCAAAAAACTTGGCCGCCCTGTTGTCTTCTGTACTCACTGATCCTTGGTCCACGAAGTGTCAGTACCCTCTTCTGCACTCTCCCAATTATTATATTCTCCACTCCCCCAAAGTCCGGGCCAAAGCAAAGAAGGCGGGTACAAGATTGAGGAAGAGTGGGTGGGAGAGTGAGGGAGACAGTGAAGTGTAATGTGGAGAAGACAAGTACCACGGCATCGACATGGCCTTAAATTTTTCGGCTGCTTCGTTTGCAGCCTGCCTTTCCGCCGGCCTGGCCGTTCCCAGGCAAATCATGTACTGCATAGCCCAGGGTAAGGAGGAGGAAAGAGGCAAGCTCCTCTTGTCCACTTATTTACGCATATATTTTGTATTTTATTGTCGAGTGGTTTTTTTCAATCAAGTGATTCCCCCAACGATTCATGTGCACTAGCTTTGTCTAATCTGGAAATGTTTGCTTGATTTCGTCCTTCGGAATTTTACACTCGGCTGATAATTTTAAATTTGAAATGGCATTTTTATCACCCGTGGCCCTGGCGTATAATTTGACTTCTCCGATACATGCTTCATCGTAGTCGTGCTGCAGGTGCATTGCTTTTCGAAATTACCATCCCAGGTCATCATTTGATTACTGTTTATTTCCAAGGGCCTAATAATATATCTATCCTTAGTTATTCTTTAGTTAATCTGTCAAAAGGTCAATTTGAAGCGGTACCCTTTTGCCCCTTGTGACGATCGTAATACGCAACCGCATAATGTTGACATCCCTGGTGCGCATGAGTCTCGGGTTATTTCTTGTATAAAATTTTAAGTGCTCAGTATCGTTTAAGTAGCTGGCAGTGGTAGTTAATCTATTAAGTACTCTTCCTGTAAAACCATGGTTCATTAGGTAATTATATTTTTCTGCATAATGGATAATTGTTATAGTTTTATCTCGCCGTTGATTTGATTCAACTCGGCTATGCTTGTGTGGAATTGTGATTTGGTATAATTCTGATCGTATTATTCTTATGAAGTGTCTCAATTTTTTTGTTAAACTGTATTGAAACTATAAGCTGTAGTCTCTATTATATCGCTGGGCTGTTTGGTTTTACTGTTAAGCCGACTATCGTTTTTACTACTTTATAATAGGCGCCAAAATACTACACATAAAAAACCATATTATGTTACTGTGGTAATCAAATTGGTGACTGATTCCTACAACTGCTTTGATGTTAGATTTTCAACAAGTTGTCCTGTTTATCCTGGTGGATTAATTATCATTTACACGATTCTGGCCCATGGATGCCGGCGTTTTTTCATTATTTTTGCCTTTCTTTTATGCCTTGTGCCTAATATGTGAATATTTTGGCTATTACCCTGTTTATGCTCACCAACGACCGTTTCTTCTACGAAAACTCATTTCCTTTTAATATTCAAATAAGAATGCTTTGGATACTATGTGTGTAAGCTTATTTATGAGTGCAAATCGTGATCAATAGAAAGAAGCGCTCGCCAACAGATTAATCGGATGTGCTTGGACCAATTCCTATCCTTCGGTGATTAAAATACTTGCTTGCAACAAATTATAACTCTACCATTTGTCGTGTCGAATTTGTTTTCTAACGAATGGATCTTGTGGGAAGAGCTTCTTAGGTAGGAATTCAGGGATTAGCATAATTTTTTTCGTTATTACGTTTTACAATTTTAACGTGATTACTTTTATCTTTCAATTGTCACCCATGTAATTCTTCTGCAGTGTAATATTTGATCGACCACTGTCGCTTGGATGAGCTATAAATTTGTGAACATCCGCTACCATGCGTACGAATCTTAAGGACGAGTTATGTTCCCGCGAAAGGAAATCGCTACTTTTCAGTAACCTAGCATATTATGCAACCCTCTCTGCTGGTTATGCGCGGCAGCTTTCTGGTCCTTGCGTTGTGGGTTGCCTAATTTCAACCGCGTTGAATGCTGACTGCCTAGGATCGTTCTTTTGAAAAAACTAGTGGTTAATTATTGGAAAGCGCTCTTCATGGTGTACATATTGCTTTTTATTCAAAAAGCTCTCTTTCTTTTGCTTTATTGGAGCTAATCAGCCTTAAAGGTTAAAGTTACTGGTATCATATAATATTTTGTTGTAAAAAAGTAGTAGAAAAGGCCATGAGAAACTTCATAGTGATATTGTGTCGTTCAGTGCTCATCAATGGTGTTTCTTACATCGTTAATCTTTGGTGATATTGCTGCTCTTTCTTAGTTTCTTCCTTGAAATGTTGGAAAATTAAATAATTGGACAGATTTTTCGATAATATTTTATGTTGTTTAACTCAAAATTTGACTGTCACTTTTTCTAGTTTTTTCTGTGAAAACTCAGCTCAAGGCTTTGCTTTTCTGTTAGGACTCATAAATTTGAGTATTCAGAATCATTCATTCAGTATTTGTGATGGATTATTGCTCTTCTAAAGCATTTATTTTTACTCCCAACTTGCTCTTTGATATATTTGAGAAAATATTACTTTTTTACTTATTACTGTGTCATTATTTCATGTGGGTGATTGGGAATTTTGATTATGCAGGACCACCTTGAAGTATAATAGGTACTATTTTAGCTTGGACACATATCATCTGTGTAGTCAAAACTTTTCGCCATTAGGTAGATCTATGAATCTAGTAGGAATCTAGAAGTTATGCTGATACCCACCGACACATTTAGTTCTCATTTCAGCGTTCAATTTAGTTCAAAACTTATTGTATGGCAGATTCCCTTTACATTTCTTCTCAGCTAATATATCATTTAACTCAGCATTATCTTTTAAGATCTTCCACTGCATAAACATTTATTAGTCAACAGCATTCAAATTATGCTGATGGTCAAAGAATGAAATTAATAATATCTTATTATTTACATATGAACACTTATGTATGCAATAATATATTTTTTAATGTCTCAGTGAAATGCATCCAGTCAATGTTTTCAACAAAGCCTCTTGTTCATCCAGCAAAAGGTTTCAACAAAGCCTAGAGGGTTCGAAGGTTACAAATAAGTTGTGCTTGCCATAGGTTCTTGTGACTTCAGACTTATGACTAATTTTTTTGGAAATAATGTTCAAGCCCTATACTAAAATTGTAGGAGATAAGAGGCATAGTGTCGATGATTTTGTGATGTTGCCTAACAGTTGTTAAAATAATGACAGGTGGTATTTCTATCAATGAATACACTGCTTTGTTTTTGGAATGTGAGAAGCGTAGTATTCCTTATTCGATATTGTTCCTTATGATGGTCTAAGTAACAATAGATAGTATTTCTATCCAGTAAGGCTTTTTATGTTGAGTGTTCGTTCAGTTTTAGCTCAGGTTGATCTCGAAAAGGATATTGATTATGTGCCCAAAAGTGGAGAATATTACAATGTCAAAAAATAGGCGTGGAAGTGAGTCAAAATTCCCTTGTGGGTAATTTTTTTTACTCTGCCTCTTGTCCATATTTTCCCTTACTCTGCCTCGTGTCCATATGTAAGGTGACCATGCATACTGGTTTTACTGGGACACTACTGGTTTTCAGGTGATTGTTCTGGTATCCTGGGAGAGTTGAGAAAAATTCTATTTTGCATCAGCCTTCAAATTTGGCTATTTCATAAAATGGAAATCTCCTCTAGAAGTTGAACTAAAAGTAATTATCGTTTACATTAAATGAAAATTTCTCTTCACTACCTATCAGAATTATTATGTTTTTCTTCTTACTTAGTAGATGCTCCATGTATATAACCCTTCCCATATGTATATTACCCTTAACTGTTAAGAAAATTGCTCTCTTTGAGATTTTTAAAAATTTAGTTGTGTGGGACTTGAAAAAGTTGAGAGTTTTCTGTGGCTTCTCTTGTTTAGAGAGGCATCAGAAAACTTGCAGAATTGTATTTTCTCAAGTAGAATTGAAAGACCAGGAAAGAAAGACCCTTTATAATTAGATTTTCCTCATGCATTGCACCTTGCATCACTGAGTTCATTACTCTTTTTGAGACAATTTTTAGTGAAGTTACTTAGAACAAAGGAATTCATAATTTAAGAGAGTAGGGAGCAGTAGAATCCAATATTTTTGGTACACACTGTGGTAGAGCCACTGATAATTTCAGATGACTCTTCTCTGAAAGATGTACGAGCCAAGGGTTAAATCACAGTAATTTTGTTCCTCCATTTTTTCCAATCTTAGTCGTTTTTCTTGCTCCATGGACTATTAATTTAGGGATTTAAATTATACATATTATTTGGTGAATGGGAACTCCAAACTTTTAAAATCACTGGAAGGAAAAAATAAATCCATTTTGACATGAGGAAGGCATTGCTTTGATTTGTTCCCGGAAGTGTACATGGTGATAGTTTTACTACAGTGCTGCATATCAAGCCTATCAGAAGTGATTCCAGAGAAAAGAATTGTCGATGTATCATAAGTTAACCCTTTTGCGCCCCAGGCACTCTAAGGAAAATGCTTTCCCTGTTACGAGTAGCATGAGAATTTTTTGTACTTCTCTCTACGGTGCTCTCTCGTGGCGACGAATCGCTCAGGTAGGTCTTTTGACCATTTTGGAACCCCACTCAGTGGGACGGTGTGCGCAGGAGGCCGCTGTAAGTTTGTTGCATTAGCAGTGGTTTTTTTAAAAATAATGCTTCGCTGTATACTTAAAAAACTTTTATCTTTTAATGAATTTCTTATGTTATTTTGAGCATTTTACAATTTTAAACGAAATTCTAGCATTAATATTAACAAATTTAGAGTTCTGTGTAGAGCTCAAACTATTAAGAGTTCAACACAAGAACTCCGTTACTATCAACGCTAGAATTTTGTTTGAAATTTGCTAAGACTCAACAAAAAAAGATAATTCACTTCATAATGTTAAAAATATTGTAGAGTGAAAAAAATAATTACCACGAAAAACCATTGCAAATACAATAAATTAACCGTGGATTCATGCAACAAGGAGGGCTACTAATGATGCGGAGGGTCGAGCTCACTTGCCGAGAAAGGGTCTGGGCTGTCCCTAAGCTGGGTCTCGAAGGGTTACAGCATACCTGAGTTTATTGCTTGGGCGGCGGTCACTTCCCATCCCCTCCGTCGGCCATAGCCGACATTCGTTTGTTTGCGAAGGAAAACCCCCGTTGGCTAGAGCCAATATTCGTTCTTTTGTGTATGAAAAACTGCGTCAGCTATGGCCGACATTTGGCACGAAAGGGTTCAAATGTTTTAGAATAAAATTACAGTGTGGATGTGGCTTTGCTATTCTTCCTCAGTCAGCACTTCCCCTAAGTGATGCCATTAATGGTACATTGTATAAAATTCCCTGTAGTATGGAATATAAAATATACTTTCATATCTCTACAGTTACCTTTATTTTGATTGTTGAATTCTGAAATACGTAGTCAAATTTGTATTCTCTTGAAGCATATGATTGAAGTTATTTCATGTATATCTGTAAAATTAAAATACTGAAGAATGGGAATGCTTAGCATTACTTCTCTGGAGGTTTTTGGGAGGACAGATGTAACTAATATATGAACCATCAGTGTGGTATTAAATGTTTTTAGAGCAGTATTTTAAATATTGTGAAATCATAGCCATTAACTTATTTTTCGTTCCAATTTCATCCTAACTTTCAATACTTTTTCAATATTCATGCCAACTACCTCATACCACGGGTAACTTAGTATTATGCTTTATATTTTTATGACATTGATTTGAGAATATGAGATGTTGCAAAGACAGCCAATATTGCGTGCATAATTTAATTTTTGGGACCCATAGCATGGTTTAGTGAAGAAAATTAGCCAGGCAGTAGTGTGATGTATGCATGCATAGCATGCAGTGTTCAGCTCCAGCTATCAAAACCTAGCAAATTCTTATGCATGGAAACCCTTATCTGACCTACTGTGGGCAATGATTTTATTTTAAATCAGATACCAAGTATCCCCAGTTAGTTGAGAAGTAAGTTGCTAAGTACCTAATCTTATGTTACTGCTGTATATCTTTGATATTGAACCTTGATTTATAGAATCTACTGCTTCTTCTTAACATGAAGTCAACATTGGAGATGTCGCAAATTTGGTTTATGCCAGATATTCATAAATTTGGAAATATCTTTGAAATTGGGAAAGGCACTAAATGACTGTGATAGACTGAGTTGCTAGTGCTGGAATTTAGATGTGAGGCTCTTCACAGTATCTCAATTAGAGTTACTTTTTATTTCAGCTGTCTTACTGTCTTCATTTCAAAGAATTACTAAGAAGAAAAATTTTTTTGAAGGCTGTGCTCACCTCATAAATAATTCTGCTCTGTATAAAATCCCAGCCTTCAGATTAGGAGCAAAACCTTTTTTTCTGATCTGCTAGTGAGTTCTGGGAAAATTTTGAAGCCTATAAAATCACGCAGGTTGAATTCAGCTAGACATGTTCAGAGGCATCACTCAGAGTTACAGTTGATCAGTAGCCAAATTTCTCTTCCTGGGTTGCCAATGTTTAGGCTTTTAAAATATCCATTTCAATGAAGTGGTTGAAGCACAATGTGTGAGGAAGGATGTAAGTTGTCTTTTGTGTAGCCTCTTAATTCCCAATAGTTACAAAAATTAACAGTGAACATATTTTTAACCAAGCACTCATAGTGCTGTGGGCATGGTAAATTGTACACTATTCCCTTATTATTTGCTGAGTATTTTTCCCCTTGATCTATTTTTTATAAATTGAGTTATAGATGAGATACACTTGTATCTGATTTATGAAAATAGAAGTTGGTTTATGACTATTAAATATACACATTAATGTATGTTATTATTTCAATATAGATTTAGAATTATCAGGATTTTTGATGCTTTTGAAAACATTCTTATATATTCTACACCTAATACTTCACCTTAGAGTATAAGGAAGTACCTATGTGTCAATGAAATAATGTGGAACCTGAGTTGATGCACTTGTCATCAAGCACTTGAGAAACCATAACATCAGATATTGAGTTTGCTGGATATGCTATTGAAATAAGTATCTACATCATGAAAAATGAACAGAAGTAGCCTAGGAGTTAATCTTTTATACATGGACATTACCTCGAGATTTGGTGTACTACTGATATTATCCTAAGACCTAGATGGCATCTTTTGGCAGACTAGGACTTCATATTGATTTAAAAACAAACATCCCCTTCTGATTTTCATTTTTACTTCATGTTTTTTTCTTCACATGCATTGAGCGAAAGCGTTGTTTTTCAGCCCAATGGCATATTCATTGACCTGAGCAATGGTTTGGATTATAATCCCAACTTTGATGAGTATTTTCTGGCTCTAGGTTTGCTGTTTCTAATGTCTTTGGGCTTTTAGAGTAGGGTCATCCAATCCTCTAGCATCACCACTATGTTGAATGTGATTCATGCTCATGTCTAATCGAAGCAGTGTAGTTAGGAGAGAGGGATATTCACTCTTTCGGAGGTAGTCAGGAAATTAAGCAAATTTGGAGTTCAGTATTTTTTAAAAGAATTTTCTTCAAATATGCTGCTAAAAGGACATGCAACATTAAACTACTAAATAAGGTCTGGGTATATGTGGGTAACTACTGTGATGGCCTTTTTCATTGCAGATGAATTTGATGAAGTCATGTGAAGTGTTAAGAAGAAATGTGGTGTGGACAGCTCATAGGAAACAAGAGTACTGTTAATGGTAGCTTTAATCAACCATAATCAATAATCAATTTTGTTGCATTCCTGAGGGTTCTGAGTTCAAACATTCCCTTAAGTATGTAGTATAACCTTAGTTAAATAATGTGATTTCTGACTACTCTCTGTGAAATTCCATCACTGGAGGTAGAACTGACTCATACCTGTAGTAGCTCAGATGATAATTCCAGTTTATTATGTCTATCAAAAGATTCTTATGATTTTGGATTCCCATATAGGTACTCATTCTATTCTGTGGTGCTTGTGTGGATTTAAAGGCTTATTTAAATACCCTACTATTTTGGTACCACATATTGAAGTATGCACCACAATGGCCTCTCAGGTGTAATGCCAAGAATTTCGCTTCATTGAGCGATCCATAATTTATTTTTTTGTCAAGTTTGAGTTTTCTGACCCAGTCGTTCAGTACCTGTGAAATAGTAATCAGTTTTAGGTAGTTTAATGGTATAGATTGAGCAAATTATAGGTAAATATTTTATATTGTATTACCAAAATGGTTGGCCAACATTTTTTTTTAATCTTCAGAGAGCCTAATGTGGTAACCAGCATGTTACATTAAACCACTAAATAATCCCTCAACCCTAATAAGAATCATGGCAAATCACTTGTGAAGTGTTCTAATGGTTGAAGTCGTACTTGAATTCCCTATCTCTCGGTTCAGGGAATTATCACTAGGTGGGGTGAGATGAAACTCTTCCATCTAACCCTTGAATTCTGTTTTCTCCATGGCAAGATGATGGGGTTATTGACTCTATTGGGAATATGTTACATTGTATTGTTACTTGAAAGGGACGCATGATTTAATTGCAACAAAAGTAGAGTTTAAACGTGAAAAAGCATGGATTTTCCCAGCTTCCAACTCACTCCACATGTTCGAATTCATCCCACATTATTGTACTCTCTGGTTTGAGGGAGTGGTCCCCTACCTTTGGTATGCATACCTTTAAGGGTACATATTGGGTGGTTTAGGGATTTGCAAAGAATCTCTAATCATGTTGAATTTAAGGTTAAAATAGTAATAAGAACATAAATGATAAATATTTTTCTTATGGAAGGGCCACAAATTTTGGAGATGGGTAATTAAGGGGTAAACAAATCAAAAATAGTTAGGAAATTCTGGTTTTGAGACCTGAGTACAGCTCATAGTTAATATATGGAGTCATCAAGGGTTCTTAATGAGGATAATTTTTATCGTCTCCCTCTGAATGTATTCAACAAAAGTAGTAAGGGCCTATTTAGTTATAATCGTAGGAAAGGGAATATATTTGAAATTCTGTGTTCTAAAAAAGTGGATAGGACAGGAAAATGTGATCCAATAGGTGACCATGAGAATTCACCCTGTTACAGGCCTCACAGAAGCTGGGGAAGTTGCATATTGGATAATTTGGAGTCTGGAAGGGTCTCTACGAAGGGTGAACGAGTTGTAGATATGTATCCTTGTTTTCTTCATTCTTCATTGACTTCCCTGTGTCCATTGTACCTACCATTTTTGTCTTCTCCTGATATTGTCATCCATCCATTCCTTCTGATTCATTTATATGGCTTACCCTGTCCTTGACGTAATGTTCTGCTCATTCGTCTGCCAGAAGCTACTGTGAGACTGTACCTTGTAATGATGCTGTAACTTCACTGATAATTTGAGCCCCTGCCATAGTCAGGCTCAATGTGAGGTCGAGATCCTCAAATGGAAGGCTTTGTAGGGCCTGCCCTATTACTTAAAATGATATAGAAAACTGGTTTTATTATAAATTTCAATGGTCACCAAGTTTTATTGTTTAAAAAAGCTATTTTATGCTTGTTGTCTAAGAATTTTTTTCAGCAAAATTCATATAATATTTCATATAATTTTCATTTAAAAAATTTCATATAATAAGCTTTTAAAATACTATGTTGAGAAAAGCTGTGATTGTTGATCTTTCAGCCCCTCCTTAAAACCTATTTTTGTAGTACAATGTTTGTGGTGGAATTGTCTCAACTTCCGAGAATTTTTTATGAATTTTTAACAAAAATTTGATTTTATGACAAACCAAGAGTGATATTGTGAGCAAGAGGCACTACCACTTATTTTATAAAATGTATTTAGGAATTTTTTCTGCGAGCAACTGAGTTAATAATTATAGTGGGTACAAGTGAATAAGTAAAAAAATTTTGATGAAACATTTGCCCTTTCTTAAGGATAATATTTTTGTCTATCAATTGGAAACTTTTACCTAACCTAATGTATTGATTTTGTAGAGCCTCAAAAATATGTCTTTGGGGAAGGCATTCTTTCTATCCTCATGAGGCTGAATATACCCGCATAAAGCCCATACCTTATGTTCTGGTCAATCCTCCTAAATATCTTCCATGGGTATCCATTGAGCAGATCATCTATTTTCTGGAAAGATAATATATATACTTGTGCTTCAAACTTGAGTTACCTTTCTCTCTCTCTAGTGCTTCTTCCATTTTGTATTTAATAGGGCTGGCCTGATAGATACTGGCCAATGTCAATACTGTTGACAATTTAAGGTATCAGTCACTGAGATGTAGGGTATTATCAATAGCTAAATCAGCAATTTGAGTATCAAATTGGTGAATAATTTCACTCATTTGTGGAATAGAACTCCAGCTGACATGTATCATAGGAATTACTATTCCAAAGACAATTTTTGTGGCATGTATAGAAATCAACTGTTGTGAGCAAAAGTGGTCTATCAAGTGGCACTTGCAAGTTTAATTACTCTAAAGTATCCCTTAATTTAAGCAGTTTCTATGATGCTGTTAGACTTCTTGAGGGTTACAACTTAACTGAAAAATCACAAAATGAGCAAATTCCACTAGTACAAATTTATTACACTACCTAGGTTTCGCCTTTAAGGCATTATCAGGTCTGATCTGTCTTTTACGGCATCCACTGATGATGCCGTAAAAGGCAAAACCTAGCTAGGTTGTGTAATAAATTTGTACTTGTGGAATTTGCTCATTTTGTGATTTGTCATTTATGTTTTGGTTCCACAGAGTATCGCCGGAATCGTCAGAATTTGTGGTTACAACTTAGAATTGAAATAGCATTTGATAATGGTTTTTTTAAATGAGTATAATAACTGAGTAAAATTATAATTATTTAAATAGAATATATTTAATGTAGTTGTGTAGTTGGCATCATTGTAATATCTGAGGAGTAAAAATAAGTGCAAGGTGTGATGCCATGTTACAGCATATACATGATTTAAAATAAGGCACTTTGTCCTGCTTATTGTTAATACTTGAATGGGTGTACAGTGTTTTCTGCTGCCCTAATGTGCATGCCACTGGCAACACTTAATCAGGAATAGGATGTGCTTCAATGGTGAAGCTGGTTCAGGTTAGGCACCTGAAGACAGTGCTTAATCATTGAAATGTAATTTGTATTGGGGAGTGGGATAATGATGGTTCCAACCTTATTTTGATAATTTCAAGTTAGGTGCAAAAAAAATTTTGTATAAATCCTGAGATAACATATAAGAATGTTATACATGCATACTGTCTAAATTTTTTAGGTTTAGTTTAGGGTGTTTGTAAATTTTAAGGTAATTGTCATCTGATTAGTTTATTTTGAGAGTGATATTGTAAGGGTCACTGGAACATGACCGATGTTGGTTGACACTATCTCACCCCATCTCCTTTAGTTGAAGGTTATCAGTGGATAATGCAAAGTATCATATTTTGAATCCCATAATTAAAAATGTGTAACTGTGTAAAATGCCTACCATTGATAATAAGTTTGTTGGTGTAAATAACATATTTGTGTACTATCAATGTTTGATTGGCAATACTTGAATAAAGAGGTAATTATTTTTTATGGGATTTTAATGGTGAAACTACTATGACACCAGCCCTGGTTGGCAATGTGAATTTCTCATTAACTTTTGGTTCAAGATAGATTTATTGGTGACACTTCTGGGGGCTGTGTACCTTGGCTTAAAATGCCCCTTTAGTTCTGACTTCTGCTATAATCTAGTAGAGATCTTTCCATTCCCCTCCTTTTCTTGTGCAGATGGCCACTGATGGTATAGTAGAAAATGATTTTCATGGATTCGTGAGGATGTTCACCGTGTGTAATATGCAATATGCAGTAATATGATGGCCCAACATGGAGATGAAGGATTCATATTTAGAGTATATGCTTAGATTTTAAA
Source organism: Ceriagrion tenellum (assembly GCA_963169105.1). NCBI lineage: Eukaryota > Metazoa > Arthropoda > Insecta > Odonata > Coenagrionidae > Ceriagrion > Ceriagrion tenellum. The sequence continues at coordinate 46,653,412 of OY720644.1, read as the reverse complement.
GGAATAATGTTGTATGCATCATTATGATTACCTATTGTCAATAAATTTACATGTTTTCCACAGTCTAAATACTTTTATGGAAAGCAAAAGATGAAAGTTACAGCACTTATGCTTAATACTAATCCTGTCTCTGGAGGCCTGCACTAACATGTTTGCTTTAAGTAGCAAAGCTGAGTCATAAAATAAAAGCACATAGACTTTGCCGAAGCATTTTCGGCCATGGAATACAGCCCCCTTAATGAGTCATTAAGTTTATTTAAGTTTGCCATGCTTAATTAAATTTTTCCCATGTTCTTCATCATGTTATACATTTCAAATGGTATCCCTACCAGATGCCGCTGGTGGTCCTTACGTCCTGTATAAAGACGGAATGGAGAGGGGGGGCCAGGGTGGACCTGGAGGGGGTGGTGGGGGAGGGGGTGGAGGAGGAGGGGGAGGTGGTGGTTGGGACCCATCGTCCTCTTCAAACGCATCATCCTCCACACCCCCCAACAATGGCAACGGGAGCGCTGGAGGGAACCCCTCGTCCACGTCAACGACACCTGCAGGGTACCCTCACTCGGTCTCACCCTGTGGTGGAGAGGATGGGATGGGTGGATCGAAAGAGGGAGACAACACACCACCACTCCATTCCCCTCAGGTGAGTCAGTGCTACATTGATAATCTCTGGAGTTGGTGCATCATCATCATTGGTCGTTCAATCCTAAGATTGGTTGATTGTTGATCTCCACCCTTTCCTATCTACTGCTAGGTCCCTTACTTCCTGGTAGGCCTTCAGATGTACTATCCTCTTTATTTGGGCCATGAACTTATTCCTGGGTGTTCCCCTGGGGACTTCTCCCTCTATTTTACCATCAATTATGCTCTTCACAAACCCACCGTGCCTCAGAGTGTATCCAATCCATCTGGTTTTTCTTTTTTGTATGGTGTTCCATATGGTCCTCTCCTCTTCTACTATTCTGTACACCTCATCATTTATTATTTTGTCTGTCCAATTTTAGCTTCAGCATCCTCCTCCAGCATCAGGTTTCGAAGGCTTCTAGTCTTTTCTGGTCAGCTTTCCCAGTGATCCATGCTTCCAATCCATAGAGTGCCACGCTCCACATGAAGGGTTTCACATAATGTCTCCTGGTTTGTAGTCTACAGTAGTTGTAATCTTGTCATGTACTCTTTCTTAGCTTGGGCTACTCTTCGCTTGACGTCCATTGTACTTCTTCTGTCCCACGTGATGGGGCTTCTGAGATAGTTGAAGGAATCCACTTGCTCTAACTTCTCTTCTCTCAGGATAACTTCTACATTCAGCTTCTTTCTTACGCGTACGAATATTTTCACATACTTATTAATGTTGCTCTTTTCAGGTATTTCCGTCGCGTGTTTGGTTTTTTCGACAACAGTTTCTCCCCTCTTCCTGGGGGCGTCTTCAGGTCCGTTGGACATTTTCGTAATTGTTATTATTTATTTTCGTTGTTATGTATTGCGTTGCTAGTACATCTAGGACCATAGGGTGTCTCGATTGCCCGCTCCTCGTTGTGGTTTCACCACTCTCTCCCAGGTTGAGGCAAGTGGGTATCCATCCTCCCGATTGAAATTCGATGGATATTTCACCAGCTCTACCGCTTCTCTGATCAACCTGGGAAAATAACGATTTTCCCTTGAGAGTACTCTCACTTGGTCAAAGGCAATCTGATGTCCTGGCTCGAACCACGCATGCTCTGCAACTGCGGAGAGGCTGAATCTCCTCTTTTCGGTGGCCCTCTGGTGCTCTTTAATTCTGCACTGAATTGCTCTCCCCGTTTGGCCGATGTAGGATTTACCACATATACATTTGATTTCATAGACTCCCTCATACATTGCAGCGGGAATTTTGTCCTTGGGTTTTGGGATGATATCTCCAATTTTCTTCGAGTTTGAGAATCTCGTCACTATACCATACTTCCGAAGGAGCCTACTAATCTTTTGTGCCGTCCCTGCGATGTATGGAATTGTGGCATATGCAGCTGGCTTTTCTTTAGGTCTTTCTTTGGTTCTGTTTATCATTAGATCAAAAATTAGATTTGAAAAGAGCAACATTAATAATTATAAGAGTCGCGGAAGCCTTCAAAGAAATTTTCACATACTGTTTGAAAACATTCATGTGGAGTGTGGCGCCCTATTGATCGGAAGCATGGACCTTCGGAAGAGCTGACCATAACAGTTACTGCATTTTCTAGCCTATTCAGGCTAATTGAAACATTTCAATAGTTGACTCTACCATCACGGGCTTAACCAGGATTTATGTTAGGGGGGCACGACACCCATCTGTAGATTAAGGGGGGTTAGGGTATCATTCTTTCTGGCTTCATAAAGCAGATTTGGAGCGAAATGCTTGATTCAGGAGTGGGGGGGCAGCTGCCTGCCCCTGGCTATGTCCATGTCTGCCATAGTCATCAGGAATGTGCTGAGTCAATTTATTCTTCATTTATATACTTTCCATTATCAGTCAGGTACTCCCAACTTTCTCTCTTTCTGCTTTTATTCATTATAGTGGAAAGGAAGAAAACTGGTAGGAAATGACTGAAAGTGGACAGCATATAGGTGTGACAGAAATTGAACCTGCACATGATGATGGTAGTGTCAGCTAATGAAATGTCAGCAGCCTATTGCCTGTAGTGATGGAAAACCATGAAGACTCAAATGATACACCAGGAAAAAAGTGCATTATTAGTTCTCCCCTAATGTCCTAGGGTTCTGGGAAAAAAATTACTTAGTCATGATTTTGAGCCCTTGCAATTACTTGCAATTTGCACACTTATTGAATATATTTTCGTAATCCACTTTACAACATCTAAAATTTGGAATCCTCCCTTCTCATGGCATGAATGTGTTTCTTTGCTCATTTATAGCCAATTCACAGCCCTACCATTGTTCTTGCTTAGCTTCTAACTAATGATAGGAGCATTTTTGCGTACATAAGAGTTTGATCTGTCAGTGAATCTTTAAGCTTGCCTCTGGCCTTAAATTCAAGATTCTTAGTTGTAGTCTACCTCTTGATCTCTGCTGCCATGATCCATGATGAGCCATCAAGAGCAGAAGTAGTTTGTAATTATTTTTGTATTTTGTATATAGGTGCTCAGAACCATTCCCCTGTTTGTTTGATGAATATGTTTTGTTTTGAGTCTAGTGGATATGAGTATGAATGACCTTGTAAAATTCCATAATTTTTGAAGCTTGAAGCACAACCAGTTTCTCCCACTAGGATACGATTAGATACGATAAAAACTTTTTATTGTACCTGCTTTTTTTTGGAACTTTATATACTTACTTTTGCACTGTTAACATGAGTCAATTCCACCATGTTACACCAAAAAATATTCATTTTATGTGGTGAGTCAAGCTTCGGTGTTTATCATCCAGAAAGCAGCATTTTAGAGTTTAATAAATTATGAAGTTACCAGTAATCCTCATTTTCCAAAAAGTGACTTTTGATCTCTTATGACATTCTTGCTCTCAGTTACACACTTGATGGTCTTGGTATCCTGGCTGAAACTTGTCCTTCCTTCCCTTTACTTGCAGTATGTGCCGCCACCTCCACCCCCACCGCCTGGTCCACCTGTAGAGGACGAGAAGGGAAGTGCCGGGAGCAATGGGGGAGGAGGCGGGGGTGCAGGGGGAGGGGGCTCGGCAGCACCATCGTTTGGTCCCGAAAAGATCCCCTCTCCCGACCACCATCAGAACGGTCCTGGTGGTGGAGGAGGGGGTGGCGGGGGAGGAGGGAACGGTGGAGGGAGTGGGGGTGGGCCGCCTTCGGAACAGCAGAGGGCCCAGCAGTGTTTTGGTGGGGGCGGAGGGGAAATGCAGTACCCTTACTTCAAGGTGAGTGCTTGCTGTAGGCATGTAGAAGAGGATGTGATTCACAACTGGCACATAAGGGTCCTTTGAAGCTCACACTTTTGTTATGCTTCCAACGTTGAATCTTCTGTTTTCTGGGTTTTCTGTCATGTTTTTCGATTGTTTATACAATATTTATACATAAGTACAAATACAAAAATATACAATGTTTTTCGATTGTTTATACAATATTTATACATAAGTACAAATACAAAAATATACAATAAGACCATGTATTGGTCAGCTGGAAAACAGAAGATGAATATTAAGATCTTTTGAAATGTAAATTACAACTGTGTTTACTTGCAAAGATATGCTGTCCACTCAAAAGAGCCTGGTTCACATTTTGCATTTTTCCATAACATAACATAACAGAAGATGAATATTAAGATCTTTTGAAATGTAAATTACAACTGTGTTTACTTGCAAAGATATGCTGTCCACTCAAAAGAGCCTGGTTCACATTTTGCATTTTTCCATAACCTGTCAGCATGATTGCTCTTATCTTCATCACAAAATCCCATCTGAACTATAATTGATATCAGAATTAGATGTCACAGTGGTTAGAGTCGGTGGTCCTTTTATAGAAGGTCATAAGTTTGATTCCTGGTAGCGAAACTTTTTTCGTCTCAATTCCAATTATTTTCAATCCCAGTTCTCGCTGAATGATGGAAGATTTTTATATTGTCATTTTTGAAATATTCCATTGTTGTCTAATTCCAAACATGGTACCATGACAGCTACAGTATTAAGACCCACAAAGAGTGAGGAAGTTTCTGTGAAAAACAGATTGAGAATTTTAAACTTGGCAATGAAGGTTTCATTACATTGAAAACCCTGGTACTCAAATAGGAAAGCTACCTCACTTCCCCATGCAGAGCTTGTTTGACGGCAGTGGACCATCCCTCTGAAAAGGCTCTTGTGCACTACTGCCACCATATTTCGCTACTGCTGTAATGCCAAAGTCTGTCACATCTGCATACCTCACCCTGTAGAATATGCCTATTTTACTTGGGTAACCATAAAGGAGAAATGCATTATGTAAACTGGACTTGAGGCCAAATTGCTCGCAAATATTTTTTTATACTTTTGAGTTTTCATTAATGAGAATAATAATTTTTTCTTGTTTGCTGTCTCCAAAATTCAGAAATTTCAATTTCCTTTCACAGGACTCAAGGTCGATGCCGCCTCCCCCACCAGGGATGCTCGGCGGGGGTGGATTTGGTGCTCTCCATTACCTCAAGCAACCAGGAATAGTCTTGGCACCACTCAGTCACCACCACCACCATCACCATCACCACCACATGCCGGAGGGTGCTGGGGGGGAGGGCAGTAATGGTGGCGGTAGCAATGGGGGCTCCATGTCGTCGGGCAGTCCGTACGGCATGCAGGACAATGGGCGAGGGTTGCCAGATATAGTCCAACAGCAACAGCAAGGGGGTCCAGGGAGTCATCCAGGGATTGTTGGGGGCGGTGGGGGGATGGTGGGTGCCGGTGGGGCACATGGTCCCACTAAGAAGGGTGGTCCCAACTCTGAGTTGAGGTTATTCAAGTGTGCAGCTTGCGGAAAGGATTTCAAGCAGAAGTCGACTCTTCTTCAGCATGAGAGGATACACACGGATTCTAGGTGGGTGGAAAACCTACGTGTTATGTGTATTTATTTTTTAGACACTTTGATTTATTTGTTTCTGGGTTTTTAGGAATGTTAAAAGCGATAGTTGGCAAATAAATGTAACTGCTTTAGGCTGGACGTGGTGGAAGTTTGTCAATATCCGTGATGAATGAGACTTTGTACTCTTCCATAATTTTATTTAGGTTGTTCAAGTGCACAGCTTGTGGGAAGGACTTCAGGCAGAAGTCGGCTCTACTTCAGCATGAAAGGATACATACAGATTCTAGGTGGGTGGAAATTTAGGTGTTTATTATTGTAATGCGCTTCATTATAGTATGGCATAATCATGTACGAGGAAAATGAGCTTCGATGAGGACTTGATAAGCTGTATCTAGAATAGGTGCAAAGCATGCTGTGGCTGTGTGTAGGTGAACTTTCTCTTATTGAAGACAGCTGAAGCCTATCTGAATAGTGAAGCCCGTGGCCCAAGCATCGAGCCTCAGCCAAAGCACATAGTAAGGCATTTCGTGGACTTGTTGAGTATTGTTGGATGATACCATTTATGTCATCTCTGCCTCACGCTAAAGCCTGCTTAACCCAGACACTTTGAGATTTGTATACAGCAGGAGTCTGCCTTTAATAGCATATTTTAAGCTAATTTTCCCCATGCAAGATTATGCCATAGTATTGTGAAATGTGTTGTGCAGCCTAAATAAATATGTTGGAGAGTACAAAGTATTTCATTCATCATGGATAGTTGGTGAATTAACTTTGTGGAACTGGGGCACAACAATGATAGGATCTCCTTATAGTATTCCAAACTTATCTTATTTGTCTGTACCTGTTTCAGTGCACACAATCTTATCATTCTTTAGAAGTATACCTAAAATTCATAGGTATGCGTTGAAACTGGCCAAGACAAGTAATATGAGCATGGATTATTATGAAGTGGTTCTGTCATTTTTTGGGAATGATGTTTTTGATGAATGATTTATATGGATATTTCTCTGTAGATGTCTTTGAGGACTTTTTCATGTTTTAATGAATCAAGTTATGATTGGAAGCATAAGGTCTTTCCTTATCCACATCATTTTGTATTTTCTGAAACTAATCACTTGGGGATTCACTCTAATGATTTGCCAATTTGATTACTCTTACAGTAATCACCTTTGGCAATCTTATGTCACTTATGTCCTTGTGGTGATAGAATGAAGTTAATTAAATAAACCAATCTGAAAAAATCTTTCAGACTACCAAATTTATATATTTATGAGTGGGGAATAAATCATTCATTATACACCTTCATTGCAACCTTATTTTTGCATTTCATTTCAACCTCATTTTTGCATTGCAACTTTATTTTGGGAAGTCATTTTTAGTACAGGAACTCACGTGCCTGTGCTAAAAATGACTTCCCCAAAAAATAATACTGTTACTCACATAGGACCACCTCAAATGCTCCCTATTTTTTCCAACACATTATTCCAGCTCAGTTCTACAAAGTTTGGTGCTTATATATACCTTGTATCATTTTAATAGTACTTGTAGTGGCTGCACATATAGTTGTTCACTTGAAGAAGTTTTTTTAGCAATGTAGGGAATGAAAAATTTTGGGATAGTTTATGCTGCTCTTGTATTTTTGTTTCCATTTTCCTAACCACAGTATGAGAAATTTGTGCTTAGTATTCCTCCATGAATGGTGTGAAGACTTTCTTACTCTTTCTGGTCCAGGAAACTCATTTCTTCTGGAAATTTAAAATTCTTTTAACACTTCTAGTGACAGTGATGAAAATCCACTTCAGCAAATATTCTGACCAGGCTGACTAGATAATCAATTTATTTAGATAATTTATTACATAACTCATAGCAATGACATTATGAGGTGAAAATCACTATTATTTCTACCCCAGGTTTTCTCAGTGACTATAAGCGATTACAGAACTCATTTGGCCATCACTATGAAGTGCAGATTAGCAATTTACCAATTCAGAATAATGTCGGAGGCAGAGGCAGATTTATGACTAATGTATTGTCTTTCATTATTTCTTTAGCACTACAGCTCGCTCCTCTGTCTCTCCTAATAACGTAATATCTCATTTCACACACATGTCACTTTCAAAGAAATTGCTCAAATTTATTTTATATCTCCATGGACAGGTACACATGCAATTAATGTACTAACCATGTGCGCTAACTTCCTGAGTGCTTGGTAACCTCTTTTCAGTCAACGTGACAGTTAAAAGACTCAGCATTTCGTCTCCACTTTCTCTCCACACCTAAGTTCTATTCTCATACATTTATCAGATTCCTCTACTTTTTGCACCATTTCAAAGGCAAATCCTCTGCTCAAAATATAAGTGACACACTTTTTGTTCTCTAATTAAAAGTCTTCTCACATGTCTTGACTGCATTGAGCTAATACCCAACTTGGCTTGTCAAACTGATGAAAGTAGCTTCTGCAAATACTGAAAATGATTCATTTCTTCTTTCAAGAAATAATTAACTGGCATCATTAGATTGAAATCAAAGTTTGTTTATGTTCCAGGTGACAACTCTCGCTAAATGATTCTCATTATTGTAGTCTAGTTCATTTTTCATGATGATGACATTTCATGCTTTCCAATGTTCCACGTAGGAACATGAAGCATTTAATTGGTTGATACAAATTCTAAGTGATATATATGAACTTGAAGTTGTGATGCATGGTCCATATAAGAATAATGACCATGTTCAACTTTTATATCCTGAGTTCCGTAATCAATATGGTAGATATTTTCATTTGAGTCATTGTTTACTGTCCAGGGTTCAGTAATATCCCCATATGTATGTGTCAATCGCTAGCATTTTAAATTGCCTGTGGAACCTGCATTTAAAATTGATCAGTCACATGATCCGAAAGAACATTTTGATGATGTCTTGTCACAACTTTGTATGACTTCCTGGTGTCCATTCATTTTGACAGATAGGATCAAATTCCTGTGGCTAACTTCTGTTAAGGAAATGAAAATTGTTATTTTAATGTAATTAGGGTCAAAAAACTGAAAGTCACTCAGAAAACTGTTCTAATTGAGGGAAGTGATGATATTCTATGATGTTATCTGTCTTGTTCATGGTGGCTTAGTGTTTTGATGCCGCCAAGTATGAGTAATTTTTACAGAAAATGTTTTCATAAAACAATATTGCTTGTGGGCAAACTGAATGCCATGTATATGAACATGAACTTCATTCACAAGTACTGCTCTATATTGAAATTGAATTCGATTGAAGTCCAGGTCATTTGTTCTTACGTTTACGTTGCGTTCTTACACTTACGTTCTCAATAGGGCTCCACACCGTCTTATGTGATGGATGTTATGAAAGACAAAGAGTTTTATTGCATTTGCCACTCATCATTCTTCATCGTCTGTCCTCAACCATTGTTTAGACCAATGTTTCTCAAACTGAACTCAGTGAATCCCTTGGGTCTCCATGTGTGATTCTCAGGGACTCCATCCATGACAGTCATAAAAATGACAAGAATCACTAAAATTAAATTGCTGCTTATGTCTTGCATTTTTTACTTTTATCTTCTTTATCAATATATACCTTATGATGCATAATGCTGTATTTTTTCATGCCCAATATGCCTCATTGAACATGGAATTAACAAGTGATACTCCTTGGGGATCCACGAAAAATTTTTGCTTCAGAAGGTGATTCATGGGTGAAAAAGTTTGGGAACTGCTGGTTTGGATTGCTATTAGATAAATCCCACAGTAAGTAGTATTTGTGAATAGGCAATGGTGAATCTGGTACAGCTTTTAACCCTTCAGTGGTGGTAGTCAGATTGTTTTTCTATCACTGTGGGTTAGAGTAAAGTGAGGATAATTTTCTCCCCTTATAGAACATGCTAGTAATAAGTAGTGGACACTTCCAGAACTAGGTTGACCTTTCCTTCAGGCTGGGGAAGTCAGAATTCTCTGGAACTGAAGAGAGATGCATTTGCTGGGGAATTATTTTTAAAAACTTATATGGAATACACCCATGGAATGTACCATCCCTGCTGCTTCCTGAGTAATCTGATTCCAAACTACTTTACAGAAAACTTAATATCTTATCTAATTATCTTACAATGAAAGGTCCTACTGACAAACTGCTAGGATTTGTAACCATTCAGCCTTTTAATGCCATGCAAGTTTTGGAGAGTGCAAATGTGAATCATGAGTGTTAATGGGAAGAAGTGTTATTAAAATTTAGACAATGTTAATGCAAAATAGCACTAATGGAGTCAATGCTATTCAAGGATAAGGCGTATTACATTTATTCTTTACGCATAATAATATTTTAATTCAATATTTTTGTAACTTTCTTGCAGAGAAAACAGTGGATTGTTGAGAAATATCCAAGATGAAATCTTTAAAAATCACACTGCTATCACAATAGCAGTCTTTAATGACTAAATTCACTATTTTTCTCCTGATTATAAAATATGTTCAACTCCTCTGGTTAAACTCTGTTCCTCTGCTTGAACTCAATTTGGACCCCCTCTCCTTACCCTCTTAAAACAAAATCCTAGTTATGTAACTGCTAGGGGATACATGCTCAGTTGTTTAGGGGTCTTACAGAAGGTAGGTAAGTTTTTGGTTGCCGTCAGATTATGAAAATTAATGTATTTGTTATAAAATGAACGAAGGAAGTGGTTTAAACCCTTTTATTCTGGAGACTTGCAGCAAAGGAAGTGCTTCCCCTGTTACTGGTACAATAAGCATTTACTATACTCTGTTCATTGCTCTCCCATGAAGACAAAAAGCACAGGTATTCTCATCCTCCACCTTGGTACCCAAATTAGCAGGAAGCCTTTCCTTTTCCTCAGTCACTAGGCTTCATCCCGTATTGCAGTATGAGTCCTCGGTCCAAGGATTATATTTTCAGTAGTTTTTTTCATACAAAATTTGTTGGATATGCCAACAATTGAAACTCTGAAATGAATTCCTTGTATTTCTCTGTCTTAAAATTTTAAATGTAATTCAGTTGTCTGTATTAACTAGTAGTGTGGTTCATTTCCATTGATAAAATGGTGGAGTTTGGTTTGCAAACTCTGTTGTTAGCAACACTAGAATTTCATTTGAAATTCCAAGCACTAAAAAAACAAGGAATTCATTTCCTAGGTTAAATTTAATGAGGTAGACATTTTTAAGTCATTGTCCGATAAATTTTAAGTAGCTTTTATTATAAAAAGGTACAGATTTTTCCTCAGAAAGAAAAAACAGGTAGCATCATTTTGAATGCCACATACTGTGTAGGGGGAGGGGGAGAACAACACCAGAAACATTTTAAATAATTTTATAAAAATGAAGTTAAGAGTTGCATCTGAGTTAATCATTCCCTTTTCTCCTACCAACCCTCATTTAAGATATATTTGTAGCTGGATACACATGTAAATAACCTCAACTCCTGGATTGATAATGGTGTAAAACATGGAAACCAAGCACATTACATCTTCAGGTGTACATCTTCACTTGATGATGTTACTCACTTTAGAAACCAGTTGGAAGTGAAAATAAATTTTAGGTGGAATTTCCAAAGTGTATTTTTTCTTTGTGTCACAATAGAAAAATTCCATTAAATAGAGCCTGAGGTGATATCTTACTTAAAAGCGTTCTTATTTGCAATTGTTCATTTATTCATCTGTTCAAGAGCAATAATGGCTGATGGCTCCTAATGGCTTTGTTGTGCAAATACCTTGTCATGCACTCTCTCCTCCATTTCCATCTGCAGGCCCTATGGATGCCCTGAGTGTGGCAAGCGCTTCCGGCAGCAGTCCCACCTGACGCAGCACCTCCGCATACACGCCAACGAGAAGCCGTACGCATGTGGCTACTGCGAGCGCTCGTTCCGGCAGCGAGCCATCCTCAACCAGCACCTGCGCATCCACTCGGGTGAGAAGCCCTACGCCTGCCCAGACTGCGGGAAGCGCTTCCGGCAGAAGGCCATTCTCAACCAGCACGTTCGCACCCACCAAGGTTCGGGAACTGAGAACAAAAGGCGACGCAAGGCCACCAATCCCCGGCCCACGTTGGCCCTCGGTGGTCTTGTTTCCCGCGGGTTGTTCGTGCCGTGCCAACCAATCAATCTGGCCCTCTGACAAAGGGCCAGCCCCTCCTCCTCGTCCTCGTCCTCACATTCCCCTCTGACCCGTCCCTGACATCCACCCCCTATATCAGACTCCCTTCCTTCATCTCTCTCCCAGTCTCTCCTCCTCGAAGCCCTGTTGAACCTCCTACCCCACACACCCTGATGCAAGTTGGAAGCATTCTCTCCTTGCGCTTGCATTGATGGGGTGGTTTGCGTCTTTGCTGAAATCCTGGGGGTGCTTACTAATGAGCAGATTAAATTGTCTGTGCTTTTAGGAGTGTTGATTGGTGAAATTTGGAACTAAAATATTGTTTTACCCTGAAAATGATCATGCCTCCTTTTCTTTGATTCCCTCATTAACCCTTTGAAGCCCATTGATTTAATGACTTTTTGCCCCCAGAAATCCTGGGGTTTTTTATTATTTACAAAATTTCTCTCACTAATCATCAAAAAGTTGTTCTATCAGGCTCAAGTTGGCAGCATCGTTCCACAAAAGAGAGCTATATCAAGCTGGATACACTTGAGGAAGTAATCTTACTTCTGATGCCCTAGGTACACTTGGGTTTTTGCTTCTAATAAGTGGTAAGCTCTTTCTAGGGAGGCATCAAAGAGATCTGAAAAAGGAATAATATCAGCTTCAAAGTTTTCCACCATTTATTTCACCTTTCTGGTTACATATGCAGATGGGTAGTCACTGATTACAAGTTGAGTGTGAGGCAATCAGTAGAATGGGAAAATAGTTTGTGGATTGAAGTATTTGTTCATCACCAAATGGGAGGATATGCTGTGCAGAGTCTAGTCACTTAATCATTTGTGAAACAATTTGGATTCCACCAAAATAGGGACTAAATCAAATTGTGGACATGAAAGGACAAGCCATTTCTGAGCATTTACCTTGTATGCTTTTATGACAATTCCTCTGGTAAAATCATTCTCCCTGAGTGGTACTCATTCCTGGATCCCTTGAAATTACTCTTGAGTGCTTTAACCGGTTGAGCTCTCGTGCACTTGCGAGTGGTTCTGTTTAGGTATTAATATGGCTAGTGGCCAACCCTGGTATTCTGTAAATTGCAGGGTTCACTAGATAATTTTGCATAAATCCAGTTATTTCTTACCTTCATTTTCTGTAACCCTGTTAAACTAGGTAAAATGATGTAGCTTACGGGTATATTTTGACTTAGGCAATATCTACCTCACTAAACGTAACCAACCATGACTTCGTAAAAGTGTCTTTCACAGCAGAGCCTTAATTAGGAATGTAACTGATAATCATTTAACAAGCTGGCAATGACCATTTTGAAGTGAACTCTGGCAATACTCCTGTAAAATGCTCTTTTAAGTTATCCTGTAGAGAAAAGAGTGTTATCGCTAGTAATCTTCTACAAAGTTTGCAAAGTTAGGTTAATGCCTGCTGATGTGCAATATTTGATCATCCCATAGTAATAAAAATGTGCTCTTTTGTTTTTGTGAGAATCCTACTCAAGATTTGATGAGACTCCAATATTTTGTCCATTGTAGAAGAAATTCATCATGATATTGTGTGAGTAATACCGAGTTACTCCAATATCTTATTATTTATTTCATTTGAGTAGTAATATAATTTTGCGAACAAAATGTCTGTGCCTACCTGCCTGAATGTGGAGTATTTCTCTCTATAAATTTACCATTTTGGTAATTTCTAATCGGATTGTTTGGAAATTAAAACCCTTATCCCACATGCCTGTGTGAAATCATGTACATACTGAGGAGCTTACCTCATTTTTGTAAGCAGAAAAACATTTCATAAAGCACAGTCAATCGATCTGAAGTACAATTATTCTGCAATTAAGTGCTTCCTATGGCTACTTTCTAAAGCATATCAGGTTCAAATATATGGTAGACACCAACATATGTTAGTATAAATACATTGAAAAAGACATTTTTTTTTAGACAGCTAAATAAATTGTACCTGGCAGCCATCTTCATGAATTGTTCTTTTTTAAACTGTCATAATTTTTATTTTCATCATTTAAAGCTCTTTCATATCAAGTCATCAAGACTTTAATTCATCCTCTTGTTGGTGTAAGTCATGATTTTGGAGATTGTCTAAAACTTAATTAGGTGTACTCCAATTTCCCATGATTAATGAAATAATGGGTGAAGATTTTATGCCTACCCTCTTAAATAAATTATTGACTTTTGACATTGCTGTCATATTTTATTGCTTGATTACTTTTTAATTGGTTCTTCAAGAAACTTCAAACACTCATCACCATAAATGGTATTTTCATTGTCGCTTCATGAAATCTCATTGTATAAATTATCATGCTGAAGGTTTGGTGCCAGACTATTCAGAAAATTACGCATTGAAAGTGATGATAATAAGTGATGTCACAAGATAATTATGGAAACATCTAGATGATGAAATTGACATTCTACCTCTCAATACTTATCTCTAATTTATTTGTTGATTCTGGGCTTTGATTAGAATATCATGGTAATTATATTAGAGTATAATTACTCACTGTACAGTATTTTTGAGAATTATCATGTCTTTTTTTGATTTAAGTATTGCTAATATTCGTAGACATTTTATTATTCTCATAATTTATTATATGTATTTGTTAAGTTTATGTTTTTCATTCACACTTTAGAGTATTTTCATGTTATTACTGTTTCTTGTACATATTAATGATGTGCAGAATTTCTTTTCATGGGCTATGTTGTTAATTTATTTTGTAGAGAAATTCCAGGAAGTTTCTTTTTTACCTAATCAGAAGTAACTGAGCTTCATGGGAAATAACTTGTCAAAACAATTCCATTAGGAAACACCTTGTGTGTTATCTTGTTCACGCTATTCTTTCTCACTATTGATTATATTAGAGTCTAAATGTAAAAGATTTTAGGAGAAATTACCATCAAACTGTTTCGAAAATAATTAGTTAATCTTTCTGTGCATTAAAATATTAGTTTTGTTTGAGATCTCAAATGCTGAGTCCTGGCTTAGAGATTATTCTATACACAATACCAATGTATTTGATTGGTGAAATAAATATGCATTGGATAGGTAACCCTCATTATAACATAACCATGAAAACTGGTATGCTTGAAGAGTTATATACATTAAAATCCATGAACCATAGTCCTGGTCAGGCCCGATTCTATAACGGGGCAAAATGGGCATTTGCCCAGGGGCGCAAGGGTTTTGGGGCACAAGAGAAGATTACAAGTTTATTACCAGATGACAAAAGTGAGGTAGAAAAAAATTAAACGCTGATAAGAGGTTAACACACAGCAAACCAAAGTGTTTTATTTTCGTTAAGGCTGTACTGTAGAGCGACGTCAACAGAGTTGCCACCACTACAGTGTGTGACCTTTGAGCTGTTGAGAGGGTTCACACGTACTACTGTAATCGCCACTCCGCCCCATGGGCTCACCTGTTTAATTTGCCCATAGTGCCAAGAGGGTTAAAAACGGGTCTGGTCCTGGTGAGGGATATCTCGTAAATCATACAGGTCCAATTGATTAAATCAAGGTTTACAACATGAGAGCTATTGAAATGTCACCAATTATCTGAAATTTTGGTGGTGTCATAGAAGTTGAAGCTATAAAACATTACATAAATGCTTATGTAGGCTGCAAGATAGATAATTCATTCTGAATTTTTAATGTCAGAATATATCCTTGAGGTGAAATAGAAGATGAGTGAACCACTCGAATTATAACATTTATACTGTGGGGATCATTGGTGATGTATTATTGTTGATTTGAAATTATTTATTTTACCTTCTTTGTTCAACCCTGAGTATTTTAAATGTACAGTTTGGAAAATTAGGAATCAGAATGGACAGTAAACATGGAATTTTGTCGGTAATCATGGGTAATTTTGTCATTATATTGTCTTGAACTAGCTGTGATCAATATCTTCAGAAAAACTAATATTAAAGAAATATAGTAGCAGCTGAACTTCAGATTAAACCCCCTCTATCATATCATGAAATGTGATGTTGATGCGACTCATTTTATCAAGGTTGCAGCTTGCTTTCTTGCTGTTAATCTTGTTGTACCCTTGGTGCTTGAATAACCTCATCAGCCAATTTTTGTTTTCATCGTCAATTCTGATAGTTTTGAAAAGTGATAGCTCAACTTTTTATTTGGTTTTCTGTTGTTAGCCGGTTGGGTGTTTAGGGAGGTAAGTGACCATTGGGGTAATTTATGACTTTGGGATTGGTGGGAAAGGTTTGTAATGGAGGGCTTGAAGTGGGAGTGGGAGAAGCGTGAAGTGAAACCTAGTATCAGATTTGTTTGGTCTAGAGAAAGTATATCCGAAGGCCAACAATTGAACTTACCAATCTGATGGATTAAATATTGCTCTTCTAATTCTCTCCATATCATATACAAGTAGGGATCAGGATTCATTTGACATATTTCAATATTTCTTCTAGTTCTCAAGTTTTAGGCAGTGAAACATTGTCTTACTCTCTGAGGGACATATCTAATGAGTATAATTCCTGGAATGAAGATTCTTACTCTGGAATGTGGAGTATGTCCATTTGAGCCTGAGAAGTCTGGCCTTAATATGTTGATAGGGGATATTACTTGGTAAATGATGGCTGAACTCAAGAGATGAGGAAATTTTCCCTACAGTCTCCTCACTAAGCAAAAAAATACATTTTCCACACAGGGGTTGAGTAAATTTCATCAAGACTTAGAATTTCCATTTTAGTTAATTTTTTTTCTTCAGTATACTCATTCATTCGGAAAAACAACTTGATGAGCTTGTTGTTGATAAGTGATGTGTCTTATCAATGGAATCATTCATAGCTACTCTAGCTGCATCTTTTCATTTGTCGTAAACTCGTAAGTCAAATCATGGCCTTAAAATTAATAAAGTTTTTGTGAACATGCTATTGGTGGGAGCAGAAACTATATTGAAACTGTTTTAAAGTACAAAAACGTGATTAGTATTCAGTAAAACTCCAATTGATTTGTAAAATATAACTTTAAGAATGTGTAACAAGTAACAGATAATTCTATTCTTTGAATGAATGTGATTGTGCACACTAATTGTTGGCAAAAATATATGTGAAGGCCCGTTCAAGGATTTCAACTTTTTTGGAAAGCAGTCTACTGTTCATTCAGGTTTAATTTGACTTGTCTATTTTTGATATTATATGCTAAGGAAGTTCTACATTCCTTGATTCTAACAGCTAATCCTGGGGAAATTCAGTAGTTTTAAAATGTAATCCATATTGGTCATTGATTTTCTTTTTTATCATCAGCAATTACCCCACATAATGTAATTTTAAGCAGCAGCTAATATATCTTAGCTACAATTGGCATTTGGTGAACACATTTCATTAAAGTTGAATTGTGTGAACTGGCTTAAAATTTAGTCAAAATTTCCTGGCATTTTTTTGTCAAAAAAAGGAAACATGACTCATGTGGGTGATATAATGTGGAGTTTGTTGACTAAACACTTGGTAATCTGGTACATTAATGGTGGTTTTATATGTTAAACTCCTAAAAGTCTGTCTAAAAATTTCAGTCCTTTCTCCATGAAGTCCTCTTATCCTTTCTTTGCGTAGCAGCTATCACAATAACAATCACATGTGATTTCATACTTGATTGTTGCTTTATTTATTTTCAGTAAATGCAGGTCCAGTGAGTGAAGGTTCATGGTTTAATTTTCTCAAGTATTGTGAAAGTCAGACAGTTGTAATGCTAAGTTTTCAATTACTTAGTGGTAAATAACTTATTTTTTAAGTACAATCCTGTTCAAGAAAAACAATGCCTTGAAGCCAAAAAATTTACTAGTCCCAAGTTGACGGTAATGTGACCACACAACCTGAAGCCCCATGGCAGAAAAGCAATAGTATAAAACGATAAGAAAAGGATCCTTCATCTTAACTCACTTGGTGATGGAAAACCTCAGCCCTTCTTAGTTAAATTTCAACCTGCCAAGGATTATTTCTGAGGGAATGGTTAGGGTTTGGGCACCTATTTGCTTAAGTTAGAGGAAGAATTGCGATTGGAAAGGTTGGTCAGTTGGACATAGTCACCTTCCATCCTTGTTATTGAAAACTTTGAAACTATTAGGCATGGCGTAAATATCCATTTCCTTTTCCTATTACAGCAAGAGAAACCCCCACTGGAAGTGATGCATCTTCCACTTTTTCATATTGAGGAAAGGCAATTATCTCAAATTATTATCTATCAGAAAGTTTGAATGGTGTTGAATTGAATCTATAAGTTATTCTAATACATTTACTTTTTTGATTGCAACAAGACATTGGTTAATGCTTTACAATAGCAATTCTATTTTTTGGAGAGTGTATTACCTGCTGTATTACTAAGTATTTCTCCTTGTTTTAACTATTTAACTATCCTATGCAGAATGTCTGAGATAGAGTTTTAAAATGTTAACAGTGTAACATACATGCTAATCTTGAACGCATGCCTTTTATAGTTTCTTACACATTTGCCCTTAATATCTTCTATATTCAAAAAAATTGGGTCATATAGAATGCTACCATCTGGCAGGTAATGGAACAATTTGTTGCATTTCATCTGTACACTCCAATGTTTATGCTTGCTGATATGTTCCATTCAGTGCTAATTTTGAAACTTAGATTGGAAAGCTTCCATTATCAGTGAATGAAATACAAACATGTGTAATTATTGTTGATGGCTGTTAAAATATTTATATTTGTTATACCTGCTATCAGAAGTGTACTAGAAGATTTGAGTGTTAGTACTTGAAACTCCCTCATTATTTAGAACAAAATATCAGATAAACTGCGAAAACACTGATTTATTTGATGTACAAATGCAGTTTATGCTGGTAATATCTTAAGGAGCCATATTTTTATGTTTAAAACTGGAAATAAGTTATTTTTTATGAAATGTTGTCTTGCAAATAGTTGTAATTGTTGACCTTAATTCCTACTTTACTGAGGTAAGAACATAGTTATTTTTTTCAGATTCTCTATATGAAGTTGTTTTGTAGTTGTATGTTGTAAGGCAAATGGAGAAAGTACCTTTTATGTTTGATCAGAAACTTCTCCTTAAGGGGAAGACAGTTCCATAGCTATCATGGACTGAATATTGTATTTCCACTAACACTGTTTCATTAATTGTTCTAAATTGGCAGTTTTCTAATCTTTTTGTCTTAGAAAAAAAATGAAGTTTCAATAAACATTTCTCTCGAAATTAAAAGAAAAATATTTGATATTTTACTACAATACCTACAATTTTACCCTTTGGTTGAGAACATTATTACTAACAAACTAACAATTGGTTTTCTTTTAACCATTGCTTTAGCAGTTGGTTTCTGTGGATATTTTCTCTCCTATACCAGATTTGATTACACCTTTTCTTGTTTCTTTTTCATTAAGAGATCCCTATAAATATAGCCCTGGAATGATATGCTGAATATAAAATTGAATCGTCATGCCATGCTCTGGAGATATGTACATATTTTTTGTATTGCATACTTAAAGTCTCATTCATCATCCTCTCATTTCACGTATATGCTAGTTATCCCATATTGTAACCAAGAAGTGCTTATATATAGTTCTCCTATGTTCTTAGACTGAATCATGAGCTATTTTCTGATTCATTTATCATGGTTGAAGTTGACTTAAGCCCGTTTGCCTGGACTTTCATTCCCTCTTTCAACTTTTTTTCTTTAGCATTCCCATTTTTTTATAGCCCTGATTTTTGGAGGAAGGGATTTATTTCTTTCTTGTGATTAGAAGAGTTAGACTTGAAAAAATCATGCCATTTTAACTTGTTGTTTGAATATTGGTCATAAGTTACAATTAATTTCATGTATCATGATATTGGCATTTTTGTAGCATATAGTTCTAGTAGCCTCAAGTTTTCAAGGAAACATTATTCTCCTGGTAAGAAGTGATATTTCGCAACTTTTTCTCAAGCATATCCTGCGTATCAGGTACTTGAATTGAGCTTTTGGAATTAATTCATGATGAAGACGTTCTAACAGTTGTAGTTTCATCAAATTCTTTCCCTCTAAATATTTTAGAGCATAAATTTAACTCTAAATGTTCATTCTTTCCTACTCTTGATACTAAGATAGGTTTTAATATTTCTCGGACTCAGAATTGAAGTGGTGTGTTTTGTCTTTGTTGGTACTAGTTTCTTCATTTTGTACTGTGTACACTTTTGTAACCATTGTGGTTGATTGTTGTGATTTTTAGAGAAGAAATTAATATGCCACTGTGAATCGTTATGGAGCTCACATCCTAATTAATGTTCTTATCTGAATTTGGTACACTTAGATAATAAGCTCGTAACTCAACTCTGAGGTAAAATCTGAGGAAAAATAGATCAAATGTAAATAAATAGAAGAAGAAGTAATTACTACAATGTGCTTTGAAAAACTGGCCACCATCTATTGAGAGTATTGAGAATTAGTTTTGGACTGAAGATTCATATCATACTCTAACCCTTGAATGTTTTAGATTCATTTTTGTTAATTCCATCAGTTATAATGATGTAATTTATCTCTTCGATGAAGAAGAAATAATGAGATGGATGTTTCATTGTGTAGATTTTAGAACCTGAAGGCAAATACCATCAAAATAGGCCTACTAGAGTGCATCATACCCTACGTTCTCATGTCATGGAACAACAAAAAGGGAGTAGACCCTGATTGCATGGTCATTTATCTAAAGTCACAACGGTGAAAGAAGTCTGATGACAGCTGGAAAAGTGGAAGGGGCCAGGGAGCTCATAACGGGACTCACGTATCCTAGAGCCAATAGCTGAACCCCGTCACCACCCCATCCCCCTACCGACCCTGACGACGTTGTCACATACCTTTCACTTTTCAGTCTCCCTTGAGTCTTCGTTCATGCGGTTCTCGGTGTCAAGTGCTTCAGTCTTTGGGTGTGTTGCGTGCGTATTATTGCAATTGTAATACTTTCGCGATTAATCCATTCGCGCTTTTGGGTGTTCACCGTAGGAGTTTTTTTCTACCTTCGGCCTTCATTCAAGAGAATGAGTGGAAAAAAACGAGGTTCTGGTGCGACATTACGCTTGCGAAATGATCGTGTCCATCTACGAGTATTTTGAAAAAGAAAAGGTCAATGGTGGTTCTTTTCTTCTTGCTGAGTATCGAAGTATTAATCAAGGAAGCGAAGTAAAATCAGGGAACGTAAAAATATATTATCTCTAATTTTCGGTATGTTTTCTTGTAATAGTTTCATTGGTTATAAGGATCAAATATCTCAAATTCCGGTAACTTGGCTCCATGCGAGGACAGTTGCTGTAGCGATGGCTCTCTCCCTAAATGACTTGGCAATGGTGCCCCCTCCTCCTCTCTCGGCCCTTCTAGCTGTCATCGGACTTCTTTCGCCGTGGCGACTGTAGTGCCTGCGTTTTAAAATTATCTAATGCATGCTTTAGCATATTAAGTTTTCTAGCATTCATAAGTTTTGATATCTCCTTTGATGTTCTAGCTGTGTGAAATACAAAAGAAGAATCGAATTGGAAAGATATTAATTGAAGATCTGACAGATGGAGATGTGGATATTTGTTTTATTAGTCTTTGTAAATGGGGCAGCATTTTTGTTCTCAACCTTCTATGCTAATATCTGACTTGTATTCAGTAATTTACTGAAAAAAGTGGTGCTGACTAGCTCTGACTTCTGCTCCCTCTTCTCTTCAATCATAATTTGAGGGAGATACAATGGGTTTGGTTCATCAATTATATTTCTCTTCTTTAGAGGGCAGTTTTTTGACAAACACTGTGAATTTTTTTTCGTATTCATCAGAATGCATATCTGGTAGATGTTAAATCAGTCGTTCCTTATGTCAGCTAATCATAGCTTGTAATGTTCCCATGTAACTCATCACAATGTAATAAGTTACTGGATCATCATTCCATACAAATTCTTGTTTGTGCATAACATTGGTCTTGTTGTGTCAACCTATAATATCTTGTTTTTAATCTGTGGCCCTGATTTTTATTTTTGACTGGGAAGTATTTTTTGTTCCTTTTATCCCCTTATTTTGTAGTTAGCTAGATCATATATCTATCTTATCTCAGAAAACTGCTGTGTATGTGAAGAAACTCTTCTTCTGCATGAGGCTTGTGTTCTCTTTTATTGTGAGACTTATATCTAATGCTGACTGTATATTATCTGATGCCCCTTGTTCGTGGTAGTATCATTCCGCTGACATTTTCTTCCCAGTAGAAGTATTCCTATCCATTTTATTTTTATATTACACCATTGTCCATTGAAAGCCATCTTATGGAATGAATTTAATTTACTTTATTCTGTGTTTCATGTGTATCATTAGTTGTTCCTAATTGATTGGCTTCTCAATCTATGAATTATTTCATATTCCTCTGAGTTATGTTTCTCCAAAGAGCCTTGTAGCTTATGTACAAACTTTTTTTTAGTCCAACTGCCTATCTGTCAGCCCTTTCTGAAACAAGTTAGAGACTCCACAAACTTTTGTTATTTTTCATGTTTTTCGTGGTGTGTATTTTTTTCTTAGGCCTAGTTTAATATTGATTAGTTCATACTGTGAATGCATGTATGATTACATGAAAGCTACTGCAGAAAATTAATTTTTTTAGGTGTCATATTTTTCTGTCTTTCTGTGTTGTTAATTTTCCCTTTGTCTACTGGCCTCTGCATAAACTCACAGCCAATGGTGTGACTCTCATTCACATCCTATATTTATGATTTTCCCTCTTAAGATTCTTATTGTAGCTGAGGCATGCCATTCAGCAAAGGTATTCAGCATGGTCTCTAGAAGCAGACATTTTGTGATATACCGATTTAAGTCATGTGGTATGTACTTTTGTGGTTAGTTTTTTCTGATTGTCTACTCTTTCCTTGGTGACACTTGGCTTGATTTGTTATCACCTTTCTGTTTTAAGTGGTCCAAATAGATGAGCATTCTGTAACATATTTGCTGTAAATGTAGTCCAGTAAGCTGCAGTTAATACATTTAGAATGGAAAATACTTTAATGTCTTTCCCTTCAACTTAGAAATACCCCTGAGGACTTCCTCCTGTGTTATTGGATCTATGCATTGGAGTGGTCAAATGCTATTTGTCTAAAAGTTCATTTCTGCCAATTTAATAGATAGTTTCTCTATTTATTTCACAGTAGTTATTTTTCCTTAATGACTAGATATTTTCATGTGATTACTCATGACAGTGTGGACTCAGCTAGAAATCATTCATTGTTAAAACCTTGAAGATTTACCTCAATGTAATCAACACTAATCAAAAGAAGATAGAACAACTCTGCATTGCTGGAAACCCTTCTTCTCCATAGTAATGAATTTATATTTCATCTCTGATTATTCAAAGTTTGATTAACTTTAATGTATGCGTGATTGATGAGGTGAAAGGAAGTCATCTTTGAAGGAATTGATCTGCTGATGGGTTTCATTTCATTATACACTGATTTTAGTCTTGCTTTCATTGTCATTTCATTGCTATGCAATTTACTTTGTACATTTCAGCTCATATCATATCTCCATTGCTTGTGGGCCAGTGTTTATCACTCGTTTGCATGATGATTCACATGTATGGGCAATAGAATAAGTAAATGTGGAAGCTCAGCCATGCCACAATTCGTACCCATTTCTTTGGCAGAACAATGAAAAATGCTGGTCCATTACTCTTTTGTGTTGTTATTGGAAGTAGCCCATAAAGCAAGCAAACCCCTGACAACTTGCAAAATATAGTGTCATTAACTTAAGGTGGTTCTAGTTTTAGCTTGGTGGAGCTTCTCACATTAATCTATGCTTTTGACTGTGTGTTAACCCTTTGCTACACTGGTGACGAAGTTAGGTTAACAATTTTTAGCTTGTGGGAAGACACTCTTAACTTATCCCGTTTGGTTTAAAGTAGAAACAGTTTTCAAAGAAAATTGAATCAAGGAAGATATAACATTTATAAACGAGGTTGTGTTATAACCTCAATTTTCTTTAGCATGATATTGTTGGAAATATTAGGTTTAGACAAATAGTATAAGGTACTTCCTCAGGTGATCCATTGAGCCTAATCCTTCAGACTTGTTGTGTAATGATGGTTTAATTTTATTTAATGTCAATATTTATAACATCATGTTAAATATTTATAGAAATACCTTTTTCCTTAAGAAATTGTGATGATATTTCCCATTTTATTCTCATTTCATTGGAAGTGCTTTATTTATTTTTTTGATTGTTCTGATGCTTGAATGCATAGAGACGTTTTTTTCTCTGAGGAAGACACCTTCACCAATGTCCTTCTTTTCCGAGCAGATGTGAGTCCCCATTTGGTGTTTAAAAATGGCATGACACCAACATTATGGCCTCAAGACGTACCCTACCCCCCTGATGCCAGCCCATCTCCCTCCTGTGGTCCCGATGGACCGAAAGAAGAGGCATATGGAGAAGGTGGCCCACCAGGTGGGAAAGAAGGCAACCAAGATCTCCAATATCACTCTTATTTCAAGGATTCTAAGGTACGTCATAACCACGTAAAATTTAACTTCGCATATCCAATTATTACTACATTCACAAAGCATTTGGTTCTAAACATGAACCGGTTAGAAATTGGAAGTTGATCTGATTTATTTTGCTGTTTTTATCGACATGGATTTTGTATTTTAATATTCACCGTAAGTTATGTACATAGTAATCCTTCAGTATACTTCGATGGCTTAAGCTTTTCTCACATATTGACTGCTATTTGCCGACAAAAGCAACAGGTTTTGTGGAGGTTATCATCTGTCCAGTTACTGACTGAGATAATTAATACTTAACTTCTGTGATCAAATGGGAAGATCAAATGTGATTCCATTGTGGCAGACCCTTATTTATATGTAGGAATACATGTTTTACTCTGGAGATTTGCTTTTTAGTTTGAGGTTTGTTTGTATCAGGTTTTATCTCTTGAACGAGACATTTGTCTAGTCAAACTGTTTCATGATAATGTTGCTGCATTTCACTGTCAAGTAGGCTACTGTCTTTTCTGTTTGGCGTTTTCACAGGGCAAAAATGATTACAAAAATTAAATGAAATATGATTCATTGAGGAAGGAAGAATTAAGGTAATTATGATTTTGTTTCTATCTTGTGAGAAGGATGGAACATCAGGCCCCACTTAGGTCATAAGCTTGATCAGTTAACCAAACATACTGGCATACCCAAATCAACCTGACATCTCCAATTGGACTTGAAAACAGGGCTTACTGAGCCCGCTTCCTCCTTATGCTTATGGCGATACTAATTCAAACCAATCTGAACTGATGGGATCTATCTGCGGTCACTTTACAGATGTGGCATATATATGTTACCAAATGTGAAAAGTTTTAGGTGTGTGAGAGATATAACCTCTGGTTTAATTTCATGTATCCTCCAGGAGCTATCAGTAATCCTTCATAATTTTGCCTTGACTGGGCCCCACCGCAAAATGGGATTGAAACGCTGTTTATTTCGTGGGTAACCTACCCTTCCGCATACCGTGCATGGCCTCACCTCCATATAGCAAGCGCAAATACTCAAATTTGTGGTCACAACAATTTTATATTTGTGTGTTGGTTTGATATCTAGGGGCAAGGGCAAATGATAACCGAGGACATTTGAGCCATTTCAAACTGGTATGGTTAAGGTTATATGAGCAGCTATGTGCTTCTAAGGTTATATGAAGAATGGAGGAAGGTTGAAGAGAAGCCCACCTTCCACATTAACCTACTATTAAGGAAAGGTACTAGTGGTTGTATGTTTCATGTCCCAACTTACCTGCAGTTTACTTCTCTTGAAGTGCTCTCCTCATGGCATCCATGTAGATATCGGGATTGCCATGAAGAATGGCTATCAGGAGCCAGGATTCAAACCTGGCCCCTCAGGAAAGGAAGATGGTAACCTAGCCACCTCATCAGCTTTGATTGTCTTGTGAAACCTTTTCAAGCAGTCCAGTCTGTATTTCATCTTGCAGTATCTTGTTGAGTATGAGCCATATGAAGATCATAAATTGATATAAACTTCACACGAGGTTCTAACTTTCTATGGTAAAATTAAATTTTGAATTTCATTGAAAACAAAATCATTCTTGGTTGTAAAACCAGGCATTTTTATACCATTAATGTTAACATCCACTAACCAGCTTTTAAATACTCAACATGAGCTAATCAGGCAGTAATAAAACCAGAAACCTTTCATGAATAGTATGGAAATAGGAGATCGGGTTGGTGTGGTTGCTAGAGTACAGGCTAACCATACAGACAGCCAGGGTTCAAATCCCTGCTGAGGAGGATGTTTTTCAAAGGAAACTCGATCCCTACTTGAGTGTCTTGTGGAGGGCACTTCAAGTACAGTACCCCATCTCTTGGATGAGACATTAAAACGTGGTCCCCTTGGCGCCTTTCGTTAAGAGGGCTGACTAATGCTGATGCCGGGTTTCTATCCACCCTTCCTCCCTTACCGATCCCCTGGGGAGCAAATGACCTTAGCTGTCGGTGGCCTCTCCTAATATCAAATCCAAGCATGAAAATATCATCAGGGTCTCATATTTCCTATCATATCATGAATTTTCTTTATATTTACCACCAGTAAATCCCAAATGACACAGATATTTATTTTTATATTTAATCAGCAGAATAACCTGTAAAAAAATGCATTGCAGGTAAATAGTGAACTTTCCTTACCAATATCAGGCTTTTTGTTAAAACATCATCAAGAATACCAATTATTCACACAATGAAAAATGTTTGTATATTCTTGGAAATTTTGATCGAAAGATGTGGAAAGTTACTTCAATTTTTTTTCAATGGGTGCCTCAGTTGTTCTGACTAGTTAAAAAGTATCAGTGATACTGTTACATTGAGGGTTGCGGAAGGTCACTATGGAGGTGCTGTTACTACACCACCTCAAAGAAAGATTGATAAAATAATAAAAACTTTTCATAAGTTACCAGAGGTGAGATTATTTACTGATATTTTATATAATCGCCCAGTATTTACTATTTTTTGCTGATAATCCAGGCC
The DNA here is from genome assembly GCA_963169105.1 of Ceriagrion tenellum. Classification (NCBI taxonomy): domain Eukaryota; kingdom Metazoa; phylum Arthropoda; class Insecta; order Odonata; family Coenagrionidae; genus Ceriagrion; species Ceriagrion tenellum. Next base: position 46,626,818 of record OY720644.1, on the reverse strand, counting down.
ATTGGCAATGGAATTTCTGAGTGATATGTTATCTTCATGATCAAAAATATCCCTTGTATTTCCGGCTACTGAAATTTTTCCAGAAATAGGGATCCAATATTCAGACATGTATGGACTGAACAAACAATTAGCCTACTCAACCATTTTAGAAAACTGAGACACTTTCAAAGCACATTTAAGTTAACTTAATGTGATATTACTTAATGTAAATGACTGTATGTGAAGTATTTAATTGTGATATCCTTATTGTGATTTGTGCATCCTTGTACTGTGAATTGCTATTGGCTAAATAAAGACTGGTATTATTACATATTTCACAATATCAATACAATCTGAAGTTCAAGATTAAAAAGTGACATCACTCGATGGAATATTTCTCAATTTCACTCTTTCAAATTTTTTACCTGTTAAACGTTTATTGATGGATGTGACTGCCTTGTTCATTGCACTATATGGTGTTTCACTAGAAAGAACCTTAAATGTATCCATGTTTTTGAATCCTTTGGCCAAAAGTATGGTGTGTTTTGTTTGCCTGTGCTATTTCTGAACCAAAAAATATGATGTCTTCCCAGTCATTAGTTCTTCATCATAATTTGGGTCCTACTCTCAAAATATATTAAAACCATTTCTTCTCCTCATCATAATTTTCTCTTTCATGCAGTATAATGTACTCTCAGAAGGGGGAGATCTTGGGTTTTCCTCTTATGTAGCATTATCGTAGAGCACTGAAATTTTGAAGGCCAAGTCTGCCAATGTCTTCTGGGTGAATCTCGGATACACTCATTCACCCTGAAGGGAATGATACACATAGATATTTTGGTGCTAAATGATATTAGTATTCAATAGAAAATCTGAGACCTCTTCTATCAATCTATTCACCGGGAAATCCTGAGATCCTTCATTATTCTGGAAAACCTATTAAGTCACCATATCTCTCTCTCAAGAGTGCACGTGGTCTTTCCAGACATGCAGGAATGCAAGGAACAGGACAATATTTTTGATCATGAAGATAACATATCACTCAGAAATTCGATTGTCAATAGCCTGGATTATCAGTGAAAAATAGTCAATACTGGGTAATCATGTAATATATCAGAAAATAATCTCACTTCAAGTAATTTATAAAAAGTTTTGATTATTTTATCAATCTTTCTTTGAGGTGGTGTAGTAATAGCTGTATAGCACCTCCATAATGACCTTACGCGTCAATGTAACAGTATCTCAGATACTTTTTAACTAGTCAGAACAATGGAGGCACCCATAAAAAAAATTCAAATAACTTTCTGCATCTTTCGAACAATATTTCCAAGAATATACGAACATTTTTCACTGCGTCAATAATTTGAATTCTTGATGATGTTATTACAGCCTGATATGGGTGTGGAAAGGTCATTATGCAACCCAAAATACAATTTTGTTGCAGAGACAGCACTATAAAATATGTGAAGAGAAATGAAATAGCATTCATGCATTTAAAACTTCATTTCTAATATCTTTGCTCCTCTGATGTCAAGCAGGAAAGGAAGCTCCTAGCATGTGACTTACAAAGGTTGTCCTCAAGACTCAGTACTGTTCACTTTGTGCACTTATGTAATGTATTGCCAAATGTTCTAGCTTTCTATTGCTTTAACACTTTCTGGGGCAGCATTATGGGAAGCTTTTTTCAAGGAATTTTTTTACAAATTTGGTTTATTTGGATCTCTAATAAGCACTAATATTCATTGTCATCATTCACACAATGGCCACAGTGCGTCTCTTTGTTCCCCGGAAAAGATTTATACTCTACGAGTGTTCATGTGCTCATTCCCCACCCATTTTTGGAGCACAGGACCTTTCTTCTGAAAAGATTTTGCCAACTCTTAGTGATGTTTATCCATTGATTGATGAGGCCATTCAAAACACCATGGGTATTTTTCTGGTAACTATCGCATGTAGTGGAGAGGGATTAAAGTATTCCCACGTTTTGGGTGGCAAATTTTGAATGGTGGTCCCTGGGAGGGACTGCTGCTTTATAAATGGTTAAACTTCACTCTCCCATCTTTCCCTCTGACAGTGCATTTAGAAATGTTTAAAATAGCTACCAATTTTCCATGCCTCTTCCCCACCCTAGAGAGCAGAAGTTCTTGGACTGTTGTGAGAGGGCCCAAAGCTGAAGTACAAAGATATTTAAAATGAAATCTTATTTGTTCGAATGGGATGCTAAACAGCAAACCACCTTTTGGTAAAGAATAGGTTAATGCTAACTCCAAAATTTTCTCACTTTCCCTTCATTCTCAAAACAATCCTTATTTAACAAGTCTATCCTTAACTGTGTAAATGAAATCTGTTGAGTGTTACTCTCCCTGATTAGCAGAAAAATGGCCATCGCGTTTCTTTCAGTTTCTCAGTTTAGTTTCTTCTGTAATTATTGTATAAAATTTTCCTAATTATTGATTACCCCGGGGTTTTTTTTGTTTTTGTTGAAGTAGTAATGATTTTTTCCATTGTTGAAATTATTATGCCATTAAAAAAAACTGTTGAATGCCATACCTTTACCATTTAAAAGTCTTTACCATTTCACTGCCAGCAAGTTACTGGTAGAGAATGCTGTGACTGCATAGGCCATTTTCTTGCTGTGGTTTTTGCTGTAGTTTTTAAAATTTTTACAAATAATTATATTTGTTTATTTAATATATCAATTATTCATATATTGAATATCCTTATGTGGAATGAATGGTGAAAAATTATGTTCTTCAATGGTATACCTATTGAAGGTAATGAGAGTTGACAAATTGTATTGATGTTTAAAAACTTAGTTACTGAAAAATGGGCTGGTGGTAGTTTTAGCACCTACCTGCACTGACAACTTAATGGTTTATTCTTTGTTTTTCAATTGCTCAGTTCTTATGGCTAGCATCTTGGGCTCAATGTAAGCTTGTTTTTACCCTGCATAGGGAATGCAGCACTCAGTTTTTGGAGGGAATTTCACCGCACTGCAGTATCTGAAACAGCAGCAGGGTGGTGGGATTGGGGGTGCCGGGGGATCTGGCGGAACGGGCCCAGGTGGAAAGTGCTTGCCGGACGTAATCCAGCATGGTCGGAGTGCAGGAATGCCGCTTTATGTCCGTTGTCCCATCTGCCAAAAAGAGTTCAAGCAAAAGTCTACTCTGCTTCAACATGGCTGTGTCCACATTGAATCTAGGTAGATACATCTTTATAACATTTAAATAATGTGTTCTCTGGCTCACCTTAGCACTGCCTTATAGTGGATTAATTGTGGAATATGATCCTGCAGCTATTGTTTCAGCTGTGTAGCTTTCCTAATGGTTTTGTACATCCTTTGTGCTACAAAAGGGGAAAGAAGAATATCAAGTTCATGTAAATCCCAGCTGTATGCCTTGGTATCAGAGGGCATAGTGGCTTACACACCTGACCGTAACAAATTTCTTCTGTTTGGTCGAAGTGCCAAATTCCAAGTGCCAAGGGACCCAGATCCCTTGATATCATACGGAGTGCCTCAGCCAGTTAAGCTGCCTAAGCATCCGTCTCTTGTGTAGATTTCTGAAGGCTTAAAACCAACAAGTTGAGAAAGAACAAGAGAGCCCTTGTGGGTGACTCTTTGCCTCTTTTAAGGAAATATCTCAGTCTATTATTATACAGTCATGACAACAATTGCAGTAAACTTGCAGCTCGGAGCTCAGTGGTGCCTGGCAGTGGCGAGCATGTAAAAGCTTATTTCAAATAGTTACTAAGAAAACTAATTCTAAACAATCTTGCCGAGAATATAATTTTACCTCTAGTTTGCAAGAGATGGGAGTTTCTGGAGGAGGGTATTATAGCCGTAAGTAAAATCATATCCTTTACTGAGTACATCTAAAGGGAAATATTAATATTTTAGAGAAATATAATCATTTACTGCAGAATAACTCAAAATAAAAGTACCCTGCTTTTGCTGTTTTGAAGCAGTGCAGTTCTGGCTCAGAATGAATAATCTTTGACAGATATCTTATTAAATCCAATGTATTTTCTAGTTTACCCATAGGGGTGGATTAGTTTTTATTTCTGGCAGATAGAGGCACTGTCAGCATCAGCTGCACATTAGCATAGGGAAATTAACAATGGGTATCATGATTTTAAATTATTAGACTGTGGTTTTACTGTGGCTAGTCTCAGTATCCTCGAAATTCATTTTCTCTATATGAAAGTAATAACTGAACATAATGATATCATTGTAGTGATATCTGTAAGTGAAAGGTTTTATTTTATGTCAATAATAGAGTATTAAGTTTTCCATTACTTTCTACCAGCCTGCTGACTTGTGGCATTATACAATTTCAGACCTTATCCATGTCCTGAATGTGGGAAGCGTTTCAGGCAACAGTCTCACCTGACACAACACCTCAGGATCCACACCAATGAGAAACCTTACGGCTGTGGTTATTGTGGCCGTGCATTCCGGCAGCGCACCATTCTTAACCAGCACTTAAGGATCCATACTGGTGAGAAGCCATACAGGTGCACCCAATGTGGCAAGGACTTTAGGTGAGTTTAGTGTCAATGCATGAAGTGATCTGCTTTGCACGTTTTAGCATGCACTAGGGCATGTATTTAAATATTTTCCTATTTTCAATTTTACATTCCTGGCTAAAGTAGTGTTGAAAAATACTGTGAAAAAAAATCATTTGACTTGAGCAGAGTTCAGAGTAAGGTACCTATCTGACCTGCCAGTTGTGTAAGTCAGGGTGTTATACCATTTAGCCATTTAAATGCGAGGCAAAATTATGGGTAGGTTTAACAAAACTAGATCCTCAGTAACCCTAGGGTGATCAAACTAATCAAACAAGGGGATGTGAGTTTTAATTCTGATTCTGTGAAATTATATTTTACATCATGAATTTTCACCTACTAGTGTCATAAACTGATTGGCTTGAGTTTTTTGAGGCTACTTAAAGATATGACCTATATTTTGTGCCTTTGCAGGTAGTTGTGTTAAGCATTCATTTTTGCTATTCTCAAATGAGTTATTTCTTCCTTATTTGTTGGTGGACTTTATGTTTCATTGCTTCATATCCATGCAGTGGGAAGCATAAACAAACATAATTTCATATATTTGAGTCCTGTACATGACACAAGATTATATAGTAAACTTCAATGTACATTTCATTTGCATATGCTTCAACCACAGAGATTGATCAGTGCCTTAAATAAGTGAATTAAAATCTTAAAAAGTCATTTGATCCCAAACAGCATCAGAGGGCTTTGATGTCACTGCACAGTGCATATGTCGACTCAGTCTTATGTGTATTTCAACCTTTTGTGAAAGATCACATTATATCTGGTCACTGTCTTCCTTCCAAGGAAATAAAAATGGTAATTTTCATCAAATTAGGGTGATCGGGCTGATGTTGCTTGACTGGCTGTGATACTGTTCTCTGTCACAATATGCAGGATTTTCAGTGGCATTGCATTTTGACACAGCTACGCATACATACATTTTTGTTAGGGATGGGTTGGTTCAGTTCTTGGTTCCCTGGGTTCTTTAGCCTAGAACCAGAACCAAAGCCATAAAGAATTGGCACTGAAATAATTGGTATGAGAACCAAATTGAAACCTGTTGACTCTTTGGAAGTAGCGGCTTGGTATCAAAATCTGGTGAAATACAGTACTTAAAAAATTGCTTGCTGTGAAATTCTTGTAACTTCATGAGATTCTCACATAAAGATGAGTATAAGATTGATTTTATTTCTTAAAGGATGAAATACCATCTTATTTAGAGTTTTCTGATCAATAACTGTCATAGAGTACCTCTGCCTCATGTGGAAGGGAGTCCAGTCCTTACAAGTTGCTTTCATGAATTATATCATGATGTAATTCAGAAAATGTCATTCATGGGTTTGACATTGTTTTTGTTAATTCATCATACATGCAAATTATTCTTCATTTGTACTCTAGCACTTTGGTTATAAACGAGAGGCTTTCTTTTAAACTTGAGGGGCTTTAATTGGGTTCACCTTGCTTCAGACAGCTAGCGATTATCAGCTCTTTTGAAAATGGGAAGTTCCTGAGCACAAAGATAGCAGCCAATGAAAGGCACCCACAAGATGCTGTTTAATGGAATTAGTGTATTGTTAGGTTGATTTTCTTTTCACGATGCAAGGGTTGTGTTCTGCCGTGTAACTGGTGATCATTTGCACTTACCTTTCCATTGACCTTTTCTTGATTACTAAATGGGCTATCATTAAAAAATATTATTACCATAACAGTTTGGGAGTAACTAGTTATATTCAATAATCATTATTTTTTCAGTCTCATATATTTCAACCAGAGAAAAAACTTTTTGTCTGCCGGTTTTAACAATTAAATATATGTGATGGTTTTAAATGTTATGATCCTATGGATACAATTACTTAGAGGTAACCTAATACATTATTTTAGATTTGTGTGATAATAAAAAAAAAACTTCTGTTGCTATTGAAAGTCAAGCAATGCAAAGTAAGACCTAAATTAAGTATTGGAAGCGAGAATCAAAGTTAAGAACTGAACTGGAAACAGCCCATTCCTAATTTTTGTAAGAAATATTTTCATATGACGTTTATTTTCAGTATATTTCTAAATATATGTTTTAAAAATTAAAGCAAGCTCCCCATGTTGGATTTACCACGGATAAATAAACATTTTCAGCTCTAAACATTTTCTCATTCATGGGGGTAAATATTTGAGATGGAAATTGGCTTAATTTTAATATTTAAAGCAATCATTTTGGCAGTGCTTGTGTTACTTTTCCAACTCAAGTTTTTCAGTGTGAAGTTTTTAGAAAACTGTGACAACTCACAAATATTAGTTGTTGCCAGGGCTGATTACAAACAGCATTGCTTATCCACAAAGTTTTCTCTGCTGTGTATGTTGGGATAATAAATTTGCATCAAAATAATATTTTATTAAAATAAATTCATCTCACCGATTGTGTATTGTTTAAATAATCTTGTAAGTTTGCAAAGGCTTTAGCCCAGGCCCAGAATATTTTACTGCATGGCTAGGAATTGGAGCCGTATCTGACTGCTATTCATCCAATAGGCAAAAAGCCATCCTCGACCAACATTCACGCACACATGCAGGAGAGAGGCCGTTTTGTTGTCCGATGCCAAATTGCCGGCGGAGGTTTGCCACCGAGGGAGAAGTGAAGCGCCATGTGGATGGGCACCTCAATCCTCATGCGGCACGGGCCAGAAAGGAGGCTCGTGCCGCCGCTGCGGCTGCTGCAGCTGCTGCTGCCCAGCAACAGCAAATGCAGCAGCAAGGAATGGGTGGGGGTGGGCCTGGGGGAGTGGGTGGTGCACAGGGCATGGTTGGGCCAGGGCAAGGGGGACCTCTGGATAGGACGGCCGCTGCTGTGGCTGCTGCAGCATCTTTACTCCCCCTTGCAAGAATACCACAAGTGAGTTGTTGATGTTTATTCATCTTTTTAATCTACAATCATTCAGTCATCATTTTGTGGAGTATATTTAGACATGCATTAGTTTAATCCAATTATTGGCTTTCAAATGAAAATACCAGTACATGATAAGATGAGAGCTACATCTCTTTTCTTTCAACTTTTGGCCCAATAAACATCTAGTCCCACTTCATAGCACAGTTAAATTTTGCTCTTTTATACATTTAATGTGCATATAATCCATTAACTCATTTGTGTCGAAGTCTTCCATGGTTTTATTGTGAAATAGAAACCTGATGATGGCGATTGGAATGCCGGGATAACGGTCATCCACTAAAATGCCGAAAAGCAGGAAAAACTCAAAAAATTCTAATTTTCCAATAACTCATTTACTAATCCTTAGATAGGACCGTGCTACATTATACCAGAAATTCAGGACGTAGGACTCCATTTTGAATATTTCATTTTAAATTTTCAGTGTAATCGTGGCACAACGAAGTAAAAAATAAACATTTATATGAAAATTTTGCAGCTAATAAAAGTGATGTTTTTTAATGTGTTCTATGTATAGTATACATTTTTCTGCAGTTCGAAACTGTTTTTCAAAAACAAAAACTGTCAGTTTATTTGTTGAACCCATATTATAAGAGGCAGGCATAATGATTTGTAGCACATAGGTCGGCTAAAAAATTACAGTAGAACCTCGATCTATCGTTTTTCAAGGGGATGGGCAAAAAAACGATGGATGTGGGAAAAGATTTCCCGGGAGCCAAAACGAGATGAAAATGCGAGAATTTTATGGTAAATTTTCACAGTAGAGGGGAATCTTAAAGGAATTTCTCTTAAACGCAGGAGAATTTTTCAATTTAATGAAAATAATTAGTGCATCTCTAATTTTTCATTTGACTGCTGTTTAAAGTATTTTATTAGTAATACATATCCCAATGGTGTCTCGGATGATAAAAGTAAATAAACAAGGGCCATTGTCATGTTATTGGATGATCCTCAAGCCCGCGCACTGACCTATCCATGCATAGAAATTTATTCGTTTCAAATATCCTTGAGGGTGAGAAGCGCGCCTAAAAATTTGTTGGGGAGGATGTAATCTTTTTTCGCACTTTCCATTGTGCTCCGCTGATGGAGGAGTGCCACCCGTTAAAGATGGAGAGAGCTTGATGCTACCAAGTGTACTCTTGTTTATCTGGAGCAATCGCGTAACCCACGAGGCATAGAGCAAGAGAGGTGTAGCAGGTTATTGCCATCTGGTTCAGAGAGGCAAAAGTTTACGGGCAATCGGGTTGAAATGAGGAATTCCGATATCGGCGGTTGGAGTTTGACTTGGCATTACTAAATGAACACCAATTTCAAAAGAATAAATCATTTTGATTGGCCACGGTGCCTAAAAAACAAAAAAAAAGCATTTCTGGCAATGCAAGCCCATGTCAGACAACGGACGAGAAGGAACTTAACCCACGCTCGAAGGACTTCCACTACAACAAACTAATGGTTGAAACATCTGAGTCACCTTCAGCTGTCTTAAAACACCTATTTTGAACTGTTTCTGCTTTAGGCTCAGAAATAAATACTTCAGGAAAATGAATAGACATAAATACCTACTTTAACTGGATAAACACGGAAAAAATAGAAAAAGGAAAGAGCACAGAGCATGTAGGGTTTGGCCGCACTTACTAGAGGCCTGCGAAGTGACCATGACGAAGGCCAGGGAGTGACTGAATTGCCGAGGTTACAAGCCACGCCCACTGCCCTCTGGTTGGTTCCACGAGAGTCACATGACAAGAAACCCCACCTCCCTCCCTTCCCTCAGCCACTCCCCCGTTTAAGCCCATGTGGCCCACGTCATTTGAAATAATGCCCTGGTTACATACAAGAATTGGGTGAGACAGGTAATTGGGGGACCCTGTTTTCCGCCGGGAGGGACAGGGCGGGTGGAAGACCTTCCCTCCCGACCCTTTCCACAGAAAGGGCCCCACCCACTGAGGGGCGCATTAGTGGAATGTCAGTTAATTTTGCTAAAGTTTTTAATTGGCATAAATCTACAGAACAAGTATTAGATGAAGTTTGTCCGTTATTTTCTTTTACATTTGATACCAAACACCTAGGCAATCCGTTGATATTTACCCACATGGGTTATATCAGATCTCAATATGGTGCCGAGGGCGAGCGTATGACAACTACTGGTAAGAGAGCATTGAGAGGATAATAGGAAGAAAGGTTGGAAGCTCATGGCGAAGGAATGCGGCCGCTAAAGAGCGAGGTAGGGACTCGTTTGGGTAGGAAAGGAGGAATGCCAATTGTCCTCTAGGAAGGAGTTTGGGCCATAAAGATGAGAAGGGACTTGGGCGGCAAGGGCTACACGTCCGTCCTGCGTGGCGCGTCACCTAACTCCCTCCTCCTCTTCCTTTCCCGCTGCGGAGCGCCGCAAAAATCCCAAAATCCTACTTCGGTGTAAATTTTTGGTTTCATCTTTTTCAAACAATGAATGCGGGAATTGCGATGTGGGAACCGTGATTTGGAAACAATCGAAGCGGGAAAACGATACTTCAGGGAACGAAGGATGCGGGAATTATTAACGTTATCAGCATGGAACTACATTCAGGAGCAAAGACGGCGAACGATAGAAGTGGGAAAACTATCAATGCGAGAACGATAGATCGAGGTTCTACTGTACATTGGGAGGTTATGAAGGCAAGTGTTGCACATGCCCTGTTGGATGAATTTTAAATAATAATAATAATAATAATCCTTTATTACGGGCAGGTGCCCGATTTCCAGAGCATGAGTAGTACATGTAACTTTTAATAATAATGAATAATAACTTCTAATAATAATGAAACCTAAGGTGACTAATAGCCATAAAATCTCCGCTGATGTACATCTGTATGAAGTGGTGAATGTTTGCTCAAATAACCACTCATTAATAGTACAACAGCATCAAGATGATAAATTTGGAGGTGATATTTTGAACAATTTTATGATGAATGACGAAGTTAACAGTGATGCAGTGCATATGCCCACAAGTACACCCAGGATTTGCATCCTTTTTGGAAGGATTCGATCATATCTCAAATCCATGGATTCAATCAAATTGTATCAAATCCTTGATTCTGTCCTCATCTCTACATAATTGAATCTGGAACACGTTTTCCCATAAATAGTAAAACCACCCGAAACTTAAAAAAAAATTTGCAAGTGATGGCAAGTAATTCTAAGATTGATTATGACTCACTTGTTATCACTTTATCATGGAAGTGTATCTTTCATTTCAATACTGCAATAAAAATGATTCCCCGTTGAAACCAGTGTTTTTTCAAATTGACCCTTTGAGCCACAAAATTGCCTGCTCCAGTTGGAAGAGTGGTATGCTTTCACATGAAATGCAAACACTTTTTTTCCTGTGTGTGTCCTATAAAATTTGGGGTGTGTCTTACACACATTCAAATGTAGCAGTTCAGCAATTATTATCCTTTTCAAATACCTATGTGAGTGGCCCTGCGTGCATGATCGGAATGGTTCAAGAGGCAATGCGGCAGGAGGTGGGGCCTTTGCCACCAGGGAGGTGGTATTGAGATGAAATAAGAACACTTTGTATAATCCACACAAAACTTTAATGGTATGAGCCCAACCAGTTTCAACACTTTCGTGTCATGGTCCCTTGAGAATGGCAGGAAACTTACTCAGTTTAAAAACAAACTGGTTTCAATTGGGAATCATTTTTATTACCGTATTGAAATGAAATATACACTTCCATGATAAAGTGATTACAAGTGAGTTGAGCAGGACTATAGTCCCTTGAGAATGGCACGATAATGTTGAAACTGGTCTAGCTCATACGATTAAAGTGTTGTGTGGATTATACAAAGTGTTCTTATTTCATCTCTATATGAACTCTAAATTCCACAAAGGTAGCTCACAAACCATTGAAGATATACCGGGAGGTGGGGTGGGTAGAGAGCAAGGTGGACATTGCCATGTTTTCTTTCAAGACTTTGTATGCAAATGAAAATGGAAGACCGCCTCTTTGTAATATTCCACTAGCCACTACGTGGCTCAATGGGAAGGGTGGGAGAATCGGCTGGCTCTAAGGTCAAAGGGATTAACCCCTTCTCATCCTTTTCTTTCCCCACTCGGTCTCCGTATCTTGACCAGTTGCAAGGGTTGTAGAAAGGATCATGTGTGATTGTTCAGTCTGTGATTCAGAGATGGACTTTGAAAAAAAAACTTAAATTTGTTAAATTACTTGTATAGACAAATGTTAAACTCATTTTCTGCTAATCAAGCCTATTAAAACTAGTACAAATAGAGTAATTTCATTGATTTCTGACAACTGCCATGATTGTATGAAGAGTTTTTTAACAAGTTTTTGCCATGATCATTGGCTAAAATATGACGGAATTGTATGCTCTTTGGTCTCTAATCAATCAGGAACTGCTAAAATAGATGTTAAATTAAGAAGTATGTCTGATGAATATTAAGGAAAATTAATTTGCCAAAAATAATTCCACTTAAGAGTCCACTTATTTGAAGAAAAGATAGTGGGGTGAAGGAGAAAAGAAGGAAAGGTATTAGGTTAATAGAAAAATGTGGGTAAAAGGATAGATCAAAGGAAGATCATCACAGGATGCCAGGTCAACAAATGCAATGGAGGTTTGGCAACACAGCTAACTGAATTGCAAAGCGTACACATCGGAGGTCTGACAGCAACTGAATTTTCGAAAGGCTAGGCTCTGCCTACTGCATTCTGGTTGGTTTTCGCAATGTCATATGCCCTCTTCCCGTACCCCAAAAAAACTTAGGTCTACCTCTCAGTCGTAAAGATATTTGAAAAGGATTCCCATCTAGTAGCCTTTCCTTTAGTTGGTCAATCCTGTGATTCGAAGTAATTATTGTTATTCTCAAACAGGGAGCCGGTGGGCCTGGAGGAGCCGTTGTGAAACCCGAGCTGTACTTCCCTCAGTGCTACGCTCCTGGTGGTGGATTTGGTGGGCCATCGCAGTTTACGACTGGTGCTGGTGGGAACAGTGCGAATGGTGCTTCAGGGGGTGGGTCAAATGGAGGGTCGGCCGTGGGCGGAGGGAGCACGCCCGGTCCCAATGGGACTGCGGGAGGCGCAGCCAATGGTGCGGCGGGAACTGGGGGCTCTGCAGGGGGCCCACAAGAGTTCAAAGAATCCCCTGGTGGTGGCGCTGGAGGTCTTCCGACTCAGTGAGGACGGTGGTGGTGGGCGGCGGCCGCTGGAACGGGCCCCTGGGGCCACGGACGGTGGGTCTAACGGAACCACTGAGCCAAAGTGAACCGAGAGCAAAAGTTTCTCGGTTCGCATCAGTAGTTTCACGCTGGTTGCTCACCACCGGACTTGTAACAGATGGCCTGCTAGAGCCTGCTACATTAACACATTTGACTGGGAGCAGTGAGTCTTTCATGAAGGGACTTGGGTCGTGTGTGTGTGTCCCTGTATGTTTTTTTTTGTTCTGAAGCTGCATTGGAAAGACTTCCCTTGATCTCGAGGTCGTCCCCTCCTGCCCGTCTGCTTTGGACACGGAAAAAAATTAACCCAAGTGCGGTGCCTGGAGACGGATGCCCTAAAGGTTGCCGGAGGTTTTTTGCCCTGGCACGATCTCAAAATTCCCTGGAGGAAAATGAGGGGTGGATCTGAGGGTCTTTTAGTGCCCTCATTCCATCGCGGTGGATGTTTTTAGAAATGCATTGTGCAGGGGCCAATAGCAAGGAAGAAGTTTAGGTAGGTAACAGTGCCTCACATGTGGCTGTTTTGAGTTTACGTATATAGAAGTGAGTTGTATTAACGGCGAGCGTGTGGGGAGGGAGAATGTTTGTATCAATGAGGCAATCTTGTCTGCAATGGGAAACGTTAAGAAGGATGTTAACATAGACATATTACTGTTCCTCCACCTTTTCCTCACTTTAGATGTGTTTCTGTACAGAGTTTACAAATATCATTGGAAGATTTTTTTTCCAATGTTTTTCAATTAACTGTTAAAAAAAGGCTGGGAGTTTTTTGGTTGTTTGGATGTTTTCCTAAAGCTTGTTTCTATCATGGTGTTCTTTGTTTTTACTTGAAGATTTTAAGCATTGTTAGGATAAAATTTACATGACTACCCAGTGGTGTCCAAGTTCTCCGGTAGAGGGTAGGAAATCCATGTCTCTTGTTGTAGTAATTCTATTTGTGAAACTGAAATGGACCCTTTTTGAAATGCACATCCTCTCCTCCCAATTGTGATTTTCTACTTTCTCTAAGGCCTGATTACAATTCTCCACTTGTTTGATGGATTCTTTAAAACTACTATTTATACTCATGTATAGTTTGAATTTGCAAGACCAAAATTTTAGGCATCTATTTGGGGTTTGAGAAATACCTGAGTTATCTTTTTACACATAAAAATATTCACTACATAAATTCATGTTAAATTATTTCCACCATGAACGTGGAAAAGTGGTTTGAAAAGTGTTATTAACCAACTTAAATTAATATTTACGGAGTAAGTTGTTAACTTGGGTCTCCTCCCCAAAAAAGAGTGTCAGGAAACTTGTGAATCTAGCTTTGATAACAAGGGTTAAACTATCCATGGGGTACATGAAGAAATCAACTTCTTACCGTGAGAACAAGGAGATCAAACTATACAGGAATATAAATGGTGATTTAGTATTTTAATGATACAATGATGGATTTATTTGAGCTGTTAATGCCCCACATTTTGTTTCTCTGGAAAAGCTCTTTTCATTGAGTGAGCATCCTACATTTATATTCCCTTTGAGTTCAAAATTTTGCAGCCTTTTCCTCTATGCATGATTAAATTATTTTTAACTGAATTTGACCTTTATAGAAAGCATGCATTTGCATTACAAATGTGGTACGAAGACTATCTCCTGGGTAAAACTGGTTTTAGTCATGGTGGTAGAAGTGTTTTTCCTTCTGCCTGAAAAGTATGAATTTGGTTTGGAAAATTGTAAGCGTGTAGACCTTTGAGCATGTATGGACTAGAGTGCCATGAGGGGAGAAATCTGTCTCCCATTTAACTCCTGGGTACATGATGTCAGACTTAGTGAGACTACTAGTTTACCAAAATAAGTCTTTTTTCCTGTATTTATATATAAAATTTCTTACTTTGTTGGTTTTTTTATAACTGAGTGTTGATGCTTGAAAGAAGAAAAAAATTGCTCAATCATGTGATGCATGCTTTATTCATGCATACCCATGAAATGACAAACCACTATTCTACTCATACTAATGGCTTTTAAATGCTGCTAATAATGTGGCATTTCACGAGTAAACTCATTGTCCCTACTTCTAAACTCTCTAGTAATCTTCCATTTGCATTACAAAGGTCTCCAGGGCTCCACCAAAAACATCTTAGTCTTACCTCGTCTGATGTGGTAAAAATTGTCTTGCTCTGGCTCAATTGGCAGTTCAATGCACATTTGCAAGGCACCCACATTGTATACATGCTCAAAGGTATAGTCTCTCTTTAACGTGCAGTGCAGTAATCCATGACGTGGGACTAACTAATTGGGTACAGTCCTGTATCAAATGACATTCAAGGTACAGTTGTTCATCTAATACATATATATATATATATATATCCAAATCCAGTCAAACTGGCTTGGCTGTAACAGCAGCATTTGAATGTAAGAGGCGCAATTACTACTTCTTATCAGGTGCGAAGCATTAAATGCAGTGAGTAATAGCTTTAACACCCAGGGAATGTTGGTCAGCACAGCCAGGGTGCATACCTGCCTACTAATTCCTCTGATGGGCAAAGTGAAAACATGAGAAGGAAGAAGAGAAGTTCATTGTATACGTAAAGTTTTTTTTTATACTAAAGCCAAGCTTATAAAAATGGACTTAAACGATATAGATTTTTAAATTTGACACTTATTATCAGGGTATCGAGCTCTCGCAGTGAAGGACAATGAGGAACATGCTCTGGCTTTATGGTTGTGGATTGTTGTCGTCCTGATACCAAAGCCCTAGTCGATCAGTTTTTTTTATTTCATTATAGTTTCCTATGTGTTTTTTTTTAAATGTCCAAATTGGCCAATTATATTTCAAAGGAACTTAGTGCTGGACTGTCCTTCCTTTTTTAAGGGAAGTTTATGAATCACTTTCAAAAAGTGCAAAATATTTGATCCATTGAAAATTGGCCAGCTAACTCTGTGTGCAGTAAAGAATGTGATAGAATGACTATTAAAGAGAGAGAGAGATTGAGGGGTTTATATGAAAGGTATATTGTATATACATTTACGTAAGAAAAGAGACCTCTATATATATATACAACATATACATATGTAGTGAATGGAAATCTGAGAGAAATGGCATTGTGTATAAATTATGTATAAAAATAATTTTTTTAATAGGAAAAACTCTGCTTTACGCTACATTTTAAGAAAATTATATGGTGTGAAATATATACCTTATTATATTATTGAATAGATATATTTTAATTGATTTTTCACGAGGTGCTGTATTTGTGTCGAGGTTGTTTTTGTGGGCATGTGCGACCAACGTAATGTTGAATATGTTATTAGGAATATGAGTGATTTTCGTTCCTTTCAGGTGAATTTTGAGTTGATGCGTACGCTAGATTAAGAACCTATCCAAAGGAATTTTGCTAACCACGCTCACTTTCTAATCGGAGTGATTTCCATTATTCCTAGTGAACACAAAATTTTTGAATACTCTTCAGGAGTGGTCAGTTGAGGTTCACAGTTGCCGGAAGTGTGAAACCTCTGATCTGAAGGCCCTAACTTGTCTCGTGCTTTAATCTTTGGATTTAAGGAAGACGTGTCGTCAGCGCTTTCTAATAGAAGAATTTTAAAAACACAAAATTGCTCTTTATATAATAGTTAATTGGATTTGTTTTCAGAAATTTATGCCTCAACAAATGTTGAAAAAATGTTTATACTACTTCATCCTGTTTATCACAAAGTGAAAAAATTTTTGGCTCTATAATATATTCTATCATCTGAAAAGCTTTGCTTACAGTATAACTATGAGGCAAGGTTTATGCTGTGATTTCTTATTTCCCCTTTTGTTCTTCACATTTTTCTTTATAATTTGTTGACTGCATTTTCTTCAGAAGAATGATATTGTGCATGGAGCAAGCATTTTCCTATCATTAATGCATAACCCTCATTTAGTAATTTACTTTTTGGCCTCTGATTTTATGGCTGCCACCCTAATATATCTACAAGTTACTGGAGAATCATGGGAATGAAGAAATGTGACAGAATATTGATATTTATCTAATAGAATTATAAATCAGATGAAGTGCATTTCCCAATGCATTACATAATAATCTCGTTATACAGAAGCATTTAAAATTCGTTAAATTTTCAAAGTTTTTATAATCATCACATTTTTATCATATTTATGCTTCCCAGTTGATTTAAAGATAATATTTTATTGATATTCATTTACACAATTTTTTCAAAATGTTGATTCTCGCGTAACATTCTCATAAATATGGGGATAGAAGTTACCAGTAAATACTGTGCTGGTTCCCACACACAAAAAGATATGGAGGTGTGTAGTTATTCAAACTTCTATTCGTTTATACTCTTTAGTAGGTAAAATTGTAAAATGTTACATCTTTAAATTTTGTTGTTTTTATTCCCTTTCTCTTTGAGTGATTCCTTTATAACCGTAATAAAAAGCTTCATTATATCTACTTTTAAATTCCAATTTCCTTTGTTCATTTTGAAATCTTCATAGAAAGAGGCAATTAATTTGAAATCTGATGCTGCAAATTTTATGCGTTTTTTTCCAGAAAGATTTCCTATGACTTACTTGAAGGCTACTCTGAAATTTTTGTGAAATATCTTGCATTTTGTTTATTTGAAGCTCTATTAGAATGTATTGAGACCCCATCTATAAGTATAATCACTGGAATAAATCTTAGTTGTTCATGATCAACATAATCAGTGTCAACATAACTACTCACGTCTTTCTCTGAAATTAAGTTTGTATCTTAATATAAAAGAATCTGTTCTATATACTATGCATGTTTGAAATGTTGTCTCTTATTGAATTTTAAAAACATTGAATGTTCATGACCCTCCATAATTGTGTTTAAAGCTCTCTGGTTACATTGTTTCAATTTTAATGCCATCTTTTTGACAATTATCTTCACCATGGGTTGATAATTATAGTTTAATATAGGTTGTTGAAATCTTTATTGAATATCAGATACATATACGATTCATGTCACTAAGTCTTCAGTGTAATACCTTGTTGTTACAGTTGCTAAGAACAGGATATTACATTGGAGTAACACGCATATTCTACCCAACAGATAGACCCTCTGAAAGCCCTTCACCTCTGCAAAATAAGTGGCACAGTAATTGCTGGATGTTCAGGACAGTTGATGTTAGAATTGGGATATCTGGGAGATCACTTTCTGATCTGCTGTGAAGTTCAGATTCTTTGCATTTTTTGAAGTTCTTTTGAATGCTTTGAAATCTGATGTTCTCAATTTTAAAAATCAAGTTGTTACAAAAATAAACAGGATTAAATGAAATAGTATTTTGAGGCCATAAAATGGCTAATATTTGGTTGTGGCTTGTGGTAGCTATCTTTTGGTTATACTGAAGACTCTGTCATACAATAAGGAATAAAGCCATATCTAAGGCCCTAACCAGTCATTATGCACCTGCACCTTCAAGATGTAGGAAGAAATAGCATTTTGCTAACTGACTATCAGTGACAGACTACATACCCTTTATGTACTGTTTTTGTTTAAAACCTTTGTGGAAAGGCTGAAATCCTTTGCGGAAAATTGCAATGGTACACTTGTGACTAAGACATATAACTGAGAATTTCTCCATATATTTTGCATTCTTATACTTCTGTTTCAATTTTCTCCCAGTTTTATTCCAATAACTATCAATGTTAACTTGTGATTTGATCATTTTATTTGTGGTAAATATCCTTTTTACCTTGAAGGTCTTAATCATATATTAATGGATTAGACAATACTCAGTTTTTTTATTCAATATTTGATTTGATGAATATTTATCCAGCATCTTAAATTTCTTTGCATTTGTTTAATGGCAATCTCTCGATTTTGTTCAATATTGTTGTATAATTTTAAATTTTAAAATGCCTAACGTTCTATCCTGTGCAATCACAGTGATTGCCAAGCTAGTTATTCCATGAATCACTCCTTTCATTAAGCAGCCATTATGTTTTGTTTTGGATATGGATAATATTCTATTTTTTGCAATAAGCATTAAGGTGCATTTCACTTGCTGTATGTTACCTGCCTCTAGATGCCTGTGTCAAGTGCTAAGAAATTTCTTGCTTGCAGAATTTAGTTAAGGCACATTTGCTTTTTCTCTAGCCTTGGACACTGATTAAATTGACTATGGATAATTTTGTTTGTTTCCCCCAGTTTGGGGAATTTTGCAATATTCTCCACAACTAAATTGATGCAAAGTAGTCAAACTTGAGCAGTCCTTTCATGCTGAAGAGACTGTGCAAAATTTACCTTGATAATATCATTAGCATAGACTGGGGCTTGAAACAATTTCATCGTATCCATACCATTTAATAAACCAACTCAGGCAACCCACTGTTAATTCCACGGAAACTTTAGAAGAACCGTAATTTCTTAAAAGTGGCTTTACCTCATTTTCTGTGGCACCTCTATGTATAGGAATGCAAATACTTCATGGCATCAAGGTCACTGTATCTCATGAGAGCCTCTAAGTAAAGAATAAGTTGTGTTATCAAACTATCTCAGCTATGTAAGATTTTCAGATTACTGAAATTGCCTGTTGAATATTTTTTGTCAGTGTCAAAAAACGTCTAGTACATTATATCCTAGGCCCTTGAGACTTTTTTTAATCGAAAATACAGTAGAGTGCGGATTATCTTGCTAAGGGAGGGAGAAGCCCGAACGTATAATCGAAAGCGATGTATAATCCATTCATGTTCCATTTTGTGGTAGTGGTTGCCTTGGATTCAGCACTGTGTCTTCTTGAAGTCTTTCATGCATATTGTGATGAAATACTCATATTCCTATGATATAATTTCATTTATTAGGCAATCATTCATTCCATTTACTTCTTTGTAACATATCACTGGCTAAAATGGATATCTGTTGGTTGCATGCGATGAATACGCTCCATCACTTAGAGGAACTTTGGGTGGTGAATCTTTTTTCAGACACAAAAAAAAGTTCCGTTCTTACCTACCTTCTTGTGATATTTGCCCTCATGTAAGAATTAAAATTCATGATCACAACGTATTAAGTCATGTGTACACGAAGCATTTGCCTGCATGAGTAGATGCATGAACACATTCATCATTAAAATTGTATTGAGTGCAGCTGCTGGTGGCGAGTGTGAACAAAAGCGGTAGTAGGTGGGGAGGGAGGGGGCAGTGGGACTTGAAAGGAAGAGTAGGGGAGGGGCTCTAGTGGGATGATCATTAGGTAATAGGATGACAGATAATTGGCACTCTACTGTATATTATTTTAATCAGCCTGCATCTTCGGCGCCATTTTCAAGTATCCAATTTTATGCTACTGTTGGGTTTGTCCACCTGTTTAAGCTCATTGCAGATTTTTTTCGAACTCTTGGGGTGCTCCCCATTATTAATGTAATTCTGGTGTTCTATGGCTAAGAATTTGAAAATTTCATTAGCAATTTTTGGAAGTTAACTACCTATTTCTTCTTCTTAATGGCTGATATTAATGGGTGTTAAATATAATATTTTACTTCGAAAATATTTTTAAAAGCACTACATCTCATAGGCTGGGATATACGAACAAAACTTTGTGGAGTAATTCAGTAATTATTAATACATATTTGATTGACTGAAAACTACTGAAATGAAAGATCAAAGCAGTAACATAAGGCTTATAAGGCCAACTGTGAGAACTATGATATTTAGGTGAAATTTCAGGTGACAGGAATTTTCTGGCTCTTATTCCTGTATAACACAGCTTTTATGCTACTGTTAAACCTCTGTAAAGGAAGGAATTAACAAAAGAAAAGAAGTTTGGCTTACTTAATTGGTTTAATACTCTGCACTAAGTTGTGGGATCTTGCTTCAAATCTCATTCCAAGCGAGTGATATTTTTAGTGAGAATTTATGAATTTGTTCGTTCTCTACAACTATCAGGATAGTGTATGTAGATTGGTCTTTACACTTTGCCAACTCTTTTGAAACAGACATGGATAAACATTTCAGGTAAGCTAGTCATTGAATGTTTGCTTGATCAGTAGATTAAGGAAGTGGATTGTTTTAGTTAGGTAACTAATGGAATGAAGGCAATTAATGACTTAAAGTTGCAAAAAGTGTGACTCAGTAATCAATTAAGATGCTATGTAACTGAATCTTGTCTTTTTGATAAATGGTGACTCCAATTCGTAGCAGAATACCCTCTTTATCTTTTTCAAGATATGGGGCAATAAACTCTGAATATGACTCATGTTGTTAAGAGGAGTGTTGGTCTCAAGTTACTTGCCTTTGATCTCAGATAAGAATGATGAATTTCTTGGTTTCGTGTTCAAATAACTCTCCTGAGTGATTTTTTGGCACCTCATGAGAACTCAGTATGAAATAAGTTTTCTCAACCTATTATTTTTTAGTTGTGATCCTTCATGGGTCTTGGATTAATCTGGCAAATGGATTTTTGCTGTGTGTGGTTACCTCAAAGAAAGTAGCTAGGTTCAGAAGTTATTCAGCTTTGTTCTGCCAGCCATACTAACCAATATGTACATCACGTATTTTCACTGATTCACTACTAATTTACCAGATACTTATGCGTTGTACCAAGAGAATGATGAGAAGTGTGTCATGACTAGAATTTAGTATTTCATGAAGTAATAGGAATGTCTCAAGAGCAAAAACTGACCGTAAAATGAGAAGGGAACTATGAAACTAATTCTGGCAGTGAGCAATAAATGAATGGACTAGCAATAAGACAAAGGGTGATGAGAGTTTAAAATATTTATTATTTTAATGTATGAATTGGTCTAAACAAGTGGTCAACACAATCTGTGAAATCAAATTTACATCTATATTTGTGTCTTTGCTTGCAGTTTATTCCCTCAGTGCAACTGAGGTATCTCTTGGCTGTGTTATTTTCTGTATAAAATATGTGTGCATTTCATTCCATTCAATTTTGCCCAAAAATTTTGGTTCACTTTGTAATTGGTAACAAATGTGTAGTTGTGATTATCTTGTTTTTATTTTGGCCTCAGATGACACTTGTGGCTCAACTTATTTTATACAACACGTGCCACATTCTATCCTACTTTTATTGCATTTGCTATTGAAAGAATCAAGCAGAATCATAATGAAATCATACTTTAAATGTTTTCTAAGTCTTCACCATTGAAACTGTTAAAATAAGCATCATCATCGGATTCAAACAATATGCCCATTTTAATAATGTGGCTCCAAATATTCGCCATAGGCAGTCATCCTGCTTGCTCAACATTTTTTCAAGGGCTGATTGGCCGGTGAGTCCTGCACATTATATCCTGTCTCGGAAAGTGGTGTCTATTAATCATACAAAGCGGAAATTCTCATATTTCCCCTGAAAGCTTGTAGGTTTTTGGAGGCATGATATATAAATAATTATAATAGTTCACAGGAAAGTATGCACGTCATATTAGGTGGCTTATAGTAAGTTTAATCGTTCATGAAATACTAAATGACAGTCCACTTCGTTTGTGTCTGCTGTTAAGATAGAGCTGAAGTGTGCTCTTAGGGGAATAGTACTAATCAGCCAGAAGGGTTAGATAGAGAGAACAGCCATATGGCTAATTATTACCCGTGACCAATTCTTAATCAATCCATCATGTGTAATGATCATTTTTCTGGAGCTTAACCACAAAAACTATTCACTTAGAAATTGTTTTAACCAACACTCCCTACGTTTACCAATCAAACTCTGAGTGATTTAGCCGGTTCAGCTCGGTATGGTAAATGGAATGGACAGGTGGGATCGACATGAGAAGTGGGCTAACTCAGCCCGCTTTCCCTACCAGTCTGAGATTTCAAATATATATGAACTGATTCAAATCAATATTTCAATCGATTTTGCATTGATAAACCAGGCAATCTGACTAGGCTGGCCAAGAATGTTTAGATCGATCTGAGTTCATATAGTTCTGAGTTCGATTGGTAAACGTAGTGACTGAGTTCAATTGAATAAGTTAGGTGTAAGAGCAATCATAACATCCTCATTAATCTTTCCTTCCTTATCACTCCATGATCATGTTAATGTAGGAAGTTGTGTGCGTACAGGCGACATTTTTCTAATAATTTGTTAATTTTGTAATTTGGTTGCATTTTAGATTTAATTCACTTGGCATTAGCGAAGTTCATATGAAATTAAAATTTTATCCTCTGAACTATGACTATTCTTGTCAAAATGGTAAACATTTTTTTTATCATTTTCATCAATTCCAACTTAAGTTAACTGTAATGGGAGACATAAATTTGTGATTTTCATTGATGCTGATTATCAAAGTTGCAAGTTACTCTAATTATTTGAAAATCTTGACGATGTAGATACTAGAATTTTCCTGGCTTTTTGTAAGTTGAAATTGAGCTTGTGATACATTGTTGGAAGGGGAGTTGAGTGTTTCATATGAAAACGCTCAGTTTGACTGAATCAGCTCAATTTTTTATCGGAAGAATTGAAATATCTTGACTGAGAAATTCAAATTTTGTGTAATGGTGATGGATTTATTTAGCTAGTACTGTGTCATGAAAAATTGCCTTATGGTGATGTGATCCAGAAGAAATTTGGTCCTGGTGAATGTTGCATGGCCGTGTCTTTCAGCTCACTTTGATGAGGGCATGTTTTTCTATTCGGAATGAGTGCTTTCAGGAATCTTTCTTTGAGTATGGAGGCATAACATTGAGGCTCTAGTATTTAATTCTTTTTTTTTTTTTTGAAGGGAGAGGGTTTAGAGTAAAATATCACATTTAGATTGTCTATATATTAAAATTTGAATTCATAAACATGCTTAAAATTAACTTTCTAAGGTCCAGTTTCTTATTGTCTAGTTGTGGCTAGAGTCATGGTTATCAGGTCGAATCTTCCCTTTAACTATGGCTCCAGCCTTAACTAATTCAGTGATTGGATATTATACAATCGGCCCTTCCTGAAACTACTACCTTCAGCCTGGGTGACTTTGATCACACCATTATTGCTTTGAATATAACTGAAATTTGCACTCACTTTAGTGCCAACTTAAGCCTTTATGTATGGTACCATTTACTGATGCTGAAATGAGTGTGAAATTCAGTTTTAATCCTAACAATTTTGTCGTGACTTAATTCACTCCGTTATACAGATACAAGAGTAAGTAACAGGCCAAACTTTAATCTTTGCTCTGCCTAGTGACTGAAATAGATCATGCCAGGAGGTAGAGACATTTCATGCAATTGTGGAAGATTTATTTTAAGTTTACTTGGATCATTTCCTCTCCCATCATGTACTTATCTGAGATGCTGTTTTAAACCAGTACACTATCTGTACATTGGCATAAGAATGTCAAGGTTTAAATAATTTCTGCAGTTTCCAGAAAAATAGAAATCATAAAGAAATGTATGTTCAGATTGTGTGGTTTAGTTGTTAGTAAGTGTTCCCTCAGGTTTTGATCAAACTATTAATGAAGTTGAAACTATATTTAATTTCATTTTCAATCATTTTTTTACTGATTTCCTCATCATTGGAAAATGTGCCAACTCTTCTAAGATTTTGCTCAAGACTTCCTCAAAATCTTCCAATTCCTTTCTGGCATTTAATGGCAGTTACATTATTATCATTAATGGAAGTATTCAGATGTGGAGAATATATTTAAAACTAATGTTTTTTCAAGTTAGAAATTAATTTTCCTATCCCTTTGAGCAGTGCCCTGGACTTTGCTCCAGTCATTCAGACTGAAAGCCACCCCAAAGCTAATTACATATCTTTTACCTGAGGGCATACTTACTCAATTTTGTCTGCTTACGTCTCACAGATGTAACATAATGTTATATTTCCTTCTTCAGTTTTTGACTTGAGGATAACCATTGCATATTCATTATGGTCATGTTATTAATCCCTTTTAAAACTTAGGCAAAGGAAGATGAGGTTTTGCGTAGTGCTAAAAGGTTTATTATGACCAACTTCAGAGATTTGATACCCTTTCAGCAACACTAATGTCGAAAAGCTGTAGGAGTCGCCTCATTGAAAGTGAAATTAGCCTTGTCACATCTTCACATAGGGTCTTTTGTGAAATACATATGCCAATTCGCTCATGCCCATCTTAAGTTGTTACTGAGAAACTTTGAGTAGTTATAGCTTTTTTTTAGGTTCTCTCTAAGGAACTTTTTCCAGTTTTGAGAATGTTGTAGCTACATTTACTCTCATGCTTCTAAAAATAAGTGTCTGCTATCACTTTGTGTACGGCACTTTATGCTCAGATCCTTTTCGTAGTTCTGGTGGCTCTTGTAAAAGCTGCCCTCCATTGAATGATGGCAATAACATTGATGACATAATGTTATAGTAATACTGTGGTCAAAGTCCATCTGAAGTCAAAGCAGAGTTTTATTAGCATTGTTACAGAATCATCGTAGTGTAAACATGTAAAGCCCTTCATGCACGACATAGCAAAAATTCTTTCCAATTTTGCATGTATGGCTTTAGGCTGCATTACACGGTACATACACGGTGCAATTTATTGTACTAACTAATGTATGAATTCTTTCATGAGGAAATGTGTACCATGTAAAGGGACAAATTGTATGATTGTCTGAATGGCTGAACAGGAAATAGAAGCTGCTTCATTTTCTTATTCATTCTATGTTACTTTTGTTTGTACCAAAAAATGCACCATGTAAAGTAGCCTGTAGACTTTGTCCTCCAAATCGATTCCTCAACAATGTTATTTAAACTCTGCTCTGCATCAAAAAGAGAGCTGCTAGATTGGCAGTGTTGTAAATTAATTTTGTCCTAGTTGTATTTTCTCAGTATCCATCAACTCTGAGCATTATGAATGGCATCTGCATCATCCAATGACAATGTGATGGAAAATATTAAAAAAACAAGGGGGAAGCTTTTCTGTGATGATCTTAAGGGATATGTATGGAGACTGAAATGTAAAATATTGGTGTATTGCCAATAACCCGATGGCATTACATAATTACTGTTTGGAAGTTGTTCTCTTTTCGCAAACTCATCTTAATATGGGGACTGACAAGAATGTATGATATCTGGTCACTGCCAGTACTGAGATGTTACAACGTGATATAACACTTTAAGTGGGTTACTTACTGTGGGGAAAGTGCCATTGAGAAAATCTTGCGGGATTATCTCAGGAGCTAGACTGTCCATGTATTGTGGCTGTGGAGTAATTTCATTTCTAGAAACGCTGTCATCTTTACAAATTTAAGACATAGAAAAACACACATTTAAGTATAAATGCATTGCATGCTTGTTTTTCCTTAGTACGATGGGAAAGAATGAGGAAATAAGAAAGGGTGATTTAATCTGTAGTCTGCTCCTTTTATATATATACATCTTATATTTATTTTTTTAATAGTTGTAACCACTAATAGACTTGATAAAATTTTAAAATTGAACAAAAACAGTGTAAATATAAAGTTTTAAATCTGTAAAGTGAATTTTTCACTCTCTTTGTGAATAATAAGACTAAAGAAAAAACTTATAAGTCAGAAAAGTGATACTTTTTTAAATGCCGTAGCAAATAGGGATGGCTCTTTTATTAAACATTTGAGCTGTGCAATCACTTTATATTATTCCTCAATACCTCATCCTCACTCTTGCCCAGTGTGGTCGTTTCAAATCAATTGAAGGGAGCACATATTTGATTCAGATAATTTATTCTGGCAGGTAAAGTGATCATGAAACATCTCTTCTCACCAACTTTAAAGGATTAGTTGTGAATGATAAGGGAAATCGTTCGACAGTTGGTTGCAGTTATGTATGGAAGTAATTCTTTACTTTTAAACAGTCGCGGATGTACATAAATTTTTACATTTAAAGTTGATTTTAAACTCTGGAGCTCTTTCTTGTTCACATGTTTCAGGTTTTAAAGTTATTGCATTTGTTTTTTGGACATGTTCCTCACAAGCTCTCTCTATTGGTCTGTGTGTAGGCATTTTGTGTTATGTGCAACAGAAAATCTCATAAGCGTAGAGAAGGCTGGTATAAAAATATTTAAAAGCGAGATTCCTAGGTAATAAATTTGATGTGTTTTATATATTTGTCTCCACCACTTTCGTACACTTCCACCAAAATATTGTAGTTATATTAGCAGTGAAAAATTGAGATATTGACTGTATACTTAAGGTGTGCTTGTTTTAATGTACACCTACGTAAAGACTGAGAAGAACATGATTTGTTATTTGGCTTGATATTTGTGTGCGTGCAGATGAGTTGTTAATTTTTCTTATGGATTTATCTGGGTGTTTTCTTCTTCAAAGGAATTTAAAACAGCAGTTTTTAATCCGCATAAGCTGGCTGTACAATATTTTTTTTTGTATTATTCGCTGCAATATTTCAATGTTTACAATGAGAAGCACATTGACACACAAATTTTTGCCAGTAGATAATTATAGCTCTTTGCATTGATATCTGCTGATGTTATTTTTTATTATCTACTGGTGTGTCTCATTTATTTGTATATGTTCCTAGAAGCTGTTTGTTGTTGAATTGTGAAAACACAAAAATTACACGGTTCTTAAGAAAAAGTTCCTCGGACGGTGTGGAGGTGTTTCATTTTTGAATTTTGCTTCGCATGTAACATGCACCACATCCTTTTAATGGGTCCCAGGAAATCTTGTCTTGAGCATATACATCCTTGAATTGTTCAGTTGATTGTGTTTAATAGGGAAAAAAAACAAAATGTGTGAATGAAGTGAAGCTGCTGTGATGTGATGTTGATTGGTTGACAGTTGATGAAAATGCACAAGTGAACACTTATGGAAAATTGTAAGTGATTTTTTTTAGATGTGTCTTTATGTTAATTTTGTAATTACTATGTATTCCTCCCTGTTTATATTTCCACACTCCTGGGATGTTTTTTGTGAGCTGCTTTTAAGGAAAACAGACTATAATGGTTTTGATGACACTTTTGTCTTGAATTTTTTCCTTAAAAGTGGGTTATCATTAATCATACGTTGAGCGCACTGACATCAAGATGTCGAGATGAATGGATCTTGACCTAAATTCTTTCCATGGCACTGTACTATTGATAAATGTGAAATACTATATGTCACCAAAGTATTTTGCTCAAAAGTATAAATACTTGGAAACAAAAGTTGATTAAAATATTTCCATGAGTATAGTGAGCATGACATGATGTTGTTAATGTATCAATCATACAGTTTCCTGTCAATGTGATTTTTTTCCCCTTCAATGGAAATTCTGTGTGTGTGTGTGACACGTTTCTATGGTATTTTTTCATATATTGAAGGTGTTTGAGATTAACAGATGTGAGAGAGGGAACAAATGTTTGTTTCTTATAAGAAAATGCTGGGATTTCTCATTTTTGTAATTCTTGTTTGTTTTTGAACAAGTTGAAGAGAAGTATCGAAGCATTATCAAAATGTCAGTGTTGAAAGTACTTCAAGGAATCAATTGTCTTATTGATTTCCTCTTAAAATGCTATTGTATTACACGTGTTAACTGTGTAAAATATTGAATTCTTTATTCTCCCCGCAAGCCACCCTATTCATTAGAATTTTGAGCTGATTGATCATGTGGTGTCTCCATCAAAGTTTGATCTCAATTCATAATGCTCCTTTCTCTTTGACTTTTGTCACTGTATAGGATTCAGTGATTGGTTTCAGTTCATTATAGGATTCAGTTCATTATTGCAGGTATGATAGAATGAATAAAATTAAACAAATCTATTCATGAAAGACTTGATATCTTCCTGGCAAATTATGGAAGTAAACTCTTCTTGGGCTTCACTTTAGATGATGTTTTCCATATCTGTGTACATTTCGAAAATTGACTGAAAAAGAAAGTGTCTCAAAATTTCAGTAGGTATGGAGGATACATATATTAATATTAATCAGCAGTAAGCCCAAGAAGAGTTTACGGATCAATTTGTATTGTGAGGTGTGGTATCAAGAATTACATCATTCTTAATATAACTGATATAATATTAAGTAAAATTGTTGTTTCATAGATAGTTTACATTATTCATGTCACATCTTCAGTCAGCTCAATCCCAATCCATGATACATAAAAATATGCTAATTCTGTTTACCATGTAACAAATTTAGGTAAAAATTTCTCCAATGGCCATAATTATTGGCACCACTCGCCAAAAGAAAGAAAAATTATATTTGTTGTGTTGATTTAATGGAAACGTATGTGACCAACCACAATCTCTCAACCAGAAAACGTCTCTGCGGTGGTTTATGGGAATATTAATTCCTTGCCAGTGACCACTCACTGACACATACACTCAACCCAAGATGAGATCCTTTACAGGGTTTAAGAGAACCTGTTAAAGTTGGTCACTGACATTTCCGTTAAACCAACACAGTAAATATTTTTCTTTAGTTTGACGAGTGGTGCTAATAATTATGGCATTGGAAAAATATTTTAGCGAAATTTGTTACATTACTAGGCCATAGAGCTCAAGTTTACTTGATTCTGTTTAGCGTATTACTTTGAGTATGATGCACCCTTACTTGACATGCATAATATAATATATGATATGAAAGTTGAAAAAAATAATTTTATCTCAAATAGTGACTTATTAGCAGCAGGATATGTATACATTTGACATAGACATGAATAGCTGCTTTACACAACAACATGAGTGTAATCTGTGTATTATTATTGGGCTACAGAGAGTAGTGGGGAGTTCTGGGTCGATCGGTAGATTTTTAAGCTGTTAGCGAGTAATATGCAACTTCAGAATTATTGCCAACAGTCTCTTTATTTCCTGTAACATTTGCTACTTGATTGAATTCACTTGATTGAATAACTTAATTAAGATAAATTAAGCAGAGTAACAAAAAATTTGCCTCTAAACTTAGTACTTCTGAGTTGGTAACATTTTGAAAATTATTTTCCTTCTGAATATCAGGGGGGCAACTGCCTTTTTTTTAAACCTTTTCTCAAGGCTTCCTCAAAATTTTCCAATTTCTTGCTAGCATTTAATGGCAGTTACAGCATCATCATTAATGGAAATATTAAGATGCGGAGAATATATTTCTAAAGTTATTAATGAATTTGCCTAGCCCTCTGAGCTGTCCCCCAAGTTTTGCTCTGGTCATCCAGACCTTTAGCTACCCCAAAGCTATATACACATCTTTAACCTGAGGGCATACTTACTCAATTTTCCTTGCTTAAGTCTCACAGATGTAGCAACCCCTGCATTATGCCTGAATAGGACATATCAGATATTTTTCAGAGCCACACAGGGAATATTATCATGTCTCCTCACTACATCTCTAGGTCTGACAGAAGCGATAAAATAAGAAAGATACACTACCGAACAGATGGGTACAAAAACTCGTTCTTTCCGCAAACAATAAGCAACCACAATAAAAGCTGAGCTCCACTAAATACCCTCCCATAATACATGTCACCATTTCACTTCCCAAAAACCTACATCCTTACATGGCTGGTGACCTAACACTCCCCGCCACACACCCATGCAGCAGCTCACCGGGTATTATGTAGATCAGTTTCTTACTGCGTATATTCATAGATTAAAGAAAGATACAACCTTTCTTTAATTGTTTACGTCAAGGGTAACAGGGTACTGCATTCTGCTGGTACTAGAGCTAACAAATTGGGCATATGAATTGGGTAGCTGGGACCAAACTTAATGAAACCGCTACATTTTTTTGACTAGCACAGTCACAACCCCCTCAGCCTCCTAACTCTAAATGTTGCCCCCTCTTCCAAAAATTGAGGGAGGATGAATTCTGGTGCCCGGCTAACTAGGCATGGTCTTTCCCACATATTCTCATGGCATGGACCTTACTTTAACTAATTTACAGGAAAACATGTGTTTTACATGCATAGATACATTATTTTATATGAATCATAGATTTTTTCAATCACTTCAATGTCACAATGGTTGATGTTTTGGCTATTGCTATGACTTCCTTGTCATGATGGGAAAAAGACATTGAACAGTTTGGAGTTCTAGAGGGTAGGTTGGAAATAAAAAACAAGAGTTACTCTTTGCCAGGCAAGAAGTAACTTATTGATTTCTGACCTATCCTCTTGAAAAACCTTCTGTTGAATCTTTGAGGCCAATATACAGAACACCAAATAAGCCATTGCTATTTCTGAGGAGAAATTTTCATGAACATAGCCCTGCTGCTTATACAAATTCTTTTTCCATCTATCATATCATTATGCCCAGTTATATTATCTTTGGATACATGTTAACTTAGGAAGAAAACTAATGTTGATACCATCCCTTCAGATAGCTTGTTTCAACATACTGGTCATGTGTTAATCTCACAAAAATCTCTCTCAATGTCGCATTAGCATAAGTATAATGTCATTCAATGATTAATGTTACCTGAAAACCATTGGGAAGAAAACTAATGTTGATACCATCCCTCATCAGATAGCATGTTTCAACATACTGGTCGTGTGCTAATCTCACTAAAATCTCTCTCTCAATGTCGCATTAGCATAAGTATAATGTCATCCAATGATTAATGTTACCTGAACACCAAAAAACCAGGTCTTCAATGTTGAGGATACCATTGCCCCCCCCCCTATATATATATATATATATATATATATATATATATATATATATATATATATATATATATATATATATATATATATATATATATATATATATATATACATTGCCCCCCCCTATATATATATAGATAGATAAGAAATAGGCTATAACATCTTTTATGTTAATTAAAGCACCACACACACTTAACAATTCATTGCTTAATGTTCCAGTTGTAGTGCCAAATTTGGCATGTAAATCAAGACCCTCTTCTTTGGACCTGTCCTCCACTGTAGCCTTGTAGGCAAAGCTACCCATAAATAAAAAAAGTGAAGCATAATTAAAAACCCAGCCACCTGGAAGATGAGATTGGAAAATGATTGGTGGCTTTGCATGGGGCCTGGTAAGTACCCATAGATCTTGGTTGATTGTTAAAGCCAAATTAAATTCTTCTCTAATCTAAACTATGTTACAGAAGGAAGTGAATTTTTCTTTGAATAATGATAATATTAATTTTATATACCCAGTAAATGCTTGTATGACCTTCGAAATGTAATTTTTCTATATTTTTGAATAAGTGTGAAAATCTAAGGAACTGGAATATTATCTGGAAATGGGTATTGGAACTAATAAGTATGAAGCTACATATATTTAGTGTTAGCTCCAATAATTTGTGAACTTTTTATTATTTCAGTAGTTCCCATCCAGATAATGTTTTTACAGCTCCCTGATGGTGCTGATAAGACCTTATGCCTTTAGCT
The DNA here is from genome assembly GCA_963169105.1 of Ceriagrion tenellum. Lineage (NCBI taxonomy): Eukaryota > Metazoa > Arthropoda > Insecta > Odonata > Coenagrionidae > Ceriagrion > Ceriagrion tenellum. The sequence continues at coordinate 46,594,901 of OY720644.1, read as the reverse complement.
ATACAATTGTGCAGTGAATATTTTCCAGTACATTGGATTTGGAATAAATTTAAGGATGACCACTATTATTTGACATCTAAAGCTGATTACCATAAAGGAAATTTTTAATACAGGTTGAAATTTTAATTGCTGACATTTTCTTTATTATTAACATAAAGATTTTGTCTAGGCATGAATAGAGCAGTTGCTTGAGGAGGATAAATTATAATGAGAATGAGTGAAACTAATGGATAATCATGTGTAAAAAAACACATATTTGGATCTTCCATTGTAATCAATTTGCATTAGTAAAAGCAATGTACATTACAACCTGATTCATTCAGTCCTTGCCAAGTCTCTGAAATGACATCATCATGAAGAACTATAAATGAGATATTAAAAAATATTCATCTAATTCAGAAGAAATTGAATTATTTGCTGATATGAGTAATATTAGTGCACAATTACCCTTTTTTGCGATTATATGTCATTAGCCATTGAATTTCAGTGTGTTTTTCTTCTTTCTTGCTAGAAAATAGCTCTCCCACCCCCAATTTTTTAAAGCCAATATTTCAACAAAAATGGAGGCTTAGATACTGTAGAAATATATGTTTAGGCACTGTTCACAGTAAGTCCAATTTTCTGTCTTCATCTCTAATCTCTCTATTCCTTCCTCGAGTCTTTTTGATATCATATGGACATCATTGACATAAGCTTGGTTTTGTGATACACAGTTGAATTATATACCACCTGGGTTGTTGACTTATGTTTTTCTTGTCTCCAACACCAGTACCACATTAAGGAGCACGTTGGATAGTACAGGATAAAAATACATCACCATTCATAGTCTAGCTTGTGAAATACCTCATCGTTTTTTATCATCTGGTAATTGATCCCCTGAGTATTTTTCCTGATCGGATTGGCCAAGTTTGCGTGAGAATAGATTACCATTCGTCAGCCATGGTGACAGGGTGGCGGACGGCACTGAATGCAGCAGTACAGTAGAAACTTGAAATTTTGATTTTACAAAGCAAAATCTTCGGTCCCGACCTAAAGGGTATCTAAATGCATGTAACAGTATGCGATGCTACGAAATAATGAAGTTTTGAAATTACGAACCTTGGGTCCAGGTCCCGATATGGAAAAGGTACTAGTTTTTACGAATGGGTCACAACAGCATTTTTTGGCGCTCTTTGTCAGAATTAAGACATTGATCAGCGTTGTCGAATACATTATGCCCTGAATGTCACTTATATAAACGATAATACGCATCTCAATGCTGTAATAGTAAGGACAGCTTTTAATCAAAGGCATAGTAGTTCATAAAATATGACATCAATTGGACCAAAATGCATTCGGCTTTATTACGACGAAACCAGAGTTATCCAGGTTATATGTTAAAAACGAAAACAAGCTATAGTTACTGTTGTAAACCTTCGGAATCCTGCATGTTTCGTGATTTCCGAATAATATTCGACCGAAAAAAAAATGAGGCAACCATGAACTCACGCCAAACTATCATATAGGTCTTGTGAGGAGCGCCTTGACCCCCACGGCTGCTGCGCCATATTGGGGATGAAATGTTAACTATTTGACTGGGATGAAATAGTATGATAGCAATTTTCTCATGAACCTGGGATCCTTGTTAACTTAATATTAGGGATGAGTCGATTCCACTTTTTTTCGATTCCGATTCTTTCAAATCGATTCCCGATTCTCAATTCCGATTCCATCGATTCTTATTCCTAATAACAGGTGGGATATTGATATACCAGTAGCGTACGACTATTATTTCAATTCAAGTATTGGCTGAAATAAAATAGCAAAGACAATTAAGTCGCTCAAAAAGTATATTTATTAACAAATAGCAAATATATCCTCAGCTTATTGAGGTAGATAAATAGTAAAGAATTGATAGCCTACACCCAAAATTACTGAGACAAATATGTGGTGATAAATGAAATTTGATTTGAATATTTATTTGTCTGGAATCGATGGAATCGGAATAGACTTTAGGCGATCGATCCTCGATACCGATTCTAATCCTGAGAATCGGTGGAATCGAGAATCGATATTTGGATTCGACTCTTCCTTACTTAATATAGGTACATATATTATGCCTGATATGGAGCATATGATCTTCTAACGAAAAAATATTCATCTAATTTCTATATCCAGGGTAAATGATCATGCAAGTCACACACTTCCTTGGTATATGCATAAATCAATATTACTGATATCGTAATACATCGCTCACGCCACAGCTATGAGTTCTCTGGTTAAGAAATGACATAGAAAAATGTGCTATGAAGCTTCATAGGCTTAGTCCAAACTGTGTAAAATTTAGCAAAGACGCTTGATTGCCTAATCTCTTAGGCATTGAAAGAAACGAAAAGTTAGTTGTTTACATGTAGATTTCCGCGGGGGAAGGATGGAGGTTAATTCTTCCGATTTTTGGGAATTCCGCCGCGAAAAGATGGAACGACGGGGCAGTCCTGAAAATGGGTTCAATCACAAATTATTTGTGTTCGTCTTAATGCATCCTGTTGGCATGAATACAAATTTTAATAAACTTTCAAAAATTATAACTTCGTAAATCATGCGAGTACATCGAGAGGGTACATCGTAATTTAAGGAAACAAAAAATAGCTTCATCGCAATGCTCTTGAAAGATACTCGTTCGTACGAAATTCGATTATACGAAGTGCCAATTTTTCAGATGCCATTGACTACATAAGTTTGAGTTACTACTGTACTACCAGAATCTCAAGTGACTTTAAGGAAGCACTATATTTCAAAGAGTCCTCTATTGAACCATTCATTGGAAACCTTGAGGCAGTACATCGAAAGATGCAGTGGATATTTTTTTTGGGCACTCTATTTATCACTCATACTAGTTTTCTTATACACTTAGTATCAATGTTATGTGGGATCTGTCATAGGGAGTTCTACTGACTTTTCGTTTAATATTCTGGTCATTGGCCATAATAATGATCAACCTGCAATATCACAGCTTTATACTAATCCTTCGATGTTGCATCCTAAATGCTACAGCTGAGATGAGAACGTGAACCCTGATTAACTTCAAAAATCTATGGAGAAGGCTTCCTTCTATTTTGATCTTACATCTCATACTCTATATAATCTTGGCCCACTTTTGCTCTTCTACTGAAGCTAGGATCTCTTCTCAAAAGTCTTGAAAGCCAGCATACTGTTTTCCTCGACCTACCACAGGGAGGTATAGGTGGTCTACTGAAACAGTGGAATGAAACAATGTTATATACTGGAAAAATCCAAGCATGAACAATCTGGCATGTAAGAGATGCATGGGTGAGTCTGAAAGGAGATATTTCAGAATGTGCTGAAAGCATATGTGGAAAAGGGGTGGTAGGAAGAGTCTAAGACAATCCTGGGTCGAATGATGAAGTGAAAATAGCAGAGAGTGAAAAGAAAGAGGCATACAAGAGATTGACTGATGCCAAATCTGAGGAAAAGTATAGGAAGGACTGTGATATTTATGGAGAAAAAGAATGAATGCAATCATTCTGAAAGAGAGAAAGGAAATAGTTGATGTAAAAGAAGCTGTGAAAATGCAGAGTGATTTTTAGGGCAATTAAAAGCTATTGAACACAATAAAGAAGAAAAGTTGTGAGATCAAACACATGGAATGAAAGCAATAACAGGGACTGCTTGAGGGAGTATTTGGAAAAAATGACATAAAAATGGTAGAGCCTATGAGGATGAGTCTCCTGAATTAGTATGTGAGAAAATTAATAAGGAAAAGGAGATGAGAAAGAATTAGGTCTTCAAAGAAGTGAGAATGATGAAAAATGAGAAGGCTGTAGGCAGAGATGGACTTGCTCTCAGTCAATTAATGCTTAAAAGTTTACATTGTGTAACGTTTCGGGGTTCCCCTGTATGTTCCCATGCCCGCCTCGTCACATTTTGGAGTGGGGTTGCCACTCACATCCGACCTATGTAAATCCGGTCAGCCGGCTGTGGAGGAGGGAGGTCATGTTGTTGGGTGCCGAGGAGTTTGGCCATGAGTGTGAGTAGTTAGTGAGTTAGCAGTGAGAGTCGAAGAGCTAGCAAGTTCACTGAGGAGGTCCCTAGACTCTAAGCATCTCCTTTTCTTGTTCTTCACCTTTTCTTTCCTGTCCCATGTTTCCTATTCTCTTACTCCCTAATCTTATCCTAGCTTCCCAATTTCCCATGATGACAGTGTGACCAGCAGTTGAGCATCTGGAAATAGTCTGAGGAAATCAAAAAGCTTTGGGTTACGCCATACGTCTCCTTTCTCTCCTCAATTACCCTCTCCCCTCCGAGTGCAGACAGAGATTGTCCTATCCCCTTTCTCCTATCTGCACTAGCAACCTGTTAGCACTCACCTGGAGGAACCTGCAACTGAGCTATGTCGGGGCACCATCACAATTATTCCTATGGTTTGAAAGAATGCAATAATAGCTCCACCACACAAAAGGAAGGATGAGAAGACTACTTGTAAAAATTATAAAGCAATTTTTGAGTATTGAGTATATATTGTATTGAGTATTCCAGAAAAGTGTTCCACAAAATATTTGTGAGGAAGTGTACAAAATAAGCGTGAGAAAATGTACATAATTTATCGGTAGAACTACCAAAACTAGAATAAAATCAGGGTTCCAATAGATTTTGCCAATGCCTCTGTGATTTGTTGCGCCAACGGGTGTACCCTATCCAGCTGGTTCTTCTTTTTCATGTGGAATTCCTTGTAGTTCAAATTTACAGTTTATCCATGCTCCAACAAATACACATTTCTATGGGCTACAGTTTAGCAAAAATACTGCATACTAAATACAGAAATGGAACAGATTAGACAAATTTTTAACAAAGTTTTCACAGGATTACACATGTATAACAAATTGATGATGGAATTATAAAATAGGTGTGCAAGATTTACAAATCAGTGATTTGTTCATTTCAATATATTCTTGGATGCTCTTTTTGTGCCATGGAGTCTTTTTTTATTTGTTTTCTTGTAAAAACATTTTAAAATTAGGTGTATTACCCCCAATATTGGTGATCCAGTTAGTTTGGTTCCTCAAGAACTGGCTTTCCACCCAGATGGGTCCAGGGTAGAATCTTGGTAGTGGTGCAGATTTATCAATCAAATCCCCTCAGAAATCTCACCCTCTGTTTCAGTAGCTTCTTCGCTTTTCGGAAAACTCCCCTTTTTTACTACAAAAAGCATCCTGTAAATATGCCCTATACTGCACACCCATACCTGGGGCAGAAATCTTCAGGAGAGACACTACAAATTAAACAATACCTACGAAACATGAGTGGAATGTTGCACATACACATTTAATTTGGAAAACAGTTAAGGGCAGAAGGCTGGATGTACCACCAAAAAAATTGCAATACTGATAAGTTTATCAGAGTGCAGTAGGAGTCAGAAGAAATATCCTACTTGAACCCTCATGATTTTTCAGTTGGAATTCCGAGGTGTAAAAAGATGTAAGGATTAATGAGTAACAACTGCAGGCTTTAGACACATGGGCAAATGTAAAATTTGCCATGAAGTCTCAGATTAAAGTTTTATAAACAACTGGATAGACCTCAAGGTAATTATTTGTTAGCGTGATTGACTCTTTATTTATTAATAGTAGATTAAATTGGTTTTGAGTTTCACCCTCTTTTCTTACTTGAGTTTGGAAATTGTTTCAAAGGAAGTGTTATCCCTAAAAAACTCAGGTTTGTTCTGCCAAAATATGTACCATACATCCATGAGTGTAGAAACATGATATTCCATCCATCATTCGATACCTTAAAACAGTGGTGCCTTTCACTTAAGAGCAGGCTATTACTGATGCCAGAATTCGTTCTCCCAATTCCCAAATACATAATCCTTCTTTTTCCAACATAACCACCAATCCTTAAGAGGGTAAATGACCTCAGCTGTCAATCCTCACCATTAACAAGCTAACCCTTTGTCATATGATAATGACACCCTCTTCCCAATTTCTACTTGTTCACAGAGACCTGGGGACAGTACTTAGCCTATTTATTTTTATCCTGTCGGTTTAACTACACATTCTCCTCAAACTTAAGGTGTCTAATCACCCATTTACACATCTTAACACTCAATTTAAAATTAGTTGACAATGGTAAGGTGAGGCTATTCTAAAATAATGCAAACAAATTTATTCTGTGAAAAAGTTTTTATTGTAAATACTCATATACACAAATGGTCTTGACTCAGACCAATCCACTTTCAATGATTTGCTATCTAGGTTGAAAATGATGCTATTTAAAACAATAACATAATGATTACCACCAGCGTGAAATTTACTTTACATGCAGATAATTTGGTAAAAATATTTATACATATCATCATATTAAAAAAAATACTCAGTCACTAGGAAAAAATTTATGTAGTTCCAATTCGTACCTCTAGATTTACCAAGTTTCCCTCAGGTACATGCATATAAATGAATACAAGTAAAACAATAGGTAACTAGCAGAAATATCCAGTAACATTTCTGCACATAGATTGAAATTACCAGGACAGCAAACATTTTTGGGTACACATTTGTCTTATTAGGACAAGAGCTGTGTTACATTTTGTGCCTATTTCTAGTGTCTTCGCATAGAAAAAAAGTGACATTCCCACTGACAGAGCAATGAATCGGAAGGATCAGGCAACTCCTGCCATAACCAAGCACCTTTGCTTGATGATATCATCAAGCACCATCCTCTCAACCTGACCTTAAAAAGCTTTGATGAAAACATAGCTGCTGCAGCTGATGTAGCGTACAATTATGAATTAGGCAATAGCCCAAGAAGAGAAGATGATGTGCCAAGCCATTAGCAATTAAAATTAAGTACAAACACTGAGAAGGTATACATTTAAGGCCACAATTTGGCTGGTTTGAGTGATATAAATAATATTCTCAAATCAATTTCTTTGCTTTCCCAGTGGAGGCAACACTTTGGAATCATTAAACACAACAAGTTCAAAAAATGCTACAGCACTGAGCAATGCTTGACTCATGGCCTCCCTCTCCACAGCTCCCAAAGAAGAGTAAGATTCTCTGATTGAAGATGGAGCACTGAGAGGTTTGTAATTTACAGGTTTGTCTTCATTAGCAGTTTCATCATTTTCTGAGCTAATCTCATCCATTTTTTTAGACATGAGACCTGGAGATGGGTCTTTAATACCCAAAATCACATCAACTAGAGCCAGAGCAGAGACACGTTCTGTACCAACAAGGAGGTTGAAGAAACGGCTTACAATTCTTGGTTTGAGAAGGAAAACCTAGAAAGGATTGTAATTTCCGTAAGTTTCAGGAAAATTATGCACAAATTTGTACACACCTGAGGGTTAATAGAGGCACAAAAAAATTCTACATACCACCCTGCAAGCATGGGCATGTGGCAGTAGGGTGCAGTGAATTTCACCATAATTTTTTTTCAGAGCTGCACCCATTACCTTTTGAAGCCCAGATTAAGGAAATAAAAAACATTTTCCGATCAAAAAATATTTTACCGGGGCACCAGGGCCTGAAAGATAAAGTGCAGGAAATGAGTGCTGTTTGGTGGGTTGCCCTTATGTGTGCCTTTCCAGGCCTCTCTCAGAGCTCCTGTGGCACCAATGTGGACCGGGATGATCCTGAAGGTAAGTCTGATGCAAACCTTGGTTATTTCACTACATGTAGTCTGAAAGCAACAAAAAATATCGAATTTTCACGTTTTTTTGGCAATTTTTGTGCAGCTCTTGGTTTGTTCCTGAGACTTTCCTTTTGAAACTTATCCAGGTGTCACCATGAGGAAGTGGCTGCACCGTGACACCCGCCCGTGCCCACCCTCTTGCACTTGTTTGTGCTTTATGGGGGTTTCAATGGGCACTTTCTCACATTTTTTCGATGCAAACGGAGAGTTGTAGTCTTTCTTGGTGTGTAACTTTAGGATGGCTGCTTGTGACATCAGCTTCGTTCTAATGTGCTAATCTCATTGCACAAAACCAACCACTTGGGCACATAATGTATTCATGACCTGCACCATGCCCTCAACACTTTGTGCGTGGCAATGGTATAGTGGTACCTCTAAGATTTCTAGCCCATCAGGTGCGTCGAGCTTAGCTTGAAGATCAGCGTCGGAGTACCGCCGCAGTGCAGGCGGATCGACTATTTTCCCCGCTAAGTCTACCATGCACTCATAGCTTTTGGCTTTGAAATTGATATGTGGAACGTTAAAGCTCCGCACGTCACCTTGTGAATGAGAAGCTGCTTTCTTTTTTCTCGAGGATAGAATGAGCTTTAAAGCTTGCTTTTGCACAGGCTGCCGAGTGTCTGTAACCATGCTTAGAACAATGTTCTCAGAGTAAGCAAAGAATCCATTAGTTTGAATGGTCTTGTCAACCTTATACCTGTATCCGGGACTAGCCACGGAGTTCCACTTTTACAGAGTCACCCACAATGCACAATTGCGGGTGACTCCGTAAAAGTGGAACTCCGTGGCTAGTCCCGGATAGCTTGAAATTTGTCAAATAATAGTGAACACCTCTCTGTGTTCAAAGTTCGATCTTTCCTCGTGGGCAGCGGCGCTAAGTGCTCAGTAGCGACTGATTGTTACATTGTATGTCCGGCAGTCGAGAACATCTAGTCCCATAAAGGTCACAAAAATCCACAGGGGAAGAGGACGCCTCGGTAGCTTAACTGGCTAAAGCACTCGGCTGGAAATCGAGGGATCCAGGTTCGAATCCCGGTCAAGGCAGATGATTTTTTCTCTGTGGAAATTCGCACTTATCCCTGTAATTCTTTAGAAGGTATCTGGAAAGCAAGATTCCATTGAAGAGATGATGGCTTTTCTCAGCGCAAGATGGTACACGCCGGATTGAAAACCACTGAGGCACATATACGCGAAGCACAAAATTTGTCAGGATATTCAGCTTATTGTTAGGTTTCTTGGTAGCAATGTACGTCCTCATGATGCGGTTCGCTGTTGTGACCCACCGGGAATGATTCAAATCCCCTGGGTATCTCGCCACTAGGTCTGCAGGGCAACTACCATTGCTGATCGCCCTTGCTAGTTCCAGCATGTACTGTTGGTCATTGCTCAGGTTACTTCCATCCACCTCTGGGACATTGGTCTTGATAGCTTTGAAAGGCATGACTGGCATTTCCTCAAACTTACTGATGAGTTTCCCGACATCACCGGAAAACTGGTTAGGAGTTATTGTTCGGCCATTGACAGCAGTGAACAGGTGACAGAGAGGCAGCTCGTTTTGGTGCAGCAAGCAGATCAACCACTGCAGTTCCTTCCCCAGGTTCTTCTTTATGAGCGTTATGATTCCTCCTTTCCAACCGGTGTTTGTGCCGGTTCCATTGGCTCCGATAGCTTCCAAATCGTCTTCTCCCAATGATTTCCGATAGGATAGGATGGAGGTGGAGATAGATTCAGCTGGTGGGTGTTATGTTTGTTAAATGCTTGCCACTGGGCTGGTCAACAATCACTATATGTTCCTCTTTGACAGTAAAATTGCAGCGTTTCTCCCCAATGGCTTCTACTAAAAGTGTGTCACACCTTTTCCCGTTGAAATAGATCGCCTTGGGTGAGTTGGTTTTCAGAGCAGTTGTCTCCATACTCTGGACAGCTTTCCCAAGACATACCCTCTCTCGACAAATCATACTGCAATCTACGACGCTTGAAGTCCCAACGAGACCCCTGTTCTCCCATGCTGCAATGGTGAGAGCAGCTGCTGCAACAGTTAAGACCCAGTAAAGATTCGCTATAGCTGACACATTGGGGAGTTTCACTCTTGTTTGGGAAATTTCCTACGTCTTGTAAATAGTTGATATACATGGATTCCATCCATTGCCACAGTTGGAAGCCTGTTTCGTCGGAGGCCATGTTCTTTTCTCTACTCGCTCGCTCACTGTTGCCTTGTTTTTATGTGTGGCTCCTTTGTCACTCCTACACCCCTCAACGCAGTTACCTCGGGCATACCAAATTTCATCTCGAATGCTCTTTGGGCAAGATCGCCCATTCCAGTTCCACGGCTCCCTCGCATGCAAGTGAGAACTTGGGCATAGGCCCCCAGGCAATTTATTTCCACGTTCCTACTTTTGCCTAATGTGCGGCAACACATAGCACAAAAAATTGCCAAAAAACATGAAAATTGGATATTTTTTATTGTTTTCAGCCTGTATGTAGTGAAATAACCAAGATTTGCATCATAATTACCTTCAGGATCATCCCCGTCGACATTGGCTCCACGGGAGCTCCGAGATAGGCCTGGAAATGCACGAATAAGGTAGGCAACCCGCCAAACAGCACTCATTTCCTGCACTGTATCTTTCAGGCCCTGGCGCCCTGGTAAAATATTTTTAAATCCAAAAATGTTTTCTATTTCCATAATCTAGGCTTCAAAAGGCACCTTTTCCAAATGGGCACAGCTCCGAAAAAAATTATGGTGAATTTCACTGCACCCTAATGTGGCAGGGGGTGTTAGGTTACCAGCAATGTAAAGATGTAAGGTTTTGGCAGGTGAAATGGTGATGTGTATTATGGGAGTGTATTTAGAGGAGCTTGGTTTTTATTGTGGTCGCTTATTTTACACAGAAAGAATGAGTTTTTGTACCTGTCTGTTCAGCAAGGTATCTCTACTATTTTATCGCACTTGTCAGACCTAGAGATGTAGTGAGGAGTCATGATAATATTCCGTGTTGCTCTGAAACACACTAGTTCTGAATTTCACAAGCAACCTAAGCCTGATGTATAGCCTCAAAGTCTCTAGGGGCTCCCACCTTAATCCCTCTTAAAGTTGTGAAACACCATATGTTCGCTAGTGGCAGCTTTTAACAAAAAGTGCTGCTTTTCTTTGAGTTTTATTAATTATTTTGTTTCAATCTTTATGACCAGGGTCCCAAATGCTCACGGTGTATTCAAGGTGTGGCCTAACCAGAGCAAAGTAGAATCTCTACTTTTTCATCCGAGGACATTCCTATTATACGCTTAACAAAACCTAGTTTCTTTAATAGTGTGCTGCATATGCTTTGTATGGTTGTTCCCCACGATATATCAGAAGTTAAGGTAATTCCAAGATACTTTACTGCATCTATAGATTTTATGTTTATTCCACCCACAGTATAGGTATGGCATTAGTGCAATGAAACAGGTTGGCATGCATTAAGTACATATAATTATTTACTTAGCGAAATTTGAAAATTTTTAATTCCAGAATTCCCTCCTACAGTAAGATATCACCTTATAAAGTAGCCCCTAGAAAAATCATTAAATAAAAACAGTTTTCAAATGAGGAGAGGATGTAAGATATTTTCTAATTAGTAGGCTTCTCACTGAAAAATTACTGAAAAATAACAGAAATGGGTCCCCCATACAGTAAGTCCTCGGTATGAGTCATTTCGATTTACGTCCGATTCGATGTTACGTCCATGCTGACAAGGGTCGTCGGAAAGTTTTTCCCTGTTTAATGTAAATAAAATAGACCGTATGTGCGTATGCTTGTGTTTTTTGATGGTTAAGACATAATCACCCTATATGAAATAACTATTTATTCCAGGATAAAGGCAAAAAATGAATTTTGAAGTTAACGCCTTGATTTATCGCGGTATAAAAATGGTCACAAATATCTGGATCCATTTTACGTTGTTTCAACTTAAGTCACTCTTCTTCAACAAGCATCTCCAACATAAATCAAGGACTTACTGCTTAGGGAATCGAACCACAGCTTCAGCTTCCAGAACTAAATCACAGGTTTACAAATTAATCTCCTTTCCAATGGCAATTTTCGGAGGATGTATAGTAACTAGTTGTCAAGTGCCATTACAGTACATCAGCGCACCACTTCATGAAGTCAGTGCAAAAGCTTCATCACCATCATTAGCCTTTCAATCCCTCAATTTTTCTCTCCACCCTGGTAACTCCTTATTGCCTATGTCACTCTTCTTTCATATTCCTTCTTTCCTCACCCATACCCCTCATGTCTTCCTCATGCAAATTACCCTTCTACTATGTTCTTCACAAATTCATTTGTTCTCAAAGTGACCAATCCATTAAGACCTGGTCTTACCAAGTACACTCCATATTGTTTTCTCCTCTTCTACTCTTACATACAACTTCTCCTTTTTCATCTAATCCATCCATTTATTCCTCAGCATTGTTGGCCCTGGTGGCGGCGGGGTAAAGTCCTCGCCTGCTAACCCGAGGGTCGTGGGGTCCAATCCTGCCAGGGTAGAATAGTCACTACCCATGACTTGGATGTTTGTGTACATCAAATGGGAAATTGTAAGAGAGGACTGTAAAGACCTAAATTCGCTCATAATAAAGATGAAGAGAGAGAGCATTCATCTCCAGCACCATATTGCCAAACCATGTATTCCATTTTGTTTCAGATTTACAACAATCCAAGTTCTCGGCAGCATAGTACAACCCTCCACACCAATGCTTTTGCATACTACTGCCTTGTTAGCCATATAACCCAACAATGGTTCTTCCCTCATATATTTAATTATACATTTATTCCTTTTGGTTTTCACTCTCTTACAAAAAAATACTCTTTGGGAATAAAAAAAATATATTTTGAGCATCTAATAGTTACAATTAAGATTCCTAGTTGCTAATATCAAAGGCAGTTAAGTAGTTATTCAGGATATATTAAGGTTATCATTAAGCATTTTTAGAAGGAACTACTTTCCGTTTAGCAGTTTTGGGAAATTCTTAATATGTATGTAGTGCACTAATACATTTGGAAAGATTAACTATCCAAAACTACTTAACTTAAATTGTTTTTTCTAAAGGGCAGACATACAATTATAGACGTCATAAAAAAGTTGAGAATCACTTAACACAAGCATCAGTGGAGTTATATTTGGAACTTATTGTCAGCAAAGGCGATGCAATGCACTTCAGAAGATTATTATTTATTTTGTAAATTCTTTCTCGGCTAAAGTTATTATTCACTTGATGTCCATTAAACTTCTCTAATGCCCTGTCATGCAGCTTCAATGGTAAGTGGATGATTCCAACTAGATCTAGCACCTCTCCTATAAGTGTAATATCTGCCTCCAGCCTCTTTCCTCCTCATATACAAGGGGCTCTGCAATATTACCGTTAATCCTCATACTGTATCCTAGCAGTGCCTTATCCATTGTGCTCAAGATGCTCTCTACTATGACAGTAATGTCACTGGCGAGACAAAGGATGATGGTTTTATCTCCATGTATCTTAGTTTCTTTGATTCCCATTTCTGAAGCTTTTTGGACTACTTCTTCCTGGTAAATGTTGGAAGTTACAAAATCTTATGGCCCTTAAATGCACGGAATTGCAGAGAGTGGAAGGGAGGATGCAGCATGGAGATGAAATTTGGAAGTGAAGCAAAACATTAGCTTCCCATTGGGAAAGTAATTGCAAGGGAAGTTTGGGGGGACAGCATGGGGAAAGCTCTAATCTCGCTTGTCTTTTTTTTTTTTTTTAGTGTCTCACAGAAGTGACAAAAATTTCAAGGAAGTACTCAAAATGGTGAGGATGGCAGAGAATTCAGGTGAAATAAAAGAAGTTCTGAATGCTTACTTCCTTTAACACCCTCTTCAACCATAAAGGAACTGTTATGGACTGCCCCAGTTGAAAATGAATTTGTATATAGGAGTCTAAAGCCTTAGCACAAGTTCTAATGGTAGGGCATGCTATAGGAAGGCAATGTCCAAATGATGGATCTAATAAGCTGTAACAATGTAGCAGGGATGGATTATGAGAAGCAGGAGGGAAGCCATCACCTGAAACACTTGGTAAAATAGGAAAAAAGGTGATCATCAGTTTTTTCCATACCACCCAGACCCCCCCGAAAGTGGAATATGAAGATTTTGCATGAAAATGTTTTCAACATTTTTGATCTTTGCAAAAATTTTTGTTCTTTGAACATTTTCAGGCAAAATCTTCATATTCTACTTTCTTTGTCTACTGTCTTTGAAAAAAATTTAGCATACCTTGTGATAGTACTCTGTAAAACACTTGGTAAAATAGGAAAAAAGGTGATCATTAGTTTTTTCCATACCACCCAGACCCCCCCGAAAGTGGAATATGAAGATTTTGCATGAAAATGTTTTCAACATTTTTGATCTTTGCAAAAATTTTTGTTCTTTGAACATTTTCAGGCAAAATCTTCATATTCTACTTTCTTTGTCTACTGTCTTTGAAAAAAATTTAGCATACCTTGTGATAGTACTCTTCCACATCATCCTCATTTTCTAGCCTCAGATTTAAAATAGTCAATAGTATAGCAATCATTTGAGAGCGGAGAATAGTACCGGCAATGACTGCTGGTGATGACACAGATGTCAATATTCCTGAGTTAGGGGCTTCAAGCACAAAAATATCTGAGAAGGGTATGCTCTCCGATGCATTCTCCATCTGTAAAATAATTTTGTTAACAGAATTTCATCAAATTAAAAGAAATAAAAAAAATTAAAAAGAGAAGTTTGAAAAATTCAAATTATGGAATTATGTTGAGATTATTTGCATCTTTTGAGGGATACAAGGCAACGATTTACTGAAATTAACCAAGTCAAAACTTATGATACAAACTATCTTCAGGTTTAAAAACAAATTACTCAGAAATCACCTACTATAGCAAAAAGTTTGGGCAGTTGCATTTTCCGACTACTTTCTACTGTGGGGAAGAGGTCCACGTTCCTCCATTCTAGGACACCTCTATCACGGCTAACTTTGGCCCAATACAAAGATTTTGGTCCCAGATGGATTCCAACTACACTACGAATATCCTGCAATCCAAATTCAGAATAAACAATACAGTTTCAATTTCATCCAAATGTGAATTCATAACTATGCACCTGCTGCACCAATGTAGGATATTATTTTGCACATTTCAAAGGACTAATACACACAGGGCCGCCCACATGGGGGATGTATGACGCAGGTTGCACCATAGAAAAAAAATTTGGGGGGAATAAAAAATTTGGGGGAGATTTTCAAAATGCATAAAGAAATTCACTGAATGTAAATATTTTTACCCGTTTACAGTAATTTGTATAGGTAATGAAAGGTTATAACGATAAATGAATGTTAAGCATTAAGTGTAGTATAGTAAAACATCATGCAGTTATAAAGAATTCCCTGCTAAAAAATTCCGTAGAAGCTGTTCTGTAGAACGTAAGGAGTTCTACAGAAATGGACTCTTTTTCTTCAGAACTCGTTCCTTTTTAAGGACCAGTATGGAACATGAGAGCCTGACTCTACAGAACATGTGTTCTGCAGAGTTATTTTCTGCAGAGCAAAATAACTCCTTACAAGCTGTTCTGTAGAACTTAAGCAACTCTACGGAAATATGTGAGGTTTACTTGAGCTTGTAAGGAGTTCTACAGAGCCTCAAAGGACTTCTGCAGAACCTCCTAAGGAATTCTGCAGAACGTCCTAAGGTATTCTGCAGAACATCCCAAGGTATTCTGCAGAACGTCGTAAGAATTTCTGTAAAATGGCATTTGAATACTTTAAGGAATATCTACAGAACTTAATGAAATTCTGTAGAAGTATTTCAAAGGAAACTATACAGAATTTTTAGCAGGGTTATTCAGCTAGCCGGAAGCTTCTTTCATTTCAGCCGCGTCTCTCTATACTCATCCTTGGTTGCCGCACCGTGCCGTCGTCGAGGCCAACATAAGATCCCCGAACGCAACCCAGTAGCGTAACTGACTCAGCATCCCCCCCAGTCTCATTCCCGCCCCCTCCTCCCAACATCTGCCAATGGGTCACATCACAGTACCGTCAAAAGACTTAGACTTACGGATCGTGCATACACTGCACGTTACATTTTACGGTGATTTTTTAACCATACTTCCCCTTGACAAATTTCAAGCTATCCGGGACTAGCCACGGAGTTCCACTTTTACGGAGTCACCCGCAAGGCACACATGTGCGAATTTCCACAGAGAAAGAATTAAAAAAAAAAAATCACCCGCCTTGACCGGGATCCCGGTCAAGGCGGGTGATTTTTTCCCCTTAGTCGACAACTGTAGCATTTATCTCAACCCCTCGTACCCTCCTCCCCTCCGATAAGTAACTTTCTCTTGACATATGAAACCTTCAATTCAAAAATGTTTTCTTATTTCTTTGTAAATTTATTTTTCCAGATGGGTTGAAATTAGACAAAGTAGCAGAGCTAGATATAAAAGAATAATGCTATTTTTTTGTTTTTTAATCATAAAACTATATTAGTTTATCATAAATAGTTAATAATATTGACGTCCAGCACTCCCCGCTCCCACCCCTTTCCCTACACGAACGCACCCGCATTCCGAGGAGGACGAAGGAAAAGGTTACAATATAATGCAATAAGGTACACGCATTCTAAATAAGAAGAGAAGTGAAATAAGTGAAAATAGGATCAGAAAGGTATTTTCAAATCCTTGATTCCCTAAGTCTTCAGCCGCGATTGGTTTCCAGAAAGTTCTCCAAATAATGTCAAACTAATCCGACGTACTTTTGCCACAAAGGTTTCCTCAATGTTGTTAAAAGTATGGATAGTACCTTAAGGGCGATTCTCGTCAGTGACTTGTGTGAGTATAACGGAATCAATGGTGAAGAACTTTGTGAAGAAGTTAATGTATTTAGTCAACTGTACAAAGTTAGCTACCTGAGCATTGATTTATCAGATGTGCTGAGCTTGAGTGACAAGAGTCTGAGCCAAAATAATGACGAAAGTGACACCCAAGATTCTTGAGACGACAAGCCTGATGGTCGAAGTACAGATCCTAAAGTAGCAGAACAAAAATTTCTGGATCAATGGGTCAAGAAAGGATTCATTAGTCCTCATAGGTGTTTATTATATATTTCTGGATTTCCTTACCTAACGATGTTATATCAGATTAAGAATTGTAAAACATAGGCTGAGAAGCAGCATGGGAGATGTCTGGCTCACCAACATGCTAGTCCTTTCTTCTGAAAAAGACATTTTAAAATCCATTCATAACAGTGAAGTTATAGTAAAATTTGCTTTGTCAAGTGAGCAAAGAAAAAAACTACTACTGTAAAAAGGACATCAAGGGTAGGGTAGTCAAAATGGTACCACCACCACCAGTACTGATTTTATCTGTATTATTTTATTATTATTATTTGAGTTTTTTACCAGTATAATTTGTAAGTAAGAGCTAAGAATAATAATGTAAATGGGTTCCATTTAATTAAAGACAAATCTAAATTTAAAATGTTTGGTCAATTTAGACATCCTTATTTTTTGCACATTTCACTGGTACAGCTCTCGCGAAAGCTTATGGCGTTCGGATGTGCAGAAGACGACATCATGGAGGGGTAAAGTTTGGTGGAAGGGGTAGGGAAAAGGGATGCAGGGGAAAGCGAAATACATCGTCTTTGTGCCATGCATGAGTGCATTTCAAAAAATGGAATTTGTATGACGCGGACAACACAAAAGCCATGCATCCAAATGCCATAAGCTTTCGCGAGAGCTATGTAATGCTGTAAGGTGTGGTATAAAGTATCACAATATGTAGTATCTTTGCAGTAAGTTGACCACCTCTTTTGCTAGATACAGGATCCAGCTGTGTAGTTTTAGGAGCGCAATATACAGTATATTTCCCATATTTTTTCTTAATTCAAAATATGAAAGTAGCCTTCAGTAACTTTAATAAAATATAAGAACTAAACGATTCTCATTTTTACAATTTATTCCTTTTTTAAGCATGTTAACGTAAAAAATAAACTCTCACATCCTTATGGTTTTTTGTAGCATTGTATTAAGTTTTAATTAGTTCCCCTAAAAAGCACAATAGTTTGCTTAAGATTTTATTTCTATTTTTTAGAGTTAGTTTTTGGGGGTTTGGTCATAAATCATTGTAGCCAAACCTTAAAAACTAACTCTAAAAATATGGATATTACAGTGGTCGACAACATGTATGATGATTTAAGATTTTAGTGCCAGAAAAGTATTAAAAACAATTTTGTGAAGCTAATACCAATAATTCAAAAAGTTCCTGAATCCTCCGTTCCCCTCGGCGTTACTACATACTACCTTGGACAGGCTATCAAATTACAACCTGGTAAGTACCAATATACAGGTGGGGGGGGTTGTTGGTTTTGGGGGGGAATGCACCATCGGGATGGGCACCCCTGAATACACAGTCATAAGATTACTTGCAATAATACTACATCCTACGAGTTAACAACAGGATAAAACATCAGCTAACTGATTATCAATCAGCTGATTAGGGGCAAGTCAGGTTCTGAATGTTTTCATGGGATACTATTAGAAATTTTCAATAAACCATTGAAATCTTATAGCAATACTAATTTGCTGAATTCCAGACATTCTTCTCTAGGAATTTTCAAATGATATTTATGACAGGCAGCAAGATGAAACTAAAGAATGTCCCCTTTGCCATGAAATTGATTCCTATGCACTAAATAACAACTATACTAACAAATAAATGAATAAAATGCATGTAATGGACAGTGGACAATATAGCAGAATTAATGTTGAAGCAATCACCACGTATTTGCTCTGTTCTTTATAGGGCTACCATACAAGCTTTGAGATTCAACAATAAAATGAGCTTGAGCTTTGCTAAATCAGGCATGAGAAAATGCTTATTTGTTGTTGATACCCACCATGCATTCAGTCATATGACTTTTTATTGTTCGTAACTACCTACCCATATAGCACGTCACCAAAATGATTTAAGGAACATTGTTTTTTATGGTAGAGAAGTGCTGATGATGAACATTACTCTGTATAAACAAAAAGGCAACAGATATTATCTCAGATGAGGTCTCTGACAAAGTAAAAGAAATGCTAGTTTTCAAAAATCCAGATGAAGGGTATCCCAAAAGAAGGTACAACGTACACCTTACTCTGCATAACTGAAGTTCTCATGGTTATGATTTGTTTTGGAGAACTTTCATAACTCAGCTGCTCCTTACTCAAGTATCTTCTTCCCCACATTATTAATCCCTTCAGTACAGCACAAGACAATGAGAGAGAGAATGTAATCAGGGAAATGAGCATCCACAAACGAGATTTTACATGAGGGGTCCTAATAAACAAGGATAGAAAAGGAAAAATTATAACACAGGCCTCCATAAAGTTTAAAAATAGTAACCTGATATGCTTTTACACCATTGGAGATTTCATAGTCTAATACTAGGTCTGAGATTACCTGGATCCTGTTTTTGATAATATAAACTAAGATTTTCTTCTCTGAGTTGACCAGAGCCATTGGTCGGAGGTCATTTGGTGTTTTAGGTTGTTCACATTTTGGTATCAGCGTTATAATTGCATCTTTTTGACTATCGGTTAAGTGCCCTTCTTTCAGTATTTGGTTGAACAATTCTATTACGGTTGAGTTTAGAAAATTAGAGAAAGTTGAGTAGAATTCGTATAGCACCCCACCTGACCCAGGTGCTTTTTCTTTCCATAGGTATCCCATTAATCACTCCACCTCTTCGATTTTTATTGCTTCGTCCAGATTATGATGATCCTTTTGATCATCAAAGAGAGTGGGAAGAGTGCTAAGCTGAGGAGAATTGTCCTCCCTCCAAGGGGAATAGAATCAATAATCATGACAACCTGAAGTATAACATTGCAATTATTGTTTTCCAGATTGATGGGCTAATGCATTGGCTATATGATTCATTCCACATTAGATGCTCTTCCTGTAAAGTTAATGTCTTCCTTTCTTGTTTGGCAGGATACTTCCTCGTGATCATGTCTCATGAAGTTGCAGAGCAAAGGCTGTTCTACCGAAGGGAGAGCTGTTCGATTCCTGCCTACCCTTGAGGCCTCAGTGAACGGCGTAAACAAGAGGGAATTGAATAAGGTTTTTAAGATATGGTACAGAGATGACAGGATGGATATACAAGAAGAAAATGAGTTACTTCAGCTAAATGAATGTCTAGAGACAATACATTAACATAGAACAAGAGGACACAGAGAGTTAAGAGGCAAAGAAATTTGCAAGACTGTAAGAGGAGAGAAGGTCATGTAAGTGTGAGTAAAAACCAATTTTTTAACATGGTTTGACATAAATCAACAAAATTGAGAGCATAACAATGAAGCTGTGAATAATTGCACTATGCGCTCATTACATGTCATGATCTTTCACAGTAATTTGCTTATCTACTCAAGTCTAAACACAATTTTTCCTTCCTAGACCTCTTACTTTTCATTTTCCCCTTACCTCATTTTTTGTGGCTGGTGTCTTAATACCTTTGTGGTGGTTCAGAAGGTAACAACAACTAGTTAACATTCCACCCAAGTTTATAATTGACTCACAACTAGTTACACCCATTAGTATAGTGTTAGGTACCATGTTATGCAGAATAACATTCATTTTGCATGGTAGTATAAAGGAGCACTGATTGTATCAAAGATTACAATATCTCTAAGTTTTCCATGCATGGAGCCTATGGGAGATGAAATATTAAAATCTTTTGTAAATAAAGGTGATGCTGGAAAGCCATCACAAAGATGGGGTGAGCTTCTTACGGCTAGGCAATGAAATAAAAACAGAAAACTCCAAAAGCCGTAAACAATTGGCACCCTTCGTCAAAAAACACCAAAATTTGCTGTCTTGGTATGCTGGGAAAACCACAGCAGAGACCAACCACAGCCTCTCAACCAAGAATACCCTCCTGTGTTGGTTTACAGGAAAGTTACTTCCTCGCCAGGGACCAAACACAGATGCACACACACAACCAAATACGATCCTTTGCAAGGGCTAATGGGACCCCGCTAAGGATGTTTGGGTTTTGACCTGGGATCCTTCACGGGGCTAATGAGACCCCGCTAAGGATGCCTGGTATATACACAAGCACACACTTGCCATTTAGCCTACATAGGACAGACACGACGCACTTTACAAACCAGATTCAAAGAACACTACTCTCACTTCAGAAATCACAATCCCGAAAAGTCTAGTGTAGCGCAGCATCTAATCATGACCGGGCACGACGTAACAAAAGATAATTTGAAACTCGTAAAGCATACAAGCAATAATCTATTAGACGCTTACGAGAGTATCTTCATATTTAAAAATAAAGCCAAACTCCTAAACAGCGACGCTGGACCCATCCCTCATTCCTCCCTCTACTCAGTTTTGAACTTGAAATAATTCGTTATGTCTCTTAACGGACGCCGTTAACCGATCACTTCCTTCCCTTTCTTTCCCCCCCCCCTCCCTCCAACGTTCTACTTTACGTCCGTTGCAACCCCCCTTTCTCTTTTACACCTCCCCCTTCACTTCCCCCCCCTTCCCCAATCATTTTCTTTGGTTGTTTTCATTCGCGTGTTGTCTTTCGCCCTTCCCCCTCTCTCTCTCCCTATTGGTTGTCTCTCTCCCCCCCTCCTCCTCAGTTCACCTTTATTAACAACTAGGATGTCTTGACCCTTCCTCACTTCAACCCTACGTTGAAGTGACGCGTTACCTTTGGTTCGCTGAAGAGGGCTACTTTGTAGCCGAAATACGCGTATTCGACCCCCACCCTCGTCCTGTTTTGTCGATTTGACCACGCTCTTTTTGAGCTGATTCTCCCAGAAGTTGGGCCCATTTGCGTGTGTGAGTGAGTGATTTTGTGTGCTTGTGTGTGTGCTTGTGTATATACCAGGCATCCTTAGCGGGGTCTCATTAGCCCCGTGAAGGATCCCAGGTCAAAACCCAAACATCCTTAGCGGGGTCCCATTAGCCCTTGCAAAGGATCGTATTTGGTTGTGTGTGTGCGTCTGTGTTTGGTCCCTGGCGAGGAAGTAACTTTCCCGTAAACCAACACAGGAGGGTATTCTTGGTTGAGAGGCTGTGGTTGGTCTCTGCTGTGGTTTTCCCAGCATACCAAGACAGCAAATTTTGGTGTTTTTTGACGAAGGGTGCCAATTGTTTACGGCTTTTGGAGTTTTTCTGTTTTTATTTCAAAGGTGATGCTAGGCCAATGAGGAACCCATTATTTGGCAAACCTTAGGGTTCCATACTGGGTGATATCAAGAGATGATCACTGGTAAATCAAGTGAAATGTAATCATTAAATCATCATACGATTAATATTATGACTTTTGATAGCAATTTAAATTATCACCCAATAAACAGGATATTATAGCATCTGCTTCCATAATTATGGGATAATTGATAAAAAAGGTAGAAAAATCAATTCATCCAATACATATCCAAAAGTCTCCAGATGAAGTTATCTCAGTAATGTGCCAAATAGCCACAAATATTGTCCGTCACTTCAGCAGATGGCCAAGTGTTAGTCAGCCAGCATGCTAAGGGGCTACAGTCGTCATTGAAAGCCTATATAAATGAATACAGATGATGAGGGAAGATCAATCAAAAATAAATGAAAGTAACACAATTATCAAAAGTAAAGACATCAAGGCTAAATGTTGAAGTGAGATGACAAATTGGAGCAGCTCATGGTGCATAGGAAATAAGGGAAACCCAAGTCTGGCAGCTTAGACTTTGGGAGTAGAGAAGCTTCAGCTAAATAAATTTTTTACTAACAGAGAGGACTGATGAGAGAAATTCTTTGGTAGAAGCATGAGTAAAAGACAAACAAAAACCCATACAATGAGTGTGGAATTTCATATCGCCAAAACACAGTCTTTGAGGAATGCAGATGAGAGTAGATCTGCCATTTTCTAGATGAGGTTTTACAGAAGAATGGAGAAGATAATTTGAATGTACAGGGATAGGAACCAGGAAGAATGGGAAATACGGAAGTATGTACACATACAAAAGAAGCATACGCAAGAACTGTGTACGTGACCGTAACAATAATTGAAGACGATGGATCCCAAATTCCATAAACTTACTGTGGAGCACAAAGAGGGGAGGAGGGATTCAAAAATAAGTAACTCATGGAGGCAACAAAGTAGGAGAGTAGAAGAAAAATAGGAATAATTTAATACATACACGGAGGTGTATAATTTACAAACGAGACAATGAGTATGTGGGAGATTGAAGGGAGTAATTAGGCTGAAACAGTGGTTGTATGGTATTATAAATGCCAATGGCTTTTGAAAAGTGATAGAGGGGAGATTTACAGGAAAGATATAGAAGAAAAGAGGGGAAATATGATGCCATAAAGAAGCGTAGGAGGTAAAATAGATGAAGATAGGGATGCCGTAGGACACAAGCAGTGATTCTTGACACATTTGGATTTGAATGGATGGATGAATATGAAAGTTGAGAGCTAGGCAAAAAAAGTCCTCGAAGAACCTACCAGTGTTCGTGCACAGAGGACCTTGAATGAATGACTGTGTAGCCTACAACACTTGTGCTGTCTTTTGACTAAAGAATTTTATTAATTTTATTTGAAACATAAGTCATAGAATTTTAATGATTATTTTCTTCATTTCACCCATAACTGGCATAAAATAAAATATATTTTGAGCAATATTTGAAAAAAAACTTAATGAGTAGAATATGAGTGGATTAATTTCCAACAATAAACCTTTCTCCTCTCCCACTCCAACGTGGGTTCTACAACATTCGTAGAAATCCTCCTCTTATCAGTGGTTTTTTTAGGCTTCCCTTTTCCTTTGACATTTTTTTCTTCAGGTTGACTTTCGGTTGCTGCATTGGAGGCAGAATTCCTTTTAAAAATTACACCATTGGAGCCGTAATTTATCCACGATCCAAGTATTCTCTGTAATAGATAGGCGATTTCATATTATTCTTTGGCCGTCAATTAATCCCGAGATTGTAACGAAATACACTTACGGAAATATAGAGCGAACGCGCAAATTTCTGACTGATCATATTCAATACTGTGAGTTTACATTGAAACATGCTGCAGCTGTTGTCATCATTTGAATTCCCGCATCGTACAAGGTAAATTATGAATCAAAGATGCCGCTAGTGTCTCTGAAAGGAATGAGAGAAGCACGTGAGGCATCAATCAATCAAGCACTACCATAGCTGTGGTGGAATCGCCTAAGGATGGAGTATTAAGACACTAAAATACAAGCCACCTAAAACCATGCAGCGCCAACGCCAATACAATAGTACTCTGTAACAAAGGTATATCGGGTCGGCGAGTATGCTTCGGAATATATACCAGTCGTGTCCGCCTTCGGTCATTCTTGATAAGCTCCTGCTAGTGGAAGTGATACCGAATCACGGACTGAATACAACTCACATCACGATTACTTGCTGGAGCTGGAGTCTTTTGAGTTCGCGGAGGAATATTCGTATAATTGCTACGAAGAAATCAATCGACAATACCAAATGGATAAGCTTCAACGTAAATTAATGACATTCTCTAATGGCCCATGGGAGAATAAACGCTCACAACTATTAGTTTAAATCGCTAATCATTCATAGATTCCTTGAAAGAAAATTTACCGTCTCCAGCATGCGTCAGCCTCAAATTGGGGCAGTAAGTGCTGTAAACTTGAATTAATTAACTTAATAGACATTGACGAGATTTCGGGCTGATCGCTTCAGAAGCAGATAAAATGACTGAAGAGCATTAATATTCATCAATATGACAACATGGCAAATTAACTAACCTTATTTATCTTCGTGTAACGATGATGACAACTGACTATAGCTACGCGCAAGTTGTTTACATCGGCAACTCTCTTACTAACCGGTAGGTGGTGTTGTACCCGGAAGGTTAGCAGCTAGCATATGATTGGCTAGAAATCGCGTCCAGTCCTTTGTTCTCGCAATAAATGTGTAATTCTGCCCATAGCCTGGGAAGGCGGTCGGATGTTGTCTTGTTTCGGTAAGCTCAACGTTTAATTTTATGGTAGAAATTTTTGGTGGTGGCTACTTCCTTTATAATCTCTTTAGTTGATACCCGCATCTCCTATGTTTTTATTCATTGCGAGCGATTTCTGTGTGATTCTTTACATCCTCGAGTGAATTTTGCATTTGAATATCATAGGGTCTGTTTGCAGCGTGATATTCTTTTGATGTTCAATTAGCCAAAGCGTTTGTACATGTTTTAATTAAAGTGCCGCTAGCGATTATCTGACTCATGAGTGGCCTCCCCTCTGTATTTTAATTCATAGACGCCAGGGTGTCTACAATGATGTTTTCATGTGACTATAGCCTCTATTTTGAGAGAAAAGTGCATTGTATGTGTACTATTTAGATAAGGAATAACTAGTATGTAGTAGCAGTTGCGTTATGATTATCAACATCTCTCATTCCTTCTCCATTTCCACGCAGGGGGTGCTAGAGATACTGGGAATATCTAAATCAATGCATCAAGTATGGCAACCCAATCATTTATTGAACCAAGAAGTCATCCGAAAGGCATCGCTTCTCTCAGTAAGCACTCTTAGAAGTCCTCTTACCTGTAGTTCATCTTCAGACTCCGGAGGGCCATGTCCCCTGCGAGGCGATGAAATGGCATCTGATGAACCACTCGCGGCATTGGTTACTTTTACTGGCAAAGACTACGATTCCATAAATTATTGGTCAGTAGCGCCTCTAGAGTCAGCTTAGGGTCGACTAAATGACGTTAAGCCTTAGTTTTAGTGAAACGACTTTGCTATTCGCCGGTAGTTTGTCGCAGAATATTAAAAAGAAGGTTGCCAGTGTTTTGTTGAGCAATGTGGTCATCACTCTCCCTCCGGCTTGCTGGTTACGCTGTAATGTGGGAAGCATATTCGTTCACGTACTTACCTGTCACGTTATATCCTCTCGGGGGTACGAAATTATTGGCTTTTAGTCGAAAAAGCTTGCCATTTCAGTTACTTCCTTTTTATTCTCCTTAGCTTAATACATCTTTCGCTTCTCACACTCTCAAGCATTGCTTCACGTACGTTTTCTTAATGTTTGCTCTTCCGGCTCCTAAGATTCTTCCTCCTAAGTCTCTCTTCCACCGCATGCACCCACGACACGCGGTCCTCCTCTTTCGCGCTCCTTAATATCACATGTCTTAAATCCTATCTACGTTATTCGTTTGATGATAGGTTTCTCACCATCAGTGTCGGATTTTTTGGGAATTGATTCCAGAAAGATGAAAGCGAAAGAATCTCGTCCTTCTTCGTATCTCTGTAAAAAAACTTCACGATCGATTTCCAACCTTATCCATCCGTAGGGTGGAATATCAATTCACAATATAAGAAAGTGCAGTATCGTTAAGTGCGTTTATATTTTCGTCTTTTATATTTCGTGAGTCGGCATCTGAATCCTTACTCGAGGATAATTACAATTTAAGACATTTTCACTTCGAAGAATATGTTTAGCTCTGTTATCCGTTCTTTATCGAGTTAGAGTTATCAAACTGCTTCTTCGGGTTGAAGACCGCTATCGCATGTAACTGCCGCAATAACCGATGTCACCGAATCATCTTGGTCGCGCCTTTTTGACAAATTGTGGTTAAAATTTGTTAAAGTTTGGCAGAACATATATATTGCAGCAACTTTTATGCCAGGCACCATCTACGTTTTCCCCCGTGAACTTGAAGGCAGCTAAATGAAGTTAGCAGTGAGAAAAGGGATTATGGATACTGTGGTTGCATCTTTCACCTTCTTCCGACCAATCGAGAATCTATTGGTCCTATTTTTGAAGGATATTGATGATACACAAGCTATAAAAACCTGCATTACGTGAGAAATTTGGCGCTACCTGCCTACTAATGCTACCCTTTTTGTCGTGTAGCCCTGGAGCTGTTTTGCTCCTTTGCCTCATTTTTTATGAATGCGTAAAGAAATGTGTGACTTTTCTAAACAAAAAAACCCATCAGACTCGATCTGTGATGTTCCGAGCAGTGGCGTGTTGTACGAAGAAGTCTGGGTTAATTCTCGCAGCGAACGTCGATTCCAACTCGCAATAGACTCCATGCCGAGGTCAGATGAATTCCTCTTCCGTACCTTCTTGTTAGTCACATGGAATTTTGGCGGTTAGAATGAGATTTTCCATCTGTTTGTACTTAATTCGTACAATTTAGAAAGATTTATTAACATAGAGTTTCTACCTGGTCGTGAAGGACCATTTATCGTTGGCATATTAACTGTACAGTTTCGTGCCCCCTCCACTTTCTCCGCAATTATCTCAGTTTTATTCTTATTTTTCGGGCCCATGAATCGTAGACCATTATTATTTATATGTATAAATCATTTTTCTAGTATCTTAAAGTCGACATGTTGGTCAGTTCTTTACCAAGGCTAGTTATATCCCGCGAACTGAGGAATTACGTAACCTCGATTTTTTTCTTATCGAGTAGTTTCGCCTGGTGAAAAGCGGTGACGTAGGCATAAACACGCGAAGTGGTGATCGCGATGTATTTTTACGTAGCAGTGGCATAAACACATCAGTAGGACATCATTTCTTATTTTATTATACAGTTTTTGCTATGCTACTTGTGAGAACATATATTGCTTTAGATCCCCCAGTGTTATCTTGGCGCACCATGTAAAGACGTCTCGAGTCACGTCCTGGCGCGCGAGGCTAGCAAAATTCAGTACTCGAGATCGACTGGGCGGTGGTGGGGCAGGCAGAGGGGGAAAGCTGGTTTGCCTGGGTTTAGCTTCCTGAGCGTAGTCTCAGTAGGGGCTGCTTTCGTACCATTGAGAGATGCATAAGTCCATATTTTGGTCTGTTGAAGCACCGCATGCGAGCCGAAAGCCCGCGTGCAAAATAACACGTGGTATTGTCGTTACCGTTTCCCGCGATTCAATGCATATTCTATGCAGTATTTCATGGCGGTTTCGTTAAATGACTGTTGAGGTTTCTCCTTCAGTTAGTTTCGTTCTTGACTTGACGATGCTTCAAATTCTGCCATTACTGGTCTTTGGCATGGCGAAATTTCAATTCTGTTTCGCTCTTCCTTGATCGTCTTTGTGGTATGGTGTTATTATTTACATTTGTCTTTAGTTCTAGTCACTTGTCAGTCATCTATTATTCAGTCATAAACCACTGTATTAGGCCCAATCGGACGGCTGCGCGTTGATTTCATGGCGGGGGTTCTCTCAGGTTCAATCGATATCAGCCTTCGTTTGCCTGGCAATAGATACAGTATCGTGTGGAGGGCACGAAACCTCTGTACATTCTCGCGAGACCCGGCGAGGTTTTCCCTGTCGTTGTTCCCAATCCTTTTAGCTCATAGCATTTTCTTAGCTGTTAACTCGCAGAACTTAAGTCTCTTGGACGTCTTTCACAAGGCCCATGCACTTAGATGAAAGATTTAAGACTGGCTCTGGTGAATTCTCCGTGGGCATCCCACCGGGCTAACGTCTGTATGAAACCGACGTTTCGATTGAAGACTTCATCATCTTCATCTACACAATAACCTACAAGCCACCTCGAGTATGTGTGGCAGCGATTGAGTTATCTCCGACATGATTTATTCTGTATCCTTAAGAAGTTAATGAGACTACTACCCCTGATACATTAGCAAAAGCTTGCTCAATCTTGTCAAGAGGCGGAATTTCGCGATTTCCCGTCACTATAAGCTTGATACCGATTTAAGACTGCTTTAATGATTTTAGAACTACACAGATGTGTATAAGTTACACCGCAAACGTACACGGCGAGCTTTTAGTACTAGGTAACAGGATAAAAGCATTATGGAGCAGATTGATTAATGAGCTTCTCTACCTATCGACAAAGCTACCCAAAGGACGCATTGGCAGTCATTATGATCTTTAATTGTTCGCGAAAAAATTGGCTCTTTAATCCTGTCCGTTCTGTAGTTAATTTCCCCAATTATTCTAATGATCACCGCAGTGTGTCGGAGTTTGAAAGATGTTGTTAACGTCACCTGAAATTAAAATTGGTTTCGAAATTGCGTAATAGATTTAAGTCTAAATTTTGACTGTCTGAAAACGATACCCATTCCAGTTGTTGCGAAAAGTCAGTAACACTAACGGGATCACTAAAACGGCCTCCTCTTGGCTGTTGATGCTGGCACTCTCTTTCTCGTATACTTCGTCATTACCAAATTGGCTTCTTTGCATCCTTCGCTATGAAAAGTCTGATTGGAAATCTTGTAGGTAGGTATATACATGTCATCGGAACATGGGGAACGTCGCGGGAAAGGAGCTGGGGGTGAATTTTTACCAGAAAGGCCACCTCGCGACTATAGAAGTTTGCGGTTACTACGCCGCAGTTAACGTGCGTTAATTTTTAACCCGTATTTATGCATGCATATATTGAAATTGCGATAATTACTGCAATTTTGCACCGTCAGTTGACGTATCTTTTGCGTATCGTGCTTTGCTGTATAAGTTGTGAATGCGTCTTTGCTGCATGGAATAAGTCATCCAGTTGGGCTTGAATGAAAGTCACCCATTATCAGTTTGTAATAGTTACATTTCTCTGGCTTAAATCTGAAGTTAGCTGTTTTTGTTAGCGAGCTTCCTGGGAATATCGATGGCCACGAATTTTTAGATACTTGCCGTTTTAGGCCATTTCATTGAATTACACTTAACGGTTCTTTAAAGGAGTGTCTCTAAAGTCTTCATTTTTTTAATATCATTTACCCCTAAACGCCAATATTAAGAAACAGTTTTGGCTTGTCGGTGGACCTATTCAAGGATTAAGTTTCATGTTTCCATTTCTAAACATAGCGGAAAGAGTATGTAAATTCAACTGAATAAAACTGCTTTGGGTATAGTACTTCATTTGTGTAACATTACCAAAGGTTTTATTCTTCAAATTCTTTTCTTTTTTGTCTTTTTTTGTTTGCCGGACTACACTAGGTATACCAATTTCATGTAAAAGTACTACTCACTTGTGATAATTGTGGATATAAAAATCAGATACTTCTACTTAGTGACGCTTACCATTGTTAAGTTTATTCTTTTTGTATTAGAAGAAGACTACGAACAATTTTTTGGGAAAAATAGATATTTACTTAAGTGTAGTGTGTGCTATTTCCGTATGTTGATGAGATAAAATCCTGTATTTAGAAAGGCTCTATCATGTAGCTCACTTATTATTTCCTGTTACCTTGGCTGGAAATAGGTAACGGAAAATGTATGGAACTATAAAATCGCTTACTATTTCTGAAAGCAAATATCCTCCCGGAAGACCTCCCAGTTTGGGTAGGCGTGGCCATTTTCTCCTATCCCGCGTCACTTCCCCCGGTATATAAGATTCCTTTGTTTGGTTCTTAAAGTGAGATTATCTGTCGAATTCCTTGTTATTTAGCCACATTTTGTTTTATGTTTTTTATTAATTATTTGTCGTTAAACAGTTAATAATTTACTATTCGGTAATTACTTGGGCTTGGTCTAATAAAATGGTAATTTTCAATTTGTGAGTACGTTACGGATTGAATCTTCATTCCCTTATTTGTATCTTAGATGGTTAAATACTTTCTTATGTGAGTGGTGAATTTGATGGAATGTGATGTGGCTATTCTCCCTGAACATGCCAATTCTTGTGATGTATGCCGAGGTTTCCCGTGTAATTATAAGAAGAAATATCTTGAAGTATGAGAATAATGAAATTACAGCCTTAATACGCTGGGTTTTCCATCTGTTTTGGCGATGAGCTTGATCCCATCTCCAGTTTCTCTCGCGTTCCACATTCATTTCTCCGCATTGCGAAATTATGCTGTAGCGTGAAATTAACTATAAAACCTATTCTCAGCAAATGTGTCCTTGGGTGCATGACATTTTTGTAACATGAGATTCAATTCAAAGGGCCATTCCTCCAAATTCCCATTTTTACACAAGGTAGTTTGAGCGAGATAGTTCCCTAGTCACAATTGAGATAATATTCGAACTGCATGTTTTAAATCCATCAGATGAGGATGAGGAAGCATGGATTAAATATTGCATTAATAATGATTCAATGATTTGCCTTTATATGGCTGAAATTTTATGTAATTAAATAAAAGTATCCATCAAGTATTCAACTTGACTTATTTCCTTCACGCGGTACGTTTAAAACTCCTTCAGAACGGATGGTTTTTTTGGACCATGAAAAAATTACCTCGGTGACTACATGATTTCTTTAAAAAAAAGTTGAAGAAACACACAAACTACACGATTTTAATTTTTTGACGACATCTAGGTTTTAGAAATGGCTCAGTTTTTAAATAAAGTCTCTGGAGTACGAACGAGTACCATATCCCTTGTAAAATGGCTGTTATTTTTGCGTGTTTGAAAAGGTGAGATATTTATCCTTAAAATGAGACTAAATTCATTGATTTCTAGGTGATATGACATTTCGCACATACTACCTACCTTAAGAGAACATCTTCGTAACATTTGACCCATTTCTTCTGAGATTTATTTCCATTTGAATTTCTGCGAGTTAGTTTGTGGCCATGGGCTGGAAAGTTTGAGTATAGTTGCAGTAATGTACGGGTAAGTTCGGTGTTCGGTTTTAACTTTTCGGTGCTCCATTTTGGGAGTGGAGAGATACAAGTCTTTTGACGAGATGTTGGAAGAATGTCGAGGCCGCTGCTCTTATCGCTGTCTCCTTGGTGATCTTGCAATGCAGTGTTGCCGCTGTACACTATGACGTCGATGCATATTTTGTGCTTTGCTTTCTAGGTTAGCCGCCTCCGGCGGGGAGTAGCCATTTAAAGATCGTTCCGCGGCCAGTTTATGCTTGTGGATGCTACAGGTAGCTTTTCGTCTACGGAAATGTGTGGTAGTGTGTGCGTTGAATCCGTGGAAGTTTTCGGTCTGAGGTCTGGAGATGGGGCATAGGGATTAGGCATTTAATGATTAGGACATGTTATACGTATGTAACAATGCCCAGAGGTCTCTTTTATTTTATGGTCTTGCGACTTTCGTGCGTTGTATTCATCTTTCGTTATTCTTCGCGAGACTTTCACTTTGTCGCCGTCCTGGGGGAGTTCATTGGGCACCATAGCGAAGCCCGTCCATGTAGCTGTTCGCTTCTTTACTTCCATTTGATTTTCTGTGTAAGCCTCCACCTTCAAGTTTCTCGGACCCAAAGAAAATGGTATTTCATAAGGAAGATTGTATGTCGGCAGTCAGTCAATCTTAGGATTGAGTGACGTAAGATCATGACCGTGAACATGGTATATCGGATTAGTGCGTTGGTAGGGTTTTTCCTAAAGTATCTTTCTGCTGGTTTCAATGTAGTTTCGGTGTTCTGCCGTATAATTCATGCATGCATGGTGTTGAAGCACCCCCTGCCACACACCCTTTGGGTGGCTTGCAGGGTATGACGTAGATGTAGATTTTTTTTCTTTGAAAATAGTAAATCCAAGGAGCTCCGCATCATCGTTACTTGCTGTAAAACCTGCATTTTTACAGTTGGTTTTACATAATGAAATTAGTGGTTATAACTGATAACAAAGAAGTGAGTTCTTTCCACTAATTTTATACGGTATAGGCATTGACTCCAAAAACCATAAACCACAATGTTTATGGATTTTGGAGGCAGTGCCTTTAATAACTGATGTTGTGGACAGGGAAAACATGGAGATAATTTGAAAGTCGTAGTTATTTTTCAGTCCAATAATTATATTTCTAATGGTCTACGTGTTTTCCTTGTCCTCTGCACAACCATCGAATCTTGACCTTCACCCTGGAGGTGGTTTCTTAATTAATCCTGTCTCACCTTTTGAGGCAGCTCGCAATGTTTCGAACGAATGGAAGATGCGCGTAAGAGCTATTGAAAGTGTGCTGCAGTTTAAAACGTGGTGGAAATAATTCTTGGTGTACCAGTTTATCGCTTAGTCTACGCTATATAGTTCGTAAATAAGTAGATATAGTTCGTTGGCGTATAATTCGTGGTGCTATGCGATTTTGCATCAAATGTACTCACGCGTCGTTGACTCTTCTAAGCGACAAAACGCTCTTGCTCTTTTTATTCTTTCCTGCTGCTGTGAATCTTAAATACGCCGTATATAATAGTTAGATGGTGTATATTAAAGTCACGTATCTTGTGACTAATATTATTGTCTGATCTTGTGACATACTGGCCTGTGCTATATAGTGGATGCCGTTGGAGGAAATTATCATTTTGTCATTAATTTTTGCTCTTATGGTACGAGACCTCATGGTGAGTTTTGCGGATTAAGTGCCGATACATAAGGAAAATGGTTTGCTGGACAGAGGTGAGCCTTCAAAACTACTTCATACCATGTAATACCCTGAAAACCACCTGGATAATTGTGGCAGTGAGTTATTTTTGAACCAAAACTTATCCTAAAGCCGCTTCTTGTATTCTGAATTCAAGGATCTGGTTAAAAGAGTCTGTGTAATGTTTGTTGTGATCATGAGTATCTTGGAAGTACTTCTACATCTACTTATAACCCTGAAAACCACCACAAGGGTTTTTGCCGGGGGTGACTTGAACACATCACCAACATGAACTACAGTAAAGAAATTAACTTTCACTAACATGCACCACATAACGGGTATGCTGCGAATGCTACAGAAAATCCTATAGTGATCTATAATGTAACTGTGTAAATGTGACCCAAGAGTCATGCAGGGAACATGCAAAACATGGTGTTAGCACTACTTGGAAGATTTAGAAACATGAATTAGGGGGCATGTGAATAAATCAGCTACACTACCTGTCAACTAACCTACTTCAGTCTCTCAACGCAGCCATTATGAGAAAAACGACATTTTAAACCTTTGTGTTCTTCAATCTATTTCCCTTATTTTATTCTCATGATCTGATCTACCATAGTATGTAGGAGTTCGTAAGATTTTGATAACTTCTTCTGAAAATGAATCGGTTTTGAATTTACATTGACTGCATGCTCGAATCTTCATGAATGAGCTTCTTGTGTACCACAACGGCCACAAAAGGGAATACCATTTCAATTTGCGAGCAAGCCTGGGTGACTCGGGAGCTGGAAATGTGTAGAAAGCTGTCGTCAGAACTCAAGATGATGACTCGTGTGCACAAGGTGTTAGTGCTGACATAGCACTGTGCTCGAGAGTGGAACTGGACGTGGTGGTGATATGCCAAGGAGGATCGCCGAGTCAGTGTTAAAATATCTGTGGAGATAATGGATGAACTCATAAAATTTTTGCGGCCTTACGAAGATTGTTGGTGCATTACTTCGGGTGGCGTTTATTCCCAAGGGAATGGCGAAGTCTGGATTTATCCGTTGCGT
Organism: Ceriagrion tenellum; assembly: GCA_963169105.1. Classification (NCBI taxonomy): domain Eukaryota; kingdom Metazoa; phylum Arthropoda; class Insecta; order Odonata; family Coenagrionidae; genus Ceriagrion; species Ceriagrion tenellum. The sequence goes on along the minus strand of OY720644.1, from coordinate 46,560,882 downwards.
ATTCATTCACCATTCTTTGTGCCAACAGTTTGCACATCTGGAATTACATCTTCATCTACGACATGCCGTGCAAGCCATTACTAGGATGTGTGACACGGGGCGATTCAACACCAGCACTCATCCTAGTTAAAATCAGAACCGCGCACTTCCCCCCGGCTGCTAGGCGCAGGCCCAAAGCAGTCGGGATAATGCGCGGCCAGGCCAGAAATTACCGGTGCTGGCATGCTACTAACTTAATGACGTTGAGTTATCGGCGAAAGATTGAAAATTTGTTGAGTTATTGGCGTGCGAAAGCTTGAAAATGTATGAATTCAAATTCAGACCGTTTGTTGAAAACAATGTGTTATTAATTTTTTTTCACTTTCAATTAATTTTTATCCGGGCGCGCGGGCGGTAATTTACCGCCTCATTCACAAAGGCGCGCGCAACTTTTGCATCTACATCATATCCTGCGAGCCACCACGAGGGTGTGTGGCAGGGGGTGAAGATCACCAAACATGCACTATTGCCATGCAAGTAGGATATTTAAGGGAGACATACTAGAGAACAGGGTCACGTGCTTGATGGTATGCAGGAGGTTGAGAGAGTATTCTCCAGTTACACGTTATGACACTAGATGTCCTAGCATAGTCCTAGCATGACCCGGCCTGTCTTTCGTCTCAGTCATCGTCAAACGTTCTCTAATGCTAACATTTTCGCATGTGTGCTAAGTTTATTCATCAAATTGATCCTAACGATAATGATTTACGATGAATTATTGAACAAAAAAGACAATAACAAAAGGCGATTAAATTCCGCCGCTCGCCCACTGGCGCTACGAAAGAGGTTGAAGGTTAAATTTTGATTCCGTTCTGTCAGTGTGACTTTACAGCTGCTTATTAAGCTGACTTTACCTTTCCCTCCATTTCTTTCTTAAAAGTCTGGCCAACTGGGGACCACGTTCCAATTTCGTTTCCTTCTCATTTGCTATCTTCTTCCAAGGTTCTTTTATCTTTTCACTCTCATTTTTCTTTCTTCAGACCGCTTCACGCCCGTTATATTGCTGCTTCTGTCTTGGAATCCGTCTAAATTCAACACTTACCGTCCTTATTTTAGTCATTTTAATTTAAAATGTTGTTTATTCAGGTAGTTGCCGCGATTTTACAGATTTTATGTACATATTTGTGTGAAACTTACGCATATGTATTAGTAAGTTGTATAGATAAAAGCCAAAAATATTGCATGATACCACCTTAGTTATTTGGCAAATTAATGTTATTTTAACTCGTTGCCTGATGGCACTTATGACACATTTCGAAATTATTCGATGACATACGTACAGATTTTGTCCTAAACACGAAAATATACGTTTCATATTATTGTAATGGGCGTATTGAATTACAAGGTACCATGCCGAATGAAAAGCATGTATTTATTTAAGTTATTCTCTTAAATTTTGAATTACTAAATTAATTAATGAGTATATGTACTTAACGGGAAGTGTGGTCCTAGAATTTTTTCCGGCTTATCCGAACAGTTATAGAACAGTCTGTTTGGTGATCTTCACCCCCTGCCACACACCCTTGTGGTGGCTCGCATGGTATTACGTAGATGTAGATGTATACGGCAGATTAGATCACGCTAATAAAATTAGTGAGCTAGGTTGTAGAACCGATAGGTATAAAATGTCATTTTTCCGCGTACCATTCGGGACCACAACAGCTGTGATCGTCGTCATGAATAGTTCGAAAAGTGACAATAGGCAGACAGTAAATCTTCTCTTTATATTCTCTACGTTCTTATTTATGCATGATATTTGGAATATGTAGTGGTAGTCTTTGTATCCATTGCATTGTGGAACGATTGACGATAGAATGTTCTTGGGTATTAGAATTTTAATTGGCGCTTTGCATGTGTGGTACGCGGGTTTCAATGTAATTTCGGTGTTCTACCGTATCATTCATGCATGCCTGGTGTGGAAGTACCCCCCGCCACACACCCGTTGGGTGTCTTGCAGGGTATGACGGAGATGTAGATGTTATTAAATCGTGCACTCCACGACTGACGATTCGCGCTCCAACCACTTGAAGGTTTTCTGTTTTTTTTTACCAGTGACATTTTCCCTACGTGCTTCTAATATTCCCCGACGTGTTTTAATATGCTACGACGTTGATGAAAGTGAGAAAGAAAATCCATTTGAATCTGTGAACGTGTTAAACAGTTAGTGCATTCTCTGCATGTAGATTTTTGAATTGAATTTGAAGAAATGCGCGATAATGAACTTTTGGAAAAAAATGGCTTTCCCCGGAATAGTTATTGCATCAAAGAAAAGAAAATATCCAACGTAGAGTCTATTAAATACTTAGGCGTCACCATCACTGAAGACATATCATGGGGAAAACACATCAGGGAAATAACTAGTGTAGCAAACCGTAGATTAGGATTCGTAAAAAGGGTTCTCGGCAAATGCGATGAGAGAGTACGAGAAAGAAGCTATTTTACACTTGTCAGGCCTCATTTAGAATATGCCGCTAGTATATGGAATCCGTACGAGGAAGGTTTGATAAAAGAATTAGAGCGTGTGCAAAGGAGATCCGCTAGATTTGTCAAAGGCCGTTATGATAATTGTGTAAGTGTTACGAGTTTAATACAAGAATTAGGATGGGAATTACTATCAGAACGCAGGTTAAAATTTAGGTTAAACCTTTAAAGTAAATTCGAAACCGATTTGTTCACAGATGACGTTAGATATATATTGAGAACCCCTGCGTATTATGCTAGGTTTGATAATCTTAACAAGATTAGAGAGGTAGATTGTCGTACTGATAGATTTAAAATGTCATTTTTCCCGCGTACCATAAGAGAGAACAATAGGCAGCGTAGCAAAGGGATAGGTTGGTGAAATATAGTGAGAGTAGTCTGTAGTGCACGATGCATGTAATAACAACCAATAATCCCTTTCTTATTATGTAGATACTAACCACCTAGCTGCATGTGACCCTGTTCTATAGCATGCCTCCCTTAAATATCCTTCTTGCATGGCAATATTGCTTGTTTGGTGATCTTCACCCCCTGCCACACACTCTCGTGGTGGCCTCGTGGTATTACGTAGATGTTGATTGAGATGAAAATTTCGATGAACCACTGATGGTCCATTAAGGGACCTTAGTATTTGGAGATCGCCTTTCCCAGGGGCAGGCGAAACGCCCTCTTATTTCCTCATAGTCACCAGATTTTCATTCCGTTAAAGGGCCCACTGTGTAAAGGGCCCACTGTGTACCAGGTGCCCTCCCATTGTTCGTGCCACATATATTCGATTTCAAATACCATATATTTCATCAAATTTAAGATTCGCGAGACCAAGTATCGCCTTCAAGCGGCAGATCGACTATGCTACACGCCTCTTCGTCAAACCGAGCGATTGATGTGACAAACCTGTTACTTAATCTCGGTTGTCGAGACTCCACTCCGTTTTTTCGAGTTCCGAGATGGTTTGAGCGGTAATCGTGAGTTATTGACTCCAAATTTTAATAACTAGTCAATTAAGCCGACATACATGCTTGGGCCGCATTCTACTTTACTACATTTGCCTATACGGTAGAAATAATCACCTCATATGATGATGACGGGAGAAATCACAATTGAAATCAGCATGTAGTAATGTACATGATGCAAGAGTTGTATTTTAAAATTTTCGTTTCGATGAAACCATTTCCGTTCGAAATTTAAGCAAAAATCTCATGTAAATACGTGTCTTATGATCGTCGTAATGCCTTGATAATTATTAGGAACCAATATAATTGTATGAAACGTATTTTTCTGTGTTTAGGAGAAAATCTGTGCATATATCATCTAATCATTTCGAAAAATAAGCTAAGTGCAGTGCCGTAACTCTATGTTTTAAAATAGCATTAAATTTCCAAGAAACCAAATCGGTAACATGCAATTTTGTTTACGTATATCTTTCCTTTTTTCTTAGATGTGATTGAATGCGAAGTTTCACGCAAATCTGTTCGTAAACAGTACTCTCCAACCACTTGAAGGCTCAAAATCGTCCGTAGTGCAGGAACGTGCATTACTTGAGACATCCACACTTCCCTATCATTCCCTCCGCTTTATGCGCTCGCAACTTCAGGGCACCCGCTGACGCGTTAAGCGGTTCGAGGTCCAGAAGTTAAGGTTTCGGTCCGGCGCTTGAGTGGCAGATTCCTGGCACAATGGGAATAACACGCCCGGCATCAACACATATAAATTCTGATATCGTTAGATCAATTCGGATCTCGCCTCTTTTCGTGATGTTTTGCCTAGCTGTCAAACTTGAGCGGGTCATTTGGCTGGGAACTCACTGATAGTGAAGTTCCCGGTGATATAAAAGTCATTCATCAGGGTAGGGCTTGGGACTGAGATCATTCGGATACGTATCGGGTGCTTGAACCACTTCAAAATAACTTCCGTCAATGAATCTTATATCTTATAGTCCTCGATCAAAATCTCCGTGACTTTTGTCTCCGAGAGTTTCATATATGTTTCCTCAAAGAGTAAGAGGACGTCTGAGTGATTGGGTTCAAGTACCTAGGGTGAATTTTTGGAATCTCGTTTTGAACCCCGGACCTGGCGAATGCTTTTATTTCCGATGAATTTCTCTATTTTTCGCTCATGGTGTTTGCCAAGTATTTGCCGTTTCTTCTTCATGCCGACGATAAAATCAAAATAGCTTTTCACCCACTTCCTTGGTTGATTCAACGTTGTGTTGGCGGATAATGCTTGCCTGAACCGTTGCCTTGGCAATGGCAGGTGGGCTCTGGTTCGCTACACCCTAACCATAAACCCCCTCCCCGCATCCCCATGTCCGCCGCTATTGTATTCGCGACAAGGGTCCCATGGGCGGGAGTCTCTCCTCAAGGTCGCAGATTTGTGCTTTGCTTTTTAGGCGTTTTTGTCGGAAAGCATTTTCTTGAGCATCGGTCTACGGTGGAGACGTGTTCTCTGGCTTCCAAACCCGAAGTACCGCGTTCAATTAACTGCATTCGGTGTGATTTTTCAGTGGATTCCTGATCTCCTCTAGTAATACCACTGGGGACAATGCAAGTGCACTACTCCAGCCGTCGTTCTGGACGTGAAACTCTGGACCGCCTCGGCGCCATTCCCGAAGGATATGCTAATGTCGTCGCTAGGTTATTGTCCGCCCGTCCTTCAATAATCTTATGTAATAGTTTTTCCTTTGCTTTAGATCCCCTTATTTTTATTGGTGTGTAAGATTTACGCTTTTGGCTGTCTCCAGTAATACCTGTATGTGACATTTTTCTAGGTTGTAATTGCAAAATTATGGTCTGTAAAGGACCACCAAGAACCATTAAACCGATTGTTTCTTCGTATATTCGCTGTTCAGTACTCTAGTGCTCTTTAAGGCCGAATGTTAATGTAACGATGAAGTGTATGTAAGCGACTTACGAATCCATGGCAACGGAGATATTCACTACGTTTACCAATCGAACTCAGATCGATTTGGCCGTTTTAGCTCGGTATGGCAAACGCAACGGGCTAGCGAGATCGATTTGAGAAGCGGGCTAACTCGGCCCGCTTGCTCTGCCAGTCTGAGATTTCAAATCGTTATGAACCGATTCAAAGCGATATTTCAATGGATTTCACATTGGTAAACCAGGCGATCCGAGTCGGCTGGCTTGGAATGTTCAAATCGGTCCGAGATCATATCGATCTGAGTTCGATTGGTAAACGTAGTGATTATCAACTATGTTAGGATATGCTCTTGCTGAGTCACCGCCATGAAAAAATAACGCACCGGTTAGAAATTGATAATAATGGAGTTTTTTCTCTAATTCACGCAGGTTATGTGTGATTAGAAGAAATGATTCAGTGATCAGAGTTCTTCGAAAACATGGTGACTTCGGTAACGCTATAATAGCTCTCGCTGTATATAACTGTGAGATTACTCTCTGTTATGTATGATTGTCCAGTACTGTGTGAACGAAACAGTTCAGCGGTGTACAAATGTATTTTTTTTGCTCCACACGTTTCGACATTGGGCGTTATTTTCACATAACATAGTGCTAAGTGTAAAACCATTGGTGGAGTCGACAGATATTTCGTAATTTATTGAGCAACCCACTCACTATTTAATTGTGCTACTCGTTAATCATCTGAATTATATGACTAATGACCTGTTAAAATGTGATACTAATATTTCGCTATTTTGCTGAAAATATATCTAACTTACTAGCGTTTCTCGCCGGGAAGGATGGGGACTCGAAAACAGCTCATGTTCCCTGCCTGACCCTTATATCTCATTTACGTGATTGCATTGTAGATTAATTCAGTAGTTTCTGTAGCATTGGTAGCATACATTTAATGTAGTGCATGTTGATAAAAGTTAATTTTTACTCTTTAGTGCTTGTTGGCGATAAATCACCCCCTGCCAAACACCCTTGAGGTGGTTTTCGGGGTAATATGTAGATGTAGAAAACACTCGATAGTATGGCCGTCCTGAAAGGCAGGCCATTCCCAGGGAGATTTCTGTTGTCGAGTCTGGGAACGCCTCATTTAGCTCATGCTGACCTATTTACGGTCATTATTCGCTGATAATGGTTCTGTTCATTCACTGGATGAGAGCGGATCTCGGCTCTTTCTTCCTCATTGAGATTGGACTTGGTTCCAGAAAAGGTCCACGGGCCCGGTTCCGGGCTCCTTGGAGTGAACTCTACTGGCGGATGCCTTTATTGATTTTTGTCACGAACGATTGTAAGCATGCGGGTTTGGAGCTGAACTGTCTCGCTATGCTGTGGCCGCTCTCGCAAATGATAGTCCAATTCGAGGGAAGGAATGGTGTTGTCTGTAGTGGTCCAGTGCCACTAGAATGTTTTGGCATAGCGTGCATGAGAATTGGTTTTCAAAATACCATATCTTTTGTGAAACTCCCTATATCCAATTACAGTTCTGGTTTATCTTCAGACGTCTCTTTTCAGTGGTTATTGGCGTATTTTACGACCGTTGTGAGGAACCCCAGGGTCATTGAATTGGCCACAGTGTGTGATAGAATCTAGAGCGGAACGAGCCTTTGAGAATGAGGCAGGGTGGATTTAAGTCTACGGTGAGCTTTAACGTGCTTTAGAATGAAGATTTAAGTGCGTCTGCCACTTCCCGCCGAATGAGACGGGACTTGATCGTGTGCCTCTGAAGTTCTCTGTGCTATTATTAAGTTGACATTGACCGCGATCGTGTCGGTACCTTGGCATTTCATCATAAATATCCGATATTTTTTTTAGCCCTTGTGCTGATGCGATCTTCTGCGAAAAGTGCGTAGCAGTCAGCTTTTGGAAAAAGAAAAATAGGCCAGGTAGGGCTTACAGAATTAATAATACGGAGATTATTCACGCCGAGTTTGTTAAGTACTTAGGGGTCACAATTACTCACGACATATCTTGGGGAAAACATATTCGGGAAATATGCGGTCAAAATTACAGGATGCTAGGCTTTATCAAGAGAGTACTCGGAAAGTGATGAGAAAGAACGTTGTTATTTTTCAATCGTTAGGCCTCATCTGGAATATGCTGTTAGTGTATGGGAGCCATGCGAAGCGGGGTTGATATCAGAATTAGATCGCGTGCAGCGAAGAGGAGCTAGGTTTGTGAAACGATGCTACGATAAGTTTGCTAGTGTCCAGACTGTTAGAAGAATTAGGATGGGAATCGCTATCACAGCGTAGATTAAAAGTTAAGGCTTAACCTCCTAACTAAATTTCAGGAAAATCATTTCTCTGACGACGTAAAAAACATACTATTAACCCCCTCGCACTATGGCAGATTAGATCGCGCTAATAAAATTAGAGAGCTAGATTGTAGAACCGACAGGTATAAAATGTCATTTTTTCCGCGTACCATTCGGGACCATAACAGCTGTGATGGTTGTCATGAATAGTTCGAATAATGACAATAGGCAGACAGTAGATCTTTCTCTTTATATTCTCTACGTTCTTATTTATGCATGATGTAAATATTGATGTTCTTATTTATGCATGATATTTGGAATATGTAGTAGTAGTCCTTGTACCCCATGCACGTTGGAACGATTGACGATAGAATGTTTCTTGGTTAGTAGATTGTTGGTTGGCGCGTTGCATGTGGGGTACGCGGGTTTCAATTTAATTTCGGTGTTCTACCGTATCATTCATGCATGCCTGGTGTGGAAGCACACCCAGTCACACACCCTTTGGGTGGCTTGCAGGGTATGACGTAGATGTAGATCATTCGTGGCGATTCCACGTCCAGGTTGATTCGAATTGTGTACCCCTGAAAAAATACCACTGGGGAAGGAAAGCTAGTGCTAAAGCTACCGCATAAATTCGATAGTCCTCCCTTTCTTCGTCTTGAGTAGTTCGAACAATTTTCTCATTTATTGAATCGTGTAATTTAGACGATTTATCGCAGGTTTAGACTTCCATAATTATTTTTAATGTAGGTTTAAGGGATGGGCCAACGAGACGCCTAAATTTTTCCCTTTCAACTGTAGGATGAGGGCGAATGGTGAAGTAATTGAACAGGTGGATGATTTTGTGTACTTAGGTAAGATGTATGCGAAAGATGAAAGAATAGATGAGGAGATAAGGAGACGTGCGAATGCTGGAAGGAAAGTGGTAGGTAGCATGTGGAGCATATCAAGGAATGAGTGCTTGTCTAAGGAAGGGAAAATGCCGAGCACAAAAGTGTACTTCTTCCCACTTTGCTATATGGTAGTAAAACATGGATATGTCAGGATGGACATAAGAGTAGACTAAACGCCGTGGGTATGAGTTATCTGAGGAGTATTTGCGGCAAAAGTAAGATGTATAGGGTCAGGGATGAGTTGGTCATGAATGAATGTGGGTTAAATGCTCCAGAAATGGACGTGTATGAAAGGAGTGTGCTTCGTTGGTTTGGCCATGTTGAGAGAATGGATGAGATTATAATAAAGAAACAGATATAAGAGAGTAGAATGAATGGTGTGAGAGGTAGAGGTAGGCCGAGAAAGTTGTTGTATAATGTGGTTGAGGAAATTCTTAGGAGGAGGAATATGAGGAGTTTTAAAAACAGGAGGGCGTGTATGAATGAGTGAATGGGGGTAAATGAGGCAAAAGAGGTTTACAAGGATAGGTCAGTATGGAGGAAATTATTGAAGCAGATTTAGGTGTACAATTATGTATTAATGAGTGAAACATTTTGACTGTGCCTACCCCGGAAGGGAACGGCGTGATGGGTATGTATGTATATCGGTGACCGGTATAAGTTAAGCCTTTCTCCATCGCCTCGATAATTTGCGTTTCCCTGCGGATTGCGATAAAATTTTGTAATAGCCTTACAAAACCAATTGTGAAATTTAAAGTGTTTATTTTACGAGTTCACGCTCGCTATCAAACCTTTGTATATCATTGTAAATGAAGTATCTTTGTTATTTCACATAATTTTTTTCTAAGATGACCCGGGCTTCGAAGGGGCACGTCATCATCCTCTGATGATGAGGTGCCACGTCAAAACTCAGGTCGTCTAAAATGAAATATATGTAGAATAACAAAGTGAATTCATTTACGATGCATTTTAAATTTCATGAAGTCAAGCCTGAGACAACTTGAGTATTTGTACATCATTTTATGAAACCTTCTTTTGGAACAGAAAATGGTTTTTTTTTATACGTTTCCATGTTATAAAATAAAAACTTCCGAATTCAACCAAAGATTTGTCTAATGCTAACTTGTTTTGTGTGAGAATATTTCCTAGTACGTTCCTAATACCGAATTTTTAAAAATATTTATTATTAATATTTTCATATTGTAGCCATACTTTTGTTTTAACATTTTTCATGAAAGCAAAGCGTACGATCCATTTTTTTAGCTCTCTCTATGGAAAATTTTACCGTCAGCATTAATTATAATTTCGAAATTTTTTGGAGAGAGAGAGAGAGCGAAAACACCGTTGCTTGGTATATGATTCGCAATGGTGTGGGTCAACTAACCGTTTCCCTTGAAGAGGCTGCAGGTTTTTATATACTGTGCCACTCTAGCCGAGTCTTCATAACGTTTGCACGCTCCATTCCACCTTTAAAGAAGACGTGATGATTGTCTTTTGAATGCCTCCATTTATTTCTAGATCCCGATGTTTTTGGTCCCATCTGTGTTGATACTAGCTGAATTATTGCTCAAATCTTGTTTGGAGTGAACTCAAATTGTGAAAAACTTGTATATCCGGAGTAAACATCTTATTTTACTTGTGTCCAGTCCACGCATGACTCTGTTCAGCGAATTCACTCTTCCGAGGTGTCGTTCCGCGTGCTCCACCTGACTGGTGTTTGTTAATAATGATTTCCTCGGGCAATTGAGGAGGGCAAATGATAAATTCGTTTTGAGATTATAAATTTTAGTGGTATTTTGTTAATGTGCCAATAGTCGTTGTGACATTAACTTTGAAAGTGCATATCGTGATGCATGTTGGTCTTAGCTAACCATCTGCCACACTTCTTTGAGGTGGCTCACAGGATAGAGTTTAGATGAAGATACTAGCATCGGGGAGCAAACCTACTAATTAACTGCCCTACCTGTTGACAAACTCCGTTAAGACTCTCATTGGCTGCAGTTGTGGTCATGGTCATTTATCTTTCGCGGTAAAAATGGCATTTGGAGCATGCACTTTCGTCAGTCTATTTCCCCTAATTTTCCTGTCATGATCTTATCTACCCTTTTGTGTCGGGAGTTCGTAACGTGTTATCGATATTGTCAGCTAATTTATCGATTTGGTATGTAGAGGACCCGATTTTTACTTCATGTAGGGTTCCGTGGTTACGCTTCCCTGCACGTGTATTCGCCAGTTCTCTTCGTCAGATTACATCCGCTCTCACTTTAAACCTGGCATTCCGCCATGCCTCTGTTCGTCCCGAAATCCCGCGTGGCTGGAAACCTCGTGAGGTATCCACTCCTTGGCCGCCTTGCACTGCTCGCCCGTCTACTGTTGATCTAAATTTAAGGTGAATCAAATTGGGCGATCATGTTCTTATCCGGTAGAAATATTGCAGCGGAGATGTAGTATAGTTGTTGCTGTATTCGTTTAAGTGCTGCGAAACGTGTGAAAGTTTTTAAAATTATAGCTGGGAACAGTTAGTTATAATTCTTTGCCCTAGATACCTTACGTCATTTGTCCAGTTCATTTAAACACGGTTGAGTGTTTGTTAACATGTCGGCGTCAACAAATTTGCTCACAATGAAGCTGCTTAGTCTGTGAAAATCTAATTATCTTTGGGACTCACCATCAGCAGTCGTGATTTCAAAGTTAGGTCTCTTCTGTGACTCTCAACTCTTCTCTGACTTCTTACACCGCTCTTCTCAGCTTGGCTCGTTGTTCCTTCATAAGTGCTCATTTTGACATCGTTGCAATGAGCTTTAAAGTATATCGTGCTTGATTATCTCCTGCAAGTCTTACTCTTCATTTATACTTCCATTATTGTTTCCAGGAGGCTGCTATGTCTCGAAATGTAGATGTCTTTCTTTATATATTTTACGTTCTTATTTATGCCTTATGATATTTTGAATCTGTAATAGTAGTCCTTGTACCCCTTGCATGTTGTAACGATTGACGATAAAATGTTTCTTGGTTAGTAGATTTTAATGGGCGCGTTGCATGTGTGGTACGCTGGTTCCAATGTAGTTTCGGTGTTCTGCCGTATTATTGATGCATTTTTTCAGAGGATTTAATGGTAGCATTTACAAAACCACATACTACAATTATGTGGTTTTGTAAATGTTACCATTAAACCCTCTGAAAAAATGGAATACCACAAAGTTACCAAGGAATTTGTATTATTTATTAAAGATGCATGCCTGGTGTGGAAGCACCCCCTGCCACACACCCTATGGGTAGCTTGCAGGGTATGACGTATATGTAGATGTAGAAATGTGCTCAATAATTTTGTCAAATCTAATACGTAAGAGTTTTCTCCTAGCATGTGCTCTTTGTAGGTCTTGGCATTGCTGATTCTCTCCCTCCATTTGTTGTTGCATTCGTCAATCTTCTTTTGAATCTGGTTTTCATAGCGTCAAGTCGCATTTTTTTCTATAGCTGTGATGCTATTGACGCCCAAAGTTCAGTGGAGGGTGCTTTTATGTTTTAATCAGTGGCGATTGGTGATTACGGGTGGATAGTTGTAACAAATGGGTTGTAACGAGTGTTATGTATTTCGTTATTGTCTATTATTCACCGTTTCATTATGTTTCATTATGTTTGTCTCACTATAAATCCAGAGCATTACATCCAGCTTGTGAGTTTAACTCGATTATTTCCTGCATTTTTCAGTCTCCGATTTAATATAGCCTTTTTACATCTTCGCACCATCATTCCCATGAGAGTTGTAAAAGGTAATGGCAATATTCTTACCTTTGAAAGCATACACAGTAACTGAAAGCCGTCTCAAGGGTGTGTTTCAGGGGACGAATGGCCGCCAAAGTGAAATGTACTATATCCAATGAAAGTTGGTTAATCTGCGCACAGTGATTAATATGTGAAAACTTGCAAATAACTTTCAGGAGGTGAAATTTTACAAGTATTTACTGTGCAATGGGCTATCAATGTAATGGAGTCTGTTGTGGATAATTTATGTTTCCTCTAATTACTTCCAAAGATATTCTAGAGGTGTACGGGAAGTATGTGAAACATGCTAATAGTTCTCTGTGGAAAAATTCAGTCAAAAAAGACAATCAACGTAGAGCCAATTGTATGATTAGCCATATTACCGAAGCCCCAAGCCTCTGTAGCTTCTATTCTGGTCTCTTAAAATAATCATCGGGACTCGAAACCGGATCCCATAGTATCACCTCCATTGCTGTCTTCGGTTAAACTACAGAGGTGTCATAGCAGAATGTGATGGAGCATGTATGAGGTAGTGCATTAAATTATCAGAATCAAAAGTGGTATTCCGTATGTAAGGATACTACAGTACGGAATTAATTAATGCACAGGCAACTTCCTAGGCCTAACGCGATTATCTAAGCCATTTTGACAGTACTATTGAGTGCTGCATTCCTGGTGTGGGAACAATTCGTGCTACACACCCTATTGGTGGATTGCACGGTGTTTCGTAGATGTGGAACCCCGTAATGGAACCATATGATGGGTGTTTGTGCATGTTCTATCATTGATCTAACTATTTTTCGTTCAGACTCATCGCTTAAACTCGTAACCAACGCCAGCTTGCGTTCACACGGCAGGTTTTCGTCATCGTATGAGTTGCAGTTGAGTAGCCTAGAATGGAAAGCTGTGTTAGCGAGAACGAGGTGTTTGGGTGGCTTAATCGTGCGTGGATACTCGATCCTTCTTTGACCTGGTTTCGTAGCAGACTCCATTGTGAAGGCGTTCCTATGTTTATGTTTTCACCGAGAGTGCAAAACTGTTGGAACTGGGTTAGGCTTCTTATCTTCTCCCCTGACTGGCCTTCTTTTAGTTTACTTTGCTTCCGACATTGTGATTTGTTTGATGGTGTTCATGCGTAAATGCCAGCTTGGAATTGTTGATGTTAGTATAGCATTTTAGGAAGGTCAAATGAGGACAAAACAGAAACCCCCAATTTATGAATTGAAGTTAACGTACTGTTTTATTAGAAAAACGTATAGCCCTCGACGTTTAGTAAGTTGGCGCTTGTTGAGGTTCTATACTTCCGAGCATATTGTGGAAGGACGGCGTCGTCCTGAGCGGGACAGTGTTGCGAGAGCAAGCCGTCTATATCTTACGCCCAAATTCTCTGTATCTCTCAAAATGGAAGCGACATGAACATTATTCGATCGCATTTATTCTCGTAAATTCAGGTGCGATTGAGATTTATGTTAGGTTAATGGAAACGAGATGGAATACGAATTGTGTCGACAATGACATATTGAAATGAAAAGTTTTTATTTTTTCACTCGTGAAATTGCGTCTTCGTTTTAAAGTCATGATATTTGTTCTAAGTAAGCTTTGTGGGAAAAGTCTACTTTTATGACTGAAATATTCGTCGACGAAATGTTATTAAAAAACGAAATGATTTATAGTGCCGACTGTCACTTGTTACCAGTTTGACTCCTCTTGAGTGACGACCGACACGAGTTTAACATAACTTCTCGATTTCATTGCTAAACTAGTACGTTACTTACCAATTGAAGTATAGTTGTCTGCATCAGTGCACATTATTTTTTTGTGCGCTGTCTTGAAAATCGTTTCGAATATGAATTCGTGAAGACAAGGAGCACATAACTTCAGTCCCTCTTCGATATTCCGGGGTAGCTGTGGGTGCTTCCTTATTACCTTCATTGCATTGGTGTCACTCTTACTGGGGACCGTGCTCGGAAAAGAGTCATTTTGGTTAAAAAAATACTTTGGGGGGTAGACGGATTCGTAACCAGTAGAACCGTCTCTTTCAACTGCAATTCCCTGCATCTGTTTCTGTCAATCTTGAACCGCTACCAGTCGGCTGAGGCCGCTCCAACCTGCTTGAAATGTTACCAAACTTTAAACGACTTGTTTAAACAGGGCCTGTCATATGGCTCATCTCTTCGGAAATGGACCCAGTCTTTATTCATGATCAGCTCATTTTCACCGCCTTACAGTTACGACATCGCGGATATCTGTAAACGAAAATATTCTAAATGATCCTGGCATGGCAAGAATAAGGAATAATCACGACTTGTCTCTAAACCATTTATTGCTCTACCTTATCTACCTTCATAAAGCGATAACAGCTAAAAAAAAAGCCTTTGCTGAAGTGCCGAAAGGTTAAAAACTGCTTTTATTGAAATTATAACAGCTAAAATTACCTTTTTCTGGGGCTAGAGCAGTTGTAAACTTCTCCTTTCTTTTGAAAAGAAAGTCCTTCAGGTGCCCAAGTAATGAAGGTAAATGCACTTGTTTAACATGGCTGTATGATTATCACAGATGAAAAGAAATTTATCGAATTGTTGGAGATAGACGAGAAGAAATTTTATGCCTTGTACTTACCTGTCCAATCGCTTTATCGGGAAATTTTTATCACAATCTTTCTTCGGTTGCAGCTTGAGCCGGGCACAACCTTAAAAAGTACATGTCTGGTATCGGGGATGAAATAAGTGGATAAGAAATGCACATCCTCGTAGAATAAGCAGTTAGAACTTTTATTTTGTTATATCGTGAATAATTACATTATTTTTTCTTTCGACTTAAATTCTATAGCAAACACGTGATTACGCCTCACCAAGGGTAGAAATTCGCCAGTTAAACCAATAAACTTTGGTGGTGTAACTGGCTAACACACCCGACCGTCAATGGGGAGATTCGGGTTCTAATCCCGGTCAAGCTAAGTGGTTTTCTCATGGCGAATCTCTACCTCTGGTGTATATGTACGCGTGCTAGTGACGTCGTATCACATCAATTGTGAATGCAATGATTTGAAATGTGCTAACGCCTGTCAGGAGTGGCTGAAGTTTCAACAGCATGCAGTAACTTTGTGCAACCAATGTGTAATGCATAAAGTTGACAGACAATAAATATGATTTCATCTACATCTACGAAGCACCGTGCAATCCACCACTAGGGCGTTTGACAGGGGGTGATTCCTGAGCAGGAATACAGTCAGTGCCAGTCCAAATTAGAACCGTGCACCTTCCCGCGGCCTTAAGAGGCAGGCCAAGAGCAGTCAGGATAGAAATGTGCGGTCAGGCCAGAAACTAGGAGAGTGTTACGTAGACTAGCATGCTACCATGCAGTACACTATTGAAGATGCAACTACTGGTTATTATTATTAATGCGACAAATAAGTAGCACTATGAGATACTAAATTAGGCAAGAGTATATCATGCCGGAAATGACTGGCGAGGTTAGTAGCTAATGATGATGTTAAGATATTTAGCACAAGTGTAAAACCTACTTTACCTAGTGAGGTCGAAGTATCGCTATTATGGTCACTTATTGTGCGCGGAAAAATGGCATTATAAATCTATTTGTTTTTCGGTCTGTTTCCTTAATCTTATGCCTGTGATCGTTTCTACCATAGCAGTTCCGTTGTAGCAAAAGACATTGATCATCCGGCAAAAAATAGTCTACAATAAACTTCCGTAAAAGATTTAATCTACATTTTTCCCTTCAGTCAGTTAGAGGTTCCCACCCTAATTCCCTCAACAATTCAGTAACACTCCTATGTTTATATTAACAATTTTTAGAGCAAATCGAGCTGCTAGCTGCTGTAGATCTAACAATTTTTAGAGCAAATCTAATCCGGGGCAGCTCTTCTTCTTCAGGGCTGCTGTATTCGGTCTATATCTGAAACTAGTCCTACTTCGTAAATGTACCATAACCTAGCAGCGTACTCCAAGTGAGGGCTCATGAGAGAAAACTGCTTGCCAGGCATTGAAAATGCTTCGCAACTACATAGGTGCCCAGGAGTTATCAGTTTCAAAAAAGTTACCTTTAAGTGATGTGCATCGTCTTCAGGGCAGAATCGTATCTCATATCGTCCGTCTTTACGTCCGCAACGAGGGAATCTGTCTCCCGGTGGACATTCCGAACCGAGCTTCTTCAAATTAACCTTGATCTCTCCACTCTTGCTTACTTGTTGTGGGATGGTATCTCCTTCTCTGCTCAGCTTCTTTTATCAAATCCTATCGTTATCTTCGCCCCGTATCTATGGAATTGTGCTGGAGGTTTTATCATTGTTTCGCTGACCACGGCAGCCAGTGGATGATTCGCCGGGTTGATATAACTAAGGTCGCTAAGGTTTAAATCCCACATTCAGCGTGTAAATATTGTTTCAAGATCAAGTTACATGGGGTTATAGACATAACAAAACTTGATGACTCTTTCCATTGGCAAATTAGAGGTAACAGGGGATGAATCATGCGGTGATGAGCAGGAAAAGGTCCATGAGGACTGCCTAGGGGACCTTTAGGGGTACACCTTCTTTTCCAACTCACCCGTATGCATTCCTCACCCTTGCGTTACGCTCTACATTAGCGGGTTTCACTCTGTTTCCTACTCCTATTAGGCGCGACACAAGTTTAGCTTAGCACGTCTAATGCATCCAGTATTTGTTCAAGGCTAAACATCTGCAAGATTTTGAAGTGACTCTTTCGTGGTGTCGGTACTCCACGGGTTATTTCTCCTACGTTGCAAATTCCTTGCTTTTCCTCGTATTCACTTTGCCCCACTGGCCACACTCAAGCTTCTGGCTCTGCGTAGTAGAAGGTTTGGGAATTGGGCGAAGGGACTCATCAGTTGGGAAAATCCTACAAAACTGGGAAGGAAGGATGTTTTGGCCGTTTTCTTGCTTGACAAACGCATAGTTCACTGCCATTCAAGCTATCTTGATTTCCAGGCTGACCGATTGGAATCCTCGCTTGGCTTGACGGAGCTGCTCTACGGCGGAAGAGACATTATGCGGCTATCATATCGTTCAACATACGAAAAGCGGCATCCGCAATCATAATGCAGGTGGACTATTTAAGTCGATTACTTCCCTAAAACTCTTCCCATTGTTATGCGACAATTTAAAAGGCAATATTATTGCCAAAATCTTTTTGCTCATGAATAAATGTCATAATATGGCGAAAAATGATTATATTTTGGTTGGTAGAGACTGCTAAAGTGTACGACTTATCGCCTACTGTATTTCATTAGAGGCAGCGTAGTCTCTATGCACATAAAGGCATTTGAATGTTTTCTTGCCAATAGGCAACATCACATAACAATATCTTAGGTATTAAGATACTCTTGTAACAAAAAACCTACGATCTTCAACTGTT
Source organism: Ceriagrion tenellum (assembly GCA_963169105.1). Classification (NCBI taxonomy): domain Eukaryota; kingdom Metazoa; phylum Arthropoda; class Insecta; order Odonata; family Coenagrionidae; genus Ceriagrion; species Ceriagrion tenellum. Next base: position 46,543,133 of record OY720644.1, on the reverse strand, counting down.
ACATACGTTGGCACTAACATAATTAAGTTGAAAATAAGTTATATTTACACTAAAGGTTAATTACCCCCCTTCTACAGTGAATGCTGTGAAACCTCACAGATGCTGAACGTAATTTACAATTCTAATGTTCGTTAGTGGAAAGTTAGTTAGAGAGTACTTTTCATATGACCAAAAATCTTTCAACGAGTGTATTTTTTCCATTAGGTAAGTGCGAGGGAAACAAAAATTGTGGTTTCAATACAGTAGTTAAGTGCGGAATATCTACAAAACCCTTGTTATTCTTTGAACTATTTGCTATCAAATGCCTCAGCAGTAGATTCTCTCTGGAAAATCCTCAAGCGTGAAGCGTGTTCATAATTTTTTCTGCATAAAAATTAATAAATATCACCTAAGTATATGTACGAATGATAAAGCAGGATCTTTTTGAAAGTCTCTTCACTTCTATTTTCCATGTATTCCCTATTATCACACCCGAACGTTCTAACTTAACATTCTTCACTATGCATCCAGAGAATATTCACCCTTCTTGCGCCAGCGGTTACGCCATCTCGGCCACGTCAGCCAAAGCGTTCTAGTTACCAAGGGAAGTGTGCACGGTTTGTCAAGTTCGAAACAGACTTTTCAGTGATGGATCATAAAACCTTTTTCTGAGGACTCCAGCGTGTCAGGAAATGGGATGACTCATTGTCACTTGCTGTCCCATTTAGACTCGCTTCACATTGAGACCGCTGGATAGTGATCCTGCAAAAGTCGTAGCGATGGCTGATTTTGACTTCTTGGCTTGCGTGTAAGTGCCTCGTGCCTTATTCGCGAAGTTTTTTATTTTCTATGCCCCATTCGCTCTCTTCCCCTCCGTCTTGTCTGTCACCCCCTCCATTTCTACCTCCCCTCCTTGCCGCGTCAGTCTGCGCCGGGAACTTAAGAGAGCCCAACCTTCCCAGTAATTTTGCTTTTAAGTTGTTGCTTTGCGTATCGGGAGTTCGTCTTGTAAGGTATTAATCTCGTTTTTTTGTTGCTGGATTCTAGCCTCCATTTCGATCCGCGCTCGTTCATCAGACGATCACTGGCATTAGTTTAATAAAATAGACTGCAGAACAAATAGATTTAGATAGATGTCATTTTTTCCACGTATATACAATAAGGCACCTTGATAGTTGCGATAGATCAGTTCTTGGATACTTTTACTCTAATCAGGTAATTAGATTTTTTCAGTTGTGCTAAATATCTGAACATGATTATTAGCTACTAACCTCGCCTTTAATCTCCGGCATGATATACTCCTGCATGCCAAAGTTCCTTGTAGTGCTATTTATCAGTCGCATTAATAATACTAGCCAGTAGTTGTATCTTGAGTAGTGTATTGCATGGTAGCATGTACTTCTACGTATCAATATCTTAGTTTCTGGTCTGATTGCGCACTATTATCCTGACTGCGTTTGGTCTGCGTCGGGCATCCGAGGGAACGTGCGCGGTTCTGATTTAAACTGGGATGAGGGCTTCTTGCCTGGTATAGAATCACCCCGTGCCACACACCTTCATGGTGGCTTGCACGGTATTTCGTAGATTTAGATCAGTTGAAAAATGATTAGAAGTTATCATTTCTTTCTCTTTGGTAATGCTAATATTTTTTATTAAATTAGGCCCTATCATAGAAATATTGCTGTCGTGACGTCCTTGCGGAAGTTGTTTTAACGTGGCGGAACTAACCCTAGTCATGATGAAACTGTCTACCAAGTAGTTGTGCCAGACCAGATACCCACTCTCTAGCGCATATATATGATTTACTGTAATTCTATCATGAATAATACCTATTAATAGTATCTCAACGTGTGGTCAATCCATTTGGATCACCTCTTCTTTGTGGTACGCCTTATAATTATCTCCATATCAAATTGTATGTTAACTTTTTGGCGCTAGATATTGTTTATCACTTTATTTATACAGATCATAATATGTGGCCACCCTTTTAGGGAATTTTTCGTGGTTACCAAGGTTAATCACAGTAAAGAAACGTTTATCCGCTGGTACTCTGGTTTTTTCCTGCCATTTATCTTTCACAACTCTGCACTGCGTGATAACCACCGCGTAAGTTCTACTAGATTTAAACATTGAGGTTTCCGGATAAAGTTGGTGGTTTTGAATATCTCATGTGCAATCTTGTACAAAGAGTGGGTATCACATATCCAACATGTTGGTTTTAATAACTTGTGGCAGAGTCCATTTATGTAAACGTGCGTGAACGGCAAGTTTCTCAAGGATTGAAGTTTATGGGACATGGTTGGAGGTTCTCGCGGTCAAAATACGCTTATCCTCTTATACGCATACTGCTTTTGACGTTATTCGGACGACTCGAGCAGCCGTCGAGTCTCGAGCATAGGAATTACGGATGAAAACTCCGTTTATTTATGATGCTTAAACGAAAAACTTAGCAATTTTCCACAATTTTGCTTGAGACCATAAGTGCTGATATACGACGTATTTGATCTGTTGTACATGATAAATATGTCCGATGTTAGTGAGTATAATCTTGTTTACCACGTATATAACCCTGGCAACATTTTTATTGACAAATGAAAGCTGAAACTCGTAACCTAACGGTTACTCGGGTGTTTCACCGGGTTAGTGGAACTCGGGAGAAATCTTTCATTACGAGTTAGTCAGGAAAGCCATAGACATTTTAACTCTTACCATTTCAACATTCAAGTTGCCTTTTCTCGGACCAGCTTTGCCTGTTTAGATGTATCCATTGGATAGCTATGAAAATCTCTTCACTCTTATGCTTCTTCCCATTGCTGCTGTGACAAAATACCGCACAATTTCCAAATACAGAATGAACTACATGCCTCGCTAGCGCATGATGTAATCTTAACGGTGTCACTTTTGACCCAAACGATTTTCAACGACCAACCGTTAAAACATGGGTAACATGATTTATATATATATGTTTCTATAAACAACGCAACAATGTACAAACACAGAAATAGCTCAATAAAACGTGAAACTGTTGAAACCGGTAAGTCTTCTCATTAAAAGTTAAGAATTCTTGTTAGATTGCTTGCGTTTCTTGGTTTTAGCTGTACATTCTGTCGAAATGGATTATGGAGTGTTTGTTAGACATGCTATTTATTGTTCTTATTGTCTATTTTTTCTTGTTGCTGAACTCCATTCACCTTATTGAGTGGCCAGGCTTTTGGTCTTGATTATAAAATCAGAATAAAATCCGGGAAATTAGCTTCAGAACAGACAGGTTTAAAACGCCTTTTTTCCGCGATGGATAAGAGATCATTATGGCGGCCAGTGCGACTTTGAAGTAGGTTAGTCGACCGTTAGTCTAACCGATTAGTTGATTTGCTCTCTAATGCTTGTTTCTGAAAATGCCACTTAGTACTAGCTCCACGTTTAGCATGATCCCTCCACGACTCTCGTATCTCGTTTATGTAGTTGCATTATAAATTAATTCAATAATATCTGTAGCATTGGTAGCATACCTGTAGTGTAGTGCATGTTGGTAAAAGTTACATGTATATGTATGCATATTCGTGATAACTCACCCCCTGCCAAATACCCCTGTGGTGGCTTGCGGGGTAATATGTTGATGTAGGTCAGTTAAGTTGGCCATTGAAAGATATCGAAAGTTGGGTTTCGAATCGCTTCAGCCAATCATTGTATGGCTGCTTTATAAAGATGCTGGCTATGCATGTAATCGATCTTGTAAATTGTGTGTTTAGATGCCGCACCTTTTCGAGCCATATTTGCCGTTTGTACGAGTATGCAGCCGCAGATTGTCATTGTTCTTTTGGTATATGATTATGCTTAAATTTATACGAAAATTATTTGCCATTATTTTGCGCATTTGACTAACAAAACAAGGTTTTCTTCAGAAACTCTCGTTCAAAATATTATAGTTCGAGTATGTCTTAATACTGATATTGTGACAGCTAGTATTCTTGGATGCATACATATTATGGTTGTACTTTTTAATCACGGTTGGTTTGTATTTGACATTATTAACAAATGGAAAGCATATATTATTTTATGAAGTTTTGTGTGGAAAATTTCATTTTCTGTGGTGATATTTCTCTCTGGACCTATTTATGACTGTATTTCGAATTCAATCGGCAACCTTTTAAATCATGACAGCGATTAAGCGGTTCCTTATTTTTAATGGATCTTTTCTTTATCAGCAATCTTCAACCTGGAAAATGAATCGAATTCTATAAGTTTATTTAGATGTCTTAGATATCTTGCATCAGTGGATATGATGATGAAAGATGCCATGGCAACTACTATCGCTTGTCATCAATCCGAAAATCAGCCAGTTGTAGCTTTACGTTCCATTAATATGTGTGCCAAGGGCTTTATTACATCGTAATACCGATCATCCAACTGCCATTTGACTATTCAATCAATGAGATCATTCGATCTAATTCATCATTCCACATGTCTTTCTGCTGCTCATTTTAACTACCACCATGATTCATCCGGGGTTACTCTTCCGGATGATTCCTCCATCTATTGATATCGACGAGTTCAATTGTTCCTCATTTATCCTTCGATTGCGTTTTCACAGAACCACGGAACTAGCCGCGCAGTAACTTCAATGGAGTCACCCGCTAAGTGATTACACAATTCTAGGAAATTCTCAGTGGAAATATCATTCTCCTGGACTGGGAATCGAACACAGATCCCTCAACTTCGCGCCGAGTCCTCTATCCAATTAAGCTACCCACGAGGTAATTCTAAGTATTAAGCTACCCAAGCTTTTCACGGGGTAATTATCTCCGAATGTGTCCAAAATGCTGGTTTTTTCTACTTCGCCAAGTTTTCATTAAAAATCTTTTCTCTTCAACTCTTCGCCGACCCTCTTCATGCGTTCTCATTTCTAATTGGCAAACTTTAAGACTTCTCTTATTGTGTTCTTCCTTTTTCCTCTTCCAATAATCATTTTCTTACAGTCTTCATTGAATAACAATTTCGCGAAGGGGAGTGTGGGACGACATTTAGATGTGAATTACAAACGAAAACTGTCGTGTTTTTATAAATCTGCGTGGTATACTTTCACTTTGTCACTTAAAGAAACATTTCCTCAAAGTAGAGCCTGTGACTCTGTCTCGTACTATGCTCCCTTTTCCTGTCCTGTCTTTTTCCCCGTACTTGATTTCTCCTCCACCAAGGTCCAGAAACCAGCCCCTTCGCTTCTGCGTACAAGTTCCTTCGTGTTCTCGAGAGTAATTCTCACCTATCGTTGATCCTTCTTTACTTTTCTGCCCATTTGATCGTTTTCATTCCTCCAGGGAAACACTTCGCCGCTGTTTCAATATCCATTTTTTGCTGCAGTAATCATCCTGGACTGCAAGCTTGGGTAGATGCTTTAGAGATGCAGAGCGGGATATTCGGAATGAAGATAAACTAGAAGAAAACAATAGTAATGAGATATTCGAGGACAAAGAAAGCGAGGCTAAGACTATGGTCGGAGGACACAAGCTCGAGCAAGTAGAGTATTTAAATTAAATAGGTAGCACGCTAAAAGAAAACGGACATAGTAGCAAAGACATACGGAAGAGAATGGCGTTAGCTAAGGAGGCGTTAAGTGATAGAAGGGAGCTGATGACGGGGACATTGGATAAGGATGTAAAGAGCTTAATATGGAGCGTAGCGTTGTATGGTGCTGAAACGTGGACCCTCAGAAGGAAGGACCAGAATAGGCTGCAGGCATTTGAGATGTGGGTGTGGAGAAGGATGGGGAAGGTGAAGTGGACGTAGAGGAAGACTAGCGAGGAAATGCTTGAGATGGTGGGTGAGGAAAGACAACTTTTGAATGAAATCCGGGATAGGCAGGGTAGATGGCTGAAGGATGTAATAAAGAGTGATGGCTTGTTGGATAGAGGGAAGGATGTTGGGGAAGCGGGGAAGGGAAAGAAAGAAAATAGGGATCGGGATGGTGTGGTGGTTAGAGTACTACCACACGGGCGGCCAGGGTTCAAATCCCTGCAGTGGCGGATGTTTTTCAGAGGAACCCGATCCCTACTTGAGTGTCTTGTGGAGGGCACTTCAAGTGGAGTACTCCGTCTGTCGGATGAGACGTTAAGCCGTGGTCCCCTTGGCGCCTTTCGTTAAGAGCAGGCTAATGCCGACGCCGGGTTTCTATCCACCCTTCCTCCCTTACCTATCCCCTATGGCGCAAATGACCTTAGCCGTCGGTCGCCTCCCCAAAAATCCAATCCAAGAAAGAAAATAGGTTTCATGGATGGGATGAAAAAGGGTAGATCGTGTGCCGAGGCGAAAAAGGATATACTAGAGGGAGATAGGCCCCTGACAAGGGTAGAAAACCGGGAGGTGATTCTATTACATTAAACAAAACCTACCTTTACCGGTAGAATACTTAAATAAAATAAATAAATCGTCCTGGATTTGCAGCAATGCAAAAGGATGCTCTTAGCGTACTTTCAGAGGTCCTAATCAAAGAAAAATGTGGGGTTTTGGAAGTACATATCCCTAGCATGGTGCTAAAGTTTACAGTGCAGTGAAGACAGCAGACAACTGACCGAAACCGAATATGATTAGGTATGTTATTCGTCGGTATATATTGCTTTTCTATAGAAAATGATTCTATCGGTCCTTGTTTCGTCGTTCGTAACGGATGTGATGTTTTTCGCGGGTGTCCTCGGGTACGAGATTCAAATTTCCCGCGTCTGGGTCGTCTCCGAGCGGAGTATTTGGCTGACAGTCGTGGGATTCCGTGTAAATCTGCGGAGTCCGTGAACTTTCGATTGCCTTGAATGTTGGATTGTATGAAGACCTCATTTCGGTGCGCTGTAAATGTACTAAATGGTTTCCTCCAATGAATATGCGTCGTATCGTGAGGCTCTTCTCTGTTTGGTGATCTTCACCCCCTGCCACACACCCTCGTGGTGGCTCGCAGGGTATTACGTAGATGTAGATAAAGCCTTATCGACTTCGAAGCCGTAATACTCGAAAGAAATGCTGTCAATTGAATTGAACGAAACTTGATAGCTCGACGAGTTACGTAACGATGACCTTGAACCACTTAAAATTATTTTCTTTTGGCCAGCCTTACTATTTTGCGTTTGAGGTGAACGTGTGTGGTGTATGATGAGTTAATCTCTATAATACTGTCACGCTTCTGAAGTTCAATCCACTTTCCTAGGTAAGAAAGCGATGGTTTTGTTAATCTGAGTTTTCAAGTTCTTATACAGGAATTCAAAGTATTGTGCCAGTGTAGAAAACCTAAATGTACACGAAGTACTGAAATCGTACCGTGCAGTGAGGACAACAGATACCTGACCGAAAAGGATTAAGTTTGTTACTTGTTTATTTTCATTGGTAGTTATTGATTTTTGCTAAATACATACATACATACCCATCACGCCGTTCCCTTCCGGGGTAGGCACAGTCAAAATGTTTCACTCATTAATACATAATTGTACACCTAACTCTGCTTCAATAATTTCCTCCATACTGACCTATCCTTGCAAACCTCTTTTGACTCATTTTCCCCCATACACTGTTTCATACACGCCCTCCTGTTTTTAAAACTCCTCATATTCCTCCTAAGAATTTCCTCAACCACATTATACAACAACTTTCTCGGCCACCCTCTACCTCTCACACCATTCATTCTACTCTCATATATCTGTTTCTTTATTCTAGTCTCATCCATTCTCTCAACATGGCCAACCAACGAAGCACACTCCTTTCACACACGTCCATTACTGGAGCATTTAACCCACATTCATTCATGACCCACTCATCCCTGACCCTATCCATCCAACTTTTGCCGCAAATACTCCTCATATAGCTCATACCCACGGCGTTTAGTCCACTCTTATGTTTACCCTGACATACCCATGTTTCACTACCATATAGCAAAGTGGGAAGAAGCACACTTTTGTGCTCGGCAATTTTCACTTCCTTAGACAAGCACTCATTCCTTGATATGCTCCGCATGCTACCTACCACTTTCCTTCCAGCATTCGCACGTCTCTTTATCTCCTCATCTATTCTTCCATCTTTCGCATACATCTTACCTAAGTACACAAAATCATCCAACTGTTCAGTTACTTCACCATTCGCCCTCATCATACAGTTATTCTCCCCATTCTCCTTATCAAAAACTATGCTACCTACCACTTTCCTTCCAGCATTCGCACGTCTCATTATCTCCTCATCTATTCTTCAATCTTTCGCATACATCTTACCTAAGTACACAAAATCATCCACCTGTTCAGTTACTTCACCATTCGCCCTCATCTTACAGTTATTCTCCCCATTCTCCTTATCAAAAACTACTACTTTAGTCTTGACCGCATTTACCTTCACTTCCATTCTCTCCGTTGATTCACAAAACTTATCTAGGAGCTTCTGTAATCCCTGTTGACTGTCTGATGTCAAAACAGCATCATCCGCGTATAGAAGAACTCGCACGTTTACATTTCCGGACGAAATGCTGGTGGACGGTGCTTTAGTGGCGAAATTTATGAAGTATCATTCTCGTTATTATGTCGTCTCGTTGACGTTAACCGCTGGATTACGCAGCCTCTCCATCATTAAATCTGTCAGTCAGCGGACCTGAGCGTATTAACGCAAAATATTTGACCAGAAGTTAATAAACTGATGCTGTCTCCTTTGTTTCATCCATCAGAATCCGTTTCAGTTCTTTTCTTGGCTTGTCAAAACTCGTAAGCATTATGCATATGTATTGCTGGCGGTTAGCTTGTTTAAAAAAATGCTATCATCAGAGGCTAACTGATGGACTATGGGTCTTCCTGTTTGAATACTTTAAAAATATAGTTGTCTGCAGGGTCAGCCATGAAATGGCCCAATTTCACTGAACTGGTGTAACAATAAATTGTTCCCAGCAGCTTTGTGTACGACTAAGACTCTTAACTCCGTCGCTGCGTTCGTATATCGCCGATTTTCATTCCTTTATCGATACATAATTGTTCATAGGTTCCATCCTTTGGATTAAAACGAACCTGTGTAAATATTTATTGTGAAAATCCATTTATAGTTATCGCTTTACTCCGACCGATTTATGGGGAAAAGAAGTTTAACGTTGACGATTCCTTCTTTGGACCATGCCCTTATAAACTTAATTATCCAAATTACGTAGTTAATATCTTGTCCTCCTGGATAGATCACAGGTCGGGCCATGATCTCAATTTTAGTTTATTCCTTTATTGCGATCGCTCTTTTGCGTCAGCCAGATTAAGTTTCTTCATTCTAGTTCATGTGGGTGATAAGTCACCCCTGCCATACACCCTCTTGGTGGCTTGCAGGGTAATAAGCAGATTTAGATTTACGTGTAAGTTCCAAAACTTCGAAAAGCACGACGTACGTTTTTTAAAGTTTACCCTCAATGGACAAGGAATTACTCATAAAAGTCTTCGCCATAACTGATATTTGCGATTGATCGCTGTTTCCGCTGGCCGAATGTTTGGATTCAAGTCCAAGGACAAAGTTGCTAGTCCCAAGCCGCGAAATATCGACTTAGAAAATCGTACACTGCGGCGATTCCGATGATTCCTGGCCGTCTGTGATCGAATTGTTCCTTCTTCATTCCTTGAGTCTGAAATAAACAGTTCCAATGGATATAATTGAGTGTTTCGGGCGCAATTTCGTGGATTCGCTTTAACGCTGAAATAAAAAAGTTAATTTTTTATTCCGAATAACTTTATTTAGAACTAAAATTATGTGGGAATTAACTTGACATCTGGCGTCAATTTGTGGAAGAATTAACTTAGTACCCACCCATATTTAAAAGAATACTTCGCTCTTTTCTATAATTATTAATTTATACGACGCGTTTCACCGCTTTACTGTATCGTTAGTTACTATTATTAGTAAACAAACAATTGTAACGGCAAAACCTTATTTTTTTCGTATGGATACTGTGTGGGAAGTAAGTTGTATGGGATCTCAAAGTTGCTGGGTTTTCATTATAAAATATAGATATCAATTGTTTCTCTTGTTATTTCAAAAGCAAGAGCGCGCATTTGTGTAGCAGGTGGCAGACACCCCATGTGATAAAACGGCCCTGCCAAGTTTTTTTTGTCCCTAAACCTTGCATGCTCGTCGCCCATGCAACCTCCTCTCTAGCTGCCTTATAAGGCAGTACCCCTCCGGTCCAACCCTTGCCGTTGTGTCACTCTGTGGGTTTACTTACGAGTAGAACGCTCTTGTGGGTCCAGTTATTAGGCACCGTAGACGTGGCAGCACAAGCGTTTCGTCTGGTCCCACACACTCGCATGAGCAAGGATCGTGAAATTCTTGTCGAGCAAAACTTATTCGATACTCTTGCAGTGAATGGCATGTAGCGAATTGTCGGTAGCCTCGTCGCTCCTATACGCCGAGGCCTTCGTTCTTAGTTCGATAGTCGCCGACGCTCCCGACCGAGCGTGGAGTTCGCTCATTTCTCCCCCCTCTCCCTACCCCCCCACCTCCATTCCCGAGGTTTCCCTTCCGAGTAGACGCCGAAAATCACCAGGCGCAACTAATGCCCGTTTCCCGCCGTACTCGGCGGCTAGCGGTCGAGGCTATCGCTCTCGGCGCGCAAGGATATTACATTGTTGCCGGATGATCTCGCTGCATTTGGCGCCACCAACCATGTGTTCTTGTAACTACACAACTCGACGGCTCAGTCACTTTGGTGCCACCTGAATGATAGGTTACTGGCGCGTTGTATGCTGATTTCCGCGTGTTGGACCAGTGTCAGGATCGCTAGAAGAACCGTTCTAGAAGCTGCTCTTGCCATCAGTCGGTGTGTGTGAGTATAATTATTCGTAGAGCGAGCCATAGCAGAAATCCCATAGTCTACCCAAGTCTCGGCTTAAAACTAGCAGTAAACCCTGTTTTACCCATTTCCCATGAAGATCTTTCACTTCATTACCCTATTATCTAGCGATTCAAGTCCTGGGACAGAGAATGTCATCAATACTCCAAACATAGTGAATCCCGAAACTGGCGAAGAATGGAAGCCATTACGCCTCCTCCCTAGCCTGGAGTATAGATTTTGGGTCCATAGGTAAAAGTCCATTCTCTATTGTCCTTTTGCTGGTCCTAAACGCCAGCGATTGATCCATAAATCGCCGCACGAGTCCTCATTTCATTGAGGCGTCTATCCATACCATTTGGCCTTGGTTGAGTCAATGCTTTTGGTGTACAAGATTCCTGTTCTCGTTCCACAATGTTTGGAGTTTCAAAGTAGACTCATTAGGGCCAATGCATGCTTCATCAGGTTTCATCCCCTGCCATACACCCAAGCATTGACTTATAAATAACTGCACAGATGTAATATGCCTGAGGTGATCCAAAAGAGCGGGCTCAGTTCCAGAATGTCTTTGGGTGGGGGGGATGGTAAGGGGGAACCTTATTGTCCTATTACAGTTGTTTACTTTCGCATTCATCATATGTGAATAAAAATGTCTTTACTACCTCAAAGTATGGATTAAGCACGCCGTTTTGAGTATTTTAAGTTAATTTTGCGATTGTAATTCCATTTTATTGTCAGGCCTTAGGCTTTCAGATTTCCAGGAGTTCGAACGTCCTCATCACATTTTCTGTTGCTGAATTGCTGTTTGAGCCTGGCTTGCAAAGGCATTTTTATTCGTTCATAATGGCTGGCATGCTTGCGAGAACGAATTTACCATGATTAGTACTTATTGTCAGTGATGTTGATTTCTGCGCATTGATTATTGCGCATGCGTCACGAAGCCTTGAAACGATAATCAATCGATTGTTTGGTTTCTTACGGTTTTTATCCCCTAGAAAATGTTGCCGTATTTTTTCCTAGTTAAATTGGTTATTAATTATATCTTTCACGTATAAGACCTAATGTATTTTTCCTTAAGGAGCTAAATGGGCTATAAACGTTGGGCCCTGCTAGCCCAACCAATTTATTAATAAATTGCGGATAGCTGTATATAACTCCCGACTCAATTGTTGTCCGCGTGGCATTTACACGGGGTTTTGTTGATAGCGTAGTTTGGGAGTATTTCCTTGGACCATTCACCGCTCACTTAAACAATTCCTGTTACACCATTGTCTTATTGTTTAAGGCTTTCGTCCAATGTCACTGTAATTAAAGTCGATCGTTTCATTGCTTAAGCGTCTGCTTTGAGTTTTTATCGTGCTGCTCTTGATCCGTTTTGTTGCTAGATTTGTCTTATATTCCCTTGGGTTTCCTGAAAATAATTATGGCCGAGGTAAGCGACAGGAAAGCGGATTCGGGCGAACCGAATGTCATTCTTATTTTGAGATCGGAAGATTCAAGCGACTCGCCTACTTGCGTCCGTTATTCCGACCTTTCGGTGTCCATTCGTTTCATTTGAACTCTAGCTCAGTGTACATTGAGTAGGTAATTAGTCATACATGTTTGGAGTCTGTTGAATCAAGGTTTTTCTCCATTCAGCTTCTCTCCGTGTCTGAACGTAGAGCTGTCTACAGGAATTAAAATTAAACGTCGTTGATTCGTCTCCGTAAATCTATTTACGCGAAGTGCTAGTGGCGCCGTGGTCATTTCCTGTGCTGCGGTGTCGGCCCCAATCTCACCATGCAAACCTTTCTCTCGCTTTTATATTCGTGTTATTTCGTTGCAATGGGTTCCTCAAAGCCGTTGCCTTGCCCAAAGCTTTTTTATTATGTCGCCGATAAGCAGGCTTTCGTGGGATTTTTGACAGGAATTCAAACGATACCTTCACACGAATTATTGCTTCTTGACTCTACGTCTTGTCCTTAAAATCAGTAAGAGGTCTTACTATCGTATCCTCGGATCTTATTGATTCGAAGTTCAAGCTATTGATAAGTTTTCAATCGTTACTTAGGAAATGTGGCTTTTCGAATTCAACCTCGGAATCACCGACGTTTCTCAGTTCTTGTTCAGTTATTTTTGTCTGTTTGTTGGTGCCCTGTTTTAATTTCCATTAGTAAGTTTTACGAAGCATGCTTTGCTACGCATACCTACAGATATAATTCACAAACACTTGTCATTGACGAAATCCATGGAAGCATTCCGGACCTGAGCGGAGAATCGTTTGAATAGTCTTATTGGCGTTAAAGCATTTCCGGAGATTTAATGGGACTTACGTTCCCTTCGCTGTGTTAGTTAGGCGCTACCTTAGTAGTTCTTAGAGCTTCTGACATCTCCCTACTTCTTCATTCTCGTTTGCCCATGCGACCGAAATCTCGCTACGAGCGTGACATGCGCGAGACCGGTTTCGAAATGTATTGAATCAATCCGTACCGTTGCGCCACCTAGTGCTCCGCGTCGGAACTAACTCGCTGGACGTTTCTTGCCTTAGTCATGTCGTAAAAATTTAGTGAACGGATGTAAGCAGCAGAAATCAATTAAATACCTTGCAATTGTTTGATGATGTGACCATATAATTTTACTGCTCATTTCACCCACAATAAATGGATATGTGGAGTAAGTTCGCAGAAGCTAAGAATTCTGCGTCGTAATACAATTGTTACGCAACCATGGACTTAATATTTATTTTAACACGTAATACAATTGTTACGTAACCATGGACTTAATATCGTTTAGTGGTGTAATTACGCTAGGTAAATAAAGTACAATTTGGATTATAGTTTCCACCGTTTTGTTGAGTTTTGGCGCGTTCACCCGCGGCGCAGTATTGTCTAATACTTAAGGCTTTGCCGTACAAGTCCAAGCTTTCCTAAAGTTTCTATTTAAGTTGTTAAACAGGCTATCTAACGTGGTTTTAGAATAACTATTTTGTGGCCTATTTTTGAAATTGCACATGGGATGATTTCCTTTCTGGAATTCTGGAATATTACTGAACGAGTGTAATTTTTGTATAGCTTTGTCTCCTTTAATGGTCTCTGTTAGTGACCCTCAACACCAATTTATTTATACGAACTAATTTTTTGATGCTCGACTATGATTTTGAAAACTGCACTGAAGACAGGTTAAGCTTCACCACTTCAGTTCGTACATTATTCGCACGGTTAATGTTGATAGTGTGGTATTGGTGCGGTAGTGCGATAATCTGCTTGGGTTTTACGTTAAAAAGTTTAGTTCGCCACCCCTTGCACCCGTAATTCCACTAAGTATTCCCTTGACATCCAGATGTCACTTGCTTAAGTTATTGATGTCTAATCGTTGTCTTGGAGATGTTTAGCCCGAGTTCACGGCTCTCCACACGCCACATGATGTTCTGGCGCTGGCTAATCGGGATGTAGTTGGACGAACTCGAGATGGCGTGCCGCCCGCTGACACAAGTGGCGCCGTTCCCGGAGAATGTTGCAATTACCGTTCAACCGGGCGAATTATGGGAACTTAAATTTAACGATATATAATTATTATGAGTACTAGGGCCTGCATGCTTGTACTTTCAGCTCTCTACATTTAAGTGGGATTGTGCTAGGCAAATTCGTGGCGTGCGTCGCGGAGCGTTGCCTCTGCTTAAATGAAATAGTTCACTTGGGAAAGGTCATTGGCCCTTTCCTCGGCTATGGTATTTCGAGAAGGTAGTTTTCGTGGCTTTAATTGCCGAAAAGAAAAATTGGAATGTATCTGCCCTATTAACATAGGGCGTGAGCAGCATCTTAATTGCAGGGTGAAATGATTTCTTCTCCTTTATTCCCTCCATCTCGTGAGACATTTTACGTCATTGTTCTTGTTCTTGAACTTGAAGCTTTAAAGCACATTTGCGCCAAAATTTAAATTTTACTCTGCGTATCCCCACGAGGAGCATACAGGTTATTCATTCTGTATAGTGAGAAGAAAGGTGAGCATTTTGTTTTGTGCGTCGTTAAAAATCCAGTGCTCACGAGGTGGTCGTTTTGTATGTGGGTAAGGATAATGTTTAAACCTTTCCGTACTGTTTTCCGTCTCCCTGGCTTCATCTGGAGTCAGCCATTTTATTTGATACCTAAAGCTCCGTTTATGAAATGTACATATTTGAAATAAAGTTGTAATTTGAATAGAATGCATGATAGTTTATTGCATTATGGACCATATGGATAGCCAATATATTAGCTGCTTCCATCAAGAGTTGCGTAATAAGTGGTATTGAGGGTTTTGATAAAAATGAAAAAGGCATATATCTGTTCTTTGAGTGTGTTTTAGTGAAAGATGGACGGCTTTCATCCGATTTATCCCAATACCCGTTCCATGGTTGGAATCTTGATTGCGGATTTGCAGATACGCATCCTACGGCACGTGTCAAGGCACGACGAGAGAGTTTGGCAGGGGATGTATTTTAACCGAAACGTCATTCAGCCATATTAGGAGATTTATTGTGATTTTTTGTGTTATTAATTTAAGCATGTTATTTGCGCAAGGATATTTGAAATTATAGAAACTTAGCAGAGAAGCCAGATGTGTTGCTCATGTCTTGTAACATTATCCCAACATCAGATGAGAACTTAGGAGCGTTGAAACGTCGATTTAGAACGGTGACGTATGAATACCAGCGGTGGATCTTCGGATAAAGCCCAGCTTTCTGCCAATCGAGGGCTACAATGAATGGGAAAATCGATTGTGGAATAAGCACAAATCGAATTCCAGCATATGAGACCTATGACTGAACTTAAACTGCAAGAATTGAAGAGGCTGTTGTTTTTCGGAAAATTCAGTGCGATTGTCGGACAGTTTGCTGTCTGGGATTCTTCTGCTTGTGTGGTATTTTGACTTGAGGTAGTGCGAGCCAGATAGTTCCCTAATCATAATAGAGACAATATTCGAATTATGCCTGTCAATTTCACCCGCTGGGAGATAGACAAATTAAATATTGAATTATTAGTGGTGCAATGATATAGTTTTACATGACAGAAAATGTAAGCAATCAAATGAATATATACAAATACATCTTACACTCGACTCATTTTTTTCACGTGGTACGTTTGAAACTCCATCAAAACGGAAGGTTTTTTGTGATACTGTAGAGTTAACTGCGGTGACAATATGATTAATTTTATAAAATGGTTGGGAAAACTACATACTTCATTTTTTGATGAGATCTAAGTGTGGGAAATGCCTCATTTTTAATATAAGGTCTCTCTGGAGTACATACATGTACCATTTTCCATATAAAAGGGCTGGTATTTTTTGACAAATATCTCGGAAATTAATGTCGTAAGGGTTTGAATTTTTTATGTCTATTGAAGGGTGATATATTTTTCTTTAAATTGAGACCAAATTCATTGATTTCTAGGTAAAATGATATTTCGCTCAAACTGCCTTAACATCTGACTGTCGCTAAGGCCAACTGCTAACCGCGTGAGAGTATGGTACTGAATAATGCCACACCCATACCAGTTCAAGGTCTAAGTACCGCTCTCTAGACCGTTGAGTAATCAGATTTTTAAAAGTGGTCTGAAGGCGCCAGGTGACTGCTCTGTGACCCGTAAATAGGTGAATATACTGAATCTATTTAGTGAGAAAACAAAAAAATATGCGGAGCGCTAATTCATTTGTTTATATCGGTCACCGTGCGTTGCTTGTGATTTTTAATGACAATTTATCTTGTAAAAGCTAATGTGACAGCCTGTTTGTCTCTCTATTCCTGGTAAAGGTGAGGTGTCAGTTGTTGTCATTCAAGCATTTTGGGATGGTAATTCCCTTCCTACCGCGTGTTAGAAAGGCGTTCACGGTTTGTAAGTGCATTGTCTTGTTTCGTCGTTCAATATTGGTCTTATAAGCGTTCGTTTTAGATTTAATGGCGGTGTGACGTTGTTACCTGGTGGGCTGTGTAGTATCGACTGGTGGAGTTCTTACATGAGTAGCCTCGCCCCCATACCGCTCTAACATTTAGTAGGTTTTATCTTTTCGCGCATTCGCTAACTGTGCCTCAAATCCATGTGAAGTCGTTCTCCCTGGGTTCCGTTGAGGGTATCTGTCGCCATTTCAAGTGACAAGATAATTAGGGGCGACTCCTGCGGTAAATATTCACCTCGTATATTCCCGCTGTGCGGCATGCATACGTCCAGGGCATGTACTCTGCCCTGGTAGTTTTAAGTCGTGTGGGTGGGAAATATATGACTTACTGCCGCCCATGCCAGTTGAAATGATCGGAGAGATTGTACCCAGCCATTTTTGCCAACGGCTGGACGGGGACATCGCTGCTCGCGGAGTATTCTCGACCGTGAATTGTGACGTCATCGCTACCAGTTCTATGCTACGCATGCGCGGTTGGGGTTTTCAGACGTAAAAACAGAGGCGCCGAAGCCTCACAGAATGGCTCGTCCGCTCCTGGAGTGAGTAGGTAGGTAAGCGCGTGCTATCCATGAGTAGTCGTGGGTTAAGTAATTTCTTCAGGAAATACTCAGGTTAGGCTGAAATTCTGTAGATCATAGGTCCACGAGTCAGATTTGAGGATTACGCGCTATCGGTTCAGTTATTCCCTGATGTCAGGGAAGCTGAATCAAACGTAGATCGTACAAGTTATGACGTCAAGTTGCTGTTCTGTCGCTTAAGATTACTGTGTGGCGGTATAAATCACCTATAGCTGACAATATGTCTTTGGATGATGTATTGTCGTTGTCAACTTCGCGTCTATCTCCGCAAGTTAACCTCAACCAATTGTGATGGGTGTGCTGAGATTGCCGGAGTTAGTGTGCTGGAAGGTATATTTCTGCGCCGTCTTAAGGCCTGTTACACAAGGCATGTCTACTTGCTCAATTAGATGCGTGAACTGCGGCTGCTTAACTGAATCGTATGAGCATGAAAAATTGAGCGAACGGACGTACCGAACACTGTTCTTTCTCTGATTCGGAGCATTGATTCAGACAACCGTTATCGCGTTTTATTCGAGTAGTAACGTGCTCCGCGTTAACAGGCCTTTTCGGACAATGGTTGTCGCGTTCTTTGTGTGGTAAATTATTGCGAAACGAAAGATAATTATCAGATATCGTCGAGGCCTAATGATATCAACTTTCTTTGAATGCAAATGTGTTGTACTGTTTTCCGTGTCGGACTACCGGAATTGATTTTAGTCTCTCATTTATTTGATATTTCATACGCAAATATTCGCCATAATTCTGATCTAATTGCCTCCTTTGTGTTGCAGGTTGCATACCATCATCATCTGACTGGGTCAGCACGTCAACATCCGGCTTGGCGGCAGTTTTAGTTACTTAAATTTTTGACATGCTTACTTTAAGAAGATATAGGTCAATTTAATGATTATTATTAACAGGATAATAATGGGGAATAGTATTTTTAATTTCAAATTATGTTAAGTTTTCCCAGCATCTCTGATGTGAAGTGTTTTACCCTTTTTTGATTCCTGTTTTTTGAAGGCACTTTGCAATAAGGTAGCATCATCATTTTCAAGTACCCCTATTTCAAATGACAGAGCCTCAATTAATTAGGTCAACCTTAGGTAATGAAAGTAATTCTGTGATTATTTGTCTGTGGCTGACGCTGTTTATCAAAGCAGAAGATTGAAATAGCATCAGGGCTTACTTTCACTGAGGCTTGAAAGGACAAATTAAGCAATAACTTGTATGCCACAGCTTCGCAATAGGGAACGCTCTAGTTACGTACTGGCTGTGGAGACGTCTCCATCCTTTGTTGGAGGAAGACGACTTCCGGCTAAGTGAATGTTACTACCCACCTACAGCTGCAATGAAATACGCTGAATTAGATATGCAGGATGTGCCAAGCCAGTCTCCAATACAAGCTCAGTCGAGTGAAAATGGGACGTCAGATCGTGGAGTTAGGCGGAGCAGGCCTGCAGATACGGCAAATAATGTGAAAAGTAGTAGTTCAAAGGCAGTGGCACCTGAGGTAATAGACCTTGACGGTGAAGATTCTCCCATGGAGAATGAAGAAGTTCCTTTGCCTCTCAATGGAGTGACAACTGTGAAGAAAGTGTCGATTCCATGGCAGAGGGGTGTTAACTTGAATTCACTTGACAAGAAGCCCAGTGAGTCCAGTGTCGAGAGCTCCTCAGCAGACTGTCCCACTACAGAGAAAGGCAGTGTTGCATCAAAAGAATTATCAGCCCCTGCTGAAGGTGATGAAGCTATGGGCAATCATGCTGCTGATGGTAAGTAACTTATAAAGCAATAAATATCATTTACGTTTTTACTTTGGATACCATATGTGAAATTCATTGAGGCAAATCATTGCCAGCGAATTCAGTTTTACTATGGACTGTGAAGAATTTAACAGCTCTGATTTTTTTTCATCTCCCTTTGATTTTCTTCCCTGTAAATTGTCTAGACATACTTCTCTTGTGTACATACCCTTAGCCCAAACCTATAGACAGTTTAATTTAAGCTCCTATTATGTCAGTTCTGTAAATATAGAGATAATTTGCTGAGTTCCTTGGTAACTTTTTTACAGTAGTGACTGCGTAGTTAAGTTGTATTCATGTTATCTGGAATTAGGGTTGTTGGTTATTATTATTGAGATTCTTTTTATTCTTGGTGTTAAAGCATGACTTTGAATGAGTGTTGGTATAAATTGTCTATGGCCAGTTTTTGGTGACTTTATTTCACCCTTAGTGGTAATATATTATCATTTGTACAATTGTACTGGAATAATAATGCATACATATAAAACTCAGTGCCAGTTAGGTGAGCTGATGTGTTTTCTGCTGTACAGGAAAAAGATTTGACCTGCACCTACTTGCATGTGGCTGGGTGCATGAACTGCTCTGCCATCTGTCTAGAGAATCTGTAATCTCTGTATGAGTGTAGAATAGTTTATTGGTTACGGTAAACCAGTTTTTGAGTCATCAAATGAATTGGATTTTTCTGGAATGTGCGAGTCCAAACTGAGGTTCACAAGCACCCATCATCTCTGAGAATTCTTTTTAGTAGGGCTGGTGGATCTTGTGTGATCTTATACATACCCATAATGTTTATTTATGTTTTGTATGTGTTCATCAAGGATCAAGTCTTTGTTCAACTTAGCTGCAGTTCATATCACTGAGACAAATGTCATCCTATGGAGATCCTAGATCCAGGAGCTTAAAGATGACACAGTACAGAATATTCTATTATGTGCCATGTAATTATCTGGATGTTGTTCTCCTCCGTCTGTTATATATAAAATTATTGAGGAGAATGCTCTGTGCAACCAAAGCAATTCTGTAACTGTCAATCTCAATTCAGCCCAAATGACTGTTATTGGGATTAATGTAAGTGTATTATCAAATGCCATTTTTCTTGGGTGGAATTTATATCAATTTTAAACTTCTGGAAGAGTGTGAATAATATGATTACTGAGCAGGTGAGATTATGTGATTATGCTATCATTAGTGGTGTCAGGTGTGAAGCATTCTTGTAAAATTTTGTGGACAAGGGGTTAAGCAGTTGGGAATGAAAATTTGTGGAGGATTGATAATTATTTATTAATAAACTCCTGATGCATAATTCTTTTATTAAGTCTGTGCGTCTTAAATTGCGTAGTATTAAAGCAGGATAGCATGCTACTGGTATGAATATTTTTTCATTGCTGCTGCAGAATTGATGAGGTAGAGATTATGATTAATCAAAAAAGAACCTTTTTAGTTTCTGCTGGGCTGTCGTTGATTGGCAGTAGATCCAGTATAAATCTGTCCATTATATTATTGGATTGTATTAGACTAAACAAAGTTAAAGTTATTTTGGATTGTGATAAGGCCAAACATTATATGGAAAGAGTTAATTTTCTGGAGGAATCAGAGTGGGGCTATAAGGTGTGTGTTAATAGAATAATTAGAGGTGCAACCTAATAAATTTTTTTAAATGTATTAGTTGCCATATTAATATCTGCAACCTGCCACGTTTGTTTCCATTGAACCTTAGAGTAAGTTCAGTGACTGTATACACTTATTTGGAAAGGTTGAGGGTGGCAAGAGTCAAAGATTTCCCCTAACTATAACTTCATTAGCTCAGTCACATTTTATTGGAAAATCTGAAAACAACGTTAAAGTCCATTCAAATTGAAATATTTATTTCCTCACTCTATCATTAACTTGTGATTAAAAACATGACCAAATGAATTGCTGCTTGGACAATCTTTTGTCCACATTTAGTACATTCTTGGTCAGTCAGTGGTGGCTGAACACACTTTTGTCAGCCGGTAAAGGTTAGTCAAGATATATGGGAATGTATTGTTTCATTTCCTTATGTACTGAATTGGCTGCCTCCAGTTGTGGTTGACGTTCTAGTTTATGTTATTGCTAATGTTGTTGTTTTTTATAGCTTGAGAGCTATGTTGTGTTAGGGGCAGAATGTGAATATGCCTCTCATATTACCTGCTGAATGTTAATGAAATGCAATGTTGCCTTATCCCTTTGAGACGGAAATGTTAAGTGGAATAAATCCTGTGGTCAACCTATCGTAATGTGGTCTTACAAGATGCTGATTACCTGCCAAAGCTGCATCAGATCAAAAATAAATGAGATGTCGATGGTTTATCACTGAGAGCCAACAAGAGCAGGACCTCTCTCAATGGAACATGGATTTACACACCACATCCTCACTCCGATCTCAATGGAAGGACCTGTGTAAAAAAATCTCCAACCTGCCATATACCAGAACACATCTACTGTTCCAGTGACTCTTGGTGAAATCCTTCCTTCTAAAGGGCCACTTGTGTTTGACGTATATTTTTTACTGCAATGAAGCTATTTGTGGTGCATATTCTACCTATGCCTAGTGGTAAGGCCTTTCTTAGAAGGGCTTAGAAATTTTCGGGCCTATACGGCGACGAAATTTTTACGTCGCAACCTTGAAGAAAACTTAAAATGGCTTTCGAAAGTGGAGATTTGCCCCACCCTTGTCTTTGGAACTTTTCATCTTAATGTGGAATACTTGGAGTTGAGAAAATTAAGAAAAATGCATTGCCCATGATAAGTTACTCAGGAGTTTTTTTAGGTAGATATGGTAATGCGGCAGTAACTCTGATGTTACGTAATTTTTCGGCTTATTATCTGCGCAACGAATCCATTCCAAATGGCCGATCGCACATTGTTGTGGCGTTAATATTCTCCTGCCCGTCTGATATTCTCTTCCCTTTGTCCGTTGGATTTAATGACTTCTTGGGAGAAGTGAAGAAGTTCGTCTGGAAATATTGTTAAACCTGTGATATCAGCGCTTTTTTCAGCGCTTACTGGCTTTAGTGTCGACCTTTCCTTGCCCTCGGAATGTTAAACTCGCTGGCAACTGTTTTGAAGCTAAGTTTTAATTGTGGTGATGGTGAACGTGTGTGATTTTACTCGAATTCTCCATTAGTCCTGGAACTGGCAAAGCCACCTCAAGCCAAGTTGAGCGTGAGATTCAGGAATATTACATACCCGATGTGTACACTGTACATGGACTCTTAATCAAAGATATTTTGCTCTACTTAAGTGTCCATGTAACAAATCCATTTTTGCGATTTGCCTCACCAGTTATTTCTCTCAGTAAATTTTCTCCTCGGGCGATGGTGCATGATTGATTACGATAGTCATCCAGGGCCACGTTTCGTATTGTATGATGGCTGGAGTGCTGATGTGGTATTTGGGGAATCATTGTTGACTTTCGATGTTTCACTTTCGTCTGTCGTATCGATTTTTACGCTCTGTTCGTTGCTCTGGTGGATAGAGTGGAAACTTTTGGCTCCGTTGTCGCTGGGGAGTGATTCGCGAGTCGGGAGGGGTTTCGAGGGGGAAGTGACGTGACCTTCGAACGGAGCACAATGTGGCAACGTGGCGTCGCAGCTCCCGAGCGCTGACTGCAGTGGACAGGGGTTTGGTGTCTCCTCTGCGGCCATTATTTAGATGGGTAGTTAAAGCCAAAATGTGGCCGTCGCTAAGGCGGAACCAGACATTCGGCGAGTACCGAACGACTGGTCGCCGAATGCCGATGGGTTTCTCGCCGCTTGTCGAGTGCTGATTTTTAGTGCACTCGCAGCGTGCGTACTTTCGTGGGGGAACGCATATTCGTCCAGTGGGAGAGGAAGCGAGTGACTCAATGCGCGGCTAAGTGCGCCTAACCGTTTCAAAGTGCTCAATATCTGGCGATCGCCCTGACGATCACCATGGCTACTCGATACTCGCCGCGTTTAAGTTGCGCTGCGTAATTATTATCGTGGGTCAGATTTAGGCCACCGCTTTTCCTCGATTGCCTCTTCGTTGTGCGTCAGTTCATGGCTCACTTCGTGGGTTTCATGTTAGTGAGTAACCTAGGCCCGGTTTCAATTCTGGCTAACCCCTGTAGCATATACCTTGCGCAAAATTCAGTACAAGCCTGGGCTAGACTTGCGAAGTGGAGCGTACATGGAATGTACGACTAACGCTTTTACACTCATGTGGTCGAAAAATTCGTTCAAGTAACGACAGCCGTCATTGCCTATACTTGCATTTTGTTGTGTTCCGTTATTTCAGGCTTTACTATGTGGAAGTTGAATATTGATGAAGGCATCCGCGGAGTGGTGGAGTAGGCGTGGCTGATTTTTCGGGATGTCGATTCATCTTCATGTACGAAGATGTAATTCTACGCTTCGATTCATCTTAGTGAATCGACGCGTAGGACATCCCGAAACATTAGCCACGACAATGTAGAAGTTGTTTTTCACAAATGAGAAGATAACCTTGTTTCCTTTCCTTAATTTTTATTCTGGTATCTACAACATGTTTCGACGCATTGGAGTCATCATCAGTTACCGAAAGGTGCCAGATTAAAACACAAAATATTTGTATGCGAGAATAAAAGAAATCAGTGGAAGAAAACAAAGTTATCTTTTCATTTGTTACTTTTTGTTGTTTTATGAAATCGAGAATTTTTTCAACCAAGTGAAATGTATGACACTTAACTAATGCTCTCAAGACCTTCACAAACTACATACTTACTTAAATTTGGTGAATATAGTTCCCCGCGTGTTAAGCTAACAAATAGTTGGAGTTTGTTTTTTTCTGCAAAGGCTAAAAAAAGATGTCTAGCAAAAACGTTGAAATATAGGTTCTTCTCGGGTATCCAGGTTTAGGGCTTATCTGTGTTGGCCGACGTTTCGATGCCCGATTCGGACCGAATCGCGATTTACCTCGACCCCATCGCTGTTATTTGCCCTCTTGATGGAGTTTTTTTCTTTCGTGTGTCAATCGATGTTTTAATATATTAAGTGAGCTCTCAATTCAGAATACATAGCTTGCTGCTCTGCGGTAGAGTACTCTAGAAATCAAAGCAAGTGAATGCAATATAAATCTCATGATAACTGATTACGTTCCCATCCGTCATTCCCTCTCGGGATAGGCTTGGTCCAAAAGATTTGAAATGAAAAGATAACCTGATGATGACGTGCCACGTCGAAACCATGTGCCACGAGCTTTGTGGATAATGTGCCTCGTTTTGACTAATTTAATGTAGGATAACTAAGTTATCTTTTCACTAAAAATGTCAATTTCCACGAAGTCTCGCCTGATACAACTGAGTTTATGTTAAAGAGTAATAGTTAATTCATTCAGTGCAAGGGAAATATCCCTTAATAAATTATTTCCTCCACAATACATTTTCCTCCCCATCTGTAACACTTTCGCGGGCAAGATTGCTGTAGCCGTCGTTGAGGTTGGGTCTATTGGTGTCATGATTTCCAACGCCGTCAAAATTTGAGCGCCTGATGGACCCCGCTTTCCGGCTTGCTTGAAAGGCAAGAGAGAAGTGTCGCAGGATTGCCTAAAACACTACATGTAAATGCCCCTGGACAAGATGGCTATTGCAGTCTTGTCCGCGAAAGGGAAACCACATACGCTTCCCTCACACTTATGCATTGCTTTGTTCACACGCTCCTATTCTTAAGAATCCTGATATACCGCCTCTTGAGAATCTTTTCTGCCTCATTCGCCTTGGATTTCCAGTCTCTTTCTTCTTCTCACACCATTACCTTGACTGTCATACACGGAAATCAATAACTTTTAAGTAATGGTCCACTAATATTATTCTACCTGAAGATGTCATTACGTGACGAAACCCGGGTCGTAAACAATAAAAATATTAGTGGACCATTACTTTAAAGTTTTTGATTTCCGATATGGAGAGGTTCCACAAAGTGAAGCCTGAATTTATTTGTCATATACGTGTTAACGTTCTTCGACTTAATCTCATTCCCTCAAAATGAGTCTACATCTAATTGTAAGGACACTCCTCTCTTATGTGTACAGTTCTGGAGCGTCCATCCCACATTCTTTTATCGCCCATTCATTCGCAACTCTTATTCACCCAACTTTTTCCGCGAACACTTATCAGGCACTTAATTCCCTCGGAGTTTAGCATACTCGTATGCGTAACTTGGCATACCAGGCTTTGGTACCTTGCAATAACGTCGGGAGGAGAGCACTTTCTTTCTGATATTTTCGCTTCTCCTGACAGATATGGCATGACAGGATATTTCTCGACATTGTTCATTCCTGCATAGCTGCACAGCTTACCTACGACCATCTTACTGCCATTCCAACATGTTTAGAATCTCTTCGCGTATCATTCCATCTTTTTGAGACATTCGGCCCAGATACATAAAATCGTGCTCCTAATCATTTACACACATCTACATCTACGTAATACCCTGCGAGCCACCACGAGGGTGTGTGGCAGGGGGTGAAGATCACCAAACATGCACTATTGTCATGCAACTAGGATATTTAAGGGAGACATGCTAGAGAACAGGGTCACATGCAGCTAGATGGTTAGTATCTACATAATAAGAAAGGGATTATTGGTTGCTATTACATGCATCATGCACTACAGACTACTCGAACTATATTTCAGCTACCTATCCCTTTGCTACTCTGCCTAGTGTTCTCTCTTATGGTACGCGGGAAAAATGAACCAATCGGTACGACAATCTATCTCTCTAATCTTGTTAATATGGTCAAACCTAGCATAATACGCAGGGGTTCTCAATATATATCTAACGTCATCTGTGAACAAATCGGTTTCGAATTTACTTAAAAGGTTTAACCTAAAAATTAACCTGCGTTCTGATATTAATTCCCATCCTAGTTCTTCTACTAAGTTCGTAACACTTATACAATTATCATAACGGCCTTTAACAAATCTAGCGGATCTCCTTTGCACACGCTCTAATTCTTTTATCAAACCATCCTCGTACGGATCCCATATACTAGCGGCATATTCTAAATGAAGCCTGACAAGTGTAAAATAGCTTCTTTCTCGTACACTCTCATTGCATTTGCCGAGAACCCTTTTTACGAATCCTAATCTACGGTTTGCTACACTAGTTATTTCCCTGCTGTTTTTCCCCCATGACGTCTTCAGTGATGGTGACGCCTAAGTATTTAATAGATTCTACGTTAGCTATTTTCTTTTCTTTGATGCAATAACTATTCCGGGGAAACACATTCTTTTGCCAAAAGTTCATTATCGCGCATTTCTTCAAATGTAATTCTAGCTGTCAACTATCACACCAATCATCAATCGCATCTAAATCCTTAGCTGAAGACTGGATGTCCTCTTCATTTCTTATTTCCTTATACACTACTGCATCATCGGCAAAAAGACGGAGCTTGCTATACAATTGTGACATTACGCATCCCTGATTCACACCTCGTTTTAATGCAAACCAGTCACTCAGTCAAACCAGTCTCATGAGCTCTCGTAATTTCGTTTGCCGATACGTGGTATAGGAATATGTCATTATTTCAATGTTGGTATATGGCATTGCGAGTCCGCCCACGGTTTTAACAATTGGCCGTTTTTTCCCTCAATATTTTCAATGCTATGCTTGGAAACCTTGTTGGCGTCCTGTATCAATGAGTGTGGAAAGTATGCAATTAGCCCTTTGTGACAGTCCATTCCCACAAAACGAAGCCTTAATTCGTGCAGTGTGTACGCAATCCATGTGATGTTGCCCGTAGCGTTTTACCGCTTTTTTTGTTTGGTTTCATGGCACGAAGTGCTCATGGTGGGCGAAATCGTACGTTGCCCGGAGTGGATGCGTTTCGGCGCTAAATAATGGTATTTGGGAAGATTAAAGCGTCGCTTGCGGCTTGCTTACCTCTGCACTCTCCCGAAAGATTTATCTCAGCGCCGAGGAAGCCACACCTTACCGCGCCGAGGTGGGTGCTATCGAAAGGTTCGACTTAATGCCGCCGAGTTGTGGCTCAGTGGTCGGTGAAGCGAGGTCTATGACCTCGGCTGAGTTTAAGGACGCCTTACGCGGTGCATTTCATTTCACAAAAGAGTGCATGACCTCTTTCCTGGGGAAACTTGTACCGTGTAAAGCGGCAAATTGAATGATTGTCTGAATTGACTGATCGGGAAATAGAACCTGTTCTAATTTCATTTCTTTGCTCGTACACTCTATGTTATATTCCTTTGTGCAATAAAGTGTGCCGCATAAAGAGGCCTTTGGAAGGAAAATGTGCCGAAATTCATTCGTATTTCTTGTTTCCTGACTCAGAGATCCGCCCAGTTCAGTGGCTTAAGTTGGACCCAAGTTCCTGCCGGGTATGAATTCGTTCCGTGCAGTTATATGAGCGAAACTCATATTTTCAAATTAACGACTCTTTTAAACGGTTTTGGATGAATCCATAGTTGCCTCGCGGCATTGGTTTTATTTGCGTACGTTTAAAAATATCGTTTTTGCGTAACATTTGGTTTGATAAATGGGCTTTCAATTTTTGTGGCAAGAAACGGAATGAAAATGGTTGAATGTATAATTCTTATTTGTAAAATTTATTTCGCATAAAAAAAATAATAAATTACAAAGGAAAGCAGTCCGCTTCGTCATAAACTGCTACCAGCGTACATATAGTGTATCACAACTTTAAGATGGATTAAGGTGGGAGCCCCTAGACACTCGGAGGCTGTAAGCTAGGCTTAGGTTGCTTGAGAAATTCGGAGCTGATATTTTTTAGAGCGACACAGAGAATATTATCATGCCTCCCCGATACATCTCTAGGTCTGACAGATGCGATAA
The DNA here is from genome assembly GCA_963169105.1 of Ceriagrion tenellum. NCBI lineage: Eukaryota > Metazoa > Arthropoda > Insecta > Odonata > Coenagrionidae > Ceriagrion > Ceriagrion tenellum. Next base: position 46,515,238 of record OY720644.1, on the reverse strand, counting down.
AATAAGAGATATACTGCAGGTACGGAAAACAAATAGGTACGAAAAATCGTTCTTTCCGTGCACAATAAGCGACCAAAAAATTGAGCTCCACTAAATACACTCCTGTAAAACATGTCACCATTTCATCTCCCAAAAACTTACATCTTTACACTGCTGGTGACCTAACACCCCCTGCCTCAAGCCCATGCGGCGGCTCGCGGGGTATTATGTAGATGTAGATAATACTACCGTCAAAGTAGTCGATTGACGTCTGGACATACTTATTTCTTCTCTAATCCTGTGATGTCGGTATCGGATGGCATTGTTAATGTTATGGCTTTAGATGGGCTTTCCATTTTTGTGGAAAGAAACGGAATGAAAATGATTGGATTCTTTCTTATTTGTTCTTTCTTTCTTGTTCTTATTTGTAAAATTTATTTCTTATATTTAGGTACGTATTGTTTGTACCTTACTTGCGTGAAAACAGTACAGTTATTTCTTATTGTGCCTACCAAGGAGTGAATCTATCGGTTCTGCGGTCTATTTCCTTAATCATATGCCTGTGATATTTTCTACCATAATATTTTGGCTATAGCAAGATGTTGAGCGTCCCGCAGAAAATGGTCGCCATCAAACTTTAGTAAAAGATTTAACCATAATTTTCCCCCTTGATCCGATAAGAGGTTCCCATCCTAACTGCCTCAACAATTCAGTAACACCGCTATGTTAATCTTGCGATTCCGCGTAGAAATTCCGTATCATAACACGGTTAACCGCTCAGTGAGTTCTGAGAGGTTGTATTATCCTTCCTTTGATGGGAGACTTCTCCACACTCTTCTCTCCATTGAATCCAATGTGATTTGGCTGAAGGCAGCTCCGTATCTCTGTGGTTACTTGGTCGGAACAGGCTCGGTGGCAAGAAGAATTCACCCTTTTTAAGTTCGGTTTGGCAGTTGTGAAGGGTGGGCTGGTAGAGTTTGTACCCTTTCCCCGCTGAGGAATTCATGAGAGAATAACAAGCTCCATTGTACTCCCAGCCCAGTGGGACCCTGCCCTTCGGGGCCGGATTGTAACTACCTGCGGACGAGATCGAGACTAGCGAGGCGGAAGGTTGACGACCCCGGCTATAAATATGCAGCCCATCGTGTTTAGGCTCCTGCTTCTCAAGGTGAAGTCCTTATGGCGTTCACACCCGCCTTTTCATTTGCGGAGCTTTCCATTATAATGTCTTATTAGGCTATCTAGCAATAATTCTCACGCAAGTTGCACTGGTGTCGTATTATAAATGATACCTATTTTTGATGCAATCCAAATCCCAGTTCATTGTCACCTCCTAGCTCTCAGTCTCCAATGTTAACTGCTGTATTTTGTTATTTTCCGACAACTTCCTTGAAAATTTGTGTGATTCTGGGTTTAGTCCGTTGTAAAAATTGCTCTCATGATAAGATAGGTTAAAATCTGCTAACCAATATTCGTTTTAATTCATCAGCCAATCGCTCTTGGGGCTGACGGGTGGGTTGTTTGAGGGCAGCCTCAAGTGAGCGTATTCCCCTCAATCAAAATATCGAAGCCCACGCCAGCAAAGATGTGACCTGGTAATTCGATAGGAGTAGGCGACTTCTCCCGAACGTTTCCGAATAGTTCCGAAGTGTCGATCAAAGACTTGTCTCGAGGCGCCTCTTTGTGAACATCCTCGTGTGTGAATAACCAACATGGTGGAACCTGTTTTGCTCCTTAAAGTTACCGATCAATCGTGGCCTGGGCATAACGCTCTATGGTAACCAATGATTACCGAACGGCGTTCAAGGGTGGGGACCGTGTAAATGGAAGGGGAGCAGGCGCTGCGTGGCGTATTTCCAGCCATGCCTATTGAACTTCCGGCACCAGCCGCCAGGAGTCAGGAAGGTTGCCCGAAGATCGGGCGGTGAGCGTTAGAGATGGGAATAGGTAACAACGCCGAAAAATTATGTCGCCTACGGTGCACCCAACGATAAAGATTCACTCATGGAAATTGTGTAAATATCGCGGTAAAGATCGTAATTTTACGTGGGCGTGAAAATCTTGTCAGGCGGAGTTAACTACGGATCGTGGGGAACTTGCGTACAAAACGCATGCGGCACAGCATGAAAGAAACTAGGGTTTGTTAAGCTTATAATGGGAAGGTCCTCGGATGAAAAAGTCAAAGAGAGATACTACTTCGCTCCGGTTAGGCCACACCTCGAATACGCCGCGAGAATTTGGGACCCTATTCTGAAAGATTTAACCCTAAAAACTTAATAAAACACAAAGAAAAGCAGCACGTTTCGTTAAAAACTGCTACGAACGAACATATAGTGTTTCACAACTTTAGGAGGAATTAAGGTGGGGCCCCTAGATACTCGGAGGCTACACGCGAGGCTTAAGGTTGCCTGAAAAATTCAAAATGCGGTGTTTCAGATCGACAACGAGAATATTATCATGACACCAGAGTACATTTCTAGGTCTGACAAATGCGATAAAATAAGAGGGAAACACTGCCGAACAGATAGGTGCAAAAACGCGTTCTTTCCGCGAACAATAAGCGACCACCATAAAAACTGAGCTCCTCTGAATACACTCCTATAATACGTGTCACCATTTCACCTCCCAATAACTTACATATTTACACGGCTGGAGACCTAACACCCCCTGCCACACGCCTTTGCGGCGGCTCGCGGGGTAGTATGTACATCTATGTAGATGTAGAACTACGTTATATTATTCTTCTGTACACTCCTAAGAAATGGAATTTAGACCTATGAAGATGGTGGTTTGGAAAACTCCAGAAAATTCACAATCTCTGGTTTTTAGCTACCCCAATAATTATTTATTTCAATATCCTTCCTAATTAGTCTGATATATTCAATTCTTGGTCTCCTTCTCTAAGTCTTACCTTTCATGTTACCCTCCATATTTATTTTTAAAAGGATATCGTGTCGCCAAATGCCCACTGTGTGAATTTGTTCTTCTAAGAGTTTTTTTTATGTACTTCTCTCCAATTCTTAATGGAACTTGGCTGCTGATTTTCTTCGTCCATTTCATCTTCATTAGTCACCGATAGCCACATCTCCATTTGCCTCCATTCTTTTTCGCTTCGTAATTATTCTGTCCATGTCTCACCGTCGTATAATATAATTATGTTGCTTGCTCTTAAATGACTCGTCTTTTGGTGGAATACTAGGGTGTCCAGTACTCTGGGAAACCGGGAAGACCGAGAAATCTCAGGGAATTTTATTTTCACTGGAAATATCAATGGAATCTCAGGAAAATATCGAATTGACTCTGAAGTTTCCTATGGTGTCAATATATAAAACAGCAACGGAAGCAATGTGCCTTTTTCAGCAAGTTGCTAAGTCAAATTTCCCTTGCGTTGCCGCATTTTGCATTCCTGTAATCACCGAAAGTATGTACGTTTTCTATATAGATACATTGTGTTCTTATTGGTCATAGTGTGCTAATCAATGGCGTAAAGGACATGCCTTTATTGGCAAGTTGCGAAGTCAAATTTCCCTTGCGTGGCCGCATTTAGCGGTATAAGGAAAATGTCAATTCCTTAATTTTTTTTAGTTGTTGATCATTTTATATCAATGCTATTCATAACAAAGTCTGGCTGTAATATAACCTTGTTCCTGAGCACCAGTATGACACTGTTTATATGCAAGAAAGGGTGGTGGTGTGATTTTCTCTGGAAGTATTATAAAGTTTTATTTCCTACAAATATGCTAGTTTAAAAATAATCCTTACGTTTAATCATCCAAAAAACATGCCGAACATTCTCTTATCGAATATTAATTAACGAGATTATTATTAACGAGATTATTAACGAGAAAATTAACGAGACCTAATTAATGAGAAAAAAATCAATATTTCCTGGAAAAATAAAAATTATGTCAGGAAAGCCTGGAACTCTCAGGGAATTCTCTAATGTCCAGCTGCTGGCCACCCTGAATACCTTCTTTGTTAATCCATGATGGCTGGCCGTGCATTTTTGTTTTCTATTACTTCTTTCTTTCGCCTGTCAGGTCAAGGATTTCCTGTTTAATCCACTGATTCCGATTTTGTTTGTTTCCATCCTACTTTCTCTTCGGCTCCATTTGTGAGGTGGCGATTCTTCATCAGTCTTTCTACTTTTTTAAAAACTTTAGCTGACTTCTCATGACCCAAAAGCATTGTAAGGTTTAGCTCAAAATTGTCCGAATTCTATAGGATTTTTTCTTCCTGTTGCCTCTATCGGTCTCTCTTAAGTACCCTATGTGGTAGAAAATTCTAAGGTCGAGCTTACAGCCCTCTTTTAAAATAATTGGACTATGATGTTTGGTTTTACTGCTCGCAAATAGGCTGAATTCAATGTAGCGCATCATAATGCAATAGAAATTATATGCTTTTATTTCAGTGGTTACTTTAATTGCGTAACGGACATCATCAGGGTAAAAGATGTGATACATTCTCTGTGTGTTATTCAGCTAAACTTTTTTTCGTCAGAATTAGTAACCTATATTAGTACTGGAGGTACACTGCACATTGGAGCATCCAAACTCCTAACCAAAGTTTTAGAAAACATCATTCTTAGTCATTTCCTACAGTTCTTTGACTAGATATGTTTTGAATCAGTTACGAAGTATGTTTTTATCATTTTTCAAGGCAATACTTTTGCGTGTTGTAGGACTTTAAAACCAAGGGATGTTGTATGGCGGGGTCCTAAGTGCTTATGCGTGAGGTAAAAAGCGTTAGTCTTACTGTAGGGATCGCACACGTTCCCCATTAACCAAAATCTGTCACGATAAGTGTGCGGTCAGCCCAGAGTGCTACGTAGACGAACATGCTACCGTGCAAAAATAGATATGATGCATCTAATCATGTGGCGGTATTATTATTGCGATTGATAAATAGTCCGACAAGGTACAAAACTATGCAGAAAGCAAATCATGACGGAAATTTCATGCGAGGTGAGTATTTGTAATGATAGTAAGATATATGAAGCCCAAGTACAAATTCTAGTGTTCGTAATGATGGTCATAGTTTCATATAACTGACCTATCGTAACTATTATGGTCCCTTATGGTACGTGGAAAAAATGACATTCTTAATCCGTCGGTCCTTCAATTTTTTTGCCTCTATTTTTTGCCTTGTGATGGTTTATGATCGTTTCTACCGTAATAGTTTGGTTCTAGCAAAATATGTTGGATGTCCGGGAAAAAAATAGTCTGCATCAAACTTTTGTAAAAAATTTAATCTATATTTTTCCCTTCGATTAGATAAGAGGTTCCCACCCTAATTCCCTAAACAATTAAGTTGAGCTGGTAAGTTCATTGTAACAATTTTTAGCAAATCTTGCTGCTCTCCGCTGTATTCGATCCATATCAAAACTAGTCCTACTTCGTAAGGGTCTCTAATGCCAGCGGCGTACTCCAAGTGCGGTCACAGGAGACTAAATAGCCTCGCTCCATGACTTTCTCGTCACCTTTTACTGGTATTCTTTTAATACATCCCTAGTTATAATTGGCTGTCGTCGTCATGAAGCTGGCCATATTTTGGAGGTAATCTACTTCATCACGATGAAGGCACTTAAGCTACCTGAAAATAAGCTTACGTCTATGTTCAGAGGAAACCATTTACTCACGGGACCACATCCAATGAAGCTTGATGGCCCTGTGATTCGCAGGTGCAAAGCCGAAGACGATAGCCCTAACATATGCAATGGAGTTGATGACCCGTTACACGCTTCTCTCATCGGTGGTGAAATAGAGCAACATTATGCCCGTTATCCTATCCGATTTATCGAATTCGTTCATCAAGGTGGGCTTACACATGGAAGTTACTGCCATGGCAGCTGGATTGTAAGTCACTGATAATTGACGCTTCGATGTGCGAACGAACTTCGGTGATGCGGGCCCGGACTTCCATGGCTTTTGGGGTCGACAGTGGTGCATATCGATTATGCGATAAAGTCGCATTGTATCCTATTAAAATATTGGTCACATGACAGAAAACGGAAGTGAAAAATATGATTGGTTTTTTCCCGGCTTATGATTCTAATGAAGTCTTCTCGTGTTAACCACCCGGTTAGGTAATTGTTGGCCGACGTTGCGATGGCTACCTCCGCCATCGAAACGTCGGCCAACAATTACCTAACCTGTGGAAAACCCGAGAAGACTTATTAGGAAGTGAAAAAGGTGAACAACGAGCAACATAGCAGGGGCAGGACTCATGTTAATATTTATTTGTGCTGGAAAATATTTGGAATTGCAAATAAATGTTTTGGTTACCTTTGACTCATCTCTTATTCGATTATATATATTTTGGCTTAATTCACATACTTGATACGATGTAATTATGCTCAATTAATGTAATTAATACAAATTCATGAAACCTACGTATGCCTTTGGAACTTAAATAGCGATATATGAACGCAATTATTGCCAAATTTAAGCAATTTTTGTATTTACCATGTTCATTGTTTATTCTTCCGTCATCCATTTGTATGGGGAAAGTCGGGTGTTATGTCAGGACAAAATGCCCGGCATGTAGCGATACGGTTCGAGATATCACTACAATCCCCACTTCTATAGTAGTCAACTTTCTTGTGTAAATCCGTCTTCAGTACTTATAGCAAATAAGTATTTTATGTAACAATTTTAATCCAATTCTGGGTGCCAACGACCGAACACAGGAAAGCATGTGTCGAAGGACAAGCAGTGGTGAAGCTGGAGTCCTCTGTAATATCTTCTTTCGATGTGTGAACTCCAATCGAGGAATTGTGCTATTAAGAGTTGCTTAGCTGGCTCAATAGTTCTTGTTTATAATTTTTATTTGTCAATATAGTACATATTCCAAAATAAAAAGGCGCAGTTTGATTACGTTACATAGTCTGGAAAAGCCCTGGACTGTCTGTCCTCTGCCCTCTGGAATAAGCATCGCACTGGCTGGGAGACTTCGATTTGAGTTCCGACTCTGACCTGAAGTTTCGAGTGTCGTGTAAAACAACCTACAGGCTAATAATTGGTAGCTGACTGGTGATTTGGGGAAAGTAGTAACAGTGTCCCTCTGTTTCTACGATAGCTTGTGAACATACAACCAACTGAATATTTATTTAATGGTCGATCGGGCAGAACAAAAGTCGTGTATGATTCACTGCAATATTAGTTCGGTCATTTGGGAACCTTTCTATCGAATAATCCACACCACACGGGCATAGCTGATGTCATTTCAATTACTTTATGAACGTATGGTCCTCCTTACGAAATTATCCGCTGCACAGGTGCGAGTATCTTAGGCTGCCTTATAATCCACGTCTACATACTACCCTGCGAACCGCCGCATTGGCGTGTGGCAGGGGGTTTAAGGACACCAGCCGAGCAGCTGCGTAAAGTTGTAATGGATAAGGTTCTGGGAGGTGAAATGGTGACGTGTATTTAGTAGAGCTCAGTATTTATTGTAGTCATTTATTGTGCGCGGAAGGAACGAGTTTATGCATCCCTCTATTTGGCGATGCATCACTCTTATTTCATCGTTTCTGTCAGACGTAGAGATGTAGTGAGGTGTCATGATAATATTCTCTGTGTCGCTCTGAAACACACTAGTTGTGAATTTCTCTAGCAAGCTGAGCCTAGCGTGTAGCCTCCGAGTCCTTAGAGGCTCCCTCCTTTATCCCTCTATCTCGCTAGAACTTGTAGCATGGAGAATAAGGGCAGCAGCCGCAACAAGCTCGGGTTTAGGATAGTGGAATGGAGAGAGATAATCAACTGGAACTGGAAGCTCCAAACCATTAAACTTCTCCATATTACGAAAGTGATTGTCCAGTTTTGAAATGCAAACATTTTACAAAATTAATAACAAACTTTTTCCTGTTAAACATACGACGCTAACACTAACGTCATATATAGCAAACATATTTACCTAACATTTACTGAAATACGGTTGTCATAAAAGTACTTGTGTTTGAGTTACGAATTATCAAATTCTGAGCTTTCCTCGAACACCGTCCAAAACCGGTAGTTTTTACGTAACACCCGTGGTAAAAAATATTAAAATGCATATTATAAATTTAAGTTTAATATTAAATAACGTAGAATTAAATAAGGAAAATTATGATGTGATTAGTTGTTCTGTAGGATTTCTCGTTAATGCTTTACTTGGTCTCAAACTCGAGTGTTCATAATGTCTGCGCCGACAGTTGTTCACCCGCCGAATAGATTACTGTAGTTTCTCTCTCGTGTCCAATTTGTGTTTGATTTCGTATTGGCCGGTTGATTACGTATATCACTGTGAAACAAGAGCCCACCATATCTTCTTCGACTGTCACAAGAGAGCCATACTCGTGAATATTTGGTCCATGAGAAGAAAGCTGCACTACGTTCGAGATTCGTCGCGGAAATCATCTGTATTACACGACCGACGAGCGGAGGTAAGTTTTACATTTACTTCTTTTATAATTTGAATATCCTTATTTATCACAAATGAAAAAAGTAACTTTGTTTTCTTCCACAGATTTATTTTCTTGGTACAACATATTTCGACACAGCGGTGTTATCCTCATCCTTACCTGAGGATGACACCGCTGTGTCTAAACATGTTGTACCAACAAAATAAATCTGTGGAAGAAAACCAGTTACTTTTTCATTTGTGAAATTCAACTTGCTCATAGTTGAGCCTGAAACTATGGAATGAGTCCTCATTCATATTTTCTATCTATTCAACGCCCTGATTAAGGCTGCGTATGTTGCTGAAAAATTGAGTTTTATGTCATGTCTCTCTGTTTTAAACTTTTTCCCTACGGACAAAACTCGATAATTCGGCTTCCCGATCCACATCCTCTTTCATGAGGTTGCAAGGATCGGGACTGAGCCTCAGTTCTCTCTCTAAATATTCTCTATCGTTGTTATTATAATTTTCAAATATCTTTGCGACTGGCCCTTCGTGCGTACGAGGGCTGGAGCGTCTTATTTAAGTAAGCTTATTGGGGGTTGAGAAAGATTATAAACCCTGACAGGAAAATTATAGGGTAATGATACACAGTCTTCCATTTTCCAAGTCATGTTAAATGCAGTTGCAGGAATTTAATATTTGTCTGGGCGTTGAGTGGCATGATTTTGGATGATATTCCCAAAAACATTCAAAGCAAAGAGTTTCTCTACAACAAGCGCATATCATTCAGCTGTCTCCGGAGCATTACATTTGCTTCAAGGTATCCACTCCGGATTCCGGGGAAGAATGGCGGCTTAACGCAAGGAAGTTGACTTACATGGAATGTTAAGTGTAGCGATATCTCGAACCGCATCTCCACTTAAAGTGCATCGTTCTGGTTGCACATAACCTCCGGCTTTACCCTAACAAATGGATGACGGAAGAGTCAACAATGATTATGGTAAATACGAAGACCACAAAAATCTGACAATAGTGGCGTTCGTATCGCTGTTTGAGTCCCATATGCATTCGTGGGCTCAAGAAATTTGTATAAATTACATTAATGGTGGCTTATTACAGCGTAATACGTATGAGAATTGTGCCAATTGTCATTGTTTACAAATAAGATATGAGTCATTTGCTTGCCGTCGGGGTTCTTAAGCATTCGTATATTTTCAGGTACAAATAAATATTTACATGTGCAACAGCGAGTCCTTCTCCTTATATATTCGTTCTCTTACATATTAATCTCCGTTTGCTGTTCCATGCTACCAAGATTTCACCGGATGTAATGCGATTCCCTCGCAGAATCGAATTGGTGTTTTCAGGTAAGATAGAAATAGTGTAATTTCCTTGCAAGTACGAAACTCGGTCGATTACTACGACTATCGACCACTACTATTAAAAATTGAAGGCGTGACTTAGTGGAATATTGTCGAAGACATGACGAAAAAAATTCTTAGAAAATTCCCCCGGGTCTCTTCTCTCTATATTGACTCGCATATGATGCAAATGTACGTTGAAAATGATTGCTGTGCAGTCGAAATCTAGGTCGGAAATTAACCTGTAAGTGTGGAATTGACCAAGAAATTTGTTCATCATGACCACTACTGTCATGGAAGATCCTAGTCTTTCACTTTTCGGGTCCCCATGTTCTCGCGCCAGCGGCACACCCCTCGAGCCTTTGGAACACCCGTGTGGCAAATGGACCGTTAAGCCTTTCTTGAAGGGGCGGAGTAGGCTTCCTTCGGGCTGGTCGCCGAGCCAGAGCCCGCCCCTAGGTTATGGGTAACCCGTCGCCGGTAGGGTGAGAATAGAGTGGTGAACAATTGTTTCGACGGCGAAACTGGTGCCCTAGTGCACCTGATATTTTGCGAATGAGAGCGACTGGGGAATCCTGCGGTAGACGTCCCAATGTGTCCACTCATGGCCTCTCCTTCCCACCCCCAGCCCCCCAGCATTATATAATATTTTAACCCCCTTCTGCCATTCTCGCACCGGTCCAGAAAGGACAGAAACTTATGTGAAAAAATAAAGCTTATAGTCTCGTTCCGGAACGACATTATCCCTTAGTTCAGTTTAAAGTAGTTTGAGCGAAATATTATTTCACCTAGATATCAATGAATTTGGGCACATTTTAAAAAAACACCTCACCCTTCCAGAGACGAGAAAATTCAACCCCTTACCGCGCTACTTTCCGAGATATTTGACAACAATTACCAGCCCTTTTACATGGAAAATGGTATGGGTATGCACTAGAGACATTTAAAAATTGAGGAATTTAGAACGCCTAGGTCTCGTCAAAAAACGGGCAGTGTGTGATTTGTATATTTCCTAGACTATTTTTGAAAGTCAATCGTATTGTCACTGCCGTATTTTTTTTCCATGATCACAAGAAACCTTCCGTTGTGAAGGACTTTCAAACGTACCGCGCGAAAAAATCGAGTCAAGTTAAAAACTTGTGTGGTTAATTTTATTAAATTACTTAGAATTTTCTTCATATTAAAGTATTTTGTGGCATTAATAATTCAACAATTTATTCATGTTTCCTACAGCAGCATAAATTTAAACGTAAAACTCGAATATGGTCTCCATTATGATTAGGGTTCTACGTCGGTCAAACTACCTTAACACCTCATAAATAATACAAGTTCCTTGGTAACTTTGTGGTATTCCATTTTTTCAGAGGATTTAATGGTAACATTTACAAAACCACATACTTAAAAACACATACGACCCGGGTTTCAATGCTTAAGCGTCATCTTCAGGTGCTTTTTCCGGGTTTACAAAGTCTTATATATATGCTTATTAGGAGGGGGTGGAGGTGAGTTGTTAGGGTGGTGTGGATGCGGGTTGGTCAGGAGCAGTGATTGGCGGGGAGTTTAGCGGGGGAGGGCAGTTCAGGAGGCGGCTGTGAGGATGGGAGATGAGGACGGGTACAAATACTCATTTAAAATCTTCTAGTCAGGGTCATGCAATGTCTTTAAAATTTCCAGCTGCTCAAGTGAGTCAAGCACACGTCTATGGGTTGCAAAACATAAAATATCAAGATTAAAATCACTGTGGTGGTCATGGTTTAAAAGGTGTTTCGCAAAATTGCTCTTAAGTACACAATTATTAAAATAGGCTAGCTGGTGTTCTTTGACTCCAACTTTAAAGTTACGGGCAGTTTGACCCTCATATACACCTTGGCAATCACCACACTTTAAAGCATTTATGCCACTTCTCTTCTTAGGATTCAACGGGTCTTTGCTCTTGTCGAATAGTTTTAAAGTTTCTTGGGGGTCTAAATGACACGATATTTTTCTCGTGGGAAAACTTAGGCGATCTTTTCACTGATCGGACCTAAGTATCTCAGAGAACACCATTTTTGAACTGTTTTGGAGGAAAGATCACCGGAGAATATTTGGCCAGTAGTGTCCTGTATCGGAGCTGTAATAATTGTGAACTTAAGAGCAATTTTGCGACACACCTTTTAAACCATGACCATCACAGTGATTTTAATCTTAATATTTTATGTTTTGATGACCCTGACTCGAAGATTTTAAATGAGTATTTGTACCCGTCCTCATCTCCCATCCTCGCAGCCGCCTCCCGAATTGCCCTCCCCCTCCCCCGCTAAACTCCCCGCCAATCACTGCTCCTGACCAACCCGCATCCACACCACCCTAATCACTCACCTCCACCCCCCTCCTAATAAGCATAATTATAAGACTTTGTAAACCCGGAAAAAGCACCTGAAGATGACGCTTAAGCGTTGAAACCCGGGTCGTGTGTGTTTTTAAGTATGTGGTTTTGTAAATGTTACCATAAAATCCACCTCAACACCTCTAATTCAGGCTGGCGATCGTCAGGGAAAACCTGGAAATGTCAGGAAATTTTGAATTTCTGGAAAAGTCAGGGAATTCTCGTTACAGTCAGGGAGAAACTGGAATCCTCTTTATTTTTCTACCATTACGTTTATCGGCCAGTCTTTCCCGCCCTTTATTTCACCAACTGAAACTGAAGTCCGTCGCTGACGTGCATAGAACAAACCTCATCAATTCGTGAAATATTCAGTGGTGAATCTTAATAGTTGTGAATCTTAGTTATTTAGTTGTGAATCAGACGTGCAATGTATCCCTGTTGTGTATCCCTATTGCGATATTTGCCTAGGAGTGTTAAAATTCATGATCACAATGTATTACGCTCAACACAAGGGATCCGAGGCTATGTTGTTCGGAAAATTTTACCTCGCGTTTTATTTTAACTTCCGAAACTCAGGTCGAGAGGTAGCTGGAGCACACAAGCTTATAGTAAATACATGCTTGCAGTTCTAAAAATACGTGACGATGATTAGAAAATTTGGAAATTTTAAAGCTGCTGTAGAAGATTTAATTCAGCGGAAAAAATATTTCAATAATAGGTGACCTTTTGGCGATTGGTCCGGGAAATTGGTGAATCCATCAGGGAAAAATCAGGGAATTTAAAAATTGGTTATCAGTAGCCACTTTGTAAAAAACAAGATGATGACTAGAAAATTTAAAAAATTCCAAGCTGCCGTAGAAAATTTAATTCAACAGAAATGTTTTTCAATAACAGATGACCTTTAGCGATCAGTCAGGGAAATTGGTAAATCCATCAGAGAAAAGTCCCGGAAAGGTCAGGGAATTTGAAAATCGGATATCAGTAGCCACCCTGTACTTGCTCTTGCTTTCGAGTCAACAATCGAAAACGTACGGCCTGAAGGCCGCTTTACGTGACACACCTAATTACACCTGTGTTATCAGGAAGATTTCTTATATTTTTTCGAGAAACTCGATTGTTCTTATTGCTCTATTGTAAACGAGCTCGCTGTGACCGGAAATATCACAACTGATGTTTATTATCTGCTTAATTATTTAACAAATTCTCTATCATACAAAATAATAGGAGGGATTATTAATTCGTATCTTTGTCCTTTAACAGGCGTTCCAGTGGAGAAGCTTGGAGGCCCTGTTTCTATTCCTCTATTTACAACCACAAGAATGATACTGGATGAATACCGACTTCTTAAAATGAATGAACCAAACTTCTTCCATTTATCGGCTGGAAATAAATGTGTTTATCGCGGATGCAATGCTAATCGCCGAAGATGCCCTGACCTTCGATTTTTCCGTATTCCTGCATTAGACGGAGAAATCACCCGCCAGTGGGTTGTAAATAGTGGTAAGTAAATATTGTGAATCGTTACGCGAATGCTTACTGGCGTACATAATCTTAAACATTAACTCACAGTTACATAATGCTTCACTAGAAAATACTTTAAAAGTCTGTATCATTTTCTGAACTACGAAAATGTATTTCACAGTCTACTCTGTGCCTTATTTTTTCTGCATCGTATAATGCAATTATAATGCAAAGCATTTGCTTCCACTCTTTTATTATTAACGTCCGCGATATCTTTCTCTCACGAACAGGCAACTCCATGTTACTTGGTTTACCAGCACAGGCTTTATACAAGAAATTGATCTGTGAAAAGCATTTCGACCCAATTCATATCAATCCTAGCGGTCGGCTAAGGAGGGATGCAGTTCCACGTCATTACGTATTAGCCCCGGTGGTGCAAGATACAGAGGAAAGAATTTCGTCTCCTGAAGGACTCACGTTTCCCGGACTCTTGTTTCCCGAAGGACCTACGCCTCCCAAAGCATCTTCGCCTTCCGAAGCATCTTCGCCTCAACGGATAGTTCATCAGAATTCTACAAATGCCGTAATACATTCTCCTGAAGGTGAATTTTCGTATCTTATTCCTGAGCGCGGGCACATGAGGTGTCTTATCCTACGCCCTTTACCGGTCGTTATACCTTTCTTTGGCCAGCTCCCGTTATGACTTCTCTCAGAGCGTTGTTAAGGGTTGAGTCGATTTCTTTGCTTCCCTCCGATCCAGTAATTTCTCCTATTGCAAGGGAAGTAATGGGTAGACGAGGACTACTGAGAGAAGGGATGTACCCACGCTTTGACCAGAATTGGTCCGAATTGACCCTCCATGGGTCCGGTGGTCCCAGACTCGAGGACGTACTCCGGCAGATCGCACGGCATCAACCCTGAAAGTGAGCCAGGGAGATACCTAATCCTAATTTTTCTAGGCAACGGACTCTTCTACCTCTCAAAGATGTGCGGTAGGTCTTTTCACGAAAGCGAGACCGACGGCTACTTGTCTCAGTTGTTTGGGTAACCAAACTAATACGAGAACTTCGAGGAGGCGGAGGCCCAATTGAGGTCCTTTTGACCTCATTCCGCCTCATTGGTGTCGGCCTCGAAGGGGCTGTTGGTTTCCCTAACCTTCCCTTCCCATCCTTCCCACCTCTTCCTTGCCTCGGACGTAAGCGAGAAACGAGAAAGGCTGATGGGAAAAGCTAGTTTACGAGTTACGTGCAAAAAAACTTTTCTCAAGCCTTCCTTTTACGCAGATGCCGATGAGCCACAAAATTTGGAGGTCCGTGGAGTAAGGAAGAGCAGTATTTTGCGCTTTCTCTGTCCTTAAAACCTCCTACCACGTACCGATTTCTCCTCCAGAAGCTGGCCTTTCCTACTGTGTCAACTTTAAAGAAGTGGATCAGTAGTTCATCGAAGTGCATGCCAGGGTTCGACGACTTTTTCTTCCAACAGCTGATGCTAAAAGTGTCAGTGATGTCGCGTAAATGTAAGGATTGCGTTATGCTTTTCGATAAGATGTCCCCAAAGGAAAATTTAGAAAACTTTGGTTCGATGGACAAGATATTACGTTTTGAAGAATTAGACACGTAGGTTGGACCAGAAATGTTTAGGAGTATGCATCGGTTTTCCTATTAAGAGATATTCACCATAATTGGAAATTACCTGTAGGTTACTTCCTTTCTGACCACGGGCTCATGAGGTCCCCAGCACTGGCAATCTTATTTACTGTTTGAAATGGTACTGGTCGTTGGCTTGCACCCCTAGGGTTTCGCTTGTGATCAAGCGTGCTCAAATAGGAAAGCAATGAAAGAGATTGGGGTCTCTTTGGAAAAGCCCTTATTTGAAACCCATGGGTATAAAAGTATTGTAGTTTTGATTTTCGTCATCTCATTATCTTCAAGAATCAAATTTTCTCAACTGTGACATCGTTCTGAATGGAGAAATCCATTCCTTTGAAAATTTTATCAAGGTTTTCAGAATAACTCATCCAGCTCAACTACGAGAGCGTTGTGGAGACAAACTCCGGCCCATTTATGGCCCAGTTCATTTACAAAAATGTCGGTGAATCTGGCTACTCCAATATTCAGCCATTCTGTTGCAGCTGCTATTCGTGCGACCTACTCTACTGGAGGACTATAAATACCATCCATCTTCATGTAATTTAATACAGTTCATTAACTCTCTCTTCAGTACCCTGAACAGTAGAAATGACATCTTAAGAATTTCAAGTCATTTCTGCCTGGATGGAAAAATTGTACGTTCCCTCGTGCTACTGCAAGAACTACGCGAAATTGGTAATATCTGAAAGAAAGATGGTCCTTCTCATTCACTGCATTCGTCCGTTGTGTCACGCGATGGACGACGATAGCACATTCACCACTAGAATAAACCAGGAACCTGTTGAAAACTTATTCACAGTTAAAACGCAAAAGGTAAGATTCCATCGAAGTCCATCAGTGAAGGGATTGAGGACAAGTTTTCGATGGGTGTCTCGCTCTACAGAGTTTGTTGGAGCTTCCTAAATCATCAAGTTATGATTTAGGCCCAGGTCCTAGAGCTGCACAATAAAGAGAATATATGCTCCTGTGGCGATATGTTCTGGAGGAAATGGAAGAATTTGAAGATGATGCCGAGTCTGTAAAGGAACAAGTTGGAGGCTCTCGTGTTTTGAGGGCGAAATCAGTCACACTTCAGCATTGCTCCTGTAGCCTGAAACGTACCCAGAGGTATACGTTTCAGGCTACCCATCGAAGAGAGAAAATGATAGATTTTCCTGTCGTGTGTGTAAAAAGGCCTTCTCTGGTGGTATTGACCCAGAAAATACATCTACACTCCTCAATCCTTACAAGACCTTCCGATTTAAAAGACAGGAAACGTTCCCGAGGACAGTGAGGCGCATGTAATGTATGTGTTATAGTTAATTTTTCTTTGAATGATAAAAAAATTGCAGATGGATCCTTCAGGGGAAATCCATGAGCCAAGCTAAGATAAGGAGTTTGTCTAACAAATGGAAATATGTACGAAATTGTATTGACTTTTCCCAGTGTAAAACTGTTGACTAATGTGAACCTACAAAAAATTTGTTTTGTGGAAGCCTGTTTAAAGTTGTTTTTGTTTAGTAAAGGAGTAGAGAGAGAGGCAGACTAAGGCCGGGGGAACTGATATCCTTCACCCTGTCAGGGACATCCCTTGACTCGAGGCCGCAATGCCAGAGGGTAGCGGATAGCGTGGAAGGCAGAGGGTGGTGGCTGATGGGTTGAAGGTGTATATAACCTGACCGCAGGTATATACCTGGCCGCACTGCAGAGTGGAAGCATGGGTGGAAGCTGCTAGCTTTGGGCTCGGGCGCTTCTTTGGATTATTCATTCGAGTACTACAACAACTGAATGGA
Organism: Ceriagrion tenellum; assembly: GCA_963169105.1. NCBI lineage: Eukaryota > Metazoa > Arthropoda > Insecta > Odonata > Coenagrionidae > Ceriagrion > Ceriagrion tenellum. The sequence goes on along the minus strand of OY720644.1, from coordinate 46,498,269 downwards.
AGGTTTTTTGGACAGTTTTTATCCTCCTTGTACATCGTTCCGATTTGGATTTGATGGATGACTAACCAATCAATTCCTTATCTCCCTCCCTATTTCGTCCAGAATTTCTATCCTCTTACCCATACTTTCCCCTTCTATTATTATTTTCAACATTCCATCTCCTTTCAAAACGTCCATTCATCTATTCTGCCTCCTCCGCCACCTGTTACCCCTCCTCTCCAGCCATAATTAAAACCTCTTCGTTCGTCATTCTCGCCACCCAGCTCACCCTCTCCATTCTTCTCCTAACCAACGTCACTATTGCCAATATTCTACGTACATCCTCCCTTCGCAATGACCAAGTCTCCGACCCATACAGTGCCACGCTCCATATCGGAATTTTCACCAGCCTTTTCAATATGTCTCTACTCCTCCCCCCAACACGACCCCCCCTCATCAATTCCCTCCTCTTTGAAAATACTTCTTTATCCATGGCAATTCTAAATTTCGTATTATGCGGATTCCATGAAAAATCATCGTATGAAGTCGATGGAAATACTTTTTTTATTGTCTTTTGGCCAGGATAACGAAAAAGTACACAATTATTTGCTATGTTTCATATTTTAGAAAGTTAGTGGTTTCCGGCGATACTTTGTGGAATTCGCTAAACTTTTTGAAGGAATAGGGTAAACTTTGATTTTCCACAACGAATTTAATGACTTACGACCATGGTTTCGACGATTAACATCATCATCAGGTGGTGATGACGTTAATCGTCGAAACCATAGTCGTAACGTATTTAATTCTTCGTGGAAAAACTAAGTTTACCCTATTCATTCAAAATTTTTAGAAAGTTGAAAATATAGCGGAGGTGGCCACGTTTCCACGCTCCTCATCTCCGCTGCTCGGTTGCTTCCCTTAATGATAAAAGCTAGTTAGCATTGATTCGTTATGGGACTTTACTCCGTAGATAGGTGTGTTTAATAAGACTCCTCCCCCTCGCCACGTCCCTGTTAGTCACCGTGAAAGGTTAAGATGTTATTCTTCTCATTTTAGTGATATGATTTATAATCTCGCGATAGCTGTTGGAATGCAAGAAAGAGACTTTGTTTGGTTATGCGCTCTAACAATTAGTGAATCTTCGAGGAAAGTGCGCTTGTATTTTTTGTCATCGGCGAACAAACTTATGCATATATTACGACTGATGAAATAATTTTTGTGAATTATCATAGATGTGGTCCTTACTGCGTGAAGAATGTTGCGTGAATTTGTAGGAGCTAGGCGCTAATCACAACAGTTGTTAGGCTGTAACATCGGCCAAAAATTATTCTAATCTGAATACTACTGGCCAAGGCCTTTTTCCAGATCCCAGCCTCGTCATTCTCACATAGCATTATTTACAGCTTGGTGTTACCTTAATGTAATTGGTGGAAATTAGTTATCTCCGTGTGAGGTGTCTCAAAGAATAGGTATTGTGGTACTTATGTTAGAGCCGCATTGTTGCTGCCGCGAAATGGACTATTTCCTTCTCTTGAGCCGTGTTCCTGAATAGCTGTGTCGATCGATGGCTCTTGCTGCATGCTAGGTTTTACCTTATCGATGGGTTACGACAAGTTTTGAACGGTTAAGAGAACAGTGCTACTGAAAGCACTCGGCTTTGGCAGCTAGGCGTCCTATATAAAGGAATTTCTGGATTCGTTTTTCAGCTCGTGTCGCTTGGCTGAGCTCTAACCAGTTACTCTTGTAAATGGATCGCGGCAAAAGATCCCCGCCAAAAGGTCGAAGCGCCAGATGATCGATAGTGTAAAAGGTGGACTGTCCAATGGGAGCTCTCCTTTTCGGAGAGAGAATGAATGCCTTCGCGATTCTGGGGCATGGGAGGCGGGTACCTGAAGGGTTGCTTGGCAACCGGCATCTCTGGGTGACCAGCTCCGAGCGGCTATCTCATCCTCTGGGCAGATAAGACCTTCTTGTCAAACGTAATTGCTAATTTTCGTGCCGTTGTGCCCCTTTCATTACAAGAAGAAATGTCTGCTGCGTTTTTGAAGCGTATGGATTAGTGTGCAGCCTCCTCCAGCGTATGTCACTGGGTTGAATCATGTACATGGTACCCAACAAGCCACATCAAGGATGAGCTATCATCATTACGCACTACACTCTGCGATAATGAAGTTGATGAAGCTGCTCCTATTAAATCATTAGAAACAGTCTGCAGATACTTATTAGAAGATGAAATTTCGCCAACGAAACACGTCTACTTCTTCATATTACCCTGCTTGCCACCTCAAGGGTGTTAGCCAGGGATGTTTATCACCCACTTGCCCTTTAATGTGGAAATATCTTACACCATATTTCACTTCTCTATAGGAAGGTGTCCAATGCTACAGAAACTATGGAATTAATGTGTAATACTACTACGTTAACAAAATACAAGTAATGCATGGATCATGGAAAATATGATATTAGCCCTACGTGGCAGATTAAGAAGCATACGGGAGAAATATGAACTAATTAACTGCAGAGAGATTAGTTTGAGAGCCGCTAGTGAATCGAGAGACAGCACGCTTGGTTTAGTTGCTTGAGAAATGCAGACCGTGTGATTCAGTGTGACGCGGAGTATTATTTTGGCCCCGCATAACATCTCTTGGTCCGAAAGAAGCGATAGCATAAGAGAGATACTCGGCCGAACTGATGGCAAACTGATGGGTGTATAAATTAGTTCTTTCCACGCTCAACACGTGAAACACGTGAACTGAGCTCCGCTCCAAACACGCAACTCCGATAATACACGCCATTCCACCTCTCCAGAACATTTTCCTATACACCTTAACACGGCTGGTGTCCAAATTCCCCCTGCCAGCCGCCAATGTTTGAGGAAAGCTTTTTATTATTATATTATGCTGCTACGTAAATGCAGAGATACGAAAGTTATCGAGGAATCATGCAAGGCAGTTCATAGCAGATGAAGAAACAAGCAGCATTATGGAGAAAATAAGCTAATTGGCAAATTATATTATCGATAAACTCAGTTTAAAAATCTCATTTCATCGCCGTTATTGTCTAAAATATTTCGCGGTAAAAATGACATTTTAGCGTGTCGGTTCTGCTGTCTATTTCTCTATTGTCATTCTCATGATCCAATCTACCGCGGTATGTCGGTTTTCGATAAATATTGTTAATCTTGTCCAAAAAATAAATAGGCTCGCAGTGATAGTAAAAGATTAATCGCAAATTTTAACCCACGCCTTGAAAGCGATATCCATTACAGTTGTTGCGAAAGGTTTGTAACAAAATTATAATTACGGCCTTGTACGTATGTTGCCGATCTTCGTTACAGGCGTTTATAAACGTAATGATCTCGCAAGCGGACCACTTATAAACGCGAGTGAAGCTGTATGCCTCTATTGTTCGGTTAGTATTACCACATGGCCGCGATGTTTTTGTCTGCCCATGAATTGTTATCAAAGGTTTGGAAAGTTTGCTAAACGAGTCCAGCAACAACATTTGAGAATGGATGGACTACGCTGAAGCTGGTGACGAGGGTTTATATAGGAGGCGGGTTAATTGTATACGGCGAAATGGCATTGAATTCCAGGATCCCTGAAGACGATGGAAATACTCACTGAAATTAAGATTCTCGCCCGGTGGACTGGGGCGGATGAAGGTCGCTATTTTGGGTGGGCACATTGCTTCCTTCCGGGGGGCGAATCTGCTCACTGTCGGTGGACGATCCAAGAGATTTTTATCCGTAAAATTCTTTGGGTGGGCCTAATGCTTCTTTGGAGGGGCGCCGGCCCTCCCCTGTCCGCCTCTTCTTCTCACTGTCGGTGGACGATCCGAGAGATTTTTATCCGGAAAATTTCTTGGGTAAGCTCTTATCACTCTCAGGTTAGCGACCTTGGCAACCCTAATGGGCCGGCCGCAGCGTTGGTGGCTTGCCTGGAAGATAGTGGATGGCGGGTCACTAAGTCACCCGCGAAGAAACTTACTTTCTCAAACTTCCGATTGAAGGAGGCCGCTCTGAAGCCTCCTACCAACCCAGTCCACCAAGCTAGGGAATCAGTGGTGTTGTTTAATTCGTGTAACCTGCTATTCTTGGGTATTGAGATGGGCTGCGGATATTGTCTTTTTTTCTGGGAAGCTACCGATGGTCCCCATGTCTCTCTATTTTCCAGAGTCCTATCGCCTCTTCTACTCTTCGCTCGACTGACTGCGAAGCTCGATCGCTCTGCGGGGAGATGTGGCCACCAAATTTTAAACTTTCCAAAATATCAAATATAGCAAGAAATAAATTGCGTTTTTATACTTGTGAAAAGAGGATAAAAATCGTCTTTTGAACTTCTTTGTACGACGATTTTAAAACTCATTTACAATCCCCTTAATTCTTCCATTGACATTCCCGAACTCGCCTCATTCATCACCGTCGGAATACCTCCGCGTCCTACCAGATCTAACTCATTACTCCGCATCACAACTCCAAGATTATCACTAATTTAACGCTCGCTCTTCTTCCGCCTCTCCTCCCTATTAATTCACTTCCCACTTGACATTTCCCTTTTCCCTATCGCCCAAATAACTTCACCAACTTGGCCTTTGCACACATTTCCTTAATTAAACAGCGAAACTAGATAGTAACAGACTTAGACGCCAACTCCAGATCGTCTAATTCAAGTTTTTTGTTGTTATTTTTGCTGTTATTGTTGTTTATATGTGTGTTTTTGTGTTTGTTGCAAGTACACTTTAAATTGGCAAGTTGGTGTATGCGGACTATTTTTTTCTTTAAATAATTTAAGTAAAGTAAGAACCAATATCCGTGAAATGCACGCGACTCCAAAGCTGGAGTAGCTTCAATCCATGCTTTAAACGTGCAGTGCGGCCGGGTTCTCTCCACTTACCGACGCACCAGCCTTCACCTACTGTCCTCCATGCTATCCGCTTCCCTCCTACAGTGCGGCCTCGGGTTGATAGCCAATCGCCGAGTGGCTTTATTTAATAAGCAATCTATCCTTTCACTGATTTGGGTCTTCTGCGCAGTTGCTATTATGTTTTGTTGGATTCTCGTCTGTGGAGAGGAAACCAAAGCGCCTGCCACCGACGCTGTAGTTCCGTTTAGGAAAGAACAAAGAATTTGGAACTCTAGAATATATTAATATGGAACGAAATACAATATCACGTTTTTGTGTGTACATAATGGTTAGCGGCATATTTCAGATGCACGAATGGAATGTCTTACTGCGTTGGCTCATGTAGCAGCTGATTCATTCATCTTCGTAATGCCAATTTTATCCATCCCTTGTTCCGTCTCTCCACATTTTTTGTAATATTTTAATTTGTAAAACTTCTGGCAAACATGCATCACGCATGTTTGCCAGAAGTTTTACCATTCTCTTGCTTTGATGTATCGATTCACTGTTATAATGATGAATGTATTATATTATGGTATCACACTCTATTCAGGATACATTTCTTAATGTATGATCTCAGACTTCAAGTTTTTACCATAGATGGGACTTTGCTTACCTTTATGTCATGAAAGCCATGTTTTAAATTCCTTCTTTCCAACGGAGAAAAATTGCAGTCTAAAAGGTTTTGATTTTGGAGGCAAAGCTTTGTTGAATAAAATACTACATTTTATCTTACGGGCAGAATCCCAAACTCCATATATAACTACATGGTGCTATTGTTAGCATTTTTCTGTTAACAAGGTATTTTAATAGCTGCTCCAATGAATATAATGATATTTTTGTTATATATCATGATTTTCAGGTACAAAATGTTACAAATTTGTGACTTATTTCCTTCGTTTTGGTTTCTTCAGTCTAATACCAGATATTTTAATGTAAAATGATGTCTGTAGGAGTATGATTTCGGAAGCCGTGGCCGAAATGGGTGCCTTGAGGAGACTAAGAATGCTTAGCAGAGCGCGTTTGACCTTCAGTAAACTTTCTCCTCTCCGAAGCGGGCCGAAGGCTGGCCGAATATCGAAGGCGGTAGCCTGATGCATCCGGGCTCAGAGTCTCCTAGCAAGATACTCTGCTGACTTGCTGGGCGCGCTTGGATGCCTCCTCTACGTCACTATCGCGTCACGCTCGAGCATGACCTCGCAAATCAGGCTTGGAGATTCGGCTACGATCACTCCTCTGTCATAAGTAGTCCTTGAGACATTTAGGGTTAAGTAAGCATCTTAATACTTGAAAATTAAAATGTGACTTGTTGGAAAAATAGCTGCCGTGAGAAGACGAAGAGGGATTTTTAAAAATCGTCACCTACGATCGTCAATTCATGTTGGTATGTGCGCTCAAGAAATGGATTTTTTCATAAATGGTCATGCACCTATTATGGGGTAAATCGAGAGCGGGGTGAGTATGAAAGCCGTCTGCTTGGCACTAGTCGTCAGTCGCAACTATGTTAGAAATGTAAACCACGCTTAAAATACAAAGAAAAGCTGTGCGATTGGTTAAAAACTTCTACGAGCGAACATATAGTGGTTCAAAACTTTTAGAGGGATTAAGGTGGGAGCCCCTCGGAGGCTACTCGCTAGGCTTAGGTTGCTAGAGAAATTCAGAACCAATGTTTCAGAACGACACAGAGAATATTATCATGACGCCATACTACATCCTAGGTCTGACAGACGCGATAAAATAAGAGAGATACTTTGCCGAACAGATAGGTACACAAATTCGTTCTTTCCGCGTACATTAAGCGACCACAATAAAAACTGGACTCCACTGAATACACTCCCATAATACACGTCGATATTTCACCTCCAATAACCTTAACCCTCATATCTTTACACTGATGATGTCCTAACACCCCCTGCGTCACGTCAATATGGCAGCTCGTATGGTAGTATGTAGATGTAAGTATGCCGGCGAAATGCTCGAGTTTGTAAAGAGTCAGATAGGGACAAAATTTCTGGTTGTAGATGGTCTCTTGTATCATGAGGGCGAGGATTTTCCTGATGGTCGAGTTAGCAGGAAATGCTGTGTGTTGAGCGGAGGGTGCAAGGGAAGATGTTGCACCATTGAGGACGAAGTTATGTCCAGGTCCGAGGAGCACAACCAACTTCCTTGCGAAAGCGAATTGGCGAAGAGGAAAGCTGCGGAAATGAAGGAAAGAGTATCGAAAACCATTGAAGATCCTTGTGGAGTAATTGGTGACAGCCTAAAATGCGTTGAAGCTTCCGTGGATGCGATTCTTCCCTCCGTTGTAGCTTAGGAGAAAATTTTCGAACGAGCAAGGGTGGCTGGTGATACGCCCTCTTGTCCCCGTGCACAGGATGCGTTGTGCATTTGGAGGAGCTGGGATGGAGGGCTCGCCATGCTGCGCGGCAGCGCACTAGGAAGCGACATGTCAGCGCATCGCTTACCTCATTGTGGCTATTAGTATTATTTTCTGGTCGTGAAATTGTTATTTTATGAATATCTTTCCACGGCTTATTTAGTCGCACGCTTGCGTAGAGCGGTGACTTTAGTGTCCCAATTGACTTGCACTATGTTAAGAATGAAATTACCGTTTCCTCGCCAGTACCGGTTCAGTGATCATCTGCAAGCTTATAGAACGACTCTAATTGTACTTCATCATATATATCAAGTACTGGCTAGCCTTCTGGGTCTCGTTTCTACTGTATCAAGTTTCAGACGAAACGATACGTCACTGGTGCGGCAGCTGGGCACGTTGCACCTAAATTCAGCACAGTAACTCCATCATTAATATTAGCTTTTCCTCAATTGCCAAAGGGATGGCTGATGTTCTAACGTTCTCAACGGTATCTGGCGAGATGTTGTGGAACATTATTTCAGTAAATTGAAGGAGTTATAGTAATGTCCGCATGGTTTTTATTCGTACAACGCGTTTCGACAATTTTTTTATCAACAAGACGAAGGCTTATCAATGGGGTCTCCTTGATCCCCATTGCTCGCCGAAGTTTTTATGGACAATTTTGAGGAAAAACTTTTTAACTTTAATGACCCACTTCTAAACAACGTTTGCTACTGGTTTAGATATGTGGACGATATTTTATGCTGTTGGACGGGTAGCTATCGGCAAGCCAATAATTTTTTAAAACTTTTGAATTCTATTCATAAAAATATTGTTTTTACTATGGAAAAAGACGCAGACGGAAAGTTTTTTAGATTTACAACTATCTATATCCGATGACAAACACGTATTTGATATTTTTAGCAAATCGACCTACACAGATTCTGTGATTCCGTTTGATTCCTGCCATTCTTTTAACCATAAAATGGCGGCATTTTATTCAATGATACATGGACTTTTAAATATTCCTCTTTCAATGCAGTTTTTTCATAAAGAACTTGATTGCATTCGACACATCGCCTCAGATAATGGTTACGATGGGCATCTGATTGAGAGGATGTTAAAAAATTTACGAAAGAAGAAAGCCATCGCTGGAATCACTAACCTCGAGCCGAACTCAAGCACCAAGAAATGGGTGAAATTGCCATTTGTAGGAAAAGAATCATATAACTCGTCAAAATGTTTCCCTAAAGACAGTTTTAAACTTTGCTTTTATTTCCCTGTGACGCTTAAAACCTTTTTTAATGTCTTTGGATAAATTTGACCCTCACCTTAGATCAGGTGTTTATGAAATAAGTTGTAACTCATGTGACTCGACGTACATTGGACAGACTGGTCGAAATTTCCGGATACGTGCAGCAGAACACAAAAGGTGCTTCGAAAATAAAGACACTAAATCACAGCTAGCAAAGCCCCTCATCGCTGAAGGACATTCGTGCGATTTTACCCCAAAGATCCTGGTACTTCAAGAGAAAGGACGACATCTCGACGCACTGGAACAGTGGGAGATTACCCGGAGAAGGAAGAGAAGAAAGAAGCTAATTAACGACATCGAATTCCTTAACCATTCCCCGTTGCTAGCTCTCCCACCTTAAAAAAACGTTCAACTTAACCTTCCCACTCCCAACCTTCCACCTTCCCTCCCCCCCCACCCCCATCCTCTACCCTCCTGATATGTACAAAGGCTGTCGTGTGAAAATGAAATTTGTCTGTACCTGATGATGACGATATAATCGTCGAAACGCGTTGTACAAATAAAAACCATGTGGACATTACTATAACTCCTTTTATTTACTGATGTTCTAACAATTCCCAGTCACACCCACTGCACATGCTTGTTGGCTATGGAGATAATTCAAAATTCTTGTAACTTATTGTTGCGAAAAATGTCTTTCATTTCGATTCGCTGGAGAAGTACAAACGATGTACAAAAATAACATTGAAAATTATCAGTTCCCTCTCAGTCGAGAATAATTACTTCTCAAGTACGGTTGATCTTACGAAATATTTTGACCGAGCTCTTTGTTACCTGTCGGTCGTCCTTTAATGATGTTTATATTTTACATTTAACGTATGATTCCTGCCTACGCATATTTTCGGCTCTTTACTTGTCGACTCTTTGTCTGTTGAACAACCTAGTGGGCTATTTATGGAATGTTTCGAGTCCGAATGGGAAAGGGAATTCGGTTGTTGACGATAGGGTTTCGTAAATTCGTGTGGTAGCTTGAGAAAGTTGATCGATAAGTCCCGAATAGCCTTCCGATTAACGGGTATCTTTGACCTCAGACGTGAAGCAATCGGACCGAAGTTATATCAACCCACTTCTTGACCTTGAAATGATATCGGGGGGTCCCGTTCACAAGACGTAAATGCGGCACGATTTCAGGAGGGAATCAAGGAGCCATCGCAGTGCGCCATTGGCCATATTGAATGGATATCTTTTGCCGCGGACATTTAAACTGGTGTGCTATTGAATAATACTAGTTGCATTGTAAATATTCTCTGTAGTCCGTGTCGTACACAATTAGAGCCCCAAATTATGCAAAAAAATTGAATGAATGTATTTCCGTGTTTCAGTTATTATTTAACCGACAAATGGGAACCGGAAATGTTTTACTTACACGATAGTATTTGGCATTAGTCGACAAATTAAGCGCCTCAACCATGTAGGATTGGTTATTTCTCAAGAAAAACGATTGTCACGTCATTCTCCTAAGTGCCATTTGACAAAAAAAATGAATGCACTATTTTGCATTAGTCGACGACTATATTTTGCATTAGTCATTCTCCTAAGTGCCATTTGACAAAAAAAATGATTGATCAATTATTGTTTTTTGATGGGCAACACTTACAGTATGCATACTCTAAGGAGTTCCATAATAAACAAGTTATTGCTGGAGCAACAGCAACTTCTATTTGTATGCACGCTAATTATTGCTGCTACAATTTTACCTTATTTTTTTATTGTTTTATTTTTGATGTATTTTTGGAGGCATTTATGATTCAGAGTCGCCATAGCATGCTTGATTTAGCATAGTTTGTGCTTGTATCGTCTTCCATGTGATTATTGAATGCGTTGTGGTGATTTGTTTCTAAACATTGGTTCAGTAATTTATTTTTGTAATGGATGTACGTATGTAGCCCCCTCTTTTTGGTAGATCTTTAGTTTTGGGTTTGACAAAAGTTTTTACTCATCTCAGAGAATGGATGATGCCATCAGAAGTCATATGAATTGTACTCATCCTGTAATGGACGTTTGGTAATCAGTTGGGTCAGTAGCAATGAATTTGTATTGTTAGTGTAAAATTATTTTTGTAACATGAATAAATGATGAAACCGGACTGAAACAATGATAAAATAGTACCAATATATTCCACAATGGTTTTATTTAACAAGACTGGTTTCATTAAGGGGGTTTTACATGAGGCACTTACTTGTACAATCAAATCTATTCTTGCATAAGCATCAAAATTGCATTGTGTCAAGCAGTGAATTGCAAGATTTTATGAGCAAGTGCATTAACAACAGACTGGAAAGTATCCCCTGTTGTAACTCTGGGCCCATGTTTGGAACTTTTCGTTAATGTTATTGTGCCACTAATTGCATTGTGTAAAATGGCCCTGCGTCTGTTTATTTCGTAAGTATTAAGCCTATTTGCAGTAATGAAAGAGTGTAATAAAATCGTTTTGTCGTCACATGGTGTTATTTTTCATTGTTGCTTAGTGAATCAGTTCGATTATCTCTAGCCTGAGGACTCTTTAAATTATTTCCAAGTCTTTCGGCAACTCTGTGATATTTTTTTAACCATGGAATTGAATAATTTTTCTTGTGCTTCCAATGGTCATATGAATGGTTTTATGACACTCTGCAAAAACTTTCTTTCAGTGAATAAAGAATAATTATTACTATTATTGTTAGCTGTGGTATATTCTGATACTGGAAGGGTATTGCATCTCTCTCCTCTCATTTATGCACGTGTGTCTTAATTTTGGTGTAGACTTCATGGTTATGCCAGTCAACTGTCAAGCCTACAGCAAATACATAATGGAAAATCATAGTGTGAAATTTAATGTCAACGCATTTCTTTTTACTTTTTTTTGTCAAGGTCGATTTAGGTTGAAGAAAGTAATTACCAATGACCACCATAAAGTAGTTAAGAAAACCAGCATCAGTAAGAAGGATGAGAAAGTAGTTATTCAGGCGAAGAAAAAAGTAGTTGGAACTAAATTGCCTTCATCCAAACATCAAGGTATTTTAAGTGTTTGTGTAGAGTTGCTGTATTTGGAACAAAATTATGGATGAAGACAAGATGATAAAACTTTACAAAATGTGTACTGTTGTGTGAACAGGAATCATGAATTTCTGTTTTCTGGGAAGCATTTTTATTTCTGTGACTGCATTGATGAATCTATTGTAGTTCTTGTGAAAGATTTCGTTTTATGATGTTAAGCCTTTCAGCCTTCTCTTACCTATCATACCCATTGCTTTTAGTGTTACTTCATGTCTTCCTCTCTTCATTTCACTGACCTGCTGTTATGGCTTTGTGCATTGCTCTATTAATGGACGATACTTCCAGGCTTTTGTTTAGTCTTTCTTCTAGAACTGTATATCTAAATATATTTGAGTTGCATATGCTTAGCATACAATTTGCCCCTATTTTACCCCCTATTAATTAGAAGTTCCCATTTGCAGCGTGGAAATATGCACATTAACTCCTCGTTTAAATAATTTTCGTGAACCCCTAAAGATCTCCATTGTTTCCCTCGAAATCTTTATCGCAGGGATGAGCTTTTCCTGTAGCTGAATTAATTACTGTCAATCCTTTTCCACAAACATCCAATCTCATGGAATCCTTTAGGAAAAAAAACAAGCACTAGTCATATCAATACATACTTTCCTATCTATCTGATCTTCTCTCTCAATTAATCGTGACGGTATGAAATGTGCTTTTCTTTCTCCTGCTTGCATAGTATGCTTTTAGTGTTCACTGAATTTTTCTACTTCTACCAGCTCAGATGGATTGTATTTTCATTTGCGTAATCCATCACTGATGGTATAATGGCCAAAGAAGACATGGACATCTTCTATTTCAAGTTTTCCTACTGTTCTCTCTGCTATGTGTGCTGACAAAAACAGTTCTTGAAGAATGTTGGATGTTTCCAGATGATTATCAATTATGTTGTACTCAAATTGTCACTATTTATTGAGCTTTAATCTCCTGTGTCTAAAGAATATTTTCCTATAAAGGAATGGATATTTTTGTATGTTTCTCCAAGTTCAATGTTTTGTTTTAGTTAAGTGTAAGTTAAGGCTTAGCTTTAAGGTATCATTGTTTATGTGTAATAGGTCGTTAAATATCATGCTTTAATTGTAGTATTGCATGAAGTCTTTAGGTATTGCATTGTGTATTTAGTATACATCTCCTTCATCCTGTTGTTCCCACCTTAAAAAAATGGAATTGTTAGCTGATTAATTTGTGATCATGTGAGATTCTCAAGTGATAGAATATAAGATATAAACATGGTTTGGATTTTTATTTTCTTGTATGTAGTGGTAATGATTTCATTTTGTTGGGGATTACTAGAAAACCATCTGCACAACACTGACCAGAGTTTAAATGATAGTATTGTGGAATTCTTTTAGCAATGAATTCATACCCTCCTTACACGATTGAAAAGAAAAAGTTAAGCTTCCATTTTGTATTTGGAGAAATTAGACTGTCCTCCCATCAAGGTAGCTGTTATAGGTGCCCCATTTAAAATAGGTTGGCAGGATGCATTAAATATTTAGTGTATCACCAAAGCAGAACTTCCATTTCTGCCAAAAGAAGCTTTTTTACAGTATTTCCGATCGGTGCATTTCATTAGAATTACTTTTTATCTGTGAACTTTCCTATTCCTGGGATGTTGAATTTTTAGTCTTGTGAGCAATAAAACCATTAATTGCCAAACATGAAACAGTGAAAGTAATTCTTAGAGGTATGACAATCTGTAAATTACCACTGTAATTTTTATAAATTACTGTGATAGTTTTCATAATTTACCTCAGTCCATGGAAATGATAATAATTTTTTGTAATATTCACCTATGCTTCCGATGTTTTTCGTTTGGATATATTCTAAACATATTCTTTTGAGCTAAGTCCATGTACATTTCATTCAGGCTTAGTTATAAACAAAGGCATGTGCGACTCATTTGTGGAATGCTTAAAGGATTTATACTTCTGAATATTTGTGGGGCTATCATTTGAACAGTCTGACCGAAAGTTTCTCGTGCCATGACCAAAGAAAGCGGAATTGCTATCGCATGCCCATATTTGTTTTTACATTTATTTATTTCTTATACATAAATGTAGAAATAGTAATGGTTAAAATACCGTTAATCTCTTACTATCGCTATTGGTTTCCTATTAAATATTCCTTTAGGTAATAATTGCTGAAAATGAAAAAAATTGCTGGAAATTTACCATAATATACCTCGGATTATTGATGAAAATTATGGTTATACCTATCTCTAGTAATGCAAAATGTTCTGTTATCACCTTTCAGGTGAGAGGAAGAGGCATAGCCTGCCGGTTACGGAGGAAAATGACCCTAAAAGGCCAAAACTTGACAGTGGTGCTAAAAGTAGAGTGCCCAGTGCTAAGGTTTCTCAAAAGGATAGTGAGGGCAAGGAGTCTCCCAAACCATCCCCTAGGGATTCCTCAGATGTTAGTGTGGTTGATTTGGTGGAGGACGATGATGAACCAGAGAAAGTGAGCCAAAGTAAAGACCAGGATAAGACTACTGCCAGTGATGGTACCGTGAAAGTTGATACCCCCTCTGATAACAGGCCATCTGTGGTGTCATCTGTTAAAAGTGATTCCCCTGCACCACGTTCAGAGAAGAAAGGGCCTTCATCCGTAGTCCCTGCTGGTACCACACAGGCAGCTGCAAGTGTTCAAAACTCGGGTGCTGTTACCTCACCCAGTGTTTCAGCTGAGGAAAAAAGGACCTCGTTGTCGGCCTTGATTTCCTCTGGGAAGAATGGGTTGATATCGCCGATGCCATCCATCGAGGTGAAGAAGGTGAAGCTCTGTCCACAGCTGGAGAAGCAAGCCACTGCCATGTCACCACTGTCTCTAACACCGGCAGTGGCGACGCCAAAACAGTCCACTGGTGCTTCACTAGTCCAGATACCAGTCTCGATAACTGCCTCAACACCTGAAGCCACGGAGATACCCTCTTTGGCCTCTTCCAAGGCCCTGGAGTCAGCCAAGGAAGTGGCCAAGGAAGGTGAAGTGGTCTCTGGCACGGAACTGGAGAAGAAGAAGGGTCTGAATCCAGTCCATTCGGAAACGAGAAAAATGGTCAAGAGACTGACCCGATCGGTAAGTGAGAGAATTGAGGGGGTTTCGTGATGGAATGAACTCTCAATATTTTTTTCACGTTTCTCTTACTTGATAACTGGGTGACCAAATCTATGATCAATCAGAAACTGGAGATGGTTGGCACAAGGTCGTTCTATATCAATTTTTTCCTTCCTTCTAAACAGGTTTTCTTTACATAAATAAGTCCAGAATTAATGTGCCTTTTTTGGGGTATTCTCCAAAAGCTTTGTGTGGGCTCTTCAGTGTGTTTGCTGATTTGGCATTTCGTTTGCATTGCAATTAATGACCTGCATCACATATTAGCAGATTTTTATTTGTGATATGAAAACTACAGAAGAAAGCTGTTAGACTAATTGCAAATACTTCCATCATTGCTCCATGTTGACCAATCTTCTAGGCATTAGGATTACTGCCTTTACCTTTTATATATTTATTTTATGTTTCAATGTACATGTGCAGACTAATATAGTAAAATTTGAAAAGAACTCTAATGTACATAATTACTCAACTAGAGTGAGGAATAACTTACATATTCCATTTGTAAGGATGAGTAACACTTCACTTTGTCCTAGAACTGTGGGGATTCGCCAATGATCCTTGGACAAATAAATTAAATTATAAATTTAAAAATTTCCCTGAGTGTCCAATGGCAGAAAATCCACAGTAAGCACATAAATGGCACCCGAGTGTGGGAAATGGTCTCAAAGACCCATATCGTTAGAGCTATGGATATATCGAACTGAAAGACCTTCATTTGGAATGTTTGGCATAACCCCCTTGGCCTCTCCTTTTGAAGCTCAAAAATATAATCTAAAATTTGTAGAATAAAATGACTTGAAAGAATTGCTTCAAATCTTATTTCATGCTAGTGCATGAAATAATGAAATGAAATTTCATGCTGGTTCGTGGCAAGCAGCCCAGCAAGTGACAAAATCGTTATCTATGAGAGTAAATCAATAAATAAGGCTCAAATGTCAGCATTTCATCAACATCAGATGTAGACATTTCATTGGGAATGTTTGGAACAGTGTAACATATTTTTTTTGAGCTCCCTGCTGTATTTTCCGTCATTGGGCATTGTCTATTCTGCGGTTGGCGGGGGTTTGACACATGCTTACGTAATGTGTTGACATCACATAGACCCTCCCCTCTCCTCTCCTCCTTTCCCTACTCTCTTGCCCCCTCTTGGTCAAAAATGTTTTTGTGGAGAGTATGTGGATTGGGAAAGGTCTCTTCTTCGCTTGGATCTTGTGGGGAAATGTTCCCTTTCCTTCGATTCTTATCATCCTCGAGCGTGAGCTCTTTCACCTGAATCTTTCGGTAAGTCTTAGTTTCCTTTATTTTGGTTCCACTATTGGCTACCTCCTGGTTGGTCTCCCGTACTTGACTGACAGTGTACTGCAATTTTCAGAATTTTTGTTGTGGTATTGCTGGGGAAAGTTCCAGTCAGCATGCCACACTGTCCGTGGGTTTAAACCTCAGGTGATCTCCAATTTCAGGGAAGCAATTCAGCGGCAGAGGCGCTAATTTTTTGCAGTCTACCTGTCGTGTGGCAAAATATTCTTTGGCAGTGTACTTCTAGTGTGCCTGGCGCCCAAACAAAATTTTAATAATTGTCCAAAGAACGTTACCCACTCCCAGTTCTACCCGGGGTTAACCCTTCTGATTGCAATTTTGGTCTGATCTGGTGCAGTTCCGGGGGTATAGCCACGCCAGCCTCTTCTCTCGCTTTTCCTTGAGAGAGAGAGTGTGGTCGCATATTTGGCGGTCACAACATCCCTTGTACAGTCTGGACTTAGCCCCCTGTGATTTTTCATCTGTTTGAACCCCTAAAAAAATATTTGGGTGGCTTTTGATAGTAATAATGTCTTAGTCCTTGGATGAGGTTACTCATTAGCTATGAGTGTAAACAAAAGACTTCTTTGCTTCTGGCTATCAAGGACTTGTAAAGAGATAGGATGAGTGTCTGAATGTACAGGGTGAATATGTAGAAAAGTGAAATAAATTTCAGGAAGTTTCTTTGATTATTATTGCCTCTGTCCAGTTTTGTGAGACATTTATTGAATTACCCTTGTAGCTTTGAGTGCTTACAAGAAACACTGAGTAGAGACATTTTGCCAGTGCCACTTCCCCCCACATGGGTCTAACATGAGTCCCTCTCTGGTTCAGATCCTCTTTTCCACTTTTGAATGGATAATTTATCACTGTGTTCGTATGCTGGCAACAACAAAATCCTTCATTTCCACACTTCATTTTTGCAAATCAAATTTAAATTTGGTGTTGTTTAATTTGAATATGGGTGAAATATGGAGAACTGTTCTTATATGTATTTGATATCCATCCAGGGGTGCCTACGTGGGGGTTACATGGTGCAAGTTGCACCACTGAAATTGGGGTGGGAGGGTATTTTGATAAATTACTTTAACCCTCTTAGTGTGGCGGGCCGATATATCGGCTTTGGCATCTCGGGCGTAAAGTGCGGCTGGCCGATATATCGGCTAATAGGCAAAAAATTTTATAACTTTAGCTCACAAATATAATTGCAATTATTTTTTGTATGATGTATAAGTCTTTTTTAATTATTACCTAATTCATTGTATACACAATAAGAAAAACCGTGTATGGATATATTAAACAATAACTTTATAATATTTAATTTCCTAGAGTGATACATTTCATTAAGTTACCCTCCGCATTTCTCGCTAGAAATGCTGGTAGGAGTCAGCACTAAGAGGGTTAATAAAAAGGTCGAAAAATAAAATAAATTTAAATTAAAAATTTAAAAATCTGGACAACGATAGTGACAAATACAATCTGAGGTATTCTAAAAATTATTTAGGGGCAGGGGTGGAAAAATATTTTCATGAAACAAGAAAATAAAACAAATATTATGCATAAAAAGATGTAGGAATGGACTTTTAGGATAAAAATGAAGATTATTGTTCCCACCTATGATCCTTCTTTTAAAATATTACCATTTAATGATACTATTATTTTTATATTTATAATTCAAATTTTAAGCAAAGAAGCCGGAAGGAATGACCAATTTGCTATCCCTCCCTCTAATCTCCATATTGAAACCAGCTTTCTTTAGCTCAAACCTCTCATTATCTGCCCCATCATCATTACTGGTTGGTCATTTACGTAAATGTATTGAGTGATTGAGTGTGTGTATAAGTGTGTATCCTGGATTTCAGTGATTTTGTTGGTAAGGAGAAAACATGTCCACACTTGTTTTCTTCTCAGATTACAATTAATGTAACGTTCTTGCTTAATAATGCTTCACTTACTATTTTTGAAAATTCATAAATGATTCTGTAAATGGCTTTACTTCTTAGAAGTTTTGGCAATTATTATTTATGTCTTGTTCTTCTGTGCAATCAAAGAGTCTTCAGTACAGTAATTAATATTTTTTCAACTGTAATTATAACAAATGAAAATTAGGCATTTGCATTGGTGGTGAATCATTATCTTATAACTAAATTCTTATTTCAGGAGTTGGAGTCTTATTTCCTAGAATTGGCGTGTGAGTTTATAATTCGTAAAAGTGATGCTGGGAGATATCGTCAGCTGTATGAGGAGATGAAGGAAAGCTGCGAGAATAAAAACAACAAAATTGCCCAGTTGAACAAAAGGGTAAGTATGATTTATTAAAAATTTATTAGTTGTGTATATGTTTGATAATTATTACTAATGTAAAAATCATTGTGTTTTCCCTGAACTTGGCCTTGCTTGAGGATTTCTGTAAATTCCTCCCTTGTTCCAGTGACAATTAAAGACAACCATTCTTATTGTATATGGTGCAGTGTAGATATCTTGTTTTCTTCCATACATTTTCAAAATCTTTAACCTATATTCTTATTCATTTTGGGTGTAAAGTTTGGTGCTTATTATTTTTTCCCATTGTTGATTTGTGATGGAATCTGAAAATAATTAACAATTAGAATAGTCATCTCTGGAACTTTGAAATTATTATGTACTCAATGTGTAATTAGGAAGGTTTTTCCAAATTTACTTACATTCAACTTACTGTAGGTATTCTCATTGCTTCTGAATGATCACTTTACCTGAATTTGACACAAATTAAGGTTTCGGTGTAAACCTGTCAAAGTTTATCCGATTTTGTTTTTTAGTTTGCTTGGTGATGTATTTTTTTATACTTTATTATCTGTTTGACATGTTCTTGGAAAAGTATGTGGAAGTCATTTTCTCAGCTCAAATCAATTTATTGTGGCATTACGTGGTGGAATAACGAGAAGGAATAATTCATAATAGAAATGATCTACAGTTCCTCTTTGTTTTAATGTTGTCTACTGGTTTGGGCATCTATAACGTTATTTTTAAGACAAACAAGACTTTGTCTTGAAAAGGACACTATAGACATCAAAACCAGTAGACAGCATTAAAACATAGAGGAACAGTACATTGTTTTTATTAGGAGTTATTTTCTGAGCTCTTTATTTCTTCATCCTTTGATATGTATATACTGGCATTGGAAGTTGAGATTAAAGAGGGCCATTAAAATGAAGAATAACTAACGAAATGGATGTGTAGGCAGAAAAAATTTTCATTGATTCATGAAATCCTCTAGTAAGTGAATACAAGTTTATAATTTTTTCTCATTCAAATTTAGTTGGTGGACCTTAGTGCAGTTGTACATAGAGCCATCAATGACACAAGAGAGAAGAGAGATACTGTACCTGTGAAGATTACTCGATCTGTTGGCCTTCAGGTGAAGCTAAGTGATGTGAGTTTGATTTTTTTTGTGTATTTTTAATGATAATTTATTTCTTCTTGGGTTACTTCTGCAAGTGCTTCAAAATCAGAATTATTCATCAATTTCTTTACTCAAGTGGGTTTTATGATTATGGCAATATTACCCTTGGGCATTCTTTATATGCCTATAAGATGGGCACTATTTTAAGCTGCTGTGAAAGCTCTGTTTCCAAGAGTGTCGGTTTTAATCTTGGTAAAAATACATACTGAAGGTTCCAAATTTTGTCTAATCTGCAATCTGAAAGATCCTTAAGCCTTGTTTTTGATCTAAAAATGAAGGATGAGTCAAATCCAAATGTCGATTCTCGGTTCCACCGATTCTCAGGTTTAGAATCTGTATCGAGAATTGATCGCCGAAAGTCGATTCCGATTCCAGATAGATAAATACTCAAATGAAATTCATTTTATCACATCATATTTGTCTCAGTAATTTTGGGTGTTGGCTATCAATTTGTACTTTTTATCTACCTCAATAAGCTGAGGATATATTTGCTATTTGTTAATAAATACACTTTTTGAGCAACTTAATTGTCTTTGTTATTTTATTTCAGCCAATTGAATTTAAATAATAGTCATACGCTACTAGTATATCAATATCCCACCTGTTATTAGGAATAAGAATCGATGGAATCGGAATCAAGAATTGGGAATCGGTTTGAAAGAATCGGGAATCAAAAAAAAAATGTGGTATCGACTCAGCCCTAATAAAATTCCAATTGTTTTCTGTCATGCTGTGTTGTTTATGTAAACTTCATATTATGGCGATGTCCTAACCTTTTAAAGAGTTTAAATTCTCACTCCTGCTTAAAGGTTTAATTTCTAATGGGGAAAAGTGTGCGGATTTTATTTAAAATATGGGGAGGAGGAAACTGTTTCCTCCCCACCATATTTTAAGTTGAAAATAAAATTTTAAAATAATGCTTCCATAGTGTGAATGAATATATGGAGTCCAATGATATAGCACTGTATTAATTTCAAATGTGATATTTATTGAGTGTGTACCTACAAAATTTTGTAAATTTCTGTAAGGCTCCTCATTACATTGTGAAATATTGGATTGTGTTGTGTTATCATTCTTTGTTTCTTGTAATATGTATTGTGGCGAAGCTGTGCAGACATTTCTACCTGTCGGCTAAATAAATTGCTATCATTTCATCGTCACATTTAAATTTCACTGAAATTTGCATAAAAATTCTGTTTACATATGTTATAATGTGGTCCCTCATGTTCTCATGATGTGAATTAACCATTTTTCATTTGGAACGTAAGATATCTTAAGGCAGATCAAAGATAAATGTTATTTTCAAATGCATCCTAGGATGGACCACCTGGTTTACCTGGTCCTGGGAAATCCCCCAAGAGGCAGCTGAAAGCTTTGCATCCCCGTTCATCTCCAACGGCCCCTCAGGGCACCCTCCGCCCACCATCAAACCCGTCCCCATCTGCCCCAGCTCCTGCACCAACCCCACAGGATGCTGCTACCAAGAGACTTGGCTTCATTGACATAGCTGATGAAAAAATAGTCAATTCTCGTGAGTATACAGTGCATCCCTTTGCTGCTAGAGTATACACTGCACAATTCAGTGCAGTTGCACTGTTGCATTGGAAAGAGGAATAGATTATTGGAATACTTAGTAGCAGGGCTTTTTTCTGGCGGTATTCGACAGAGCTGCGATCCGGCACCTTTTTTGATCAAAGTAAATTGCTTAAACTCATATAAATCAATCTAAGGTCTTTTGGATTTTATCATAACTTATGGACAACAGAGTTCCACCACCTTTTTTTTCTGAAAGGAAGCCCTGATTAAGAGTGATGTAAATGCTGAGCATGTCAAGTGTTTCCAGTCATTACTGTATTTTCCTACTGCAAATGTATTATTTTTACTGATATAGCATTGACTTTTCTCTCAAATTTTCAGTGGTCAATAACAATTTAAATGGTATAATCAATGCTGTCATGGTAATTTTTTCCTGGGCCATACACTTATCCTGCATATCAATATCAAACACACCCAATTTATATTTTATTTTCAAAATAAACACCTCTTATTTAGATATATTTTGTTTTCCAACTGTTCCATCAACTATTTTTATGCTCAAAAATTCCAAGTCTGCAATATTTATGTTTTAAAATGTTAGCAGCATATGGGTTTGACTTTTCTCTTTGGCATACAGCCTGTCAATTTTTCAAAGGTGGCCATATGCCGTGGCCTTCATGACAGCACTGAGTGTAAAGTAATAATATTGTCTTTATTGGGTGATATTAGGACTTCCGAGCCCTCACTTGCTATAACTCATTTTACATCACAAAATAATTGTGTCCTGGGTGGTGAGATATCCCCCCTGGAGGGACTTAAACCCATGGCTCTAGGCTAGCAGGCAAGGACTCTACCTTGTCATCACCGGGGCCGACTACTTAATGTAAAATCCTTAATAAAAAGCATGTTGAATTGCTGTGGTGAAATTTCATTGCAAGTCAACATTGGATAGTTATTTTTGTAATAAACAGACATGTATGTGGGAAATGTCAAGTATGGGCAACTGGGTGAAAGTGAATTACATGGTGGTTGGCAAAGCTTGATACAGATTACTGTTCTAATTACATTTGAGTCTATTCAGCTTGGAGTATAGTAGATACCATTCTGCTGAGGCAGTCAGGTACCTACTCAAAAGATAGACTGTGGAAAGTCAAGGGTCATGATAAACAAAACTCTGGTTGCGATGGAAACCTGTCTTTCAAATCAGGATATAATTAGTTAGCTTTGTATTTGAATACCTATTCTTTAAACTGTTTGTGTCTCTAAAGTACAAGTTTGTCTTGATCTTGCTTGTCATAATTTTCGTTGCTGAAACAGCGCTGTGACACAGAAATGTGTTTTAGCCATTAGTCTGGTAGGGTCATTGGAAAAACAGTTGGAAGTTCTGTGAAGGAGAAGTTCACACTGTGCATCTTTATTTAAGCATTAATAAGAAAGCAGTACAGCTTCACTTTTTCATTATTTCTAATCGATTTTTTTGTCTTTACATCATTTTCATGGTACTTGAGACAATATCAGGGTACTGTTTTGGTCTATGTACCTTGAAAATTATGCGAAGACAATAATCTGGAATAATAGAAACAGTTTAATTATTTTGAGTATATTATAATAACAATCGTTGAAAACTACCCCCAGCTGACAGCTCACTCCATAAATATAGCCTTTACTCAATTTTGTGTATATCCATACCATAGCTGTTTGTGTTGAAATTGAACAACTTGTGGAGGTAGTTCATGGTATACAGTTTCATAGATAAAGAAATTTAATTTGACAGTAACCAGTAATGCATTAACTGTAATGTGTTAAAATTCCTTAAAAGCCTTACTTTTCATCATGGAGACATCATTTTCACCATGTAGGTGTTTCAGTGTAGCTGTTATGACTGAAGAACACTTTTAAAAAATTGTCCGTTCACAATCTGTATTTTTTCCTTATTGTCTCATAATTATAGTATTTACTGTATTGCAGCTCAAATTGGAGTAAGACGACATCCACCACAGACTGTAATAGTCACATCAGCATCTAGTAGCACTCAGAGTGCAGCTACAGCAGTAAGTGCAGTCAGTACAAACCAAGTTATGACACCTGCCCTCAAAGTTATTCCTCAACCATTTGGACGCCCTGCCACCATGCCCGGGAACACATACCCACCCGTAAGTACAGCATTAATTCCATTATGGTTCAGTGTTACTTTGTAGGTTTACATATGTATTCAGGGGTGCCAATGTGGGGGTTACACAGCAGAAGTTGCACCTTTGGAATTTTTTTGGAAGGGTGAGAGGGGAGAATTTTGAAAAATTAATTTAATAACAAAAGCAGAAAAATGAATCAAATAAAATTTAAAAATCTGAACGATCAGAGTGAAAAACTTAATCTGAGACAATATAAATATTATTTTTTAGTCTTTGGTGAGGGTTAGATAGGGAAAAAGTTTTCATGAAAGGAGGAAATGAATAAACTGTTGTACATAGAAAGATACTGGATAGGATTTTTGGGATTAGAATTAAGATCTTTATTCTAACTTAAAATCCTTCTCTTTTTTTAAATGTTACCTTTTAGTGTGTTATTATTTTAATTTATTTATCATTCATACTTAGAACAAGGAAGCTGGAAGGAATAACTGAATTTTAGGGGGGAATAGGAATTTGGGAGGATTTTGCACTATAGCTTTAGAGGGGTAAAAGAAAAATGTTTTTTTTGTGACTCATTTTAAAGGTGTTCAGCCTATATTTTGTTCTCATTGGCTATTCCTTAGTAAATCATAGCTAAAGATAATTATTTATTTGCCAGACGACAAGTATTTTATATACATTGTATGTGGCATGTGAATTAGGTGCTAAACAATAAAATGGTTTACAGTATATGATATAAAAAGGAAAAATAATAACTGCCAAGATCAATATGAAGCATGTCAAGAAAATACAAGAGAACAGTGGCAATTGCATAGACAAATATTCCTTAATAGAATAAAAACAATTCGACAGTAAGAGATATTTCACCTTATGCTTGAACACTATGGTACTCATAGGAGCTTTAAGTTCCTTAGGGAGCTTGTTATATATCACTGAGCTCATGGATCTAAAGCCACAGGCAGCATTCTTAGTGCGAACGAACGGGATGTGCTAGTGACCGTGTTGTCTATTACCATGGCTATGGATTGTGCAGTTTTTAATAAAGTCTTGATAGTTAGCTTTGACATGAAGTAATACAACAAAGATATAAATACAAGGGACAGGTAATATACCAAGGCATTTAAACAATGGGCGACAGGGAGTGCGCCAGGATTTATTTGCTAGTAGTCGAATGGCTCTCTTTTGAATTCTAAATATTTTCAATGCTAGTGATGAGGACCCCCAAAGGATAATGCTGTAAAGTAAATGGGAATGAAATTCACCATAGTATACATGTAACATAACCTTCGTGGATACAGTGGACCTAAGGAAACTCACTGAGCTCAGTTTAGCAGCTAAATTTTTAACATGCCTATCCCAGGAGAGATGAGCATCAATATTCAAACCTAGGAACATAGTATTGTTGACCTGTGAAATACACGCTCCATTCAGATCAACACTGACCGAGCTCTTAGATTTCTGAGTATTTGAGAGATAAACAAGCTGATATTTGTTTACATTAAGGTTTAAACAATTAGTAATACACCATGTATATACTTAGTTAAAAAGAATTAGTTAAAAGGAAAAATGCTTTGGAGATACGTTACGTAAAAATAGATAGCATACCAGCTCAAGTACAGATGAGTTTAAAAACAGCTTTGAAAATGAGCTGCAAAAGTAAGTAATAATCAGTTGGAAGGTTGTGGATCAAGAAAAATCTGGTTGAAATCTGTAAAAATTAGTTGCAATGGAGAGAGGCCTAACTGGTTTAATTAAGTTGGAAAAGATATTTTTTCATCTGGGTTGGAATAAATCCAATGAGTGATTTTTTAAAATTTTATTTCTTCAGGTTTTCATGGGACTTATTCATTTGTGGTACATACTTCCTGTTGATTTTGCCTTTATTATTCTATCATACTATATTGCCCATCTGTTCTGTTCTAATGTAGTTTTTGTCCAAGATTTCCTACAGTAATGTTCTCTTTATGTTTTGATAAACTACTTCCTCAACATACTCTGTTTTTATTGGTAGCTGTTAGTTTACTCATCTTCCTGCAGAAATCTTCATTGACTTAAACCACTGTGATCACCATATCTTGCCTTCATCTCCCTCACAGTCCACTACAGGAAATTTCCTCTTCAGTTACCTATCTAAAGGTCTATCATGAAAAAAACTATTTCTAATTATTACATAGAGAGGAAATTTCAAATATCTCTCAATAATGATTTCACATTGAGAATCTTGAATGCCTCTACATTACTTGGGTAAAGCTTTTGTAAACCCTAGGGATAATTATCATTTTCAAATGTTGGAAAGAATGTAAAATGTGTATCTTCCTTACAACATCTTAATGCAAGCATATTCCCCTCTTGACTTGCTTTCTTTGATGGTTCATCATTGCTCTGCTTCCCCTCATTTTAGTCATTAGAAGACAGCAGATGTGGAATGGCACAGCCTTATATTAGTGTGCTGGTTATTTGGAATCTGATTACTCGTACAGTGAGTTATCTGTCAGTCCTTAAGTCAGCATAAGTGTTCTCATTCTTCCTTTATCCATGCTTGTTTATGCCTCTGGCATATTGAAGTATTTATCATTGCTGCATTTTGTTCTCAATGAGGGCTGCCATATATTCTTTGATCCACGATTGTACTGTTTATACTATCCGAGGGAGAGGTGAATCTAAATTTGGCAACTCGAGAACTGTCGCAAGCAGTATACTGCCAGATTTATTCAAATGATATTGCTGATGTCTCTGATATTTTCAATAGGGTTTTAGGTTATACTTATCCCTTAAATCACCTTGGAAATATTGATTCGTAACTTAAAGTAATCACTTAATTTCCTTTTCTGTCAAAGTGTGTATATTGCTACAGATTACAGAATTTTCACTGAACTTGAAATACTGTTTACCTTGTAAGTAAGGTCATGAAACTGTTATGTAGCATAATGAATCTGTTTATTTTTTCACCTATTTTAAACATTCATTTGTGTTGGATGCCTCTGATAAGTATAAAGGATAAGTGTTTAATTGGGTTCCAAAAGTTCTCAAGCAAGGTAGTTCTTAAGTTAAGTAAACTATGCTATATGTGACTTTTTCTTTATCCTTAGCCTGGAAGTAATGCAAGAGTTGTCACTACAGCAGCAATCCCTGTCACCCCTGGGACATCAATTCAGAGTCCTCGTTTAACTTATATAATACCAACCTCCAGTCCCATCGCCGTTCAGCCTCGGCAGCTAGTACTTCAAACAGCAGCTCAAACTCAGCAGGTGATATATGCTCCCATTTATCCATACCACAACCAATTTTTTGGGCTGCATTTATGATAATCATACGATGAGAATGCTTAAGAGGATAAGTTTTTGTACTTGTCATTTCCTTAATCATTTTCAACCAGCAGAAATACTCGTGAAATGGCAAAGATATTGGTATGAAATTATGTACAGGGTGTTCACTGACTGGGTAAATCAAGAATTACTCATAAATTTTCAGCACAGCAGGGAAATGTTCGTGGATTATCCGTGGATTTCTGGTTTGAATCAGGAATTTTAATAATTATCATTTTAAGACAAAGGAATCCTTACTCTATAAATAAAATCAACAATGATGACTTAATATGTCTGTTATTTGATAACTGTACATGATGTAATTGATTTACCATTGGTATGAATAAATAAATCTAGGACAAAAACTTGGTAGAGAAAGTAAAGTAAAAAAAGTAAAGTAGAAAAACTTAGAGTAAGCCTGCTTCTGGTTTAGTCTTCTTAAAACCAATATAAAACTGACATACTAATTAAAGTATGTAATAGTATTAGTAAGGAATTTATTCCATGACAACAAGTTATACATGGGTTATTACATAAATCAACAACAACAAAATTGCCTGGAATATGGGTACCCCATTGGGAATTCCCACTTGGTTACCAACTCGATCGTCTATTAACAGTTGTCATCTTTTCAATGATGTGTTGACACATTTAAAAGTAGAAAAGAAAAAAGAAATTTTTGTATGTTGACTCCCCAGCTGGTGATACTGCATAATTACATTTATGTTTTACAGTAAAAGAAAACTTACATTTTGACAAACATATTGGTGATTATATGCTCAGAAGGTATAAGTATCATTATTACATATTCGCACTTGTTTCAGTGATAAATGAGAAACATCCTCAGTATCAAATAACTATTTTTTCAGCATTTTACAAAATTTTGCTTCACTTGTTAATGTTACAGTATGTTTTGGCGATGCGGATAAATTTTGGCCCCCAAGAAAGGATAACTTTGTTTTGTATGCATGTATGATGTATTTATTTACTTTATTTGATCACTTATTTCTTATTTAATTATTAATAATTATTTAATTACTTTATTCTTGTGTTGGGGTTCTTTATTCTTACTTGTGGGTTTAGCTAAAAAATCCGTATTGTACATAAAACTTGAAAAATATCACTTTGGCTCATATATAAACAGCAATGTTACTACATGGAATTTTGTTTACATTTAGCCTTGAAAACCTGGAATTATTCTTGGATTTAATATTTTGACTTTAGTGGACACCCTGTATATAACTTGACTAAAATACAATTGTTGTGAAACCATGTAAGTTTTGATTTTTAATGAAATAGGAAAAACAAAGAAAAAGTACTATGTTGAATTCACACAAGAATATAAACACAGTGGAACCTTGGTTTTACGGCCCCACTAATAATATTTTCTCATGATTTACGACATTTTCTCGATGTCCCGTCTATTTTTGTATCCCTAACCCTTAGACTGCCCAAATAAGCTGAAATAAAGCCTTGATCCCAATTTTTTTCTAAATTTTTCAGTAATTGTATTAACTTTCGCTATTTATTTAGGGGAAAAATTATTGTACAAATTTATGGGTAATTTTTATAGATTTTCCTTTTTAATACGAATTAATGGATGGTTTTTACTAAAAGACTTAAAACGTTTTTAAAAATATATGGTGTTACCTATGGTGTCTTGGAGTAGAACCATTCTTCATATCGCCAATAGACGATGGGAGCAGTCTGCTATGGTGATCACTTGTAGACAATGGGAGCATTGAAAGGGTTAAAATGCCATCATATTCCACAATTCACACTATCAACTTTGAATAATTCCTGTGATTTACAATAATTTGATAGGAGAAAGATGGCACTCGGCACACTGAACGCATACCAATTGATGACCGACCCTGAGTTTGAAGGTGACGCTATGCATTGCAAGCACTATTGATTCTACTTGATCGCTATCAAGTAGAATCAATAGTGCTTAGTAGCCATTATATATTCCAAGAGTTACTCGCCTTAAAATTTGAACAGATGATGGATATTCTTGCTTTACATTCACTAAAGCACACATTGAATCATGCTATCCAAAGGAAAGAGCAGGGATTGCCAATATGGTTGTTATTTAGGTTGTCAGGCTTTTTGATGACTTAAAGCCCTCTACATATACCTCAATGAGTCATACTTTGCATTAGCATCCTTATTAAAGCCAAGCTCAACAATGCCTTTGATTATCAAGGGAATGTGCAGTGCAAAATGAAAAATTCACCTGAGATAGTCATATTCTGGCAGTGTTCCAGCAATTTTGATCTGAAATCTTAATAAGACAAAAATAGGTAAGAAATTTTGTGGCCCTTAGTTTCTTTAATTTTGTTTATGTCAGAAGCAAACAAGGGAACATAGGGTAATAGACCTTCACTTGTTCATCCTCACACTTGCACACATAACAAGTGGACTTCATTTTGGAAGAACTGAGTAAAAGGGCCAGTAATAGATATTTCAAGAGCACCCACTTATCTGCTACTTTACCATATCTCTTACTTCCTCATTGGTAGTTAACAAAGCATTGGGTGAGTTTTAGTAAGAGAAAACAATTCTTGTGCTCATTGAATTCAGGCACTAGGTATGAGCTGGTATTAGGTATTTTAAGAGAGGAAAGTTAGGTGGCTTAAACTTACTATGCATTGCTAACTTTAATATCAGTTGTAACTTACATCTAACTATTACTTGTCTTCATTACCTAATATATTTTGTCTCTCATGTAGATTCGTGGAAGATCACCTGTTAAAACCATGCCAGCTATGATCATGAGGCCAAATACTACATTAGTACAAGTCCCAACTGCAAGTAAGTAATCTTTATCTCCTCCTATCCTTCTTCTGCATTCTGTAGGAGAGACTGTTGTACCTCGGATCACAAGTCTGTTAAGTGATCCACGGTACAAGGTCATGTTGTACCTGGAATCACACAACGTTTTTACCTTTGATCACAAAAGTTGTAAACAGGATATAAGTTAGTGTTATGAAATTCAATAATCCATTTATTAAATATTTTTATATGTTGGATGATACGATATAAGCACTGGAAAATATCAGTAATTGGTAATGTAATATGGTATGTAATAAAGGTTGGCATATGTTAGAGATGAAAAAGGGAGCGGGGTATATATCACTAACTTATACCTATTTTCTACTGAAGCAAATATCCCTTGCGCTGGCTGGGTTTCCTCATGGTCTCGCCCAATGCACCTGGAATAAAAAAATCGAAGATGATACAAATAACTCATCACTTACCAAAAACAATGCAGTTTATCGACAAAATGAACTGACGAACCTCACACTTCTGATTAATGCATTAAGAGACTTCAGACTTAAATACACGTTTGCAGTTAAATGCAGATGTATAGTTAACTAAATACACTAGTAATGCCAAAGTTATTGCGATTACACTCTAGTATAAATACGTGCTCTGTATCACACTTCCAACATCTAACTCACTCCTGTAGACAACTGTTGAAAAGAGCTGTGTTGTTCATGAGTGAATCGTTCTTTATGAATGATTCATTGGTATGAACCGAATGAATTGAATCACGTTCTTCGATCTAGTGGTTCATAAAGAATCGCAAGAACCAAAGGAATTGAAAAGAATCAAGAATTGCTTGAATCTCTTGAATCGGACTGTGGACGAGAAATTACGACAGATCTAATAGTTAACATGTTGTAATATCTTTGGTGGAAAATTGAGAATTCGTGAGCAAGCAACTAAGATATTTTTATTAAATTTCATCTTCATAGATTGCACGTAGGGAATTTTTTACTTTCACATTTTTGGATGCTTCAAGGACAAAGTAAAACTTCCATACTTCGCAACCATTACTTTATCCCCGACATATCCGAGTAATCACATCTTTGGTGGATGTCGTTTTCATTCCTTGTATTCAGTCGGTTCAATCGCTAGTGGTTCACGAAGTCATTTGGTTCATGATGAACCATTTGAAAGAATGACTCATTCGCATGAACCAAATCGCATGAATCGAATCATCGAAATGAATCGAAAATCCCAGCTCTACTGTTGAAGCTTATCTCTAATAGTATTTAGTTGACCTAAAGGGATGGCAGCACATGACACATCCATTTCCAGCCATTGCCATTGCACATACACCCCCACACTGCTCTCTGGTGTGAGATAAATGAACTACTTCAATTTTTCTTCCTAGATGGCAGTACATACTGGAAAAGAGAGGTGATACAATGTATTCTGTTATTTTATTTGCAAGTGATGTAATGTGAAAGAGTGCTTGAAAATATATTATTTTTCAGGCTAGGGGGTGACTTCTACATGACTCCCTAGAGGAAAGACTTAAAATATCCATTATTTATCTGAAGTAATGAATGTTGGAGAATTAAATTGGATCACTGTGGAACATTGAAATGTGCATACATACTTGTGTGATGCCTTACATATAGGCAGGATGATTGCTCACTACAATGGTCTAATTGTCAATATTTTCTTTCCTAGGTATTGCTAACTCATCACCTACATTAATCAGGGCAGTACAACCAAGTGCAGCTCAACAGGTAATTATAATTTTACTCTGAAAAATTATATCTTATCTTGAAGGCTGGTTAAACAATGTCTAATTTTAGGGTTAACTACAGCTTAAGTTTTGTTTTTCCAAGACTAGCCATAATTATAACTCTATGAACAAGTCTCTATACAATTAGCCATAAATTACAATGTTAAACATTCATTTTCGTTGGATGTAATAGGAAAACATATCCAATTTTGGGAGGATTGTTCACTATATTAATGAAATGTATTACATTTTCAGATGTTAGCTGCAGCTAAAACTACTCCTCAACCTCCTCAGCCTGCAAGAATTTTAGGAATGGCGAGTCGGCCTTCTCCAACACAATCAAAGGTAATTTCTTCTCAGATAACCAACATTGCTAGAGCTAAGGGATCATAAGCAGGTACAGAACATGCTATATACAATTATAATACAGAATGGCTGCTCCTCATTAAGATATTTGATGGGCAGGAAAACTTTAAATTTCTACCTGTGGGAAAACTCAGAAAATTGTCCTTGATTAGAATGTCATTTGGGAATATCTCTCAGGTTTTCATGGTTTTCATTACCATAAGAAAATTGCCTGGGTGATTTTGCCAAATGACAAGCTTGGTTCAATTGTCATTTTTAATTATGTTGTTATTCAAGTGCTTATGCTTTCAACATATTTAAACTCTGTCATTTCATTTATTTTTGTTAATGCTTGCATAATTGCATCTATTCCGATGGTTCAATAACATTTCTCTGCAGAGTTTTTGACAAATAAAGCATCTGTTTCCTATTCAATGGAACTGAAATTAAGCCTCTAACAGAGGATGCTTTGTAGAGGCAGAAGAAAACAATTTAGTTGTATGAACAACCCCAGAGTGTGTGAACTCATCCTAGTAGCCCTTACTTTTCCTAATCAAAATCCCAGAATTGTATTTCAATGTAGAAATCTAGTTCCTACCATGTTATTAGTCCCTAGTTTTTACAGCTTGTCTTATGTGCCTTATCTTGTAATAAAATAAATGATGAACCCTTGATGTCCCACAGTTTGGTTTACTTGTTAGACAACCAATTTTGTAACCTTTCGATGGTCAGTTCGGGGATAAACAAGCTGAGTGCTGTCTAATGCTAGGAGTATCAGAATTCTCTCAAGAGCCATTACAACTCGATTCTCATTTTTCACATGAACTGCTAAGGTATACCATGGTTCCAGTACCAGTTTTCTTACCTTGCTCTTTTTCGTAATGTTGTACTCAATGCCAAATTTTCCGTCTTGACTTTACTCACAGCTCTTGTTGTAAACTTAATAGCTTTTAGTGTCAGGGATTCACTTGATTTATTATAGTTAATTCTTTCATGCCTATATATGTGAAGAGTTCAAAAGTGGAAACTATTTGTGGAAATTACAAGTAATCTGCAGTATATGATTACAAATGAAATCCAGTCTTCCTTCTTATATCAGTCAAAAAATTATGACACATACGTACAAAGCTTTGCTTGAATTTATCCTGCCCATTTGTAAATAATATTAACTGTATCACTCATTTTTGTGTTTCCTTAGTTACCCATCATTTCTAAACTATTATTGCCATGAGGGAGTTAAAAAAATCTTACTGTGATTTATCTAATCACTCTGTTGTGTCATAAAGGCTCTGTTTAGAATATTAAATGACCTAGTGATAAAAACTTGGTGTGGCTTATTGTTATAGCTATTCATTAAAGTATTCGATTTAATGAAGACTTATTTGTTCATTGCTATGAAAAAGTATAGAGTCAATGGTAATGAGTCTCACCTTCTAAATAGCATATCAAGGGAAGTAATTCTTCAATTTTTAGAATTAATTTTGTCATTTCATGATTTTAGATAATGCTATTTTCTTGAGTTGCTGTAGATCATATGGAGTGTGAAAAGTGACCTCGAGTCATAAGTCTGTTAGCTTCATGTATCTCACCAGTTGAGAAATTTTTGCTCACTTAAGTTAATTTAGGGACTTATCTGTGGTTGACTGTGGCATAATTAATCATACTGAGTATCTTAAGTCTTTGTAACATATATTTTTTTTCCTTCAACATTCCAGCACCCCGCACCATTGCCAGCTCAGCCCCAACCAACAGTGGTAAATGCCAACTTGAAACCTATTCCTAGACGACCAGTATTAAAGCTATCCAAAGTGATGAATGGTGAGTTAGCTTCTTGTATGAGATCATTTTTTTGTTATTTCCATTTATCCTCCAGCTTTAGCAGGGAAATTTTTACCTTTATCCATCCTAAATGTCAACAGGCTGGAGTGCTGTTGTTCAGGGAAAATGTTCGTGAAATGATATGAATATTGTATGATTGTAAGTTTGTCTACCAAGTTGTTAACTGCCATTTTACTTAAATGGAATCAATGTTATCTAGTTAAGCATGATGAAATAGCATATACAATCATGGAAAAATGAAGAAATGAATAACTATAACTTAAATGGTTTCTGAGTTGACTTCCTGGAATTTTGACATATGCTTCAAAGAATTAACTGAGTACATTCCTCATGATTTTTAAGTGATTTCAGCTCTTGAAATGCCTCTTGAAAATCGTATGTAAATATTAAAACTGTTGAGGGTTGCTTATCATAAAATAAGTGTAGAATATGCTTATTTTATTCTTTTTAGCATGTGATCAAATATGATTAAAGCCTTCCTGACAAAATACATGTTCAGCTGACATGTGATATCTGTGATGTAAAACCATTGAGGTGTGACATATTGCATTGCACAGCTTCAGATATATGTTAACATTTTGTAAATGGAAATTGATCACTGTGCGACTGGATAACTTATTTCAGTTTCAATATTTTTTGTCATTTGGACTACCTAAATATGAGTAATAAATTTTTTTGTGCATGACTAGTCAACTTTTATAGAAGCGTTCATTGTTTTCAATCTCTCATCCCATCCCTTCCTTGCAGGCATTGTTCTTTCTTGGAACATGACCCCTACTACCCCTCATGAAGAAATTGCCAGCTACCAGTTGTATGCATACCAGGAAGGTGCCAATGTTCCGCCATCTCCTTCATTGTGGAAGAAAGTTGGTGACGTGAAGGCCCTCCCATTACCCATGGCATGCACTCTTACTCAGGTGAATAATGATAGTTCCTATTTGTCATTTATCCACATCATTATTTTTTTAAATTCTCTTACCATATTTGCATCAACACTAGATGATATTTCTCTCAGGCCAGTATATTTGTGGCTCAATGTTATTGGCTGCAAGTGTACTGAACAATAGTAGATGGGGAAGGAGATAGAGGATGAGAAAGGAAGATTAGGGAAGAGGGTTGTTCCTGGATAATCTTAGCTCTGTAGTAATTATCATTTTTTTCTATAATCTAACCTGAATAATTGGATCGCATTTAATGGCCTGGGAAATATGGTAAGTCAAAGTAATTAAGCTTGGCCAAGAGATGACATTGCATTCAAATTCTCTGCCCATGAGGGGTCTCTTTGCTATATTATCTTAAATAATTACTTATTTCAGGTAATAATTGGTACTTCATTGTTGGGACTATTTTCGGGTGTAATACTTAATAGTTCCTGTAAAAATATTAATTAATTCTTTGCAAAGTTTCAAAAGATGGTAGAGAATGCATCCCAATTACATTATTATAATACCGTATTAGGTAATAGCATATGATTTGGTAATTCTTTGATAGAGCAAGGATGGTCGTTTTTATCAAAATATGTTCATCATTTGGACCACATATACAGTTGTGTTAAGAAAGCTTTCCATGTTGGAGCCAAAAAATTTCGCACTCCCAAGTTGATGATGATGTAACAACTTGGCTGAACCACGTTGCTGTGTAGAACTATAAACCCATAAAATATAACAAGGACTTTCCTCCTCGCAGCTGCTGCGTTGTCACATTCCTGTCAGCTTGGGATCTAGAAATGTTTTGGCACGGGGGTGGTAAGGTTTTTTTTGAGTGCTGTATCATAGGAATTAAAGTTCTTCTTATTGTGTTTGTGTTTTGAACTGGAACAAACTAATGCAATTTGAAGATTTGGATTAATCTATGCTGCTCTACTCATATTAATTACTACTGTAAGAAATTGTAGTGTATTAATAAAAACTGGCAGTGAATGTGTACACTTGTTAAAAAAGTAAAAATATGTTAAATAACTTATGATCTTAAGAAGCGCTTGGAATATTGGGAAAGTACCTTTAAAAGTTAACATATTCTTGGGAATGGTCTTGTCCTGAGGGATAAAATACATCAGGTGGTTATTTGCATCATTATGTTGGATTTATGTCACAAAAATGGCTATTATTTCTCACTGTAACCTCTTCCCTGTGAATTATTCTTTTTTTATAATGGTGCAAATGAGTGTTTGTACTGTAATTCACTTTTATTCAGTTCAATAATTTTACTGTAATGGTGGTAATAACTTGAATAGTATGAATATTTTTATCACACACCTAATAGAAAGTGGATTTTTATTTTCCTCAGATGTAATAAAAATCGTTCTGTATTGATAGAAAATGCTTATATGTGTGAGGTAATGTTATGGGATTTTACTTTTCAGTTTGCTGATGGCCACACATACCATTTTGCAGTTCGAGCTGTGGATGTGCATGGTCGTGTTGGTGAATTCAGTGTGCCTGGCACAATTGCACTTTGAATCTCAACTCCAATGATCTCATGTGGCGGACATGTGATAGTGTTCAAGACTGATTTGTTTCCAAGAGGGCCATTGCCCACGTTGCATATGTGAATTAACTGCCAAAATCAAATCAACGGAAATGACATTTCTCGTTTTTTGTACAAATGTTTTCAATTGCTCTGAATAAAGCTAAATATGTGAACTCTATTGCTTTTTCTGGTTTTGTGAAGGACACGTTAATGTTAAGTGTTTCTTAAATCATCCACTATTATTACTGTGTAAGTGATCATATTTTCTGCTGCAGTCTTGATATTTAGTGGTAACTCCGAAAGATCATTCATTACTCTTTAACATTCTTCATACACCTACCCAAAATGCCATACCATATCAGGAGAGACAAAAAAAACTCATTGTGATCGGCTTATAAAGTTGACTTTTTATTATTTTCCTCCATTGACCATTGGCCCTATTGACCATGACCATTGGGGGATTTAGCTTGTGGGATGGGGAGGAAGGCTCCCCCCCTCCAACCTCTAGCAATCTCTAGTGTTATTGGAAAAGTGGTGGTCATCAGGTATTCTAGAAAGTTACATCTGCCCCCTCTCCCAAAACAATGACCTTAATCTGGTTCTAATCCTGACCTACCTCTTGTACTTCAGTTTCCCTCATACATTGCTTCATGCAAAACCTCATTTTCCTCAGACTCATGAAGTCCCTCACATTTTTGGAAGAGAATTAATTCATGGGATCTCCCTCTCACAAATTGGCTGCTGTTGCAAATTTAATTTACAATATGCAAGAAAATCTTTCAATGATCATTGTAATAGTATTTAAAAAATTTGTTTTTTGATATAGCACTCTAAAACAATTGTTGCATTCATTGTGCATTGAAGGAGATGATCAAACAAAATTAAGTAGTTAAGAGTGTCTTTGGTAAAAATTTCAAATCTTTTATGGAACAACAGAGTTGTCTTTTTGTGTTAAAATTATATATATGATGCATTTTTTGTCTGCAAATATTATCAGATAGGTCCATTATGTGCCATAGGTAAAAATATTTATCTGTAACTACTCAGGAAATCTGATCTGATACTGGTCTGGATTTGAAACACTTCGAAACTTCTTCAAAATACAGTTTAGTTACAGACCACCTCTAGATGAAAAACTAGTCTTCATAGGCAATTTTAGACTGAGTATTTTTACCTGGGGCTTGGAGAGGAATCACACACTAGGTGAATTTAGAGTAAATATTATAAAGGTGAAAGAGGGTTAACATAGAACTTAATTTGTTGTTTGCAGCTTGCCAAGATGGCTAATTGATGTGTGAAATTCTTTTTTGTGAAACTGAAAACTTTATTGCAGAGATCCAAAAATCAAAACTTTAAAGAATATAATATCTGTTGGGTGTTATGGCAGCAGTAAAATGAAGTTTGGAGGATATGCTAGCTGTCAGTGAATTTTAGCAAACTAGTCAATGGAGTTTTTCGAAGGATGTGCTTATACCTTATGCTTCATCCAACTTTCAATCTGCCTAGTTTTGAAAATGGATAATATCTTATGATAAGAGTTCAGACCTCATTATGGGGGAAACAAACTTGTCTCCTGTTCCTCATGGATGGCTGAATGCAGGGGGGGGGGGGGTAAAGGGGATGGGTTTGGGTTTTACCAAGTAATTTTAACAACTAGACGTAGTTACATAACATTAAACACTCCGATCACTAATCTGAAAAGTATTATAGTTATTATTATGCTCATTATTATATAGATATAATGATGTAACAGTATTATAATTTTTTAGGATGACTGAAAATTGCCATAATTTAATGGTAGTCTCCCCCCCTGAAATAAATTCCAGGGATCACCCATGGCTGAATGGGATGTTGAAGGTGAGGTTGGAAAAGAGTATTTTCTTCATGGTGCCAGGAAATCCC
This sequence comes from Ceriagrion tenellum, assembly GCA_963169105.1. Taxonomy (NCBI): domain Eukaryota; kingdom Metazoa; phylum Arthropoda; class Insecta; order Odonata; family Coenagrionidae; genus Ceriagrion; species Ceriagrion tenellum. The sequence goes on along the minus strand of OY720644.1, from coordinate 46,460,754 downwards.
TTTGTTGTTTCTCATAGAGTTAGATTACAGTTGCTGAGGTAGGTGACTCTCCTACAAAGCCTTAATGAATTTATTAAGATGTTATTTATGTTAATGCCATTAGCTGCCATGTATATACATGTACCTGTTTCTTTCAGTGTCGTGAGAAATTCTATTTAGTTTGCATGGTCTCAGGAAAGTTTTGTAACTCAGCATTGCTGATGTGGTACACAATGAACTCATCTAATGATGAATTAATGGCGGAAACTCCATATTGTTCTATTAACTTCTTTGTATAATTTGTACCCTCTAATTGAACCTTCACTATAGATAATTCATGTGATATATTTGAGTCTTTCCTCATTTGAGAACAATTTTGCTATTTAAGTTAGCTATAATTTTGAAACTACCCGACTAATAACTCCTGTTTGAGACACTCTTAATAGCATTCCTGAGAAATCATGCGAAGAGTCAGGAGATTTTTGGCTTTCATGTCTCTACATAAATAATCAATTCTGAAAATGTAGCATTTTGGTGCATATTTAGGATGAGGAATTCTAGTGTTTGCCACACCCTCTTTCAGCATTGTATTCCTGCATATCATCCTCTGCAATTTAGAAATTTAATCCATGTTAACCCAATACAATAGCATTCCATTCCCCTATTTTTGTTGCTTCTACGCAACCTCCTGTTCTTAGTAAATTTGGTTATTGAATTCCAAATTATTTCGTTGTAAGTTGACATTTGGACGCATCCCTTACCCTCACCTTTAAGCTTCCAGTGGGAAGTAATTAGCTCTTATTCGAAGGCGCGCCCTTGAACGGGGGAGGAAAGGGGCTGAAAAATGTGGCGGTGATTACTCCCACAGACCGTGCACTCCCATTCCCGAATGTAAACAGTGGCCCTTTAAATTTGTGAGCCTTCACGGTGAAGTAAGTTGCAATTTGGAACAGTAATAAATAAACTTATGTATTTGATAGGACTCAAAAAAATAATTGATGATTTTTAAGGTAATTAACTTTCTTAGTTAATAACATTTAATTGTCATATATCTGTCTCTCTCTAACAACTATTTCACTATCTCTCTCTCAGTGAAAGGGACCAATCACAGCGCGCCGTCATGGGCCAATGAAAGCACGCAGTATTGCTTTGAATTATTCGAATACAAACTGATATCAACGAAAACATTGCTCTGAACGTGCAACGTAACTTTTTATGTAAGTTTTTTGTCTATGTGTTGTGAAGGAATCTCTTTTTTTTATGATATCGCTGTGAAAGTGTTCTACATTCCGGTGTTAAACTCGCCTCAAAAGTCTTCAAGATGACCCCCGATATCAATTGGAATCTTCAACATAAAAGTTTGGATGCGTGGTGCCCGTCTTGATTTTGTGTATGCATGTGAATGTCAGAGAACGTTCGCCAAAAATGTTTTCTGAATTAAAATTAATGGAAATACCATTCGCGACTGAGTGTGTACGTAATTTGGTCACCTTATCCAGTAAGTGGTGATGCTTTGGAAGAAATGTATGTTCCGCGATGGCTGTGAATGGACGATGAGCCGAAAGCCAGCTATTCTGCTGCACCTGGGACAGGTCAGTGAGCATTGTTACTTCAATACCAAGATATTTCTACTTATCTGGTCGGGAACCAGGAAACTTAATGTATCACTAGTTAAATCTTAGCCTCAATTAAATTATCGTGCTTGTTGTCTTGCAGGCATTGAAAATATGTCGGAAGTGAGATCTATGTCCGGTACTTCTTGGATGGCAACTCCAGAGGGGAGGCGTGCAGTACTTCTGGTGGGTAAATCTGTCAGTCTCCTGTTATTTCCATCGATTACCAATGGATTTTCACCAGTAGCCAAGATGTCTTGAATGAATGAATGAAGATGAAAGTTACTCTTGGTGAATATCATGATTACGTTTTACTTTTGATTAGTATAGGAGAATTCTGAAGATCACAGTTTATGATGTCTAATTCCGACAGCAAGGTTGTTTTTAATCTTATCACTTTTCAAGTGAATAACCATGATCATGTGTAAAGTTAGTTCCACAGCATTTGTTCTTCACTAATGTTAAATGCTCATGTTAAAACATAATGTTCGTGACCAAATAAATCAGGAGTACATTCATCGATTTTTTCTGACCTACATCTAGGTACTCCATATAATCCATATCACAATAACTTTATTGATTTGGCTTAGTATAGGTAGAATAATAGTCATTAAAGTACCTAGTTGATATTTTAACATTATCTTTTTTGTGCTCTGACTTCTGTTATTCAAACTCTTCCATATGTGTGCTACTACAGGTAGATTATGAAGAATGTCAAGATAAAGAATAATATATGAATGAATTACTTGGCTGTGGTTGAATATTTGAGTGTCAGCTGCTACAGACTGATCTTCTAATTCTCTGCAGGTGATGTGTGAATGAGCCACCTAATGCAGCTATGAAAAAGATAGCTTTTACAAGGTTGGTAGAATGTAATCTTTTATCATACTACTACTTATGTGCTACATTTTATGTAAGAAAAGTAATGAGTTTTTTTGCAAATTTCTTCTTTTTTCTTTATTTCTTCGTCACTCAGAGTTGAGCAGATGGCTGACTGGTGAAGTCTCATTGGTGTTTGAGAGTTAACTCCTAAGACTGAGAACTTCTGTATGGAGGGAAAGGAAACTGAATTTCCTCTCACGGGTTTTCCATCAGCTAGACTATCACTCTATGCAATAGGTGGAGATATTAGTAAGTCTTTTTTTATCATTGTTTACTTCAACCTAAGTTATCCCCTAAGTTTTTATTTGTCATTATCTAACTCTTGGACTTGCTTAACTTTTTCCAGATGTCCCTGGCTTATAGGCAAAAGCTGTCAAGAGACCTGACTTGCTCAGCTTCAGCAGCATCGAGGGATAACTTCGACAGTCTTCAACGACAAGCCTCTGCACTGTTATATCTTCTTCATGAGACATGGATTTCTGTACTGAAGCTCTGGAGGTACTATAGTCATTGCTGCACACTGATGGGGTTAAGTCTTTGAGACACTTTCCTGCTCCTACTATCTGGAGACACAATATCTGGTGATGAGATTAGTTATGTGATTGTGCAGATCAGTATTCTGTTTCATGACTCTAGCCATTAAATGGTTGCAACTGCAGATTGTTTTAACAAATCTAAGTGCCTCAGTCCACTTTAGTTTATAGATAAATGCTTGTTTAAAGCATGAGTTGCCATGCATGGTGATCTTACTGACTTGATTTTTCATTTCATACAGCAACAAATGTCTGAATCTCACGTTCATCTTTTCTGTCCCTTTCAAGGGATAGCTTAAATGATCACATGACGCGAACAAATTTAAGGATGGCTCCAGGGATAGGGATCCCTATCACTTTTTCTGTCACTGGGCATGTCCCTTTTTCCATCTCTGGAGGCATCGTTGACATTTAGTCAATCAGAGCGCATGGCTGCAAAGAGCGACTCTCATGCCATTCGGCTTTCAATGAATTGAGAGTAGTAAACAGTAAGTAAGAGTAGAGGGATGGAGAAATGGATGGCCAAAATGACCGTGTGATTCAGAAAATGATAGCTGAAACTATCATTGTCACTGTCCCTGAAAAGCTATCATTGGAGCTATCCCTCAGAGGGACAGAAAAAAAATGATTGTGTGATTCAGGCTTAAGGCTAAGAAATAGTGAAGTTGACACCATTTATTATGTAATATTCTTCATTCATTCATTCAAGTAATACATGAAAATTAAGTCAGCAAATGCTCGCCATAGGACATGACTCAGGAGCCTCCCTTTCTAGTATGAAACTCTGGGATAAGCTGTACTGCACTCTTAGAACAATGCCATTTGATTAGCTCTTGCATTCAAAGTGTGATAGATTAGGGGCTCTCTTGGATTTTTTGTGCACAAAAATCTCTTAGCGCAGTGTCCTTTTATGTTTTCATCCTTATGTACTTATATGCTGTTATTGTATTTTTGTAAGTTTTGATCTTGAGAGTATACTGTTTGGGGTTATGTCATCACATTGTTCTTTGCTTTAGTTTTAATTGTCACTGGGATTTGTTTTAATTTTTTAAGTTATCGTTCTTCTTTGTCATATTTTTACTTCCATCTTTCAAGCAAGTAAATTTGTTCATTGCAGGGTATTACATTGAAAATTTGCAGTTATGACTTGCTCGCTTATCCTTTTAGATTTTTGCAATTTTTCATCTTACATTATAAACTTCCTGGTTACATTGTTACATCTATGGCTCATTCTTAGATTTAATAAATTGTGTACTTTTTCAAGTTTTCACTGTACATTGTTCTTTTTTGTGATTTCTTTAGTCAAATTTTGTACTTTGCAGTGTATTATATGTTAGTCGTTGGCGTGACTGTTTTGAAAGTGCAACAATAAATTGGCATTTTTTATCTTCTGTATGTGTGAATTTCATTTCTATGATTCCCCTTATAACCCGTTAGAACGCAACCCGCATAGCAATAGTAGGTAGGGGGATGGGGAATGGAGGGGAAAGTGAAAGGATGGGGGAGGTAGGGGAAGGGAGAGAGGTTCAGGCACACGGACACCTGAAGCGCTGTCTCGGGCCGTCGTCGTCTGCTTGGCTGTCTTCATTTTCTAACATTGAGTGTCGCCACTGTGATTACTCCCTTTCCTCTGCGTAAAAGGTGGTGCTTGACGCGATCTGAATCAAATATGCTGATAATTGTCTTCTGAAACAAATTATTTTACAATCGACGTTTGCAGAATAGGGCCAATGGAGTAGCTTTCTGGGTCTTTAAAAGTGTAGAAGTTTTACAAAATAACAATTGAATAGCAAACATGGCGTCAGCCATGGATGAGCATGGTAAGGGATTTCTCTGTAAACATACCGGTATAACTTAGATAATAAGGGTTAAGGCTCGAGGAATACGTTCTTAAATGTATCAGAAGATTATATAGCTTTCTTTTATTTATCTTTTTTGATATTGCTTGGCATACGGGTGGCGTACATGACGTATTTCACGGCTGTCAATATCAAGACCTAATGCGCGCAAAATTTATCCAATTTAAATGGGTTTAAATTAACCGTACATGCTTAAATTACCTTATACTTCCAACAGACTCCTAAAAGTTTGTTCAGTGACTATCCTCTAAATCATAGCTCGTTACTTTGGGAAAACTAATGAATGTAACTGATGTTACACTGCTGAATGCGTTCAATGTTCGAGTCTTTGGTGATGTTTGTGTTGCAAGAAGTTAAATGTTGATGTCAATATAAGCTGATCAGTAAGTGAAGTTGTTTTGGTTGAAAGCTGTCGAGTTAACAAGGATGAACTGACTGCTTCAAATAGATCCCTAATGCGGTAAATAGTGGAACAGCAGAGCAGAGTGTCTATTGCCTGACAAAATATTTCTATATTTTATGTCGTAGCTAATTCATTCACCTGTTAAAGTTGAGGATTAAAAGTTGTATCGCAGGTAATTGGAGATTTGAGGTCTTAAATGCCGTCTTGGGGATAAAGACCAATGTTTCGAAACGGAGTTTATTATGATTAACCCTATAACAAGTCATTAATATGATATATTGGGGTGTTCCGGCTTCGAGTTTTTCCAAATGGAAATGTTACTGTTCTTTTATATTTCTGTATGTGCCTTGTATAAATTAGTGTCCAGAGTTATATGTAAACTTATTCATCCCTTATTGTGGTTTGTTTTATAGTTCTACTTGAGGAAGTTGTGTCGGCAGTGGATGTCGCTGATGACATAGATAAATTTCAAGAAGTAGTTTTTGAATATGTTATTAAAGTGCTCCCTATTTTATCTAGCCAAAAAGATGGCATACGCAAGAAGGTATGTATTCACATGTCTTAAGAATGTAGTTTAAGGTAATGCAGAACAAATCAGAATAATCTCTGGGGTAGTCATTTCACTGATATCCACATGCTTGAGTGGTTACATATTTTTGTGTCTGCCCTTATTTATATTATGTACGATTGTTCTTTTGTTTATGGTAGCCTTTTCTTCCTGTATTTGGCCCCTTCCAAGATCAGTGAAGCAGAACATTGCATAACTTTTATGGCCCCGTGGTTCTCACAATGCATCATATCAACCAAAACTTTTTAAATACTTACTTTTCATTTTGTTCTCTGCCTACGTTTCTTATCAATTATTGATGCACATCTTTCATGATGTAAATTATTGTTAATGTTAATAGTTCCATAAGGTCTGGTTTCACAATTCATTAACCTGCTCTTGTTCATGGGTGAATTCAAGGACATACCTTGAATATAATTAGAATGGACCATTTCTTGGCCATACATTCACACATTTGCATGGGTTGTGTAGCTGCTGAGTTATCCCAAATGTATAAATTTCCACTTAAAAGTTCAAACCAATATCCCTATTTCTCCTTTGGGGTTGTGGCTGTTGCACATATTGCTTCATGATATCAACTCCTTGTTTGCATGATAATTGTTAGCATTTGTTAACAGTTCTCTTTGAGTGTTAATGGCTGGATTATTTAACAGGTTATGGAAATATTGCTACATATAAGTAAAAGACTGAAGAATGAGCCAAGTGTGCAGCTTCCAGTGGAAGAATTGCTTACTATTTTCAAAGATCCAGAGTCTGATTCTTTTGTGACGGTGAGTGACAAAGCTAGCTAGCTAGCAGGGGTTACTAAGTACTCCAGTTTCCAGCTCCTGAATACGTTTCCCAGGACCGTCTATTCTTGGAGTAGGGAATTCCGGAAGGTCAAGTTTGAAGCATAATTATAACTGCTATGGGATGTATGTCCAGTTTTAAATGCTAGTTCATGTGTGAATTTGGGAGTATTGGGGAAGTTACAATTGAGTTTGCAGCCATAATGATGATAATAATAGCCTTAATTCATCATAAGAGTAACACATGCTACTATAGATGTGGTCAAAAAGAATATAATACCCAAAAAATATAATTAAAAAATTACCTTAGGCACAAACTACAGATTCAGCCTTGAAAAGTCAAGTTCAAAAAATTCCTCCAGTGGGTACAAGGGGTTTAAAACCTGCCTAAGCTGGCTGTGGTAGTATTACAAAATTTTAGTGAAAGGTTGTCTGACTGATTGAAGGTTTCTTTCAGTCAACAAAAGTAATATTGATATTATTTATTGCCCTAATGTTGTGGTCATGAACATGAGATCTTAGTGTAAATTTATTTAAATTATTTATAACATAAATTAGACTGAAAAATGTAGTGGCTACCCCTCTTAGAAAAATGGTCTAGCTCTTACAAATTGCTAATTACTTGAAAGATCAGGGAACTACCTTGATTTAGACATAATTTGTGCCATCTTCATAACTTTCCTGGAATCTCTTAGTGGTGTAAGAGGTCACCTTCGGGGTCCATCGAGGGTCAATTAAGGGAACAACATCAGAAAAAGGCATTTATTCTTGGCAACCATACACAGAACCTGGACATCCTTATCTAATACTCGCCTTCTCAAGACTGCCACTCATCCACTCCTCCTTCCTCGTGATCCAGAAACCATGGCTTGGCATCCCCATGTGACCACCCTGTGTCAATCTCATTCGTCACCAACAGCTGCCGCGTAAGATCCCATATCAGCAGTTTCCCACGGACTACATATTGCCAAAGGCGACTCCAAGACCCCTATATAAATGAAGCCCAGTGAGCTCATCAGTATTAAGAAACCGTATAACAGCCTCCGAAGATGAGCACCCACACAATAGCCCGAGAAACCCACTGTGCTCATTTCAGTAATCTTAACGACTTCATATCATTCCTCCCTATCTGTCCTCAGTTTCGTCATCTAAATACACTTAAGCATTCAATTGGCGTTAGATCTTGTAAAACCCCATCCATCATTCTTTGAAATGTGATGGAAGCTTTACGCAATGCAAAAGGCATCCGAACATACTCGTAATGTCCACTGTTCATCACAAATCCAATTTTTCTTGAGAATCCGGGGCCATTGGGATCTGATGATAGCCACTCGTCATATCTAATGTTGTGAAGTACCGGCACCCACCTAGGTTATCTAGTGTTTCCATTATATTTGTTATTGGATAGTCATCTGACTTCGTTACCGTGTTTAGAGCCCGAAAGTCAATGTAAAACCGATACTGTGGTGTGTCATCGAGAGATATCTTTGGTACAATTACCTCCAGCAAACACCATGAGCTACTGCTTAGTACAAATATCCCGGCCTTCAACTGTTTTTCTACAAATTGTTCTATCAAACCCCTTTGATGGAATGAGGCACGATATGGTTTGCGGTATATTGGCTGTGCATCCCCTGTGGGGATTTGATGTTCCACGAGGTGGATGGCTGGGGGATTGTCTGCTCCAGAAAACAGAGTCGAAAATTTTTCATGCACTGACATCAACACCTGTCTCTCTTCCACTCCTAAATGCCCTAGCTATTTCCCCAGCATCTGCTGGCTAACGGCCTCCTCAGAAGTGGTGCATCGCACCCACTTTTGCCTGTTATCACGACCCGTGTCTACTCCATTATCCTCAATGGGGACTTTGCATATGTCACTCACGTTTGCGATCACTGTTCCCCAGTTCAGAGTCACTTCAGTTGGCCGTAGGTTACTGACCAATGCCATCACACACCCATACCTCCCCACAATGTTAACACTCTGCACCACCCAGCAGTTCTCCTCCTCCAAGCGAGACTCCACACGGCAGGTTTGTCCTTTCTCCCTATGGTCCATGGGTAGGTCAAGAGGAATCAGCACCATGCTCCGCACAGGGATGACTTCCGTGGTAATTAGGCAGATAGGTGAATCAATGCACGGGCGGCGGCTAACTGCTGCTCTCTCGTAGTCGCCTTGCTCCACCTGCTGCCAAGGTAACCCTCTGCGAACACACTCTTCCATCCCACTAGGCTCCTGATTGGGTGGCATGTTCTCGCAGCTCCCCATTTGCCCGCCTCCCACCATAATCTCTCCTCCAGTCCCCTCGCAGAATATGCACCGCAGAGGAAAACATGTTGCCGCTGATGCTGTGATTGTTCCGCTCCCACTCCCGGTGCAGTTTCCTCTATATTCTCACCGTAGCCTCTCCCCAGTTGGATCACACCGCCTTTCAGCAACAATTCCCCTTAATTCAAATCAGTCACAGCACCATTCTTGCGCAAGAAATCCCTCCCCACAATCTGGCATGCTCTCCCAAATAGTCCACTATTGGAGCCCGCTACACCAATTGGATTCCCCCGGCCTTCATGGGTGCCAACACTTCACCGTGATTATATATTCACCGCCCTGTAATCTCATTTATTCTTAAGGGCTGCACACTGGGAGTCTAACCTCAGAAACACTGTTTGGTCAATAGGGACACCTGAGCACCTATGTCTACCAACATTTGTCATAATCACCCCCACTCTCCACTAAGACTGTTTAATCATCCATTTCTCGGTATTGGTCTATTAGTGGTATGACAATACTTATAGAGGTCTTGGGGTCGTGACAGGCCCAGCCCCAATTCCATTTAAAGCACCTCTTTGGGAGTCGATTCCATTTCGATGCCTTGTCAGAGTGCGGTGATTCCTCGCCAGGTGCCCTTGGCATCCTCAATTGTAACACCGACCCCTTCTTTGGTCTGGACAATCGTACACAAAATGCTCTTCCCGATGGCACACAAAACATGCACCCGCCAATGCCAAAAATACTTCCTTTTCCTCCAGTTGGCCGCTCGCTTGCCTCTCCACCTCGACGACGATACTTATAGCTGCTGCCACGGTGGTGTCGAATGTTTTGGGCATCCGCAACTGCTACTGTCTTCCAACTTCAAAAGAAAAACTGTTAAGAAGGCGTCCAATGCTCGCTGATACGCTTCCTCCCTGATGGCCGCCACTCTGTCTGCTGTGCCATAAGTTTGCACGTTCACTTAGCATATTCGATTGGCAAACTCCGGTATCATTTCTACCACCTTTAATTCCTGATAGAAACGGTGGCTTTTACTCGACTTGTACCGTTCACTCAAAATACTCGTCAGTTTCTCATAGGTAGTGGCTCTGCGGCTCTCAACATTAGAGTGCATGAATGACTGTGCTCTGCTCGTCAATTGCATTTATACAGTATGCAACTTCTCCACATCACTCCACTCACTTAGTATCACTGCTCTCTTGAAACGCTCGAGAAAGGCCTCAACGTTCTCCCCCTGGGACCCAGAGAAATGGTCGATGGATGAAAAGAGTGCATAATTTCTCGCCGGATGCTCGCCTTCTGCACAGCGAAATTGTTCCTGCACTCTCGCATTATCTTTCTTCAGTTTCTTCAATTGGTTGCTCAGCATATTCACTGGTTGTTGGAGTTCCATCTCATCACCTGCCATGCTCACTTGAGCTGCCATTGCTGCTCACCCTTATAACTCACTGCCGATATCAATTGCCCTCGATGAACGATCGATTTTCCACTTCTGACAACAGTTGAAAGAGGTCAACTTCGGGGTCTGTCGAGGGTCAATTAAGGGAACGACACTTCAGAAATAGGTGTTTATTCTTGACAACCATACACAGTCAGAACCTGGACAACCTCATCTAATACTCTCATTCTCAAGACTGCAGCTCATCCGCTCCTTCTTCTTCCTCGTGACCCAGAAATCATGGCTTGGCATCCCCATGTGACCACCCTGTGTCAATCTCATTCGTCACCAACAGCCGCCTGGTAAGATCCCATATCAGAAGTTTCCCACGGACTACATATTGCCAAAGGCGACTCCAAGACCCCTATATAAATGAAGCCCAGTGAGCTCATCAGTATTAAGAAACAGTATAACAGCCTCCGAAGATGAGCACCCACACAATAGCCCGAGAAACCCACTGTGCTCATTTCAGTAATCTTAACGACTTCATATCATTCCTCCCTAGGGAAACAAATTAACCGATATATCCAAGGGAATGGCTCTCGCCATTCATAGTCTCAATTCACTCATAAAATTCACTTACAGTGCCTGGAATACTTTCAGGGTGATTTTGTGAACGCACAGCCTGGTCTGGACCATTAGAAATTTTTAGGCACCACACTATTTTACTAGAAATGAGACTTACAATTTTTCATGGTGGTGGTTCCTGGTTCTGGTTCTGTGAACCTGTTCTTTTATCTGGTTCTGTTTTAGCCTTCATACTTGTACGTAGAGAGATGAGTAAATTGCCATAATTTTCATTTGAGGTGAATTACAGTAGTAAATTGCAGTAATTTTTTAAAATTACCGTAATTTACCAATAATTTTTAATTTTCTGCAATGAAAAGCTAAGAGATGACTTAATAGGATAGTCATTATCAATTGCAAGGGGTTAATGACTTTTAATCTATTAAACATTAGTGTATTAGAAATAGAGAGACCTTCAGAATAAACATGGCAGCCCACAGGCAATTTGGTGTTCTTTTGTTGGTTTGCATAATTTTCGTTCAAACCATTAAAATGATACCTCCACAATTACATATTTCACTAGGACAAATGTTCCACTTATGAGTTGTATGTGTCATAATTTGTAATTGAGGATGAATGAAATATATATTGGCTTGGCCTAAAATAGGATACAGTGAATCCTGTATTAAGCGACCAGTGATGGTTCCGGTGAAAAATGGTCGTTAAGAGGGGTGGTTGTTCAAGAGGAGTACGGGTGCCTGAATGGATTGTTTTTCTTTCAGTGTAAGTGTGAGCAGGCATTTAAATTTAAAAATATTGAGAAACTACAGAGATTGCAATTTACTTAAGGCTACACAAATTGTATTTGCTTTATTGTTATTTGTGAATTTCTAAGAAATTTAATGCACAGAGTAGTTTAATTACATATGTCTGCACTGCATAATTATATCGCACAGAAATCTTATTATGAAATATGTACAATGTACCTTAGAGATGAGTACATGATATTCGCAAAAATGCTATTTATAAGTCAATATTATATGATTTCACCAACATGCATAGTAGGCATTTGACTGAATTTGGAAAAAAAATACTATCACTCTGACTTATAAGGTTAGAACATGTCGTAGTTTGGGACCTGCGAGGGATAGAAATAAACGGTCTGAAATACTTCGGAACTGTTACATAAATCAACGATTTTAATAAAAGTGGAAGCTCTGAAATTGAATCCTGACTGCGCAAACATGTAAAACATTACAAAAATAATCAATGCCTTCTTACTACTGATGCTACTCACTTTGAGGCAAAAAAAACTTTCGTATAGAAGTTTGCTTTAGGCCTTTGCACTTTTGTTTTGCAATTTCATTTTCTAAAACATATTTTAGTTCTGTAAATAGTTTATTCATTTTCTCTCCGTGGAAATTTGCTCTTTTCACTGAATTATGACACCTCTCTATAATTGAAAGTGCTTCCTGAGCACTCAAATTCGGTTCTTCAGTTGATTCCAATTTGTCTGAATCATCTTCATCTCTTGATATGGTTCCTTATAAAACAATGCCACCGGAAAAGAGATACGAAAAAATGTGAGTAATGGACGAACTTGCATTGAAATATTGGAATAAATTATGCCATTTAGTCATAAAAATCTTACCTGTTGCTTCTTTTCACATGGAGTCCTCCCAATCACCGCTGAAGTCATCATAGCAATTGGTGCGGTTTTCCTCCTCAGTCACCGTTTGGCTGTACTCAAATCCTGCAGCTCGAGCCAATACTTCCACATCACCTGACGGTATCTCTTCAAATTCCTCTTCACTGCCGGGGCCGAAAAAACCACACTGTTGAAAACACCTCACAATTGTCTTGCATTCAACATCTTTCCAAGCAGAAAGCACCCATGACACAGCATCACTCACTGTTATCCTCTTCGCTAAATCTCGCTGTGGCAACTTCATCCACCTGTCCAATCAAATGTTGCATCATCTGCTTTCTGTATTTTAATTTGAATGTCTGGATAATGCCTTGGTCTAGAGGTTGTAATTTTAATGTGGTATTGGGTGGGAAAAACTGCAACTGGGCATTGGTCAGCTTGATGTGATGGGCGTGACACGTAGCATTGTCAAGAAACAAGAGTATGTTGCGATTTTGCTGCCTCATCTTTTTATCAAACCTCCTAAGCCAATCTTCAAAAATCATTGAAGTCATCCATGCCTTACAATTAGAATATCAAGATACATCCAACTTGGTCATATCCGTGTTCTTGAAGCATCTCGGCCGAAGAGACTTCCTTATCACCAGAGGTGCTTCTTTTTCTCCATCAGCTCTCACACAGAAGCATGCAGTCAATCGTTCTTTGGCCAGCTTTCCACCCTTACACTGCTCTGTCTTAAGTGTCAGAGATTTAGATGGCAAAGTAAGGAAAAATAGCCCACTTTCGTCTATATTAAATACATGCTGCTGTTTTCGGGAACTGACAATTGATGGAAGTCTAACCTTCCAATCACAGCACACTTCCTCCCTTACATCTCCAGATTCACCAGATATTCCATGGAAGGTAATGGTGTGCCGTTTACGAAATCGTTCAAGCCAGCCATTACTAGCCACGAAATCTTCATCACCGAATTCAGCAGCAAACTGTAAGGCCTTCTCCTTTATTAAAGCACCACTGATCGGAATGTTTTTTGACTGTACGACTTTGAACCACTCAAAAACTGCTGAGTTGATTGCTTCGTACTTTTCTTGACTCTTTCTTTTCACTCCTCTGTTCCAGTCACTATTGTGCCACTCCTTCAAAATATCGCCCCTAGATTTTAAAATTCCGTTTATTTGGGTTTTTCCACACTTGAACAAATCCGCTAACCTCCTCTCAGATGTTCCTTTATCTCGTTCTTCGATAACTCGAACTCTATCCTCTAAACTCAAACAAATTCTCTTTGACATCTTCTACTCAGAGATCATTCATATAATGTCACTCAAAGCAAACTGCAACAATTAAAATATGAAGTGACAGTGTTGCCCACGAAATGGCTCGCTGGCTCATTCTTTACTAATTTTTTAGCATACACAATGGACAAAATAGAACTCCTGTAGATAGGGTGAAGCTCACGGACCCTTTCCATGAAGGGGAGCCTGCCGTAAGGAGGGGGTTGTTATCCTCAACTATCTTATTGTTCTGGTAGGTGCAGGTACACATAGACTGGCTATATTTAGACCGTCGACTGGCATAGTAGGCTGATCCGATTCCCAGAATCTGGTAAAACCTCAGATTTTGGTCGCCTAAGAGAGGGAAATTCCCGTCGAAGTAATGGTCGTTGGTCGGGGTGAGGGGTGGTCTTTGAATAGGGGTAATAAATACATTGACAATATGGGCATTACAATCGGTTCCGAAGAAGACCGGTCGTTAAGAGGGGTGGTCGCTGGATAGGAGTGGTCGTTATGAGGGGTTTCACTGTATTTGGAATATATAGGATAAATTACTAATTATTTTCAGAATGGCCCATCTCTACTTGTACCTCCTCTAATGTGTCTCTTTCCACGTACAATAAGCGACCACAATGAAAACTGAGCTCCACTAAATACACTCCCATAATACATGTCACCATTTCACCTCCCGAAAACTTATCCCTTACATCTTTACACGGCTGGTGACCTAACACCCCCTGCCACACACCCATGTGGTGGCTCACAGGGTAGTGTGTAAATGTAGAATATTGTAAGATTTATAATGGCTTAAAGTAGTTAAAAATTAATTTTTTTAAATATGATTTTTCAACAGGGTTTTTCTTGGAAAAAAACATAAAAATTGATTCATATCTATACTACAGTACTCAACCCAGTGACTTGTGCTTTCATGACAGGTGTATTCATCAACTTGGTGTATTATCTGAACTTCTGGCTGGTATTATCTGAAATTCTGAACTTGGTGTATTATCTGAACTTCTGAGTCAGAATATTTAATCTTTGTGAGAAAACTACATTAATTAAAACTGCTCTTTCAATAATTGCAAAGTTGACTGATTTTATGGTGACATATGCGGAGAATTTATAGTTTATGCAGAGAATCTGAAGCAAATAAATACTCATATCCTTACCTTTCTGTCAAAGTATTACTCCTTCAAAGTTTCAAAAAATATAAATAGACCATAGTAACTTTCAGTAATTCAGCCAGAGTCAGTTGTTAAATACCTCTTAGAACTGGTATTTCTTTTTTGTTTCAGAATTTCTCCCTCAATTATATAAAAATGGGATATCCAAGATTGCCAATGGAGAAACGAGCTCAACTTGTCCCTAGCCTTCTCGAGTCTCTGGATGGGAAACCACAGTCGCATCAAGATGGGTCAGTGTGCTAGCGTAAATGACACAACTCAATTACTCTTTCCATTGTTATTGTACTTTCCTTATTGCTGAATTGGATATTTGTTTTTGGCAGGATACTGATGCTGATTATATCAGTATTGGGTGAAGTCAAAGTCCCAGATGATCCTGAAGAGCGATCTAAAGAGTTTGGGTTGGAGGAAAAACCTGCTGTCGCCAAAGCTCTCACTAGTTTTGCCCTTGATGTCCTTTTGCTGCCTTATGGGTAAGTGTGATTGCAAAGTGATTTTTCAGGAAATACAGTAAAACCTCAACGTATTGAACCTCTTTATTTCGTAAACCTCTTGATATAGAAATGATAGCGAAGTCCCGGCCATACACAATGTATTAAAATATGGAAAACCCCTCTACTTAGTACCTCTTTTATTCATAATTCTTCATATATAGAATGGGTAACCTGACCCCATGGCGAGCCATTACCTTGCTACTTCAAAATAGTAATCTTTTTTCATGATGAAAGTTGCAGCATAGAACTTTACAAAGTGATAGTATTCCAATTCCAAATAAAAAGGAGGTTCAGGAGGCTTTAAGATCTTTTGAGTGTTTTTTTCCCTTAACAGCAAAAACAGTAGTGATAATTTAAGCCTCCTTAATGAAGTGGAGAAAGCTGTTGGAGTAGAATATATTTCAAAAATGAAAGAGAGAGACATTGCAACATATTTTGACAAAATGTTAACTTAAGGGTTATAATAAATAAACTGTATATTTTCCATATTCCCATATTTATTCTGATGAGTACTCCCTTATTCCTTTTGACCTAGTCAATATGTATAATTCCATATCATGAACACATATTTAAATTTATTATGTCATATAACTTTGGTACTTAGCAGTTTTGCATTGGAATAATCATTACATAGAAATGTCTGTATTAAACATCACCAGCTAAAACAGAACTTTAAAGCCACATAAGGTTTTCATACAAGTGTTCCTCTGCATTATTGTTGTTATTTGAGTACTTAGTAATTGTTAAGTTAAATTTTATATGGTCAACAACATTTACTCATGCATTTAGATGACTTAGTTTCTCATTGAAAAGTAATGTGCAGTGCCATTGCTAGATAATGACTCTTTTATTTTGCCAAACTTATTCAAATATCCAATTAAAAATGCCAGTCTGTCTAACCTCTTTAATGTGACCCTCTCTATATGGAAGTGCCAAAATTTTGATCCCTTCAGTTTTGATTTACAGAGGTTTTACTGTATCCTTAATAACAGTGAGTGTATGAAATTTGAAGCTTAATGCATAAATTTTACTTCTATGGGAAAAATTCAAATCATACTTTTAATGCTTTCTTTTGGTCACTGCTTCCAGTATGTTCCTCTGAGTAATGCAAGTAACCTGAAATATTATGAAAGGTTAACTGAAATTAGTTAATTAACTATTAAGTGAAAATTGTACTTTTAAAGGAACAGTACCGGGGGACTTAGAATATCTTTAAGCAACATCTGAGAAAATCTTTAAGCAGCATCATCATCCTACCTCTTTTCCTGCCTTCATTACTTTAGTTTTTTTAGGTGGAATCCTTATAGTTAGAGATAGAGTGAAATTATTAATTATGCAGATGATGAGGCAGTAATAGCAGAGAGTGAGAAACAGTTACAGGAAATGGTGGATAAAATCAAGAGGGTTGGAAAACATTTTGGAATGAAGGTTAACATTAGGAGAAATATGTAGATCTTAAAAAAATCTTTTTCTCAATTCTCACTCCAATGTACTTGGCCCACTTTAATACTGAGGCCTCCATGTGTTGTTTCCTGAGTGATAGATATGTTAAATTATACATTTTTCCTCATAAGCTTTAGTGAATGTATCGTCTGGAAGGAGAGTTTTAAGAAGTAACTCACTCATCTTCACAACTTGTCATGGCTTGAAAGACCTCTTCTCAGAGGAAATATTTACGTAGTTCATCCTTCTCATCCTTTTTTGTAATCAAAATACTAAGTATATACTAAGGAACGTATCATAGAATGTACAAAAAATGAAAAATTAGATCTGGTTTGATTTCCCGTTCAATCTTTCAGACAATACAATTAGCCATTACGAAGGCTACTTCGGTTTTCTTGTTTATTGGTGTTTTTCGGGCTCCCCCAGCATTGCACCATTTTTGTGGATGACCATTCCAGCAAAATAGTCGTCCACAAAAATATATTGCATTGTGGGGAGATCCTGAAAAATACCAATCATACAATTACCTGCTTTACACAACACAGTTTTCCTCATGAAAGAGTTCATGCGTTTGTGCAATAAAATGTACCATGTGAAGCGGCCTTTATTGCAGTTCACTTGATTAAGTGTGCCTGATTTCATCCTCTTCTTTCCCATTTTTTCAAAGACTTTAAAAAATTTACTGAATCAGAGATTGTACTGATGTGGTTTATTTTCTTTATGTAGGGTGACTCCAGCCAGTATTCGTGCCATGCAGCGCTCATCTAGGTCCTCCTCTTCTAGGAATGCAGCTCCCACCAATTCTCAACCAAGCTCACCCCCTGTCACTTACCCACCCCCTGGCATGAGTGAATACTCCTTGAGGAGAGTTACCGGAGAAAACACTTTCTCCAAGGAGGAACTAGAAAAGGTAATAGAAGATTTGATACTGTCAGGTGAATATTATGTGTGAAATTCTCTTCTCTGTCCTGATAATGACAGATTATTCCGTCGAAATGTTGGCAGCAGTCAAATATTTAACAGTGTGTGAAGCCCGTCAGAATTTTACCCATAAAACTGGTAAATCAAACCATAGTTTACATTTAGGTATACTGTCCATATAAAAGTGAAGGTACCTAATTTTGAGTATCTCGAAGGGGCAATGAACCCTTTTCAACAAATTGAACTGCATGTTAAGGATTATTCATGTCAAAAATTCTACAGAGGAAAAATCGTGTATTTTTATTATTTATCCTGATGAGGGCTCAAATGTAGATCCATTTATATCATGCTGTGTGCCTGAGATAGTCAAGCTACCTAGGCACCTAACTCTCTTGGATTTTTTGACTGTCAAGATTATTATGGGTTGACGAGGACTACTGAGAGAAGGGATGTACCCACGCTTTGACCAGAATTGGTCCGAATTCACCCTCCATGTCGTACTCCGGCAGACCACACGGCATCAACCCTGAAAGTGAGCCAGGGAGATACCTAATCCCTGTTTTTTTAGGCAACGGGCTCTTCTGGTTCTCAAAGATGTGTGGTAGGTCTTTTTGCAAAAGCGAGACAGACTGCTACTTGTCTCAGTTGTTTCGGTAACCAAACTAATATGAGAACTTCGGGGAGGCGGAGGCCCAATTGAGGTCCTTTTGACCTCAATCCGCCTCATTGGTGTCGGCCTCAAAGGGGCCGTGGCTCGCTTACTTTCCCTACCCATCCTTGTCCCTTCTCCCACTACCATCCACGCTTGGATATAAGCGAAAGCTTCCTGCCCAGGCGGAGGTAGTTACCCCGCGGGTGTAGATTCCCGAAACTGCTGTCAAGATTATTTATACACTTTTTGTCCCTTTACACTTCATTTATTCTTCATAGTATTCAAGTTGATACAAATGCAGGTATTGATACAATAATGTTAGTTAATTAATACAGAAATTTGATGAATACAGTATAAGTCTGGAGCCACTGGCTCGTGCTTTTGTAGGCAAAAAATAATACAGAGCATTGGTGGAGTTTATGTCCATCATTCCCTTACATCAGGGTAATTATTGGCAAAATTACATATGTTAATCAAGTACACTTAATTATTACACTTTGTTATATGTGAAATAAATTATACACGTTTTATCTTTTATACATGTACTCAGGATAATAACAATCCATTTCATTATGTTATCATTGATTTTCTAACAATAAGTTCTTGCAATTTCTTTTTAATTTTGAAATGGTGGTTATGTTAGTTATATTAACTAACTATCCATGTAGAATATTTATAAATATCATATTCTACTATATAAAAATTAGGCTATTCTCATATTAACCTTAGACTTAGAAGCAATCAGGGAAGTAAAATTGAATCTTTATTTAATAAAATGGAATTGTTTCCTTTAGCCAATATCCTTCTTGTGTGAGTGAGGCATCATTTGCGGGTTCTGATAATTCTAATGTCGTTTGTCACATGGAATATTTGCTGAAACTTGGGCATGTGGACTGAAATATCTTGTCCAGGTACATTTACCATAAGTTTGATAGGCCATTGAGTTCTTTCTACCAATTATGCTTATACATGTCAAATGACAACAATAACCATGTTTTTTTTCATATTTGCAGATAAAACTTGGTGTCCTGAGTTTTCTTTCATCTGGAGTCCTTCCCTTGGAGGATATAATATCTCATCTAATAGTTGGTTCTGCAGACCCAGCAGAGCCTGTGTCTCAGTCAGCCTGCTTTGTGTTGACTAGTGTCATAAGGTGTGTTTCTCGACTACCTTTTTGTTTGTGGCTGTTTTATTTCATATCACTGCGTGACCTAAATTAACACTTTTGTCATGCTTTTCCATGGCATAAGTGGCCCATTATTGCACTGCTTTGTGCTGATGGCAGGTTTATTATTACTGTCACGTCACGTAAAGTCACGCACGAGTAATTGACAACTTATGATCACCCGAAGCATAGTTTATTAAAATCACAAATGCCTAGGTTATGTTATATTTATGCATCTCAATATTAATTGAATCAAAATGAACTTGAATTATTGCTACTTACAAAAATTGAGTCAGTTAATTTTTTATCCTTCCACTCATTCTTTATCTTCTGTGTACACAGCTTTGTTAGTAATATCAGAATAATTAAATATTAACTGATGTGAACCACAACCAGATTTATTTGAATTTGCATCTTTGTATCTTGTAATTTAAGCCAATGTCCGAATTATTAAAAAATGGTCATTTGGCTCAGGTGATACAGCTCTTTTAATTTTGTTAGAATTTAATGAAGTTTTGGCGGTGGAATTCCTAGTAACAGCTATACTTCTATTTGGTTAATTTAATAGGATGCGATGAATTTGATTAAATGTAGATGAAGTTGTCACTAGCTTAATTGTATCTTCTAACACATCTTAAGCAACATTTGTAATTTTAAATTGTTCATTTAAAATATTGCCAGAATTTGTTGGAAGATTATATTGTAATAGATAGCTCAAATTATTTCTTCAATTGTAAGATTGTCTTCTATTGCAGTCTTCTAGAACAAAAAAATAGATAACTCAAATTCCTCATATTTTAGTAGGTACTCATAAATAGAGACTGGTAAAAATAGCATCTATTTTTTGCAAAATTAGCATTATTTTTTATCATTTAATAACCTAGAGTAATATTATCTATGCTTAAGTTTCAGTTTGCAGAATACACAAATATATAATTAATTCAAACAATAAGTTAATAGAACTCATGCTACCCTTCCCATGACAAATTAATCTGACACTTGTAGATTTTTTTTCTAGCATGAAAAAAATGGAGAGTTCAAAAAATTGTCGCAAAGTTTTTGGCTTTGCCATAAAGTGATGTGGTAATAGCCAACAGTCAAATTTGCATGTGAGTGAAATTCTGTTCATCAAATTTGTGCTCAGCCAAGTTTACAAACATTCTCTATTCAAAACAGAACAATTAAGTTCAACACTCCATCGGTTGTCCAGCCATTGTATCAGCTTTTTCTGGGAACGGCAAGGGATCGTTTTGCATCATCCAATTCCTCTAGTCAACAGTCATCAGCATCCCGAAATGGATCCTCTCAGTCTGCTTCCTTGTGCCCATCCTGTTCATCAATTACCCTACCTGAACCTTCCTCTTTACCTCCTCCCCCTTCTAAGGCTGAGCTCCAGACAACTCCAGCTGACTTTAGGCTCAGGATGAGTTTGCTGCCTTATATTTGCCGCTCACAAGGCTCTGGAATAATTTACCCAGATTGCCTACAGGTTGGTGTTCATTGTGTTTTTGAGTGTTTTTGGCATAAGTGAAAATTATTTCAGAATGCAAGGTTTATATTTTAGTTTTTTGCCTCATTTAATAAGATGTTCTTAGGGCTGATGTTTCGCTGAGTCTGTAGATACAATTTTGTCTCAATAAACCATGGTACACTTTATGCTTTCTCTTGAGGAGTAGCCATATTGTAAAGGCTCATTTTACAGTGAGTCTTCCATCAACAGCTTATCTGAAATGCCTAAATGCAATGTGATTAAAAACCTTGATAACATCTTAAGTATGCAGAAAAATCTGTTGAAGGTATCTCATAAATTGCTATCGTAATAAATTTTTGAAATTATGAATAGACTTCATGGACTCAGATCTTAGTAAGCCTCATCGTTTTTAACATCGAATGGAATTTATGGATAATCCTTTTTCTCTTATCAGCTTGTCAGAACTGCTTTTTCTTGATTAAATAGTTCTCAGGTTTTACATTTTCCTGGTGCAAACGGTGTACCAATGAAGGCAATTATGTATTGCTCTATGGTGAATAAATTTATTCTTCCAACTTTTTTAAACCTGGTTGAAAACCTCAGTTTTTTTATGAAGCTGTATGTCGGAAAAACTTCCTGTCATTAATTTTTCCCCCTCATCGTTGATCTCTTGCAGATAGTGTATGACAGTCTTTATTCAGCAGACTCAAACTTGAAGCTGAAATTCATCGCCCTTGAGTTTGTCATAGTCATCATTTGTGAGTAAGTACGAAAATGTGAGAAATATCAGTTACTAAAAAAATTGATTTGGAATACGTTACTAACTATGCTTTTTCTTAGTTCCAGTGCAACAAAGTTGCAGACTGTAGGATATGTTCTTCTCTCATGTCTTCTTAAGCTGATTGCTTCAGAGGTCAGTGCAAAGGATTGCATCACTTTATTTAATGACTTATAATATATAAAATATATTCGTATGAAACTTGATTAGGGTTGCCATACAGCCTGAAATAGTAGATTTTTCTGAATTTTATCCCTTATAGAAGGCACTTGGATTGGTTTTTTAAATCTTTACAATTTGCACTATTATGTAATGATCAAGTTGGCTAATTGTTTATTATTTTTTGCTTGAAAATGTAAATTTAAATATATTTAAATACGTTTTGTCTCTTCTTGAAAGTTATGACTAGTGGATGCCCTGGGTTTTTACCTCACCTTAGGGGCAACCTTTAACTAAGTGGATCATTTGTCCTTGAATTTAATTGGGTTAGGAAAGCTTTATATATTTTTTAACCTTGTATTTTTCCAATTCTTTGTACCTCTATGGGTTATGCCATTTAAATATCTTTGAATGTGTGTTTTTTATGCATGCAAACAGTTATTTCAATATGTACAAGGTTAAGGGTAATGCAAATGTTGTTAGCTTTTAGGAATAAATTACTATTCTATATTTTTTGCCATTGGTAATGCTCTTGTTAAAGTCAAAAAGTTTTCATCGTGTCTCTTGTGTTTAGTATGTGAATTTGATATTGTCTTCAGTAGTTCTTGTTACCATCTTTTTTGCTATTCTCTCACTCATTTTTCTTCTAGAAATGCTAGTTATGGTCTTTCTCATGTCTAAATGTAAAATCTCTTTTTTAATATAAAAAGGGAATGGAAGTCAAATTACTGGCCTACCTTGCTGTTGGAGAACTTGGGGTACGGATGCCAAACCTTGTAAACAAAGACTTGGCACTGCTGCTAACGTTTTTTGAAGCTTTAGACAAGGTAATTATGACATAATATTTATGTAAGTATTAAGAAATGTATTGCGCCTATGCACTTAGATCAAAATGAAACTGATACTTGATTTTATAATCACTGTAGGAAATTTTCTACAAATGCATCACTACAAATTAGTTTGCTCTTGAAAGTTTGATGAGCTTTTTCAGATTTTGAAGTTGCTCTCATTGTGGGTTAAATTTGCTAGTCCTGAAATTCGATAGTAACAAATTTGTTTGAATGTCATCAGTGCGAGCAGTTATGTCACTTGGAACCAGGGGTTCTGAAGCTATAGTGCAACCCCCCACCAAAATTCCAATTCCCCCCCAAAAATTCTGTTATTCCTTCCGACTTCCTTGTTTTAAATTTGAATAATTAATATTTATTTATTTAAATAATGGTATCATTAAAGGTAATTTTAAAAAAAGATTATAAGTTAGAACAAAAAATCTTTATTTTTATCCTCAAAATTCTATCCTATATCTTTTTATGCATAATATTTTTTTTATTTCCCATTTGATGATAAAATTTTTCCAAGTCTTAACCCCACTTGATGCCCCAAAAATAATATTTAGAATGCGTCAGCTTACGTTTTTCACTCTCATTGTCCAGGTATTTAAATTTTATTTTATGTATTTTCCACCTTTATTATTAAAATAATTTTTCAAAATCCCTCCTCCCCAAAATTTCAATGGCGCAACTTGCGCTTTGTAACTTCCTCATAGGCACATCTGCCTGGAACGGCAGTGAATGTTTTCCTGCAATGCGTGAGAATATTCTATGGACATAGGGAAATATTCTGTTAACATCCATCTTCTATGATTCTATCAATAGTGGACAGCTTATTTAATGTTGTATATCAAGAGCTCAAAAATATCATTGATTAACCAATATATGTAGCACAAATTCAATAATTGGCAGCACCAGAGGAAAAAAGAGAACATACTAACTTATTAAACCATATCCCCAGGTATATTTTATCAACTGGGAGAGGCTGGATTTTGAGGCTACCTTACAATGCTTGCCTCACAAAGTGTTAAACCCTCTGTGGAACAATTGTTGGCAGCTTGGCTTGACTCTTTGGTTGGATTTTATATGCGTGCTATAGTGCCTTGCAGTAATTAGCGTGCTTGATGTGAATAGGTTGCTGCTTGCCTCAGTGGTTATTCAGCCTCATGCTTGTCATCCACTGTAGTTTTTCAGAAAGATGTAATATCATTTTTGGCAAAATAGAAAGTTTTTTCATTTTTTCTCCCCAGTTTGTATCTTTTGATAATCAAAATTAATATAACATCAATTTATCCAACTGGCTGTGCAGTAGCTGTTTACTAAGCCAAATGTGGAATATTCGTAAAATGTAGGGGATCGGGTTGGTGTGGTGGCTAGAGTACTGGCTAACCATACGGGTGGCCAGGGTTCAAATCCCTGCAGACGAGGATGTTTTTCAGAAGAAACCCGATCCCTACATGAGTGTCTTGTGGGGGGCACTTCCAAGTGGAGTACTCCATCTATCGGATGAGATGTTAAACCGTGGTCCCCTTGGCACCTTTCATTAAGAGCAGGCTAGTGCCGACGCCTGGTTTCTATCCACCCTTCCTCCATTACCTGTCCCCTATGGTGCAAATGATCATAGCTGATGGTCGCCTCCAAAAAATGTAATCCAATCCAATCACCTAATGTTGTCTTGTTAAGTAATTATTTTTTGTTCTTCAATTTTTGCTCATTAGTATTTTTTCTCTAATGCATGAATTGTATTATTTTTCTTTTAAGTTAATATGCAGCAAATCCATCTTTTTGTAAGCTAGCCTTAACAAAGTTGTTCTTAGAGGCTACCTAAAGCTTTCCAAATTTATGTACAAAGAAATTGTGATATGGTGATAGGTTTTCTGGAAAGTAATGAACTATTATTATTTTCATCATGGTCAAGGAATGTCTTAATTATTTTACCTGAAAATTTTAAAAACAATTTATGTTTTCATTATTCTTTTAAAATCGTTTAATTAAATGTCATTGTATTTACTTTTTCTGCTTAAAAAGGTAATTCATTTGGTATCAGATGAAAGTATGTTGAAGTAGAAAGTAAAGTTGCCTCAAGCACCTCACACTGATGCTTAATCTGCCATACTACCCAAGAAAAAATGGATAGTGCCTACACCAATTTTGTTATCATTCTTAATTATGTGTGTAAGGTTTTAAATGATTGCCTGGATGATGGTTTATGTGGATGTTAATTGATTGGCAGATCTTTGTAATTATTTAGTTCTTATTTTGTATTTTAGGAAACTGCTGAGGTAAAAATAGCCATTCGAGACTGTCTTCTAACACTGATGGAAGCATTTAAGGATCTGTGTGAAGGACCGCAACGTAATAAGCTGGAGACTCATTTGGCCATATTAGTTGAGCGAGCCTCTGAGCCTATGGCTAGGATGTTGGCGGTGAATTATGCAGCCTCACTCTTCCCTCCAGACCATGCAATGTCTCGCTTTATCCTACTGATGGCCACTGGAGATCGGTGAGTTTTCGTGAGGTTTTGCACGCTTGTGCATTGCGGGTGATTCCTTAAAGTTAATCCATGGCTAGTCTGGGTATACTCAAAATTGGTCAAAAAAGGGAACACGTCTTAAGGTAGTTTGAGTGAAATATCATTTCACCTAGAAATTCTGGTGATTTCATTTGGCCTTACTTGAACGAAAAATATCTTACTTTTTGAAATATATCAAAATATCAGCAACTTACAGAACTACTTACTGAGATTTTTGACAAATAATACCAGCCCTTTTACATGGGACATGGTAGCTTACGCTCTCCAAAGAGACGTTATTTAAAAAATGAGGCTTGTCCATCTCCTAGATCTCATCCAAAAATTAACAGGGTGTAGTTTCTTTACTTTTTTTTCAAAATAAATCATTTTGTCATTGCAGTATTTATTTCAGAATCGCAAGAAAACCGTCTGTTGTGAAGGAGTTTGTTTGAAGAAGTGGAAAAACTGTGTCAAATCAAAGACATATAGATAATTCTGTTACCTATAATTTCAGTCATATACAAGTATATTATTTATTATTAAGCTAGTATTTAATCCATGCTTCCTACAGCTGCTGAAATCAAAATGTATAATTCCAATATGGTCTCCCACAAGACTAGGGAACTATCTTGCTCAAACTATCTTGAATGTTCTAAGCATGACTTTACCTCTCGGGCTGTGCCACTTAGTGCATGACTTGCCACTGCTTGTTGCATTTTATGTCCGGCAGTCTGGAACATCTTGTCCCTTAAAGCCCATGTAAATCTACTGGGGAAGGGGACGCCTCGGTAGCTTAACTGGCTATAGCACTCGGCCAGAAGTTGAGGGAACTGGGTTCGAGTCCCTGTCATGGCAGATGATTTTTCCTCTGTGGAATTTTGAAATTTGGGCATCATGGGTGACTTTGTAAATTTAATCTAGAAATGGCTAGTCTCGGTATATTCAGAATTGGTTAAATTTAGATAATGTTGAAGTTCTCAAATATAATACATTTGATTTCTTTTGGCATTTACTGCTACATTATCTTTGCACATGATGTAAACCCCATCAACATATTCACTGCCAACAACATATGCGATGCGGTTGTGTATGGCTTCTGCCCTTAGCCACCGATGGACAGTGCGTTCACTCTTCTTTATTAAGCTTTTCCAACTAGCACCATTCCCTCTTCAATGTGTGTGTTGGAGGGATATGTCTTGTGGTGAAAGTATGTGGTTTTTTAATAAAATTATTTAAATCTTATATTTTGTTACAAATATCAATGACAATCTTAATGATAGGGCACCATAGATAGTGAAAAATTTAGTGTAGGAACTGTGAAAGTGTTAATGTTGTGGCAGTCATGTATTATACAAATTTAGATAGCACAGGCTCGTTGGAAACAGTGACTAACATTATTTATTTTTTAAATTTATTATTATAAATTTGGTATTTAGTAATAAACTTCTTAAATACTTTATTTACTCGATGACCATGTACCCTCATGTGAGACAAGCATAAGAATTCTTATGTGGATAATTGTGAATAAATTTTCCTCTGAAGTGTGATCGTATATGGAACAGGCGAGATAATTATGAACAAAGTTGAAGAAATTTAAAAAAATTACAAAGTTGAAGTACATTTCATAAGATAAAAGCAAATTATATATGGGCAAAACTGCCAATTGGAAGCAAAGCCATCAAAAACCATTCACCTGTAACTTAGTATAAGCAGAAAATACTACTAAGAAGCTGCCACAAAAAATCATTCAGGAAATAATATTCTAATTTGGTATTTAAATCATAACAGACTATAGAAGACAAAAATTGCTAGTTAATTACAACTAAACAGCTATTCAATTACAAATTGACTTTCATTATACATTCAGACATAAACTATTATTATTATTATTATTATTCATATTCACTGGCAACATCATGAAATTACCTGTTTTTACAAAACTTTCATATTTGACAACCTGCCTACTTCTTTCTACACATGATTCAGGTTACTTATCATATTGTTTCGGATGCATGTTTGAGGGCTGAGTAAGCAGCAGAGAGGAAGGTGCCGGGACACCCAGTGGGATAGGCTCAGTCTTTCACTCTAATTGTCATATAAGGCTCGCACTTGACTTTTTATATACTACTTTTCATGTAAAACTGGTGTGTGGTACACGGGTAAATACAGTACGTATATATCCTGTTGGTATTGTATATTTTTACTTCATTCTGATTTGCATGCTCTTAATTTGTTTCAGTCAAAAAGAAGTAGCCTTGGAGGCTGGGAGGGCCCTTTATGGCTTTGATACTGAGAAAAAATCTGACAATTCGGAAACCAAGCAGTGCCTCCCTGTGCCCAGCTTTTTAAGGATGAACTTATGTCTCTCCCTCATTGCAGAAGCTAGAGTGCAGTCTAATAAGCAAAACCATCAATCTAGTAATCCAGTATTGCCATTTCCTTTGCTTATAATGAATGAGGTAAGAGATTATGGATTTCTTATTGATATCTAATTATTCCTTTTTGATTTGAAGTTGAAATTGTGGTAAATATTTGTATTTATTCTTAGTTAAACCCATCCTCAAAAGTACAGATTTCTGTTGCGAGTGAATCATATACAGTGGCCTTTGCTAAATTTTGTATCATGAAACTAAGGAATGCCATGATTTTTTTTGTTTCCATATCATCAGGAAGTCCAAATTTGGGATTAGCTCTTTTTTTCTTCAGGACATTCATGCTAGTATCTATCAGAACTGAGGAAGAGGCCTAGTAACACCTTTGTGAATTCATCTATTACGCGTATATGCACTCATTACACCAATGCAATTATTAATTAGCGACTAATAACAATTGGGATTTACATTCATATCACGTATAAATTCCTCATGACTCATCATTTGAGTGGCTATAATCATTCTCAATTCAGCAGTAACATTTTGTAGTTCTATCCGCAGTTACTACATTAATTATGATGGTACAATGAAGTAATGACTATGTTGACTTGATTTTCCCTATATTTTTGTACTTGTTTTGAAAAAAAGTATGTATTACTTGTCTCTGCTCATGCTTTGGCAAATTTATATATTTATGTTGCAATATTGGGTATTCATGTTAAAGTGCCAAATTTTACAATTGCATTGAAAATCATCATGAAGAGGACATACGAATAGATTTTTAAAATAAGAAAATGAAATGGTCTTCTCTTTTTTCCAACTTTTACCTCAAAATAAATGGTGTCTCCCTTTGATCAGGATTTAATTATATATAGGCTAATACAGTGAGTGCCAGTGTGAAGGTCCCTTTAATCTTTTCCTTGGGTTCATCACATTGTGAGAATGTCTTATTAGAGTTCTTGTGGGAATGGCAGTGTTTTATAGGAAATCTCAGAGAAACTTGTGTCTTGGGTCATAACCTTAAATGTCTTGCAAGATTACTAAGGTATCCAGCTGATTAAGATTGTTTTAGGTGTGGAAAAACTTCACTTTTGCCCACTTCTGGTTCATTAAATAGATTTCCCAGTTCCTATTCTCGGCTTTGGTCCTGCTATTGTATTTACTCTATGTAGTACCTCAACCGATGCATCAAACCTTACAACTCTTTAACATAAACCTAAAATAATAATTGAAAATGTACCATTCAACCTTTTTTGTTCAAATGTCATTAAACGCGAAGTTGATTCCCGTACACTTATAATATTCTATTATAAACTTGGAGTTTTATCTTAACTTTTTAATTAAAAATTTCAATTTGTCAGAAAACCAATTGCATATGCATTAAACCTTGAAGCATTTAGTGATAGCATCTCACCTAAGTTTCTTAATCAGTGAGGTCGATGACTTTAATCAGTTGAAGATATTCGTTCTAGTTTTGGAAATAGCCAGGTTTTTTGGAGGCATGAAGAAAGAATAATGGCATCCATGGGAATTTTTTGTCCTAAAAAAATCATCTGCACAATCTATCACCAAAATTTTACAGTTTATAAGTTTAAAAATTTATAAATGGAACTGAGGATCCTGATGGGGATGGGCCATTCTGAAAATAATTTAAAGTAATTTTTAAAGTAAAGTAAATTTAGCATTAATTTCTGTAATTTGCCTTGGTATTTCTCATAATTTACCACAAACCATGAATATTACCATAATTTTCTGTAATACTCTCCTACATTTCAGACATTTATCACACTTGATTTATTCCAAATGATTCTGAACATGTTCTTTTGAGCCAAGTCTATATATCTTTCAACCAGGCTTAATTACAACTTAATTGCATTAAGTGCAATGCATTTGGTGAAATCTTTTACTATTTATATTTCTGAAATATTTGCGAGGCTATCATTTGAAAAGTTGGAACAAAGATTTCTCATGCCATGACAAAAGAAAGCCAAATTACAAGTGACCTGCTGTATTTGTTTTTTACTTTCTTTTTAATTCCAATCCATTAATGTAGCAATTGTGATGGTTTAAATATAATTAATACCTTATTATTGATGTTGGCTTTCCAATCAAATTCTCCATCAGCCATTTATTGCTGAACTTTAAAAATTACTGGAAAAGTATAGTAATTTTTTTAAAACTACCATATTTACCATGTTAATTTACCTCAATAAAAAATAATGGGTATTTACCCATCGTTAAATGCTGTATTTTAGCTGGTTTTATTTCTCTTTGCTTCTCTGAGAACAACTGGTGCTGAAGAATTGAAGAACCAGTTGCTCCTTAGATAATTATAGTTTTTTTCTAAACAATCATTCATTGTAATTTTTCTTTTATGGTTTAGATGCTGATCTACTTGAGGATGTGCCTTCTTAGGGAAGTGAAAATTCCTGCCACCAGAACTGTGTCTTATCACCCCCAGTATACAGTTCCTAAAATAAGAGACTTTTTAAGTAACCTCCTAAGCGCTGAAGAGTCTGAAGGAAACCATAATTCTAAATCCTTGGGAGCCCTCGATAAATACTTGCATCTTATTCAGCAGTACTTGAGAACCCAACCAGGTTATATTATATGTTGATCTGCATGATTATTCTGTTATTTATAGGTAAATATTTGTTTGAATTTTCCTAGATATATGTAAGTTTAATGTTAAGTGAAGTGAAACTGTATGATATTTCTTCTATGTTTAGAAGTCTACGCCCAGTATCATGTATGTAGTATGAGGGTGATTACAAAATTAGAACTTGTCAAAATGTTGGCTTGCTAATTTGACTCTTGGTTCCAATATTGTAAAGAATGAATGTTAAAAAATTTTAGACTTGATGAGACAACATTTAGGGGTTGCACATTGGCTTCAAGTATTAAAAAAATAGATATTTTCTTTTTTTTAAAATGCATACTTGTCTTCATCTGAGAGGCCTGTTGGGCGAGTGGGTGGGTGTTTCTTTTCGGAGGTGATTCTACACGGTTCCAGCAGTGGTGCAAATTTTTTACCCTTTATTTTATACCAGATTGGAATCTATAATAAAAAAATGGTCAGTTGCAGGAACGACAGACATGTATTAGATAAAGTTTTGGGACCCATAAGCCATGGCAACCATTTAATAAATGTTACAGAAACATTCGATAAATTTATTGGTTTCATAACTTATGGCCTTTTGTTATGAGTTCCATAAGTAGCCAAGATGTTGGATACTAAGGATGAGTCGATTCCAAATGTCGATTCTCGATTCCACCGATTCTCAGGCTTAAGCTGGGTTTACAAATAGCAGTCGACTGTTAAGCTCGACTCGTACGTGTGAACATGAACTGCGATGCGAGTAAGAATCGATAGAGGGCTGGATCGAACGTGATTGACCCTGGATTCGAGCTATTATCAAAGTAGGAGGGCGTCTACTTTTCATCATAGTGAAGTGCAGTTAATCGCAACTATCGCAACCATCGCTTTGGAAAAACCTGAGAGTTTGAAGAAGTTGGCGTGGATATTTCTGCCAGGAGACCTCTTCAGAATTATAGAAGAATTTTTGGAGCATAAGTTTTAAGGTATTTGAGAAGTGAGGTAAATAAAAACACCAAAATGTTGACACCAAATTTTCGGCCATTTTTCTCAGAGTGAGAGAGTTTCACCTGATGCTGGAGGTTATGAAAAAATTTCTAGTGTGAGCTCAACCTAAGTACAGGAAGAGAAGAAAGCTTTTCTATTTGTAATTCAAAGATCATGGACTGATATTCAAAGCTAGATACACAGCACAGTTAATATACTCAGCATTTGAAATAGTTAACTTATATGCTTTTGCATGCGGCTTACTCATGGTTCTCGTGTTTTTTGTGGACAAAGAAGATATCAGGATGTGAAGAGGAGGAACCATATAATATAATTCCGTAATATACTTTGGAATAGTAAATACCATAATGTAACATCCTAAAAAGATTCCCTCCTGAAGGATATTTTAGAACAGGGAAGGATTAAAAGAAATGTTGATTATATAAATGTAGCTAATGTGAATATACCAATTTATTTAGCCTTCCTTGCAAAAAATTTAATTATTCAGTGTGTTAAAGCCACTGGTAGCCATAAGGAAGTCTCGATCAAACTTTCCATGCATTGCTGAAAAGATATTTCCAAGTGTTTAGTGGTTATTTAAATTTATTGCTATGTGACCAGTCATTTTTATGGTCCACAGCATCAAAAGCTCAACACATAGAACTCAAATACCGATTACCTAGTTAATTTCCTGGACTATATTGACAAAACATTCACACAAAGCCAGTTCCATTTGGTGGAGAGATAGCAAATTTTTACTCAAGTATTCAATAAATCTTTGCCAGTAAAAATGTATGCATCTAGTTAGTTTGTATCCTCAAAAATTTCGCAAGTAGGAGAAATATCGATTGGTGCAGTGGTGTGAGTGTTGGCATAGCATTGGCTAGGACTATGGTTCGATCCTCATTGGCGTCAAATTTTTTTTGTCATAGCATGAAGTGCGTTTTTCAGTAAACGTCCCAATATTTGCTTAAGAGTGGGATAATGGACATGGTGTTAGTTATTTATACTGTCCGGTTCACCTTTATCCTTGTTAACTGGAATGATCTTTTGGCATCTCTAAGGATATAAGGATAATCACCATTCTGGTTTCATTAGGTATTCTAGGTTTAAAGGGGATTCTGAGAAGAGTTCGTCACCTTCCCTACACAATAATAGCCATTTTGAAGCATTGACCGCTGGCGATACGCTGCGATTGTCGTAGAAGTTGGTGTGGACACATCGTGGTGGTAACAGTTGCGCAGAGAATCGATCACCTATAGTCGATTCCGATTCCATCGATTCCAGATAGATAACGATCGCCGTCTTTCGATTTAGAACGGCGATTGCTGGCGGTAGACGGCAGTTGTGTAAGTCGATCTTGCTTTGTTCGGCTCTCCTTATAGCGGAGAGCCACCGATAGCCAGCAATAAACGGCTATTCCGCTAAATCAAAAGCACCGCGGTGTGGCCGCAAATCTTTCTTTCAGTTCAGTTTCAAAATTTCAGTTTACTTTCCTAATTACTTTCACTTTACTACTAATTTTACTTTTGTTTTTAAAGTGAAAGTAATTAGTAGTTTACTACTTATTACTTTCACTTTATTGCTTAAGTACTAGCCAGAGCCAATTATACTATGAAATTAAACGTGAATGGATTATCCATTACTTTCAGTTATCCGATTAGGTTTCACTATCAGTTACCGCAGGTGATCATTGGTACACTGCATCAGAGTAATGATTTTTACGTCTTTTGAAACTGGCTTGCGAAATTAATGTGAGTCACGTCCTTAAATAACACAAACTCTTGGATGTCCCTGCGACAACGCAACCTGCATATAACCTCCGTATTACGAACCCCTTATAACGAAGTCTTCATTTTTCCGGTCCTGGCGAATTTGCTAAAGGGAGATTGTACTATAATATTAGATGTGTTCCTGCAACCCAAATATTTTAATGAGATCTGTAACTTTATGGATCTTATAACTATTGATTCCATAAATAAATGTTCTTGCAATTGGCCTTAAGCCAGTCAACATGCCGAAGAGTCGAAATTTTGTAACCACCCTTTGCAGATTGGTGATCTACTTCCAGTTGATTTTCTTTATTTGTGTGCCACATGATCAAAAACAATTTTTTTCTCTTCTTTCTAGAATTCATAGTACTTTGCTGCCTGTTGGATTTGGTTGGGAGTTTGCCAGACTACTTTGCTTCCAAATTTTCATCAAATCTGAAGTGGTTGGAGGTATGCATGTTTAATTTCCTCTTTTGAAAGTGTAACCACGTATTGAAGTGTAAGGTGTAACCCCTTTAGGTCCTCAGACGGGCAATTGTTATTCATAAAGTGATTACCTACCTGAGATACATTTTAATATTTAGGCATCATTGATTGTTCAATCCTAAGATTGGTTGATTGCAGCCCTCCACCATTCCCAATTTAATGCTAGTTCCCTTACCTCCTGGTATCTCTTCCTATGTACTGTCTTATTTATTAAGTCCTATAAGTTATTCCCGAGTCTTTCTCTGAGGACTTCTCCATCTATTTTACCTTCAATTATGCTCTTCACAAACCCATTTTGTCTCAAGGTGTGTCCAATCCATCTGATTCTTCTTTTCTGCATGGTATTCTATATGGTTCTTCTTTTCTGTGTGGTATTCCATATTGTCCCTTCTTCTTCTAGTTTTATGTACACTTCATTAATTCTTATTTTGTCTGATCATTTTATCTTCAGCATCCTCCACCAGTGCCAAATTTTTGCCTATAGTTTATAAAAACTTATTTGTTTTACTCTTTTAGAATTTCCTGATTGAAAGGTTCTTACTTGCAATCCTTATTTTTTCACTATTGGGAAAATCGTTGTTGTTCTCAAATTTTTTTGTGTTTTCTCCTGTTGATTACATTTTTGCAACTACCCATGTGACTTCTATTTTATAATGATGTGAAAATTTTAGTTAAATATTAATTGGGGGAAAGGAAATGCTAATTTTATTTTTTTATTTTTCAGAGCTTTGTCTTCTCTTCCTCTGAAGAAATAAGGGAAGTTGGCTCAATAATCTATGGCTTCGTTGTTGCCCATGGATTAGATGATAGTGATTATGATCAAACAATAACTAATCTCCTGCGCCAGTTGGGAAAAAAGGTAAATATTGCCACAGGAGTGGCTAAGTGTTCCATATTATAAAAAAAAAGGATAAACTCATGAATCTGCCACATGCTTACTTTTTAAGATAGCAAAAAACATGTTGCACTGCTGCTAGGTATCAAGTTTTCTTTTAATTTAAATGGTATTTTCAACCAATATTAAGTTAATATCAAAGTTGCTGAAGAAAATCTTACTGGAGTTGGCACTCTTTCAATAAATATTCTAGAATAGTAATTTTTGCAGAGTTCCAATTTTACCAATTATCTGTGCCAAATCTTGGACCATTACATGGAATCCTCAGAGAAAAACTCTTGAATTTTGAATTAACCATCCATCATTATTTATTTGGAGGTGAATAGTGGTACCATTCATATCAATGTCCATTCACATATAATTAGAGATGAGCCATTCTGAATTTTTTTGTAAATTACTGAAGTTTTATTTCATATTATAGTGCAATCCCTGAAAATTACCATATTTTGAGTAATATTCTCCTACATTTCAGATATTTTTCATACTGATGTATGTTCCAATCATATTCTTTTAAGCCACGTCTATGTTTTTTTCATTCAGGCTTTTTTATTACTAACGGCATGTAAAACTCATTTGGTGAAATCTTTTGTGATTTTTACTTCTGGAATATTTGTGGGGTTATTTTGAACAGTTTGAACTCAAATTTCTCATGCCATTTCAAAAGAAAGTCAAATTAAGTGTAGCCTGCCATACAGTACATCCCCGCTTTATAATATAAATCCATTCCATGGGACTTTTCGTAAAGTGAAGCAGCATTTAATTGGCCTTGGGATCGGTTTTAGTGTAGCAATATATATTAATATGTTGAAATCGTAAAAAAGTGCTGTCTGTTTAAAAATAAGGGTAAAAATGTTCAAGAAATATGTAATAAATTATGGGTGTAAAATATTGTTGAAATTTGATTTCATATGCAATATTATGCAGATTGTAAAGTGAACCGATAGTAAAGCAGGCATTACTATATACATTACTACAGGCCGCCCTTGGGGACACTATGTTGGGATGGTATGTCTCAATCAATTGTTCGATGAGCTCGAGACGATATTCCAAGTGCACTTTGGGACCACCAGCATTTCGGTAGAGAACGAATGAGTTCCACACGGCTAATTCTATAAGGTGGAAAAAAAATTTTTTGTAATATATTTTCCTCGTTTTCGGGGAATAGGGTAATCGGCCAGATGTTGGTCCACACGGTCCACTCCCCCCGTGGTATCATTATTATCAATTACAACCTTCGGCTTTACTCTAATTTTGCCCCTTTTTTCCACACGATCCATTATATTGTTGTGGACTGTTGATAAAGGGGTCACCTCCTTTTTATCTTTCCACCGAAGCGCCATGACTTTGCCTTTGGAGGAAGCAATCACCTCTCCCTTCTTCAATTTTCTCTCTCTGAAAGTTTTCAGTATTCTCCTTCGAGTTTTTCTCACTGTATGATACGTGTTGGTTGCCCGAGAAACCAGCAAAGTAGCCAATTCAGGAGAACTATAAAAATTGTCTGTTGTCAAACAGTAGCCTTTGTCTAGTAATGGCCTCATCAATGCCATCACTACTTGTGATGACATAGGCATTTGGTCGAACTCTTGGTCCAATACGGTTCCTCTTCCTGTGTAAATGATACTCGACCACACGTAACCACTTCTCGATTCGCACCAAATAAACATTTTTATGCCAAACCTAGCCCTTTGTAGTAGAATGAATTGTCGCCAACCCAACCTTCTCTTGTATAAAAGTAAACTTTCATCTATGGTGACATCTCTCCCAGGTGTGTACAATGCCTTGAACTTTTCCTCTAAGTTTTGGTATATCGGCCATATTTTGTTGAGTTTTGGATGTGGGTGTGTTTCGGGATTATGCGTGGCATTATTGGTGAAATGTAAATATTGCCTTATTTTCACAAATCTTCGGTAAGACATTGTCTGACCGAAAAAGGGAGAAGCAAGTATTGGCCTACTTGACCAATAAAACTCTGTGTAGGGTTTTCGTATTATGCTTTGCAGCATTACGAGAGCTAAAAACACGCGAACTTCAGACCCTGTCACAACATGCCGCTGAATTTAGCTGCCACTGCTTGGGCCCATGCATGTGCCTGGGAATGAATATTTTCTCCCTCCTTTGACAGTGTCAGAACATTACGAAGCAGTGGAATTTGTGAAATTTTTTCTCACTCTGGAAATAATAGATGACATAGCTAAATACATATTCTATTCTACTCAGAAAAACACCAAAATTGTTGTGACGGGTGATGATGTATATACTTTCTTAAGGATTTTACTTCTCTCAGGCTATAATACATGTCCTCGCCGGAGAATGTTTTGGGAGAATGGAGCCGACACTGAAACTTTTGTAGTGGAAGGCACCATGAGACGGAATCAGTTTGATGAAATATTTTGTTATTTTCATGTTTGCCATAATTTCAACATTGATTTCAGTGATAAGTATGCAAAAGTAAGGCCAATTGTCCGTAAAGTAAATAAGAATTTCCTACAATTTGCTCCATTGAAGAGTTATGCATCGATTGATGAATCTATGATAAAATACTTTGGTAAACATTCATGTAAGCAGTTTTTGAAGAGTAAGCTGGTGCGTTTCGAATACAAAGCTTGGTCATTGGCTTTAAAATCCGGATATGGCATACAAGTCGAGCTATATTAGGGAAAAGATACTTCTCATAATAATTACGGGAAGGAATTTGGCTTGGGAGTGTCAGTCATATTTATTTTTGTAGATTTACTGGAGGCATCATACCCTGGATTTAAATTTTCTTTTGTCTTTGACACTTTTTTCATCAGTTTTAAACTATTGTCACAACTCTCTGAAAGGGGTGTCGGCGGTACTGGTACCGTCCGTGAAAACAGAAGGGAAAAATGTGCCGTAATGTCAAAAAAGGACATGAAAAAATGCGTAGAGGAGCGATAGACCATTATGTGGCAAAGGATAAAAATATCATTGCAGTATAGTGGAAAGATAATAATATAGTTCTGCTTCTCTCCAACCAATTTCGCGTGGAGCCATTATCAAAAGCAACCTGGTATTCTTTGAAGGAGATAAAAAAATAGAGATTCCTGAACCAAATGTCGTAAAAATGTACAACAGATACATGTGGGGAGTCGACCAACTGGACAACCACATTTCTAATTATCAGATAGGTTTTTCAGGGTAAGAAATGGTACACGCCAATTTTGTTTTGGACAATAGATGTATGCGTTAATACTACATGGCTCCTTAGCAAATCATTTAGGTGTAAGTCGGACAAGCTTGAGTTTTTACGGCAAGATTCATTATGCAAAACATATGGTACAATGTGCAAAGTCTCTGGTCCTTTAAGAAAAGGAGGAGTAAGTCAATGCCAGAAAGACTTGGGCAGACATTTAGTTGTTACAGGCCAACCTAGAAAAAACTGTGCTTATTGCAAAAATCAAACTAACTGCATGTGAAACTTGTGATGTCGCTTGACACAATAAATGTTTTATTCCATTCCATTATTAATTTTGTAAAACTGAGGCACTTTTGGCATTAAAGGATCATTTAATAATACATTAAATGAGTAAATATTATTTTAAAACCTTTGTTCTTATTCCTACGAGGAAATATGCTACGGGGGCCAATAAGGAGTGGAATTGTGATTTTACGCCCTATTATCCCAAGCTGTCCTTTTCGACCCCAAAAAAATACTTTTAACAGTTAAAATTATATTCGTTTCAGCTAATTATAAGGTTTTAGTAGAATTTTAAACCATAATTTGCCCTATATTATTCTAAAATACAATTTTGAAATTCTGGGCATTCAGGGGTATTTCGGCTTCCTCAGTTGTGGGCTTAAATGGGTTAATTTACCCATCTCTGAATATGATGTATCAGTGGAATTTTCTTCCTATTATGAATATAAATAGTGTAATCCTTTGTGGTATTGTATTGACATGCAACTTTTTTTCTTCTAGAATATAGACACGCAGCATGGGTGCATATTAGCGATCTGCTACTGCTTAGAACGCCGCATTTACATGAAAAAGAGTCTGGAAACCAAGCCGGAGACAAGTGTGACCTCACTCATATCGAGGTCCACCTATAAGAAGGGAGTCAAGGCAATAATTCCCTTCCTGGAGCACACCAATCCTATGCTGGTCACTGCAGCGTGCACAGCGATTGGCATCATTGGTCGCTGTGCACCTCTGCCCCTTCCAGATGGCGAGTTTGACGAGTCCAAGCAAGATGGGTCCTCTACCAAGGGGAGCCAGCTCACCACCAAATTGGATGTGGTCAATAAACTTGGAGCTGTCATGGTTAACCCTACCTACCTGAACAAAGTTAGTATTTTGATGTCTTTGTTCGTTGAAGGGTGGCTGTGTTGGAAGTTCTGTTTAAGCTTGTGTGTAGTTCTAGTTTTCCAAGTAGAAGTTAGGACAGAAAATATTTTAGGGTTCATCTATACCCCCTGCCTATATGCCCCTCTACATTGAAACTCCTCAATTGCCCCATCAATTTCTTTCTAGCTGTTCTTCATCACTGAAACCCTCCCCTTAGGAATTTATCCCGTGAACAAGTTTTCTTTACCCTTGGCATTCGCAACCTACATCAACCGCGCTTGATAGAAGACATGAAACTATTGTATAATGTGTTTTGTGGTTCTTTTCATAATAATGACCTTCTTTCATTCTTCTCAATCAGCGTTCCTCATCTTTTCCCCGTACTCGTTCTGAAATTCTCTTTTTTACTGGTTCTCCTGTGTTCAATTCACTTGCAGCAAAAAATTCCTCCATCGACCTTTTTTCTTCATCTCCATGCTTTCGATCCATTGTTTTTTAAACACACTTATGTTCCCTGAGAACCTTATCTGTTAATATTTTGTTACTTTTTTTAAATTCTTAATATTTTATATTTATGTACCTATTATACCAACCAACGTAAAAGGCCATGGTGCTGTTTTTTTAGTTATAATTTAAAAATATGGGAACTTTGTTAAACATTCTTCAATAGCCAAAATATTTTTACCATTGAGGTGTATGGAGAGGGTGCAAGCTATCGTGCTCAGTGCTATCTGCCATCTTTGTTAACCCCTCTTGTCCTTGAGCGCTTAAGGGCTGTAGCACTAATTTTGCAATTTTATGGTATTTTCCATCTTAAGTTGCTAGATAGTATGCATTAACTTCTTTAATATACATTGCCCTTTTATAATTTTTAGCCATTTAAACAAATAATAAGCTGCATTTTCGGTGAAAACTTGGTAACATAGATTGTATTCTATAGTACTAAGTAGCCAATATATGTGTCATGAGTTACTTGCCTTAAATTGCAAACAGATGGTGGATATTCTTTTCTTTGCATCAAATAATTCATCTTCTCCCTCGTGCTATCCAGAGAAAAGTTAGGTAGGTGCAGGGGTAACCAACATGGTTGTTATTTCGGTTGTCAGGCTACAATTTGATGATGCAATGCCCTCTCCATCTACCTCAATGGTTTTCACAATTACTGCTGGCCATTCTCAGACAGGAATAATCGCCCTTGATGAATTACATGATCACCCCTTCTACTTTGAGGTAATCCCTACAGTGCTGAACATAACTGTGTCTTAACTATACATTATTTAAACTTATGAGTGAGCATGTACAAAAAGGGGTTGAAAAAATTTGTAATGTATCACTAATTCTGTCGCAAGCATAGTGGGCTGCCCTGAATTGTAGATTTCACCCTGCAAAGTAGTCCTATATGGTAAAATATCATGCAGTGGGTTAGAATCGCTACGCTATAGTTTTTAAAGCAGCTTGATTAATCACCAGTTCTCAAAGCACTATTAATAATAATAATAATAATAATAGTTATATCATGGGGAACAAATGTACAAAACATATGTGGCACAGCATTAAAAAAACTAGATTTTGTTAAACATATAGTAGGAAGGTCCTGGGGTGGAAAAGTAAAAGAGATGCTACTTCGCTCTGGTTAGGCCACTCCTCAAAAACGCCTCACTTCATCTCTAGGTCTGACAGAAGTGATAAAATAAGAGGGATACATTACCGAATACTGACACATTGCCAAACAGATAGGTACAAAAACTCGTTCTTTCCACGCACAACAAGCGACCACCATAAAAACTGAACTCCACTAAATACACTCCCATAATATGCGTCAACATTTCACCTACCAAAACCGTATCCCTTGCATCTTTACACGGCTGGTGTCCTTACACCCTATGCCACACGCCCATGAGGCAGGTCGCTGGGTAGTATGTAGATGTAGATTGGATTTATCACGTGATTCAAGTACGTTTTTATTATTTCAGGAAGGAATGAAGGTGAAATTGGAGGCTGTAAAAGCTGTGGGCCATTTATGTGTGGGAGAAAATTTCCCACATCGACAGCTTGTCATTAAAAAACTTTTTGATTTGGCTCATGTTCAAGTAAGTGAAAAATTGTGTTATTGATGTTTTTTTGAGTGCTTTTGGTCAACATTCAATAGCATTTAGTTGAAGTATATTAATTAAATATTGAATAATGTCACTATAAACTTTTGGAGGAGTTATGAAATTGGGGCTAAGTGTTTACAAATTGCATGATTGACAATTGGATCCATGCTCTAGGGATCTTTATGATGTTCAAATGGCTCAGAAACTGATTCCTACTTTGAATATCTATGGAGGGGATAGTGTTTTTAAATGGAAAAATTTCTTGATTTTCTCAGGTTAATGTAAGAATGGAAAAAACCATGACCTGTTGCATACTAGGGCCATTGGCATTTGCTAGTTCTGATCCCTGGAAGTTTTCAAAAGACTCTAAGAATGCAGTGGAAAGTTGTGGAAAGGATGACTCATGTGATCAAGTTGGTACCTGGATCTTGGATGAAATACTCACAAGGAGTAATGCAGATCCATGTGTGGAGCGCAGGAAGGTAATGTGCCGCTTTTTTTATACGAAAGCTCCGAAAAAAGAGTTACAGAGGTTCTAATCAAAGTCATTTACAATTGTTAGAATAAGTGTGGGTGAAGTTCAACTTGGAACTATCATTTGTTGGGACTGGGATTGGAACCAGATCCCCTGAATTTGTATGCAGTGTCTTTTTCCTCAAATAAGCTTACTGGAAACCTCTTTCCTCAGCATTCAGCCCTTAGGTATATGTATTCAAAAGAGCTTTTAAAAGAATTAGGTGTTCTCACAAAGAACCTTGCAGACAATGCCACTAGGACTTGCATAAGAGTATGTGCATGATACAAATTTTTAAATGCACAAGTATTTTTTTTCTGAGGCAAGTTCTGAGCATGTGTGTGACATGTGTTTTAAATTGGCTTTGCCCTATTCAATAGTTTCTGCCTTTAACTTTGTAAAACTTTTCCATGCTCAGGAATTAACAAAACTAGGTATGTAAGTTTTATGTAGATTTATTGTTCCACCATATCAATCCCCCCTTGGACAACTGCTGTCCCACCCAAGAATCCCTTAACCCTACTCCCCTCAACCCTCAGACTATCTGTTGGAAGAAGCAATGACTAACCTCCACCCCCCCTCCTTTACTTATCCCTTTCTCCCTTCCCCACATCACACACTGAACTCCTCCCAACCCCCTTGACCCTTTCTCTCCTTACTCTCCCAAACCTTTCCCCTTCCCCCCACCCACAACCTTTGAATACAAATGACTGAGAGCCCTGTGTATTGTACCTGATGATAATTTCAACAGATTCAGGTGAGATATTGTGGAAGTTTGGCATATGATAACAGAAACAACAATTGCACTTTTCATAGTGGACAAATCATTCGCCTGGATTGGGAATCGAACCCAGATCCCTCAATTTTGCGCCGTGTGCTCTAACCAATTAAGCTACCCAGGCGTCCTCTTCCACTATGAATCTCATGGGGGCTTTAAGGAGCATGTTGCCCTCACAGGTATCGTGCATATGATGCCAGAGGTACCTGTATGCAAGCACTATGCGCCATAGTCCACGGAGTAAAGCCCAACTTTAAACACAATTGTGTTTACTTTGGATATTTTCAAAGAACCACGGAGCTAAACACACAGTAACTTCAATGGAGTAACCTGCTAGTGATCGCACAATTGTGTGAAATTCACATTGGAAAAATCATTTCCCCCTATTGGGAATCAAACCCAAATCCCTCGATTTCGTGCTGAGTGCTCATGCCAATCGATAGGACTAGGCGTGAAATCGAGGGATCTTGGTTCGATTCCCAGTCTGGGTGAATGATTTTTCCACTGTGAATTTCACACAATTATGTGATCACTAGCGGGTGACTCCGTTGAAGTAACTGCGTGGCTAGTTCCGTGGTTCTTTGAAAATTGCACTTTTCTACAAGATCTGAGTATATTGTGGAAAAGTGCAATTGTTGTTTCTGTTATAATACCTGATGATGTCGACTATTCATCAAAACTGGTGGTACAGTAAATACTCTACATAAAACTCACAAAGTTTTGGCTTTATCCTCATGGACTGCAGGACTGAGCTCACAAATTAAGTA
This sequence comes from Ceriagrion tenellum, assembly GCA_963169105.1. Classification (NCBI taxonomy): domain Eukaryota; kingdom Metazoa; phylum Arthropoda; class Insecta; order Odonata; family Coenagrionidae; genus Ceriagrion; species Ceriagrion tenellum. Next base: position 46,417,816 of record OY720644.1, on the reverse strand, counting down.
CATGGTGATGTTACATGCGACATACTTTTTGAGAGCTTCTACATTGTTCCTTCAAAGCCACAATGTAATCGTCAGTTAAAGGAGGGTTAACAGGTTGAAGCTTTAGATTAGGATTTGGGGAATCTGGGTGCAAATAAGAGAACAGGCCTGTGATATTTTTGTCATGACTCTCTCATTCTTGTCCATATTGTCTTTAAGCAATTTTAGTTTGAGTTACAATGCTTTCATTTTTAAAATTATGTTGCCAGCTTGATTAACGCAGGAATGAAGAGACTTTGGCTGTGACAAGAGTAATGGATACAGACAGCCCTTATGGCTAGTTAGAGATTTTCAGATATTGCAAGTTAACGAAACCACTGAGTTATTGCTTTGTTCAGCTGTTTGAAAGGGTTTTTCTTTTATTTTGGTCTAAAACCTAGAAAATATTTATTTGTCCTAGTATGTTCTTTTGTTTTGTGTTGTTTACACAATAAAACAATTAAATGGCTGGAACAACATTACATCTACAGTAAAAATATGGTTACCAAAATACCTACCTTGGTTGTTCTAGGTTATACCATAATTATTTCCAAAAAAAAATATGTATGGCAAATTTGTGACTTCACAAAAGCAAACATCATTGAAAGGAATGAAAAGTCACAAAAAGGAAAATATTTTAAAAGTAATTTTGAGCACAGCAGAGGAACAAATTCCACAAAATATGAAAATGGCTATGTCCATCATTCTGACGTAAAGCTGAACTATCTTACTTGAAATTATACTCTGTGTTTGGATTGGTTATGGCACTATGAAGTACACCTGGGAATGTTGTATCCAGGAAACCTTGATCAATAATGGTAAATTATCCATAAGGAATCACAGTTCTCTCCTTTCACTTTAGGTAACTTCAAATAAAGCCATTGGTATTGTGATTTGAGCAAGTGTTATGAATCAATCAAACACTTTTCTCTGACATCATTATCTTTGTAACTGCATAATTAGATACTGAAATGCCTCTTTTCCTTTAGGCATGGTTCCGATGGATTCCTGTCTTGTTGAGGTGCTGTACATGTGAAAGAGAAATGACAAAGCATTTACAGAAAGGAATTCCAGACTTGGTTGACCTTAAACTGGAAAAAAGTAGTAAGTTGTTAGCACTTGGCCATTTATGGCTTCGTGTAGATTGGAATAAATGATAAAATTCATATGAAATGTGAACTTCCCTATTGTTTTGAATCTTGAACATGTGCTAAGATTGCTAGTGCATGATTTTGTTCAAATTCAAAGGTTGGCTGCCGTTGTTAATGTTTAATTCTCAGTGCATCTACACCATCTACAGAATATGTTATTGGTTGAGATAGTTTTCCCGTTGAGTTTCCTGTCAATATGTCAGATAGTTCGGCTGCCAGAAATGGCTGCAAAACCTTTGCTGAAGTTTCAACGCTGTAAAAAATAGATTCACCATTGCAAATGTTTATTCCATTTAGTGATTTTTTTGTTTTACTTCTATAACTTATGGCTTTAATATGAAAACTGTAAAAAATCTATCATTTCTGACAAAAGGGTAACCTTGCATGAGAAAGATGAGGCCATCAGCCTTGCGCATTTAGCCATGTTCTGACTCTGAAAACATAGCCATCTTCCCTTTAACACCGTGTATTTTAGCAGTGCAATTTTAATCGATTACAGGACCCAAGAGCTAATATAACAAGTGAAATTTATGTTTATATTAATATTAACCTTTGTACGTTCAAATAATGCTTGCTTTGATTCTTCAATTCACAACAGTTCGTAGCAATCAGGAAAAATAACATATGCCTATAACATTGTCTGCTTCAATGCAATTGGAAACCTAATACTTACAGAATACCTCCCATTTCACTTGAAAACTATGTTCAAGTGTCGTTGGGGAAACTGTGTATAACTGTCAGTTCCAAGGCTTAAATTTGTCTCCATTAATCACAAATTGACGTAATGACGTTTGTCAGGATTGCCTTCAATATTATCTGCTCCAATATCGACTGAAATTGAATACCTTCTGATCTTGTCCATTTCGCATTCCAAGTAGTTTCAATCATCATCATAGAATTTGCTGGGTGCAGATGTTGGTTCTTCTTCAATAGTCCTCAATTAATTACACATGTGCATAATTGATATCACAAATGCATACAATTTCGTCTTCTCCAGTACTAATTGTGAGCATGGTCTGGCAAAAAGAGGCCTAGGGCATGGATGGAAACAAATAACTGTTCGCACTTGTGGATTACTGATGATCACTGTAATAATGGAATTCAAAAGCTGCCCAAAACGTATGGTCAACTCACTGCGAAAAGAACTCTACGGCATATGGGCAACATTTTTTTATTAGCACGCCTTTTGCAGCTATAAAAAATATAAATGCACCAATTATCATTCATTTTAACGAACTCTTAATTGAAAATAGAGGTGTTCAATCCCTCACGAAGCTCATCCCTACGGGGTCAAAGCAAAAGGAATACAAAAAATCAAATGCAGTCAACTGAAGCAGAGGATAAATACGTTCCACTCCAAGGAACTTTGGGAAAGACAATAATATTAGTTTGAATAGTAACATTAGAATTTGTTTAGACATCTTATTTGTTCTGTTTTGGCAGCCAAATGCGAAGCACGATTCTATTTCGCTCGCACAGATGACTTCTCGTGGCACTTGCCTTATTTCCCCTAATTACAATATGAAACGCAAGACTATGGCACGTTTGTTGATTTTGGAGGCAGCTGCAAGCATGTTTAATATGCTAAAATCCTCGATGGGCTCAATATATCCACTGCTGAACCACAACAAAGCCACGTAAGTCACCAGATTTCAATGCTTTTGCATAGGATCACCCAATTTTTTCATAGTCACAGCATGGCTAAATGCGGAAAAGTGATCGTCTAAGCGGCTTCAATTCTCCCTGCTGGAGAGAGCTTCAAGGCTACCCCTGTGATTTCTGACATCACAGCTAAAGAGCTGTTCAAGTAATACGTACGACGATTAATGCCATTTCTGACCTCCCCCCACATAAGAAAATGTAAAATGCTCCCAACCCTCCACCCCCTTCCTCTCATTCTTACGTAATATGTTAGATATTTTTATCTACTCTTCCATAAATGCTGGCTTCTACTGTTTCATCTTTCCATAGAATCCATCCAATGAAGTGACCATCCAATGAAATAATCATCCAATGAAACTTTCAATTCAAAAATATTTACTCAATTATTGAGTGAGTTTATTTTTAGGGATAGGTATAAATAAACCAAAGAGTAGCTGAACTAGATATAATAGAACTATCTTATCTCAATAGGAACATGTAATATTCATTTTTAAATACTAAAAATCAACCGTGAAGTTTAAACAAAAAACTAGATTTTGCCATGAGGTCGCTATTTAACCCATGAGAAGGTTAAAATGTATTCAATTTGATGGTATGAAGACTTGCAACTTGTTACATTGAGCTAAAGTAGAAGCTTGGGGTGTAAGAAACACCCCCATGCAACTCTCCTCATGTTAAACTTGTAGTATTGTTGACGAGTAAGAAAGTTAACAGGTGCATTTTTACAGCTACCTTACCGGCGAGGGAGGGAACCCCCTCCCTCGCCTTCATTGCCCGCCCCAGGGTTTTAGGTGACCCCCTCCCCCTTAGTTGGTGACGTAGTTTATGCTCGACCTCTATGGGTCATTATTGCGAGGGCGGCATGTAGCAAGAAGGCCATTTTAGCAAGTGAATATTTAGCCATTGTTGGTCATTATGTTAAATGTGTACATAGTTTGTTGGCTATTAGTTGAGTCCTTGGCACTACCCGGGATAATTCGAGGAACGTGACTCCGAAGCTCGCCGACTTTAAATTGCATGGTGGAAGTCAACTCTGATTTTGATGTTGGTAGCTCGAAACCTGCTGGTCCTATTAAAAAAGGACGGTAAATTGCTTTTAATTAGTGATTGAGTCTTCCAATATGTCACGATTCGACAAAGTTAATTCGCCTGCTATTTAATTAAGTGAAAAGGCAAATCTGTCACCTACTTGTTTCTTTCTAAGAAAGAATTTCCAGACAAAATTAAGTTGTAATATTTGTGAAGTTAACAGATGAATTGGTCCTACAATGAGTCCAGCAATTGACGAGCCAAAACACCCCTCTCACTCAAGACAGGAATGTTCTCACTGCTCTTTCAAGAATGTGGCGAAATTCATCCACGTGAGACTCATTCGGCAGGAAAGAGCTGTGTGTAATCCGATAGTATCACCCCACATATCTCTGCCTTCGCGTCATCTATCCTAGACCAGCATATCTTTGACCCAGTTGGCCTCCACTAGTGAGGAAAGGGTGTGGGCCTCTGAGCTGGGAAAGTCGCACGAAATTTGAGTCAGAGAAATATGATACCTGTTGGAAAAGGTATTCGGTATGGTTTTGAAAGAAACTGACTCTTTCCATGTTGTTAAATACAGTAACCCTGAACCCTTCTCGTGTTGTTAATTATCGAGCGTAATATTTTCGGTTTTCTTCCTGTAACGCCAGCACCATATTGATGGAAACATGATAGTACTAATAATACCATGGATGTAAAGAAACATCATTAGGACTATGTTTTACATCTGTCCAGACTTGCATTCACACTATGATTTCCGCCTAAAGTCGTAAAGAATTTTCATTCGTATTGTGAAGTGGCGAAATAGGCGTCATAAGTGTGATATATTGTAAAAATGTCATGGATTGTGTCCTTAGTGCAATTGGTCGTGGTTCTATTGCTAAATGATCACAAGGGGTGCTGTTGTGACTCTTTTCAGCTATACTCTTTCAATTCCCGATCAACTAACCGTGATCTACTGATTATTATAACAGTAATGATTTAGCACCACTTACGAGTACCTTATTTAATTCTTTTCTTTGATTAGTCCCCTCCAGTATTACAACCCCTTCGACCATTATATAAGTTCGATACCATTTAACCACAATATGCCATATTTTTCCAGTGATTATTAGGAATTTGCCACCAAATGTCACCAGAGATCTTGCAGTGCATGGAACATTAAGAGTATGAATAAATGGGACACTAGTGGATAGTTTTTTCACAGCTAACTTCGAGATTTTGTTAGTATTTCCATTCATTTACCAAAACATTGCTTCAAAAGCCCATTAGTTCAGGTTCGCCTTAAGTTGGTGCAAGGATTTAAGGGGTTAGCATTGAAAAATTACCCTGACTGCTATAATGAGGGCAGGCTATAACAAATGATTTTTCGAGCTTTGTGCGAACTTGCTATAGCGGCCTTCTACTGTACTCAATTTACTGTTAAATGTTGCTGGGGTTAGTAGTAGTTTTTCCATTTTGTATATGTGGTTCAGTTCAATCTTGATTTTCTTCAATATGTTTGCTTAAGTTTTTCCTTTACCTGTCTGCTTCAATTTTCTTTCAGCATTGTCATCCATGCCGCCAACTTTGTTGAGGCTTGTGGGATCAAGTCCATCAATTAGTGAGGTAATGATTATATGAATTCCGTTAATTAAAAATTATTTTCTTTATTTATTTGCTTATGGATCAAAGTACATTTATGGTGTTAGAGAAAATGCACATCAGTAGAAAATAAGCTTAAAAATCCACCCATAAACTGAGTATGTATGTATTACATAATTACGGATGATCAAGTTGCATTTCTCAAACTAAAACCATGGTGAACCATAATTTCAGTGATTTATTTATATGATAACTTTTCATGCAGTGGTCTAAGTAAGTTGGATATGAATGCATTGCCAAGTTAAATAATTTTCTGCCAGCCTATCTATAGTAAATCTTTGATACCCATTTCCCACAGGATTGGGTTAGGGTTTTACTTGTTCTCACAGCAGCCTAGTGAAGAGATCGAAACTTCCTGGTGTGTTGCTGATGCCCTGCATCCGTTATGGTAAATAAAATGTACCTGTTCGGAAATGGAACAAATTTTAGATCTAAACATCAGATTTATGAAGAGAGGATTATGGTTTATTAGCAATGATTCTGAATAATTATAGTAATAATATTTTATTTTGTCCAAAAGACACTATACAAAAATATAAGTATCAAGTAAGTGTATTGGACACACAAAAAAAATACAAGAAAATAAGGTGTACTGTTTAAGTTTCATGTAACATTAGATATTCATTGAAACTATAAAAACATAAGTAAATGCCATGCACTCTGAAGATTTTTTTTTGCATGAGGGGCCAAGTCACATAGTATTATATTAAACATCTGGTGAGAGTAAAAATCTCTTGGTATGACATCATAAGAAAGTGTAATGTATTTAAGACTGGTTTTAGCATGTGTCAAAAATGAGAAAAAGATACCGAAAGAGTCATGAGATATAATTACTATTTTCTTTCTCTTGTCAAATTCGTAGATGGCAAGCTACTGAAATTTTGCTAAGTTTGCGAATGAAGAGAGTTCATTCATTGCTCTGTGACATTTGCATGAATTGATTCTATCAAGCTGTAACGGGAGCCTTGCTGACACCTTCATGCAATGAGTTATAGACTTTGGTTTGATGTCTGTTGTAATTTTGTGTGATTGATTGTTCTTAAATCTGGTATGTGATATACCAAGCATCTTTAGAAATCTACTGTATGTGTAAAAATAAAAAGTGTCGATCTTTGCCAATCAATAAAGGTTTTTTTCCCATGGAATCTGAATTAGGGTCATATCCATTTTCAGGATTGAGTTCAGGGACAGAAAAATAAGGGATATGTTTTGGCATAATTTATTTTCCTATAAAAAGTTTCTATGTATTATCATATTATGTAGCTCATTCACATTGGCTGAGGGAAAAAAGATACCTATAAAGTTCTGCCAACCTATTTTAATTGGAACTAATTTTCTTAGAACATAATCTCTATAGTTTAATGATGCTTTATTTTTTCAGCACCCTGCCCCATTGCCTTTGCAACCAATGCCTACAGTGTGGAATCCCAGTCTCAAGTTACCTCCACAAAAACCTGTACTTAAGCTATCCAAAGTTGTCAATGGTAAGCCGACTGATGAGTGCTAAAATTTCATTTGCAATACTTAGGTAATTGTATCAACTCCTTTTTTTCTATTATGGAACACATAAATGAAGGCTGAATTTGTTTCCTGCTGATATGAGATAGACAGTCATGTAAGATTGATTGATTTTCTGCTTGTTACAATATTGTGATCATTCTAAAATGTGTGTGTGAGAGCTATGCATTTATCTCAGATTTTTGGCATATTCATTGAAGTTCATCATCATATACACGTTTTTACTGTTGTCTATTCTGTAACTTAATCAAATGTACTTATGAGCCTATTTATTGTTGTGATACAATTCAATAATGAATTATTAAATTTTTCTCTTTGCTAGTGAGTTGTACCCATTCTTCTTTAAATGAGAAATTTTTACTTCATATTCTATTAAGATGAATTGAATGATTCCCCTGTATTGAGACAACATATCACAAATTACTAATATCTGTTGCAGGAGTTGTTCTATCTTGGAATGTTAATTTAACTCCAAATCATGAAGAAATTGAAAAGTACCAATTATTTGCGTACCAGGAAAGTAATTTACCCCCTTCAACATCTCTATGGAAAAAAGTTGGGGATGTTAAGCCACTGAAACTACCCATGGCTTGCACACTCTCTCAGGTATGAGTTCTCCATTTATTTTGATTTCAGTCAGATGGTAGAGCATGTGTGCATCATCAGTCACATCTCATTTTAACTGTAATTTAAGTAGTGGAGTGAACAGTCAAATTTATTTCCATATACTACACTGGTGCTTACGGCTTTGATAGGTGAGTCTATTAAAATAATGTATACTGCTAACATTTCGGTGTCACCACACCTAATTCTTTACCTTTTTGATCACCCCAAATGGCTCACCTGAAAGTTCCTTGAGTAGTAAATCATTGATATATAAAAATAATATGATGCATTTGGTTAGCACAACTTTGGGACTTCTTGTTAAGTATCCTGTGTGCATTTTATATGGAAAATCACTCCCTGAATCTTGCATGATATGGACCTGAAAGAAATCTTGTGCTGATATTCATGTTACCTCATCAGATATCATAATAAAACAAAAAAATAACACCAAATGGCTGTAGATTTTTGGCACCTCACATGTGGAGAGACAACCACTCAGGGGGAGTTATTCTGCATCAGGCCTCCGCGTCAAGATAGGGAGCACACATCCCTGTAGTTCAATGCCAGAGCTGTGTAGGATCTGGTAGAGGTGCACTGACAGGAATACATGCACATACACTCTCAAGGGAAGGGGTAGAAAATGTAAGGTCCAAGGAGTTTTTTTTTGGGGATCAGGGAGAGTTTCACTGGAAGGAACAAGCGCAAACACACAAAACACTCTTGGCAAGGGAAGGGGTAAATGTGAGGTGCAAAGCATATATGCATATTTCAGCCACACTGTGGCCCTCTTCAGGGCACTGAAGGAAGAAAAGTCACTAACAACATTTATAATTGAAGTGCAATACCATAATAATGTAATATATCATAATCTCCATTAGCCACCATTATCCATTTCAAGTAGCTTTGTTTCATCTTGATGGTCATAGCATATCTACCCCCCTGGAGTGAGGAAGATGCAGGATGAGAAAAAAGCTCTTACTTGACCTTTCCAATGCACCATTGATCCTTTCATGGAGTAGAAGGGTGGTTGTGGGACTGTGGAAGTCACTTGTCTCCAGTTAGGTCAGATGCTAGGACATGAACTCCTGGGTAATTCATGATTGTGATTGGGAGTGAAATTTTTTGGTAAAGACAGTACATGCTTATTTATTGTCCAACTTTTTGTACACAAATTTGGTCAAATATTTGGGGGCTGTGCTAACAGCAGTCAAACTTATGATGGCTTATTTTGGCCCAAAAAAATGTGGTAGCTCTTTTAATGTAGCTCCAGGCCACTGGCCTTCACCGTAGTGTACTATACAAATCTCCAATTTTGGTGGAATCATAGGTAGAATGAAGGAAGAGTGAGTAGGTGCTCTTCCTCTGTTAAGGGAGTAATCTCACAGTGAGTCAATTGCATCATCTCCAGTTGACATTCATGACTTTTATTTGATGATTTGTGGGTTATGTAGGCCATTTTTTTAAGTTTCATGATTAGGCCGTTTTCGAACTTGGCAAACGCCTAGTTAACTTGATTCCAAGACCGACTGGGTAGAATCTTGACTTGACACTTTCGTAGGCCTTTTACTGTGGAAGAGACACCATGCGGCCTTCATTTCGTAAAACATACGAAAAGCGCTATCCGTGTCCATAATTATTGTGGGTGATGGAAGTGGATTACTTCTTTAAAATGCTTCCCAACCTTATACGGCAAAGTAACAGAGAATATTATTTTTTAAATCTTATTGATTATGAATAAAATAATTCTCATATACCATAATATGGTGATTAACTAATATGCTTCGATTACTTGGGGCTGCGAAAGTGGACGACATATCGCTCACTGTATTTCACCACAATCAACGTCTTTGTGCAAAAAAAGGCATAATATTTTTTGCCTGTATGAAAAAACACGTAACAATATATTAATGCATTACACTCCGAACTAACTACCTATGATCTCTGACTGTTGACTGATAAATACGCGCGTTGTAACTAACATAATTAAGCTGAAAACAAATTACATTTACTCTAAAGGTTTATTGTCCCACTTCTTTGATGAATGCTGTGAAAACCTCTCCAATGTTAACGTTATTAACAATTATTATGTTCGTTAGCTAACAATAATGCTGCCAATGAAATTATGGCTACCTTAGAGTACTTTCCATCGGACCATAACTCTTTCATATAATTTCTGTCATCATTATTTCATTACTTTTCCTTCCACAGTAAGGAAGATAGATTTTGTAGGTTCAATGAAGTAAACAAGGACGGTACATTTACAATGTATGGAATTATTCACACAACTATTAGGTCTTACTACAACACACATAAACAACTATCTTTTATCAGTATATTCACATTTGAAAAGCCTTTAAATATAACGAATTCATCAATTTTTCCGCAAAAAAATAATAAATATCACACAATTATACGTAGTAATGATAAAATAGTATCCATTTGAAAGTTTCTTCACTTCTATCTTCCGTACAAGCCCATATTATCACACCCCGAGTTCGAACTTAAAACCTAGCAAGCATAGCAAGTCTCCTTTTTCGTTGACTTGGTATCTTTCCTCGATAGCTAGTGAACAAGCGCTTGGTGATGACTTGTCCATGACGTCATAGCTTTCGATGCGTACTAGGTTTCAAGGCAAGATGCTAGATTTGCCAAGTTCGAAAACGGCCTTAGAATCGAAGTTGCTGACATCAGGTGGCAATTTTGAGAACCAAGGTTCATCAAAAAAAGAAAATGGGGATTCGATGTCCTAGTAAATTACATCCTCATGTTTTAGTTGTGTAAATTGCTTGTTTAATGCCCTTGAATACATTTTGTAGTGAATTAGCTCGACCAGTTGTGTAAGTACAACATCTAGTAAGTTCAATTTTATATTTATGAAAAATTCTGAATTTGAGTATCACTATTTAGTTTTAATGTAGCATCTGGTTTTCTTTCCTCTTTTCAGTTTACTGAGGGACATCGATACCACTTTGCCATAAGAGCGGTGGATGTCCACGCAAGGATTGGGCCATTCAGCAAGCCCCTATCTATTCTTTTGTCTGACTCGTAAAGTATGTAAAATCATTGTTATGATGAATTATCATGCACCAGGGTGGCCTTGCTGGATAATTAACAGATGAAGTCTGTAATTTTTACTAGGCCTACCTTAGTATTGTCTGATAATCAACACCATTATATTGTGTTGTGCTGCTGTATGACTAATGCCTACTTCTTGGTATGTGAGGGAACTTCATTTGGACGGATGATATTGAGGTGGTATTTAATGCCTCTCAAATAAGAAAGAGAATATTTGATGAATGTTCCTTCTGCCTTAAGTGGTTTGCATTAGGTTTCCAGAAATGCTTTTTTGTACATAACTTTTTCCTGTATATTAACTAAAATTGTTAATGAAGGTCTGTGTTAACAAAATGTTGTATTATTTCAACTTCAATATTTGATACCTAAGCTTGTGTTATTGTTACTGCAAAAATATTTGAGAATTGTGGGGGGATGGGTGCCAGGTAGCTATAGTGGTTATCTTCTTCAGTGCCATCAGTAAGGGGCTGGATTCAATAGGTTCATTCTCCTTAGTTTCTTAATTGCTTATTTTGAGAAGTGAGACATAATGGCTTGCTTATTTTTTATGTTCCTTGCAATGTTGTCCATTTTTGAAGTTGTAGACTGTGAAAGTTGAAGTTTTCTGAATTTAGAATGTTCTCGGTATGTATGTAACAGCCAAAATTACTCACCTTTCCATTTAAGCCACATTACAACATCCTGAGTAAAATATTTATTTTGGGTCATTCTGTACAACCTCATCATTGGAAGAGATCTTGGGTTTTCCTCAGGGTCCTAGTTGTTGGTCATAACTGATGTTTCAGGTTGCCCTTTCTTTGATGACAATTTCACCCCATGAAGCATACGTAACAACCAAAAAGGGTTCCAGTCAGTAACTCATGAGCTCCTCCCATTATCCTTTTGCCAGATAAATCTGTGAACCTTACCAACTACAATATTGAGATGATACGCAAGCCACTGGGGAAATTACAGAGTCAACCTGTGGGAGTCAAGGACCAGCTGAGACTCAAGACCTCTGGTGTGTACCACATCCCCTGTGAATGTGGAGATGTGTACGTTGGAGATAGCAGATGAACAATGGAAACCAGGATATCTGAACACAAGCACTGCACCAGACTAGGATATCCTGAGAAATCAGCAGTGGCAGACCACAGCCTAAACCACAACCATGCTATCAAGTTTGACGGAACTGAATTGATCAGCTGAGCCAATGGATTTTGGGATTGGCTGACAAAAGAGACCATTAGACTGGAAGAAGAAGACTATGAATGGGGATGCCAGGTTTACCCTTAGCTAAACATGAAATCCAGTCCTTCAACAATTTAAAGATACCAGAGGAGAAAAGATGCCAAACTGGCCAATCAATAGAGACCGAACCTCCACAATAGTCTATATATACCTGGCTCAGTCTTTGGTCCCACATTAGCCCTGATGATGATGGCTGTAGAAACCATTAATATATACGCAGCAATGGCTGACCCAGCTGGAAACCCAAGAAGACTTTATCAGCCATATTTTCCAGGAAAATACCAAACCCTTCCTATACAACCTCATTTGTAGTGATGCCAGGTGGTTGTCCAGATTTTCACCCCTACTGGTGAAAGGCAGCAGTTTTCGAGGAAGCACTGGTATCTTTAGAATGCATTCCTTGTAAGGCACATGGAACTCCAGGATTATATTCAAGGAAGCATTCCTTGGTAAAGGTGGTGTGGATTAAGATGAGTCCACAGCCACAGTTGTAGGTAAGGGTGAAATTTATTAAATCAGCTTTAGTACTATAAAGTAGAAAGCTACTGGATACCACCCCTTTACAACTGAACCACCTCATCACTATGTGAACATTGCTGGTGTAGGGTTTGTGAGGTGGCTAGAGTACTGGCTTCTCATCTTGAGGGTCATGGTTCACATCCTGGTGGTTGCTTATAATTTTGAGAAAAATTCTATTCTTGGATGCCAGGTGGAGAACACTTCAAGTCTGTGGCAGGGAATGGTAAACAGAGAGAGTAGGTTAATGCCAACCATCTGTACCATTCTTTTTTATCTCATCCTCCATTACCAAGATAATTCTTTTCTTGCCAACCTATTGGTGTATCCTTTTTGATGCAAGAGTTGTCAGTCAACTTTCCAAATAACCTACCATGTAGCTGTTGCATTCACACTGGTAATTTTTTATTCCCCCTTTGGCTTAAAACAAGCCTTCCCTCTGTGGACTGTTCACCTTCTGGAACTTCTTCTAATGTGTCTGACTTGCATTCTAATGGCATCATGCCAACGATGCCTATGGTCCAAAATTGCAGAGAATTCTTCTTGCTAACAAATTCTGCCATGCCTTTTGGCTGTGCCATGCCAGGTCAGCCATTGCGTCTACAGCAGCACACAAGAATCCCAGCACCGCTATTACTCTGATTATGTCGTTGACATGCATGTTGGCAAAAACTGTGGTATTTGAAGGAATGTGAGGAAATTGTTGGGATACGGGTAAAAAAAAGTGGTATAATAATGTGGGTTATTTATCTTTAAAATGAGGCATTGAAGAGGGCTGTTGGTGGTCAGGAAAGGCAGTAATAGTACATATACCAAGATCCTGTATTTTGTGGCTCTAGATGGAATCCTGTTCCTGATAATCAATAGCGTCCATACCACTATTTCCTACTTTCATAGGCTACCAATCACCTCTATCTACAGCTCAACATAGACCTTGCTGATTTGGGCTTTCAACTTTCTCTCTCTGGGACTGTCTAGGAGCACACTTTCTGCTAACACTAATTTTTTCTCAAAGAATCTGACCTCTCATACTTTAAAAATTGTTGTCATTGAATCTGGAGTGGACACTCAAAAATGGTTGGCTGACCTGTGAATTGTTGGCTACTAATTTGGAAGATTTTGTGAAATACACTTGCTTCTTTGTTATTGATAGGGAATATTTATTTTGAATTCAATGCTAATTTTCACATCCAAGCTTGGAATGAGTTTTCAGTTCTTGACAGATTATGTGATCATTGTGTAAATAATATCGAGATGTGCTTCAACACTTATGGTATGTGGGAAATTCTCAAAATATTGCAGAGGTAAAATAGTCCCCCTTTGAGGCACCCAGTTAGGGTCTAAGAGGGGCCTCATTAGGGTGGCACCTATTTTTCAGAATTGAGAAAAGTAATGTTTTCGACCTCTAAAAATTGCTCACATCAAATACAAGAAGAAACTAAATCTAATGTTCTCCTTTGACTTGAAGAGATCACTGGGAATGGACACTACCTTTTATTAGCAATATCATAAGGGCAATTTCTTTGTTAGTATTGCATCATTATAGTAGATTACATCAATGAAAGGAAAAGGTTCTTGTCATTGCTGTATTTGGGCCTTCCCTTTGCCAAGAATGATTGCTGTCAGAATAATATATTGACATCACTTGTTAGACATCAGTGCTACCAACCCCATCGGATGCTACTCGGATGTTAAGATGATATTTTTTATTCATAAAAAATGAATGAATAGAATACCCAATGACAGTGAGTTAATGAATTAATGCCGTAGGCCACTGTAAATCACATAGCATTCCACTCACGACCTACCTCACTGGATATCCGCGTATTCAACCCCTCTAAGCTGGAAATTGTTTGGCATAGGAGAGAAAATAAGCATTCGGACTAAAAGTTTCACATTACCAGCAGCGCTGCGCATTCTTAGTTTTAATTAAATATTATTCACCAAGCCGTGTGGTGGAGATCCGAATGAACGTTTGAATTTCGAGGCAAAACACCGCACCCGCTAGATGGCGCATCGGTGTTAAATTTTTGTTTTGTTATCTTCAAAGTTGCTCCTAACTTGTTTAGATTTGTGGTAGGTGTATCAGTACCGTTTGTCAACTTTGATAAGCTCTTTATTCAGGAGAAGCTACCGGTCCAGTTAATGTGGAATCCAGTGCGGTGATATTTTTCGGTATTTGTGATGGTCTAATTTCAATGCGTGAACCTCATTATTTGATTTAGTCCTAATTCTTCACGTCCTCACGCAATGAAAAGTTAACCCCTCATGGATAGTTCTGTTGTTATTCGTTGTGTTATTAGCGGTGTTATAATGTTTGTGTGTGGTGTTTGATGCTTGGTTGACAGCTGTTTTGTCTCTGTAGCTTTGTGCAGGAAGCATAAACTACGTGCAGGTGATTTTTTTGTGGTAGTATTTATCACTGGTTGTAAGTTGTCTCTTCCGACAGTTATGGTTATTTTGATAATCATTGAACCGCCTTCAGTGGAGCAATCAAGATTTTATGCTATAGTTCGAATTCTTTCATTGCCCCCGTCCTAACATAACTAACCTACCCCGAGTCGAGCCTTTTGAGTGCTGTACGAAACAAAATTTTATCCCTCCTCAAATGTAGCTCGGAAATATTGGCTTAAATGTCATGGAATATTTGTGTAAAATGATGGTAGTTCGTGTTTATTCAACTTAATGGTACGATTGCTCATTTTGTCAATATTAGAGGAATTGTCTGAGAAATGAAGTGACGTTAAGTCTTTCGTATTCGGTCCATGTGGGATGTCGAAAGCAATTATCATATTTTGTTAAATGATTGACTGTTGTAATATATTTGTAAAACATAAATGGAGGGTAATTTTTGGCGATTCTTCCCTTTTCGGTTTAAATTTCAGTTACCGACATTTACGCACTTTTATGTAGTACTTATTAAGTTAGATTCTTTAAGTGTGTGCGTTTTGGCGTTGGTGTGTTCTCTGCAGGCAGTCGATCAGTGTTAGGCTTCTCGTTTATTGAAGTCTTTGAGTATTTATTTTGCTTTTGCGTCCTAGATGGGCATCCTTCGCTGTGAGCTTAACAAAGCATGTGACAACACGCAATTTGTTTTTATCAATAATTTGGTGCAATTCAAGAATGTTGATTTTTTCCAGGACTTCCCTGCAGTTCAAATGGTGACTACATCAAATGAGCAGGCAAGTATCCACCTCGGTAATGGTTTCAATTTGGGGTGCCAAGCATGGCTTAAGTGTTCAATTTTTTTCTGTTCAGCAGCTGAAAACGCAGTTTTGTGATTATCCTACTATATTATCGTTTTTATGAATGTTACTGCATTAGGCTGGACCTGGTGGAAGTTTTTATTTTTCACGATGCATGAAGCCCATGTAACAGCCCTGTTAAGGATGAAGTGAAGTTACACCCCAACCCTCTGGTACCTCAGCTGCTGACCGGTATCCATTATCACCCAGTTCCTACCCACTCTCCCCTCCATTCTGTGCTTTTACCCTTCCTTCCCTGTTCTCTAATAAACGCCAAACCATCTCATTCTTTTCCCCAACTTCAGTGTTAGGCTTCACGTCCATGGTGTTGGTCCTCACACCCCAGTATTATAAAATCTAGCTGATATTTCCCTCAGGATGGCATAGTCTTTACATTAACCAAGATTTCAGCAGAGAGTTTGGGTTTTGTATGTATTAAATATGCCAGTTAGTTGATGTGACTCTTAGTGAAAGGATAATTTACTCTAGTTTTCATGCTGAGAGAATATTTAACCATAGTGTATAAAACCCAGCATGTTTTATTCTTCATGATTACATTTTCAGTCATGCTCTTGAGGGTTCTAATGTGGCTGTCGTCAATCTATTTTAGAGCAATGCTTTCTTCTTGCATTTTCTTAAGCTGTCAAATAGTCGACACTTTTTCACTGTTTAAGTTCATGAAAATGGTTGTGTACATATTCCCAGACAATACACCTCTGAAAAGACTCCCTACAATGTCTCTCTCTTTGTCTTTCTATGCCCTTGCAAAGGATGGGGCCTCAAGTAGCACGCCACCCAATCCTCCCTCACAGCCAGAGCAACAGCCACCCACAGCTGAGAGTTCAAACCAAGTGAGCCAGCCGTCTCCTGCTGATCAAGCAACGGAGGCTCCATCACCACTTAGGGTAAGTTGATAGTTTTACAAAAATCAGATAGGTGTGATGGCTAGGGTTATGACTTCCCATCTCCAGGGCCTAGTTCCAAATCTTGGCCATGGTGGATATTTTTCGGTGAAATCTTGGTCCCTGTATACAGTCCATGGCATCTGTAGGACACCTGAAGTGTGTTAGTTTGTCCACTGGATTAGGCAATAAACAGAAGACCCATTGGCATCTTTATATTAGAGCCATCTAATGCTAAAACTGGCTCTATCTCTACTCTTGAGAAAATAATTCTAACAAAATGAGCATACATGTTCATGATGTACAATAAAACTTTTACTATTTCCACACTTTTTATTATTCACTGACCAGGTTTCAACACAGAGTGTCATAATCAAGGCGATACCTCAAAAGTAAGCGAGTGCTTATATACTCATTTGATATGGGGGGGTTGAAAGAGGTCAATATGAGGGAAACAGGTGTTTGAGTCATACATCTTAAGCTGGGTAGAACTTACATCATAAAGTAAACAAAGGGCCACTACAGAACAACAAAACTGAAGAGTCAAGATAAGAAAATCAAAAATGTCAGCAGAGCCCCTAATGGATCGTCAAAGAACAGAATTACGTCCCAAAATGAAAGCACAACAAATTCCCAAAAATAATCAATACAAAATCACAATTTTAAAAGAGGTGAATGCAAAATAAATGCATGGTCATTGCTAGGAGTAAACTCAGCAGGACAATTTAATAATGCTCTAAAAAAATCTAATTTCAATCCATTTTCCATAAAATGTTCAAACTTAGGGTCAAAGTCACTGTTGTGCCCTTCCTCTAATAGGTGCTGAACAAACCTGGATGTTATATCATTATTTAAAAAAATGATTTTCATGTTCTTTTATTCTTGCAGAAAACTTGCATCCAGTTTGACCAGTATACATGTAGTGCAGTAATTACATTTAAAAATGTCGTGGTATTACATTATAAAAATCGGCAGGTTTAATTATTGACACCAGTGTTTATTCAAAACTTGCTTGACTGATCATTTGGATATAAGAGTTGGCTTGAATACTGCCATCTCATCTCAAGGATAGTATTTTGATGAGTAACTGTTGGGAGGAAAACTCCAAAATAAATCAATGACACCGAAAGAGTACAGAATTAGGTGATGTGATCGGTGGATTCATATTCCGAATTCCACCCTACAATTCCTAATTTACGATGTAAGAAAAGGGAATTAAAATAATATTTAATGCAATTAAATTGAATTCTAGTTCATTTCCTGTTATTCGATACCAATTCACGTAAATTGAATACGCCGCTAGCAAAATCAGTTGATGTCATTGATGCCATGATAATTACAATGATTCGAAAGCATTTCCCTTTTATAATTCGTAGGGCGTAGAAAAGTAAAATGGACATTGAAAGAACAAGAATACACGATCGGGCGGGCGGGGAAGCGAGCAAAGTATTCCAATATGTGTTACAAAAGAAGCAAGTATCAGTAACTTACTTGTTTTATTATAATCCTTGGAAAATTAATCTATGTCTATTACAATTGGTTGCCCGTTATAAACAAACGGTCAAATATAAAATAGCCTGTGGAAGATGAAGGTCAACTGCTGAATTGAAAATGAACAACTTAAGCTCAGAAAAGTCATGGAAACAAATGAAGGAATGACGGAAAATGTGGGAATAGCATATGCTGGGAATGTCAAAACAAAGGAATCACACTGTCATGTGTGCACTGTTGGAGGCACTGGGAAATATATATGTACACTGAATGCAGTCTCTCTCGCCAGCAAATGATGGAATAGCATACGCTGGGAATGTCAAAACAAAGGGATCACACTCATGTACGCACTGTTGGAGGCACTAGGAAATACATATGTACACTGAACGCTGTCTCTCTCGCCAGTTTATGAAGGAATAGCATACGCTGGGAATGTCCAAACAAAGGAATCACACTGTCACCTATGCACAAGGAAATATATACACTGAACTCAGTCTCTCACGTAATGGCTACCTTGCAGTAAGGGCAACGATCGTCACCCACGTGTACTTACATTAACCTTAAACAAGCTTTTGTTCCTTTTGCCAATAATCTTGTTCCTCATTTAGGTATTCTAGTACTCAGTAAAGCATCTGACACAAAAAAACTTTGCAAACCTTTTTTGAACCAAATTCGTCTTGTTTAACTGCACATTCACCCTCCAAACTGCCTTCACAACAATACAAATCTCGTCGGAAACAAGGCTCAAAGATCGCATCAGTGCCACCTATCGTCAATTTTTGGGACGCTATTAACCTGCGACAGAAATTTTAGCAAATGATGATCGAAGGCACATCAAGAGTCGTGTCCTTATGCAGTGTTCTTGATATAAATAAACAATGGACATTCATTTATTCAATTTTTGAGATCAATAAATGTACTTTAATATCCGTCATTTATCACTTCATTTGTTGTGAGATCAGTGGTGTAATCTGACAAATGTAAACCCTCAATGAACACTCATTAATTCAATTTTCGAGAATGCAAATGTATGTAACCAATATAAAACCAATGATTTGACTTCATTAATTGAAGTTTTCACTTCTGTGGGAAGTCTCCCGACTGCCACCTTTTTTATTATTTAAGCTGATGAAAATGATAGTTTGCATATTTTAAGTTTGAAAATGCTTTAATTTTTTCTTCTTTGTCCTTCTTTTAAGGATGGAGCCCCAAGCAGCTCACAGTCAGATCCCTCTTCACAACCAGAACAACAGCCTATTGAAGTGGTTAAGATAAAACAAGAACGCCAGTCTCCTCCACCTGAACTTCCTGCCTGCTCCACTCCTGAGGATACCCCACCACTAACGGTAAGTTTCGCTGATGTGGTCCTATCACTTGATAGATCCTTGATTTTCCATGTTCATTTGTTATCTGGATGAGAAATCATGGTTTCACCAACATGAATCAATATTTGACTGTGGATCATTAGATGATATACTCAGTGAAGGGTTTTTACTTGGAACAATGAGTGTTGATGGTGATTAAAGTTATTGGTGAGGTTGGTTTAAGATTTTGGGTGACGAAATCAAGACTCAGCAAACACAGTTGAGTACATTTTCACCCAGGGTTGCATTAATAAAGCTTGTTTTTAGCCGTGAAAAATTATCCATATATTGATGCAATTTATTTTGCTAATTTTAATGGTTTTTGGCATATTGCAAATGAAAGAAACTTAAATACTTAATGCTCTAGAAAGTGTGAAATTTTGTGGTAGTTCTTGTTTTTTTTTAAATTGGTGGTATGGCTTGCTGCCTTCCTTGTTTGATAGTCAACGGTTGGGATGAATCACAAATCAATAAATTGATGAGCATTGGTTAGCACTGATCAACTGTTTATCAATCAATGAAATGTTTGTAAAACTTGGTCAAGGGTGTCATTCTCAATGTGCATTCTATCTCAGTTTCTATCATTTAACACTCCCAACTTATTGCTGTTGTGGATGGGAGGGCAGTTTGTTCTTGAAATTTACTTTTGAGAACTAGACCTAGTTTGGTGTCATATTCCCTGGTGGAGGCATTCAAGGCTTTAGGAGGTATTCAAGTATTATGTTAGAGGTTTGGGGGAAAGGTTTAGGATCTCTTAATGTTAATTTGCATATTCTGGCGTGAGGGATCTGAGATTGCCTTTTGTTCCCAACTCTCTGATAAAATCAAACTGTATCAGTTTGTTAAGTGCTCTCTGACAAAATATCTTAGTTACTATTGCCTCACGCAGTGCATAGTTGCCCTCAGTTGTTCCCATGACATGCCACTGCCATTATTCTACTTCTTACCTACTGAAGGTCACACATTGTTTCTTCTTGTGTGAAAGAGTAGCAGTCATGTGTCACCTCATTTGAGGAGATGCAAACAACCTTTCAAAAGATACTGTATATATTGATAAGAGTTAGTCATTATACCCATAGCCTCTGAATTACCTCATGTCAGCAAATAGGTTTAAGTTTGTTACATCAAGATACAGCTAGACAAAGGTTTCCACCAAATTATTTTTATTATTGCCATGGGTAGCCAAAATAGCACAGTACTGTAAAGTGGGGTTATTTTGCTCCTAGAGGGGATAATTTGCTCCTTGAAAATAAAATTTAACTTCATCAATTGGCAAATGCATTTGAATAAAATTATCTACTATTCCAACAGATGAGTCATTCCACGCCACTTTGGACCAGAGTTGTCCCTATGCCTCTGAGAAATTTGAGGAAATGTTCACCTAGTGAAATAATGAATTAATTATCTAGTGTTTTGCCAAAATTTTTAAAACAGCTGAATAATGGCTGTTTATCAAAATGGCGATTTTCACTGCCATTCGATTGTCATAATCACAAATATCAGGGAAGAATCAACATAAAAAGACGTTGAATGGTTTCCTTTAAAGCTTAAAGTTTTGATTAAAACAGATTGAATTAAAAATAGCAATTTAATTATTATTTGTTTAAACATTTTATAGTTTACATTTTTTATGCAATTCACATTTTTTCGACCTCATTTTTTACATGGCATACCTTGTTTTTTTATGCATATAATGTAAAAATTTTGACAGTGTTCTCCCATTTAACCCTTTGAATGCAACATGACATGATATCACGTCATGCCGCACTCTTAAGGGTTAAGGGAGAAAATGTGTTTTGAAATTGTCACTGTAATGCCCATTCCATACTGATAGACAGAGTTATTCAATATTTGCATTGCTTTTGCATCTATTGTTGCAAAATTTAGTGTTAAGTAAGATAATTACAAATTAAGTGGCACAATATCAAGCAATGCCTTAAAAATAATAACTTTTGAAAAATTTGAAACAAAGCATGGGGACAATTATGTCTGCTGAAGAGAGATTTCATCACCAATAACGAAAAGAAATTACACCATGATTCATCTTCATGTGCGAATTTCCACAGAAAAAATCATCCGCCTTGACGCCGGGATTCGAACCCGGATCCCTCGATTTCCGGCCGAGTGCTATAGCCAGTTAAGCCACCGAGGCGTCCTCTTCCCCTGTGGATTTTTGTGACCTTTACGGGACTAGATGTTCTCGACTGCCGGACATACAATGTAACAATCAGTCGCTACTGAGCGCTTAGTGCCACTGCCCACAAGGAAAGATCGTACTTTGAACACAGAGAGGTGTTCACTCTTATTTGACACATTTTAAGCTATCCGGGACTAGCCACGGAGTTCCACTCTTACGGAGTCACCCGCAATGCACACATGTGCGAATTTCCACAGAGAAAAAATCATCCGCCTTGACCGGGATTCGAACCCGGATCCCTCGATTTCCGGCCGAGTGCTTTAGCCAGTTAAGCTGGCCGGGTTGACCGGGATCCAGGTTCGAATCCCGGTCAATGCGGATGATTTTTTCTCTGTGGAAATTCGCACATTTGTGCATTGCGGGTGACTCCGTAAAAGTGGAACTCCGTGGCTAGTCCCGGGTAGCTTGAAATTTGTCATTCATCTTCATCTTGTCTTGACTATGTGTAATACACGAGAGATTTAAAGTTTAAATATCCTTAATAACAGTGAGTGTATGAAATTTGAAGCTTAATGGATAAATTTTAGTTTGATGGGGAAAATTGAAATTATATTTTTTAATGCCTTATTTTGGTCACTGCTTCCAGTTTGTTCCTCTGAGTAATTCAGGTAACCTGAAATATTATGAAAGTTTAACTGAAATTAGTTAATTAGCTATTAAGTGAAAATTGTACTTTTAATACTTGTACTTTTAATTAGACGCATTTCATCTTCACAATGTTAAGTGGACAGCTTTTTGTTTAGACATTGCAGTTGTAGTTTTGCATGCTATTCCTTTTGGGAATCAGTAAATGTACTCAATTTAGCTTTGCGACAGTGAGGCAAAATTCATGCATTAAGCTTGAAATTTCAGACACTCAGTGTAATTTAGAATATTTAAATTTTTAATCTTCCAAGTATAATGCATAGTCAAGACAAGATTAAGACAATCATGGTGTAATTTCTTTTCACCATCGGTGATGAGATCTCTCTTCAGAGGACATCATTGTCCCCTGCTTTGTTTGAAAGCATAGGGAATTCCAACACTAACTCTTGATTTTATGTAGATTCTTGATTGCACTAAGTTTCATGATTTTATGTGGTTTCTTGTTTTTACTATCATACTTAAGTCCTCATGGCGAAAAATCCTTATTTTAATTTAGTTTTTTAACTATTCTACTCGCAAGAAAAATTATTGAATATAACAACTAATCCCAATGCAAATACAAGTATATCCTACTGCTGCGCTGCATTTTTCTGCAACCTGCCTAGAAAATATGGCACTGAATGCTCGGTCTAGTAGGAGGCTCTGAATTTTATTAACTTAAGTGCAATGAGGATATGATAAAAATATTTATACGTGTTTCGTAGTTATTCACCCTTGATTTTAACTCTTTGATTGTGCTTGCTGCCCTAATTGTGTTCCCTCCAATCTCATTAAATCAATATGTTTGGTGTTCTCTTTCGTGTGTCTCACTGAAGTAAAAACATTTATATTTCCACCATTATTTATTATGGTACAACTAGTTTCCTACGTGGTGGATCATTGAAACATCAATGGCTTCTATTTTGGCAGTATCAGCCAGTATTTGCCTTGGTATATAGGTGCTGCATGGTAATAGCACTCTGACTGGGGGGTGAGAGATCATAATTTTGGAATTATTGTGAAAACCTGCTCATTATAATGGAATATAATTGATTTCCATGTGTAGTTTAGCCTACAAATTTCTATAAATTTGATGTTTGGCAAAATTTTTCATGCCTTATGTTTCTAATTCATTTTAGCATCCTGCCCCTCTGCCTGAGAGTCCTCCAGTCACAAACAGTGATCCAAGTTGGAAGCGACCTCCACCTAAAATTGCAATTAAAATTTATTCTGTTCCAGTTGGTGAGTATACAACTTGGAGTCACATACATGTATCTACCAAATATTGTTGGTTTTACCCTCGACCTACCAAAATTTGAATGCCTTGTCCATGATCCTTCATAAACTGGTCAAAACCTTCCATTGCCTTTTTAACCTCTCTTCACTATTCCACCTGAAACCGGCCAATGTGCCTTTCCGGACTCAGGGTAATCTTTTGTGCCTTAATTTCAATTTATTAACCATAAACAAATTTCACATTTATATCGGCATCATCAAGAATTAAATTAAGATTTAAAAATGGCATAAGTGGCCATTATGTCAAGTACAGTAATAAAATTACAAATAAGAAAACATACATACAATACATTGAAATACAAATACATTCAATAAGTGATTATGACTTGCAAATACAGAAATTAATTACATTATGCATGACAAAAAAATTCTTCAATCAAATAAAAAACATTTTTAACTAAGTAACCCACAACCTTTTCTTGAAAATTCTGTGGTTGCTGTTCAAATCTTTTATCTCTTTGGGCAAAGAATTAACCAGCTTCTTTCCATATACATCAGGACACTTCTGCCTTATGAGATTCTTCAATGTTCATAGAATACATTGTACTTATATCTTGTATTTTGGTGATGTACTTGACTGTTTTTACCAGTAGACATAATCGGACTTTGTAAAAAAATAATTGTATGCTCCTACTAGGCCTCTGTTTTATTGTAAAATTATGTACTGCAGTACAAACAGAAGATGAACCCCTGCTGGAAAGAGTAGAAACAACATGGAGGCGCAATAGCTGTTATTTGCCTCTTTGCAATGAGGATGTTTTGCAGCATCACCAAGGAAAGACTGGAAGTGGGACATTAATCTCAAACTGTTGAAATAATTTTATATCAATAAATTAATATTTAACTGTAGTAGTGCCCAACTAAAAGTTGGAAGAGTAGTTACATTCCATGTTAGTCTACATGAGATGATGTCTAAAGGCATCTCATAGTGCAAAAAATAATTTCTCTACTGGGGAAAGAGGGTAATTAAATTCTACGCGTTGGAATTTAATTACCCTCTTTCCCTAGTGAGAATTTTCTTTGGCTGGTTTTTGGCAGTTTAGGACAGAGGGTGTAAATTAGCCAGTTTTTTTGTGCAGTCCCTCACATTACCATTTGATGATAGACATTTTTAAGTGAAATAATTTCAGTATTTGCAGCCTACCAATTGATTCAAATATGCATTCAAAGGGTCTTCCTGAACTTGTGTTCATGTTTTTGGTGAGAAGGTGTGATCTGAGAAGCCTTTGTTTCCCCTATTTTGTGACAGGAGTTGTGGTGTCATGGCATGCACGCATAAAACCTCAGCATGAAGAAATCAAAAAGTTTGAACTATATTCTTATCAAGAAGGCCGTCATCCACCATCCACAGCATTATGGAAGAAGCTTGGTGACATAGACCCATTACCCTTGCCTATGGCGTGTACACTATCCCAGGTAATTTATTTTTTCGTATAATTAGTGATAAGTTTTACTGTTATAAAGGAATGGGTATGGATTATGTTGGTGTAGTATCTAGAGTACTTGCCTCTTGATAGGCCTGGTCCAAATTCCAGCTTTTGTGGAGTTTTTTCAGAGGAATCATGATCCCTTCTGGGGTATTATGTAGAGAACACTTAATGTGTGATGATCTGATGGTCAGATGGACACTTAGCTATGGACTCATTGATGTTGGGAGACTCTCAGTCCAACCTTCCTGTCCATCAATACAATTAAACTTCTCTGAACTTAGATTCATATTTACCCAGTTTCCAAGCACGTACCAAACTTAGCTGAATGCGGTTTGTGATTCACATATATGTGGCTGCATTAGACCATTTTCTCAATTTTTTCCTGACATTAAAACCTAATTTATAGCATTGCGTGACTTAAATTCACACTAAAGTCATGCTTACCATAAGTAGCCCATTATTGCACTGCACTGTGCTAATGGCAGATTCATTATTAGATGGTTTAAGTCATGCATGAGTAATTGACTACTATTGATTACCAGAAGCATCATTTATTAAAATCACTGATAAATGCATAGTTCACGTTATGTTTATGTATCTGAAATAAATGGAATCATAACAAAATTGAATTATACCTGTTTACTAAAATTGAATATAATAACTTTATATTTTGACTTATTTTTAATCTTAGGTCTACACAGCTTTATTAGTGTTGTCAGAATTATTAATTATTATCTCATTTGAACCACCATCTATTGTAGCTTTATCTTTATGGAATATAAGAGACTTAACAAATTCAATAGTTTCAGCCTCAACTTTGTAAAACTTTTCCTTCACGTTCATGAATTAACCAAAACTTAGTCAGTTTTACTTAGAATATTTATTGGACGAATGTTTTACGTGACCCTGATTGGAACGTGATGATGTCGACTATTAAACGAAAGCAGTTCTCCAATAAATATTTTACATAAAATTTACCTATGTTTGTGTTAATTCCTGAATGCAATAAGAGACTTATTTGAATTTACATCTATTATATCTTGTAATTATAAGCCAATATCTGGATTATTTAAAAAAATGGTCATCTTGGTTCTGGTGAAACAACTCTTTGAATTTGATTAGAATTAAATGAAGTTTTGACCGTGGAATTCCTAGTAATTTCTGTATTTTTATTTGGTTCATTTAATAGGATGTGATGAACTTGATCAAATGTAGATGAAGTTGACACTGGATTAATTGTTTCTTCTAACGCATCTTAAACAACATTTGTAGTGTACCCTACCATACCATATGGTATGGTTAGAATACTGACCATATGTTGCAGTAACAACAAAAGATAGCCAGGGTTCTTCGAAAATTTGACGTGGTGACTACGAACAGTTGTGTCACTAAATATCCTACCTCCTTTGCTGACACATGGACAATTTAGTCAATGAAATTATTCACCCATTTCTAATTTAAAACTAATGGCAATGGCTTTAGTTTATTTAATTTAAGAAATTGTTTATTCTCTATATTACAGTAGTTGAAAGGTTAGCTTACTGATAGGGAGCATGCATAGAATGTATTTCTCACATTTAAATAACATACATGATGAAAAATTTTTTCCAGAACCCAAATGGATAATCCATCTGTAGTTATGCCAGCTGCAGGTATTTGTAATTGCCTTACAGGCAGTACGTTAAAAGTATGTTGCGTTATCCAAAACAGTATCTAAGTGGATTGATGTCACAGTGTGGTATTGGTTTTTTGCTTTCCATGTATTTTAGCATTAAGGATCAAATCATACAAGTTCGTCGTATCTCAGGAAGATTGTTAATTGGGGTAGCCTTCGACAAGAGCTCGGGCACCCAAACCTTGAATGGTCCAATGTGCCAACCCCATTTTTAACCTGCCTGCCACATGCAGACAGGGGACAAGAGCGCCATGGTGAAGGTATGAATGGTCACCCATCCAACCCTCGTCCAGGCCCAACATTGCTTATCTTCAGTGATCTTATGGTAACTGGTGTTTCATTGAGGCTAGGCCCTTGCCCTTGGAATATCCCAGGAAGCTACGGAGGATAATTATTTTGTCAAAAATGACACACAGTAAAAATAAACAAACTTAGGTAAATTTAGTTCTTCACTTTCACCTGACATAAAAACGGAATTATTTTTGTCACTTAATGTGAAAAACACTGTTTTGTTAACTTTTGACCTAAAAATTTAAACAATATATAAAAATGATAAAAACAAACTCTTTGTATTAATAATGAAACCTTGTTTGTGTATTGGAGGATGTACTTATCAGTTTGCAATCAGAGCTGTTTATATCCATGGTCGGTGTGGGAAATTCAGTGAATGCTTGAGCATGACAATGTCATACGTGAGACAGTTCTGTGGCATTGTTGCCCATGTCCTCAATGACAGTGTTTCTTCTATACCAAGCATGTGTAATTTTTAAGAAATATTTTCATAATAAAACATTGTTTTCTGGTTATATTCCTACCCCTTATTGTTAAGAATATACTCTTCCGGTACAAATAGTTTTTTATTGTAATAATAATAACGCTTTATTCTATAAGGACCATACAAAGGTAAAGAATTCATAAGTTTGGAAGTACAACGTAGGCATGGTATATATATATGCATATAAAAATATATTGTTTCCCAAGGTATAAATTATCACTTAAAAATTTCTGTACTCTGTATTAACACTTGGTCAGAAGAAATATTTCCATTTACCTAGCATTCTTCACCCTGTCTGGTAATGAATCAAATATTTTGGTATCCTCAACCATAGGGTAATCTGATGTAGTACTTTTTTGTGGTATATAATGTGAATGAGGTTTGGATTTCTAGTGGTGTGAGAATGAATTTCATGTTCAAACTTTCCCATGAAGCTTGTTCCTACTTTTCATGTTCTGTTTTTGTCTGTACTATTTTGCCGTGTCTTAGAGGACTCTGTGTATTAATAATGAATACCCTTTCAGTTTATAGGAGGACGTACCTATCATTTTGCCATCAGAGCTGTCGATATCCATGGTCGGTGTGGAAAATTCAGTGAATGCTTGAGCATGTTCATGGAAGAGGACAAAGTGGCTGAAGAGCTGCGTGTGAAAGCTGAAGTGGCAGTTAAGGTTGAGAATGAAGATGATATGGAATCTGAAGAAGACTATGATGATGAGGAGGAGGAAATGATGGAATCCGACCCAGTGAAGGAGGAGGAGGGGGAATGCTTAGGTTCTGAAGGAAAGGATTTGGAAGTCAAGTCAGAACCACTGAGTGACTCTGTGACTCCAGTCAAGGAAGTGGAGAAAACTGTTGGTTGTGTTAAGGAGTCTGAAATGGCTGTGGAGCCTAGTGTAGAACAAGACGTTTCTCAAGGGAAAGAGCAAGAGAAGGCGAAAGCCCAGGCTAAAGAACCAGACAAAGAAATGGTGCAAGTGAAGGAAGAGAAAGACAGAAGCCCATGTTCTTGTTGAGCGGTGTATGAAAAAATCTCTTAGGAATGGGACAATAGATACTGCAGTACCCCCATTACTTATGGCTTTAAGTATTGAGTCAACACTTTCCACACACTTTTATTAGTGTGCTTAGCCACATTTCAGCAGCCCAGTGCTGTTTTCAAGTGGCTTAATTATCTTGAAAATGACTCCTGACTGCTGTGATGGTAGCCGATTGATAAAGTGGCAAGTACTGCTCAAATTATGATTGATACCATTATATTTTTGGCTGTAAAAGTATCAGGTGTCCCATCAAGTGAGAATGTCTCATTTCTTTTTGAACTATTGGTGGACTCGGGTTACAGAGATGTCACCCGGTTAGTCACAAAATGCCCAAGTTAATCGATGAACCCTCTTCTGCAGGTTTGAGAAAGGCCCTTAAATTATCCTCCTGCACATTGTTACTTAATTTGTTAACTTTTGCCTGCCTTTTTCTGTAAATGTACAGAGGTTAATTATTTTGAAAATAACTGTATTTTTTTCATGTATAGTAGAGTTAAAGATGACATGGATATTTCAGTTGTAGTGAGTACAATAAATAACTGTATTGTATGGTTGGAATTAATTCTACATTTTCACTGTCCTTGAAATTGATTTGTTTCCTAATAAAATGAGAAAATTGTTATTCTATGATTTTTCTCGCGTAGAATCAGTGATTAAATAATGGGTTTCTCCTTGATGTATGAATTTTTCCCTTATAATCACCATATCATGCTTCAAAATTTCTTTTCTACCCAGAATCTTTAGACCACAAAGTAAAGTCTTGGTGTTACTGCAGTATATCCTTTTTGATAGAAAAACTTTCAGTGCCACTGTGGGTGAAAGAAAATAAAAAAGATGTTCTAGTGTTACTTTTTGTGATGAAATTTTTCACGTGTGAAAGTAAAGCTCATTTTTAATGAAAAATCACTTATTTTGGTGATCTGCATGTATAGTCATAATAGTAGTAATGATATTTATTGGCTCTAGGAATAATATCCTTTGGAGCAGGAATACATAATTACAACTCTGACAAATAAATAATAACAATCATTCAAAACGTTACTTAATTGCAAAAATGTTATCACATTCACAGTACTTGTTCATGACGAATATTTACAATTTCAAGCTCAATACATTGTAGTGATCAAAGAGATTGTATTTTCATAAATATAACCCAAGATGTTTACCAAAATATCAAGTGTCATTGAGATATAAAGACAACAAACAATGTATTGGTAATTTAAAATAGAAATACTGTTACATTCTCTTATATTCCATCACTGTAGGACCCCCTATCTTCTCGAATGCTTTCATTCTGCTTGGCATGTGTCCTACCTCTATTCATCCCCTCCATATTGCGTGTTTCCCTTTCATGCCTATGTACAGGGCCTTCTGCTTTGCCTTGCCAAGGATCACCCATTTGAATCACTGACACTGCCTCCATTAATCAACCCCAGAAGTTTACTTTTCTTAGTTTGTCTTCCATTCTGTCCTCTGTTATCTTTTTGCCTACATCTCAAACACCTGCATGCAGCCTATCCTCTACCAGGTGTCTGAGCCATAAAGCTTAGCACTTCAAACTGAATATTCTCCTGACTAATCTTTTCATCTCTTTCATACTCAAAGTTACTGTCATCAAGTACTGTAATGTGGTGAACAATTGGCTTGCGTGGTAATGAGCTTTTCCTCCTAATGTCCTTGTTACTATGCCCATATTTCTCCCGTGTGCTACCCAAGTAATTGCATTGTTCCTGTCTGCTGCTAGGTCGAGTATGTGCCTTTTTCTTTCATGTCCAATGTCTCTTTTCTTACTCCATGAAAATCTCATTACATATATGTTATTGTGATTGCCCACCTTCCCATATTTCTCACACTGATTTTCTAATGCATCTAACAATGCCTGCATTATTTTGGATGTTTGACTGACTAGTGTTTGGTGATCACTAAATCTAAATCACTAATGAGCTGCTAATCCAAGAATCCCTAATAGATAGTAGATCTTGAATTGATGACGCTGGGGTTAATATGTGAACTTTTAAGTAGCGAGATTGGATAGAATCCCTGCCAAATAATTGGAAATGCATTTGGAAGTCCTCTTTCCCAGAACTTACTGCAGCCTCGCATCTGTTATTAGTTCTTCCAAAAAATCACTAAGGGGTGTTCTGTTGCTCTTTGGGTCCAGGGTGGTAATGTCAAGTAAGCTCCATATGCTTTCCAAAAACTCATTATTGCTGGAACAGCTTATAGCCACCATTAAGGTCTAGTTGAGATGTTTGTTTTTGTTATTACTATGGAAGAGGTGATTGCTTCTGTTATGCATTTACCTGCATAACTTAACAAACAACTCGGATGTCTTGGGATTTAACTATTTATTTTCCTAGCCACAGTACAACATACGTTCCAGCCACGTGACCGCACACACTCCCACCAGGGGATGCCACATTCTTTACGAAAGACTATTAAAATGCATCCTGCTTCAGAGATGTTCTGTACTTTTGATAAACCACATCTCCTCCCCTACTGGATTCCAAAACTTCACTGGCACTACAATTCAAGCCACTGAGGTACCGAGGATAGTCTGCTGGAATGACAAAGCTGCCTGGTTTTATTATTACTATGCCACTTAAGGACTCTGGTAGATAGGGTGAAAATTAGTGAACTCGTGCAAATTCAATTTTTATGGTAAAGAAACAGTTCACAAGGTATAATGCCAAATATGCATCAGTTTAAGGCAATGAACTGGGTGCTTCATAACCACTTACCTTATGGGATAGGGTTGTGTTGATAGAGTCCTGGCTTCCCATCCTGAGGGGATAGGTTTAAATCTTGACAGGGGCAGATATTTTTCTAGGGAATCCCTTTGTTAACTTGGATGCAATGTGGACAACACAAAGTGTACAATGCTCAACTTTTACTTGGCCAGGCTCCTATTATTATGAGTAGGCTAATGCAAGCACTAGGTTACTTTTTGCCGTTTGTTATTTCCACAATTATAATCCCTCTCTCAACCACCTAATAATCTGAATGGCACATATGGCATCAGTTATTTGTCACTTTGATAAATATCCAACCTTGTACCCCTGCGGTGTAAGTTATAGTTTTATTTTGTAAGGGAGTGCTCCCTGTGATACCACATATCCAAATCCTAATAGTGGCTGAAATTTTTCTTGTGAATTGCCGACCCTTTTTTCTGCTTTCAGGTGAGCTATTCAAGGATAATCTGTTGGAAATGAAGCTGTGGGCTGCTAGGCTACCTTTTTGGTGAAGCCAATGATTAGGTGTTTCTCTTCCATTGCCAAGGTAATACCTCCCGTACTAACCTGCCCTCCTATAAAAGTATTGACACTAATGATCAGGATAATTGGTCACTCGGCCTCTTAAACTACTGCTTCTATTATTTTTTTTGGTCGTGTATTTTTGAGTGTTTTTTTCAGTTAAAGATTCCAAATACTACTGGACTAGCTCAGATGGTAATTTTGGCAACATTGGTGTAATATTAATGATAGTTCTCAATATAAAGTAGGTGAATCTGAATGCGAACTCTAATTGCTGTGGATGAATTGTTGGACGTTCTAAAAAAATATTAATACTCTCCATCATCAATACTCTCTCTCATGGTTGAAAATGATATGCCTCTTAAGATTATGGAATGTTAATGTATCTTTGGGAGTAAAATAAATATATCTAGAAAAAAATCTAGAGAGAGATGTGCACTATCTAATTTATAAAGCCAAGTTAGTTAAGTAACTAGCAAGTATAGCAAAAATATGATCTACATTTTTTAATGATGAAAAAAATGTCCGATTTTTTTTACCATTTAAAACATTTTTCATGTCTGATAGAGAGGTACATACAGAAGAAGATAAGGCGAACAAAAAGAACGACATGAAGCATTTCTTTAATTCTGGGAAAATCTCCTTTCCCAAACTTTTTAGCAGTGTTCCACTAAGTACCGTCCATGGTACAGTGCTAATGCGAGTGATCTCATCCACGAGCCTAGTTCATCTTGGATATAGTCAAGTGTGTTGAGTTATGATTCACGCATACGGATATTTCAGGTTAACACTCTTTCTCGTATCCATAGAAGTTGTCTGTGAATTTGTTACGATCACGGAGATTGAGTAGCGCTAATATTTAAATCAAATAAGGCGCCCACAGGGTCGGACGTTCTCATTGGCTAGCAGACGACGTGGTCCGCAAATTAAAACAAGAAAAAACCGGAAAACTCAAGGCTGTGATCATGGTGATTATCGTGACCACGGATGGGACACTCAATGCTTTAAAACGAGGCCAACGGACGGATTCAACGCCGCACCGGTGGCGCCGGGTATGCAATGCTGGTGGTTGGAAGGAAGAACTAACCCATTTAGCTCCGCCCCCTTGGTGCCTACGTGTAAGGATGCTCATATAGCCGCGAATTTCATATTTTCGTATTGGAGAGGCAATTATAAGGAATAGAAAATTTAAATCATGAAATATCTTTTATTGATCCAGACACAATATACAAATAGCACAGCAGGATGACAAAAATTCAACCATAAAAAATAAAGCCAGAATGAACTAAACAGAACAAAAAATATATAATGAACAAAAGAGAGAAATGCAAGTTGAACATTTTCAACAAATGCAACTTCACCATTTGCATAAAATTTTTGAAAGATAGTCTTATTCACAAAACTTAAATAACCTTGTCGAATATTCACATTATAAAAAGTTCCAAATACAGGTAAATAAAACTGAGTTGGCAGTAGACCATACTAATCCAGATCATAAAGTAAGGAGAATGGTAATTTCATTTTGCTGTAAATTTACGAAGTAATGCTTTTTCACAAGTAACGCTTAGACTTTAAATGTAAAGAACTACTTGAGATGAATAAACTAGGTAGGTTAATACCTTCAAATCATATGAAGAAACAGGCAATATGCCAGGAAAACATGCTGTATTTGCAATTGGCAAGAAGAAGAGAATAACCAGAGACAGCAGTACTTATTATCCCAGTTCTCGATAACCAATAACCATCCAGCCATGACAGCCTCATAAATTATAGTTCACTTGATATAACCTCAGCAGTAGGAGTATCTAATGATTTCAATTATAATTTCTTAGCTAATTAAAAACAAGCAATATGTAATAAAAAGCAATGGCACGATCCAGATTTTGACGCTTAAGCATCATCATCAGGTGCTAAATGACAAGAAACAAAAAGTATTACACACTTATATATGGTTTTGGAGGGGGGGTGAGGGGAGAGGATTTCATGAGACAGGTTGGGGACAGGCTAGGTGAAGAAGGGGGTAGGTTCAAGGTCCGTCATGGTTTATTTATGCAATGGACAGCTAGAAGTCGGGAGAAGGGGGAGGGGGTGGAAAGGATATTCTTGAATGGGGACTAATGGCTTAGGGAAGCTTGGTCAAGGTGTTTAGGATGGGGGAAGTGGCAGGAAACAAACGTTCATTGAGAACAATACAATTTGGGTTAAGCAATTTTTTTTAAATTTCGAGTTGCTCCAAGGAGTCCAACTCACGTCTTTTGTTACTAAAAGCTAAAATTTTTGCATTACAATCAATTTATGTCCTTGGATTGTCGTGCCATTGCTTTTGACCATTGTGGATTGTACAAGTTGTTTCATAAATCCATTTTAAAAACATGGAATTCCACAAAGTTACCACTTTTAGCATTTCATTCGAGAAATATTGAGGCACCATAAAATGAAATTGAAAATTCTTAAAGATTAATTGTACATGGAATACCTTATGCTAGACTAAATTACTGACTTGATTAAACATTTTTTATAAAATTATAGACCCTTAGACTAATTACATTGTGTGTATAATATATGATGGGTGCCTATTTGTTTTCATGCTGCTGCGCCTTTTAGGCACATGACAGGGTAAATAGAAAGATGTGGATGGTTTTGAAGGACTGTGGAGTGAATGAGCAGTTATTGAATGTTATGATGGCAAATGGAATGATGGCAAAGTATGACAATAGTAAGGCAAGTGTAAGAGTTAACAGGGTTCTGAGTGATTGGTTTGTAATAAACTGGGGTGTAAAGCAAGGATGCATAATGTCTCCATGGCTGTTTAATGTATTTATGGATAGATGTGTTAGAGACACATGTAGTGAAAACGACGGTGTTTTGATTGGAAATGTAAACATGTGAGTTCTTCTATATGCGGATGACGCTGTTTTGATCTCAGACAGTCAACAGGGATTACATTAGCTCCTCGAAAAGTTTTGTGAATCAACAGAGAGAATGGAATTGAAGGAAAATGCGTGCAAGACTAAAGTAGTAACTTTTAATTAGGAGAATAACTGTATGATGAGGGCAAATGGTGAAGTAATTGAACAAGCGGATGATTTTGTGTACTTGGGTAAGATGTTTGTGGAAGATGGATGGATAGATGAGGAGATAAAGAGAAATATGAATGCTGGAAGGAAAGTGGTAGGTAGCATGTGGAGCATATCAAGGAATGAGTGACTAACTAAGGAAGCAAAAATTGCTGTGTACAAAAGTGTACTTCTCCCCACTTTGTTGTATGGTAGTGAAACATGTATGTATAGACATAAGGGTAGAGTAAATGCTGTGGATGTGAGTTATCTGAGGAGTGTTTGCGGCAAAAGTAGGATGGATAGGGTCAGGAATGAGTGTGGGTTAGATGCTCCGGTAATGGACATATATGAAAGGAGTGTGCTAGGTTGGTTTGGCCTTGTTGAGAGAATGGATGAGAGTCAAATAAAGAAACAGATATATAACAGTGAAATGAATTATGTGAGAAGTAGAGGTAGGCTGAAAAAGTTGTGGTTGAATGTGGTAGAGGAAATTCTTAGGAGGAATATTAGGAGTCTTAAAAACAAGAGGGCGTGAATGAAGCAGTGTATGGGAATAAATGAGGCGAAAGAGGTTTGCAAGGATGGGTCAGAGGGGGAAAGTATTGAAGCAGAGTTAGGTATACAAACATGTATTTAAGAGTGAAACTTTGTGACTGTGCCTACCCCGGAAGGGAACGGCATGATCAGTTGGTATGTATGTACTTAGCCTTTGGAGTCAATTCTACTAACTTCTTCGTGCCAAGCTCATGTAGGATCCCCTCCTCTCTGATACTTCTGAAATAAGTCAAGGAAGATATTTAGTACATGAAGGACTTAAGGAGATAAAGCTTACATGAAATAAAATCCTATCAGTATTAGAAACAAGGCATATGTTTAGAACAGTACTCACCTTTTCTCAGAAGAACCTGGGAAGAGATACTCCTAAGGGAGTTGGAAGTCCCACCACATCATGGAAATCCATATGCTCTGAAAAGGAAGATGTTAAAAATTCAGGAAATTCATGAAAACTCTCAAGGAGTGCAGAGGAAATGATCCACACACATTTACATCCATTTTCCCAAGATGTATAACTAATGCACATATAGATGAATCAGAACATGAATGACAAACCCATTATGGATCAACTGCAAGTTGGAAACTAATTAAAAAAACAAAAAAATGAACGACTTCATTCTGGCCTCTTTCAAATGAATCTCTGGAATGAATTAAGAGCACTAATCTAGGAATGGGTGTTCTCTGAAATATCAGTTCTTTTTTCTTTCAACATGACTTGATTCCACAATGTACCTGAAGCCACAAGCAACTGAAATTAATGGAACCTTATACATAACTGCCTTTTGACTTTAGTCTAGTATTGACATTACTCTCCAAAATACATTATGTACACAGAATTGACAGAAAATCAAAATGATACAGTACAACAAATCTCCCAAAAATAACTTTCGATGAGTAATTTCTACAAAAAGAACATAAAAAGTTTCCAATTGCGATATGTTTTGACGCCTTCTATAAACGCTGTGTGAAATTCCATCAGTCTAAATTTAATGTAATAACGCAAAACAAAACGGGGCATGTCAGACTTGGCAGACTTGCAGCTGATACACAGAAGTAAAGCTGATATGCATGGAGATGATAATTAAAGAAAACAGCGAGAAAATCTACTCAAATCTCCACCATACAAATACACAATACATATCACGTAAGGAAGGTAAACCAGTTGGCAATAAGGGAAAAACTCGCAAAATCCCCACCGCTTACATCACGATCGCTAACGGGATATTAGTTAAGATTAATCACCCTCTTTCTAATTCAATGAGTTAAATAGATAAAAATTCAGTTAAGACTAGTTAGGGAGCACAAGGATAATCATCAGGAGAGGTCGGTCACCGCAGAACAAAGGAAGAGTAACTGAATCATGATCTTGGCCAGAACTCACTGCTCAATTCATTCAAAAGGGGATTAACGAGTGATGAAAAATCAAACCTTAGTCCAACTGTTAGTCCTTTACATTTCCTACACCGTTTTCATTTCACCACCCACTCAGGCATCCAACTTCAGTCCTTCAATCTGCAATAGGAAATCCAGATTACCACAAAGCTAAGAAACCCACTAGCATTACGACTCACATTATAAATTAAATACACACAATTTCCGATGTCATATAACATACAGCATCCCACGAAAGACTCGGCAGTAAAAACCACAACCAAATTATTGAAAAACAAAGCAAAACAATAATAGAATGTAGCCTACCTTCCACCAGCAAGCAGTTTACCGTTACAACTTCCCTCCAAGCGCCGGCAGCGTTCACCAACATCCCCAAATTTGAACTGCCGAGTTTGCGAAACTGCGCATGCGCCGATAACGTTTAGTACTCCCTC
This sequence comes from Ceriagrion tenellum, assembly GCA_963169105.1. Lineage (NCBI taxonomy): Eukaryota > Metazoa > Arthropoda > Insecta > Odonata > Coenagrionidae > Ceriagrion > Ceriagrion tenellum. Next base: position 46,380,631 of record OY720644.1, on the reverse strand, counting down.
CGTCCGCCCCGCCCTCCAGCGCAATTTTTGGCGCAGCGATCGTGGGGCTCGTTTGGGAATGGAAGTGCCAAGAGAGTGATCGTGACCGCATTCTATCTAAAACTAAGTCACGTGCTTCCCGCGCTTGCATTTATTAAGTGCATATATACTTCTCCTAAAGGTAATGCGTCATTTGCTTCGAAGGCTAACAATGGTGAAAGGCCTCCAAGAAATAACCAGTGCAAGTGTTTGCTCGGAAGCATTCACAAATGATGCGAGGAATGGAGGCTATCGGGTAACTATTAATCATTTCTAGCTCGTGTCAAGCGCTTTGGGAGTAGTTCCGACCCTCAGTATAGTTCATATTTCTGTAATGTTGACAAATACGAGAATGTTTTTACTAAGATAGCACGCGTGGCTTACGTAATACGAAGTTGCTAGTGCTGTTACATAATCGCCAGTGCACTTTCTTGCACAATGCATTCTATTGGATTACGCATTGATTTGAATAATATTATTGTGACCCCTGTGCAAAAGTTTTTGATTTATTTCTTGACACTGGAACCTGCGTTCTACGGAAATTTACCCGGGGCGCCCATTTTCGAATACTACTTATGTCCTTACAGGAAGCAGTTAAGGCGCTCAATCTTCTGCAAACTAATGCATCCGTCCTGAATGAAGTACGGGAGAAACGTAAGAAAGGTGTAATAGAGAGAGATGAAAATGTTCAAGATACGCGAAAGTTCCTTCTTCGGTCTGGAATTAGTTTGGAAGATCTTGACAGTCTTCCAGTAATACATGTTGCTGGTACAAAAGGCAAAGGGTCCACTTGTGCGTTGTGTGAGTCAATTCTGCGACATTATGGAATGGTAAGCCAATATAAATTATTATGTAAATATAAACTTTAGTACATAAGAAGAGTTGGGACAATAGTAGATGGTCGGTTAATAGCCAGTGCTCTTAATTACAGTTCATATATGCCGGCTCACGGTTGTCACAGTTTTATCCACTTGCAACTCATTTTAAGGAATATTTGTATTAATATTGCTATATTTATGACTTCAATAGAGTTTACAAGCATCTGTTTATCCTTAGGTTTCACAGCTCAATTTATAAATTGGGTCAGGATTGTCTCTATATTTGATAAATTTTGGGAATCCTTGGGCTCCACACAGATACCTACTTGAAAAAGGCCTTTCTTAAGGATCTAGAGTAAAAATAAACTAGGAGTTTATCAATTTCTAATCTTTGAATTTATGTCTGCTCCAGTGATATCAGAAAATCTTGGAGTGTATCTTTTGAGTAATACATGCCAGAATTTTGGGAAATGCTCTTCTAAAATGAATGAAAAAGCCAGTTTATAACTTGGTTTGACGATGTTCTGGGTTTTGGGAAACCCTGCAACATCCTAAAACACCCTACTAGCTGCTTTATTTATTAGGATAATCTGGTGGGTAAGGTAGGTCCAAATGGAAGTGAGTAAAAATGCTTCAGTTTTTACATGTAATTTTATATGGACCCATTTCTTTTTACCTCATTACACATTTTCTTTCTTCATCTTAGTGTAGATCCTACCTCTTTTCATTCCACCTATAAAGTATATTCCTCCTCCCCTGCCAACCTAACATTCTCCCCTCCATCATAGGCTCACACGTACCTTTGGCTCTCATTACCTACTCCAACCACCTGCTGTGCATCCTCCAAATATCCTTCAGCATTTCCTCTCCTCGCCCACTATAAAAGGACTTCCTTGTTTGTCTTCATTTCCATCCACTGAATTTCCTCCATCCTCTTTTACACCAACACAATGCCTGAGCCCACATTTCTGCATCATAAAAAGCTCAATTCCATATGAAACTAGTCAACTTTATCAGCTGGTCTTACTATTATTCCCGTATATAACCCCTCCCATGATTCTCTCACCTTTTCCTCAGCATTAATGTTGAAGAGCAAAGTCAACCTTACCTGGCCAACAATAAATTCTGATTTTTCATCTGCTATCTTCACATATCTGTGCCCTCTGGGCCATTTATAGATTTTGGTTGAGTCTCCTACCTTGCCCATCTGTTCCTATTTTAGTCGGAACGTCCATTAGTCATTCCCTAATGATCTAGTTGCCTGTCAAATTCCTCACTGAAACAAGCAAAATAAGTGAACCTGGGGCACCATCAGAGTTCTCCCTGTCACATTCACTATTATTATGCAAATTATAAAGCACATTAATTATACCCTACACCATTATGTGGTGAGGATATGTTGATTTTGTCAGAGCAGAAATGTAACACATTGAAGAAGGAGTGGCAGGTATGGAGAAGTATATATAGAAATGATCAGCATCACCTTATGAGTCTATCTAGCTATATCTGTCTGTCCATCTGTCTGTCTGTCTCTTAGCACAATAACCTCCGTAAAAATTGAGGTATTGAGCTGAAATTTGGGTCATAAGTCTCTGGTAGTCCACAGACAGAACAGTTGTCAAATGGGTTGGATCAGACCAAAACCACGTTTTTTTAAATAACAAACTTAACGGAAATTAAAATACTCTTTGTATAGGTTCACTAGATGGGTTTATTGGGAACGACCATGGTTTCGTCACATAATGACATCTTCAGGTGGCAAAAAAATATTTTACATTGTATATATACCATTTTTCTGGTGCACGGTTGGAGGAGGGGAAGGACGGGGAGGAAGAGGATTGAGAGAGAGATCCTTCCCCTCCTTCACCCGTGCACCAGAAAAATGGTATATATACGATGTAAAATAATTTTTTGCCACCTGAAGATGTCATTATGTGATGAAACCATGGTCATTCCCAGTAAACTCATTTAGTGAACCTAAACAAAGTGTATTTTAATTTCCGTTATGTATGGAGAGGTTTCACAAAGTTAATCCTGAAGTTATTAGTTATATTTTTAAATAATAAAATTGAAAGTGGTGTAGGGTATTTAAGCTTTGCCAAGGCCGAAGATAATTTCTTTACTAGTTTTTAATTTAACTTGCAAAAATGTGATTGTCATTCTTCAATTTTTTTCAGTTTCTTAAAATCGCTTGTGCTAATTGATTGAGTGTGAAGTGTGGATGTTCCGCACTTCATTTTACTCAACACCGATTATGGTTTGGACACTACATACAATTATCTTGGTGTGATTCACTTTTAGGGACAGGCATGTATCTATCAAATCTGAATGCTGGAGGGGAGATGGATATGTGTTGGGGTTGGAATGTTCATTTGGAAGGTCAGGGAAAATGAAAGGATTAAACAAAGTGAGGTCAAGGCTTTGTTGCACCAAGTGAAAACGGGGCAGGGGAACTGGTGGAGGGGGGGATTCTGTATCTCCAAACCAAATATTAGGTGAGCATTTTCATCGGGTGGGATGTCACTCTGACTGCCTTGGCATTCTGTACGAAACCGATCAGTGTTCCGGGGAGCTCAAGTCACTAGACCCTAATACACGCAAAAGCTGCCGGTATGGTGGTGAATCACTAGGTTTGATTATGAGACCCTGTTGCAAATGGATAGTGTGTCCGTCAATTTTTGTCTGAAATAGGTTAATTTGATGCTTGTAGTAATACCATTTATTTACTAGATGAAGAGAGCTATTGTAATGCTCAAGTTTAAGGTCTGGTGATGAAAGTGGCTGCCTCTAAGAAATACGTCACTGTTAGGGTAGGGGTTGGTGAATGTTAGGGATAAGTGAGTGGGATATGACTATTTTGAGTGAAACATCATTTCATCTTGATATCAATGAATTTGATCTCATTTTAAAGAAAAACATCTTGCCCTTCCAATGACATCAATAATTCATCCCCTTGCCACATTATTTTCCGAGATATTTGCCGAAGAATACCAGCCCTTTTGCATGGGAAATAGTTCGTGTATGCACTCCAGAGAGACCTTATTTAAAAAAAGAGGAAATTCTAACACCTAAATCTTATCAAAAAATCAACAATGTTTAGTTGGTATGTTTTCTCATCTATTTTTGAAAGTAAATTATATTGTCACCTCAGTAAATTTTTCGGGATCACAAAAGAACTTACAGTTTTGAAGGAGTTTCAAACTTAGTGGCGAAAAAAATGAGTTGAGTTCAAGACTTATTTAGATTTTTTCATTTTATTACTTATAACTTCTGTCATGTAAGTTATTATTTCAATAAAATATTATTTCACTATTAATGATGCAATATTTAATTCATGTTTCCTTCAGCTGGTGAAATTAAAATGTATAATTTGAATATGGTCTTTGTTATGACTGGGGAATTATCTCACTCAAACTATCTTAAACACTCAGTCATTGAATAAATTAAATCTAGCATTAATTATTTCAAATCTTTTGAGGAAGTATAGCATCCTCTCCTTGTGCATACAATGTACAATAATTGGCTCAAAGGTGCGCCAACATTTGTTGTCACTCAGATGTCTCACCTGGGATGTTTTCTAAATTCTTTAAACTGCTGTACTTGTTCTCTGCCTTTTGGTTATGATACTAGTGAACTTAATAGTGACTGATCAAACCAGTCTTGGGGTGGAAGGTTGAGGTTATTACTTAAAATTTGTTTTACCATTAATGTATACAGGAAAGAATGAAGCAATGCAGTGGCAGGAAAGGGGCTTTTGATCTCCCTTCTCTACCTCTTCGAACTGGGCTGTACACATCTCCTCACCTCATTGAGGTCCGAGAAAGGATTCAATTGAATGGAAGGCCAATCAGCCATAACCTGTTTGCCATGTACTTTTGGAAGGTGTATAATGATTTAATGGAGAAAAGGGTAGGTTTATATTTTGACTGAAAATATTGATAGTGGTGGATTTTATAATTCTCTCATCCCCGAGTGTGGTCAGGTTCTAGGTCAGGTCTGGTTTTGTGTTTTCCAGGCCACACTTACCTGCATTGTATCAAGAAAGAGACAGAAAACTGTACTGTAGTAAATAATTCAGTTATGTTACTTTTAAGTTCCTTTTTGGGCTGTTTTGTGGGTATCCTGAGATAAATATGGATAAAGAATGCACCTGCAATAATCATTTTCTAATATTTATTAATTATTTAAATTTTCAAAAATTTGTTACTTTGTTTCAATCATTTTAATATTAATTTTTTTATTTTGCTGAAACATCTCTTTAATGATTAATTGCCACACTGGGTTCTGTTAGTCAATCTAATATATTCTTTATTTAATCAATCCACCTGAAAATTACCTGTGATAGCATTTTGTTAGTTGTTTATTTTTAAATGCAAGGGAAGTTGTTGATGAATTACTTCAATTAATGTACATTAATTCAACCCCATTTAATTAACTTTGTACCAAAGTTCATCAGTTTTTGACTGTGGAAATGAATTTTAATGGAAAGTCAACCCCTCTGCATGTGCATACCATTATAATGCGTGATTTTTTATGTTTTTCATTGTTTTTAGGAGCATGAGAAGGACATGCCTCCCTATTTCAAGTTCTTGACTGTACTTGCTTTTAACATTTTCATCAGGGAGGGTGTAGATGTGGCAGTGATTGAAGTTGGCATTGGAGGAGAAAATGACTGCACTAATGTGATAAGGTTACCATACTTTTACTTTCATTTTATTTTGATAGTTCATTTTATATGTGACGGGTTCAAGTGCTGAAATATGTCCTATATACTCTGTTAAGGCTTGATTTGAGTGAACATGTATATATACTATTGATGAGTCAGTTACAATTTTTTTGTTCTGGTTTGGTTGCCAACAAATGTTCCAGGCCTAGGTTCTTAGATAGGATTGTAAATTAAACATTTGATTGGCTATTTTCATTTTAATTTGCCAACATTACCTTATTTTTGCTTCATTTCCTTCCTTATCTATAGTAATTGATCAAGTTACCTCTTCTTTATCTGTGTAAATGATGTTAAGTCCAAAATGGGTTAAAATGAGTCATCATCTCAGGAATGCTATACAAATGAAGAGTTTCTGGATGGTACAGGATCCTCTGTACCATCATGTAACTGATAACTCATTTACCCAATTTTTGGACTTAACACCCTTTACACAGCTTGTACAGATATTATTTATGTATATGAGACCGTTCAATGTACTGTACATCCTAGTGCAAAAGCCGATGCTGCGTGTGTTCCATTACCTGATTTTTCAGCCAAAAAATTGTACTTTTTCCTATGACTTGGGTATAGTCAAGTTTGGAAAATGTGCACATGAGTTACACCAGTTAAAAAATATTTGAAACTAACATTATAGCCTTTTCAACCAAATTACTTCCATCCTATGTTACATAGGGCTGGTTGACGTCACAAAGGTTGCTTTAGTGTGTTTGCTGATGCACAAAATGGACCTAGTGCTAGGACTTTCTTGACCTGAAGTATTGGGTAGTGTATTTTATTCTGATATATGAACTAGTACTGAGTGCTTTTTATACCAATGTCCAAAAATCATCATATCTCTCTGATTATAATAATGTTTCATAATTTTCATAATTTTCTGATGGTGGCTCATGAATAGTAGATGCCACACTCATTCCATCCCTTTCTTTTGAACCTCAGTTCTAAAGATCCCTGCCAGATATGAGCCACTTTGATTCTAGCAACTAAATACAAAAGCAGGCCAACATCACTGATAAATCAGTAAATATGCTACAATCAATAAAATCAATTACAATCAGTAAATGATAAATCAGTAAATATGTAAATAAAAATAGCTACAATGGCAGATGAAAATGATGTGATAAACTCATTCTTCCTTGCAATTATTTCGGCTGATTCGGAGATTGATATATTGCACTGTGGTGATGCTCAGGGGCCTGGAAAATAATAACCTTATTTTTTTTATGCTAAGATTAAAGCAGTCAAAAGGTTCAATCTTATATATGTAGTCTTATTTTTAGACCCCTTTATTTGTAGATGAAAAAGTTGCTCTCAGTAAGTCAAACAATACATGAGTATGTACAATAAATGTACATGGTAAACTGATATTGATTGTGTAGTGTGGATTTGGTTGTTGTTCTATGGACTATAAGAAAGATTTCCTTGTGATCATGGCTAATTTTTGTACTTTTATGAATTAATAATAATTACCTTCCAGGTTTAGAGCTGCTTTGATGTAATTGTTGAAATTTTTGGAGATGATGCAGGATCAAGAACCCAGAAATTTGACCATTCCAACAGAAACATTTTAAAGCACTAAAATTGAGTTCAAATTAGCATACAAAAATGCTGACCCTCTTCTTGTTTTGCCATCACTTTGCAATGCATTTATAGGTATGTGGCATAAACTGAGCATCATTACTGAATAATGATTTTATAAGCCACTCAAATGCTATTACTGTTTTAACCCTTTAGCTTTGGAAAACATATTTTTACACTTTGTCTGACCACCTCAGGATAAAGTTAAGATTACCTGTTGCTCTGCTGTCGTCTCTCAATAATTTTTATGGGCCACATTAAGAGATATAATCAAATACTTGTATGTACTAATTAAGGGCCCTCCATTTTAGGGCAGTTGGGAATGGGGAGTGTTTCTTGAAATAAGTTTTGGGGGATTGCTTAGGGTGTCCCATTTTGCATCTATGTCTGAAAGTCATGGCTCTGAGGGTCAGGGTCTCAGATGGTGACATTTGATGAGAAAATGAGATGTGCAAAAAATTTCTGAAATCGAATTATATTTAGGGGTTGCTAATGCAGCTTTTTATTTTAACACATTCACTGCGGGGCTAATCTAAGCCATCCCTCCCACGGGGCGGCGTGGCCCACCAGTGGGTCACAGTCCCTTCGAGCTTCTGACCACTGCCGAAGGATGGTAGTATGAACGGCAACATTGAGCTCTTGCCTGAGATTAGAGGAAGGGTGAGGGAAGCGACTCCTAGCCCCGCCCCCAGCCCACCCTTCCGATGGCCACGTTGGGACACGCTTTCGGCTAGACCCTTGGGCGGGATGGGAAAGGGAGGGGCACCGATTCAATGTATATACTTGAGATTTGCGGATGGTCGGAAAACCCAGGAGCCTCCCACCCATCTCTGTTTATTGCCCATGCCCTTATTCGTGATCGTTCGTGAGACGTAGATACCCGTCCGGGTGTCTCCCGTCCATGTGACCCATCCCGGTGCACTCTGACTATGAGAGAAGGGAAGGGGAATCCTTTGGAAAGAGGTATGAGTTGTTGACCTCAGAACAGTAGTGTCTGCAATTTGGAAGACGTTCGCCCGGCAAGGGCATGGTCGCTCATCCACCCACTGTAGGATTAGCTCAAGGACAGTACACGCCCCTTTCCCAATTTCTCTTCCAGAGAGGGGGGAGAGGGAAGGGAGTGTGTCTATCTCTTGCTCACAACCAGCCGAGTGCAATTGAGATTGTTTAGTTTGCGAGCAAGTGACACACAGCCAAGAGGTTGAGGAGAAAAACATGTGGTGCGTGCATATTGTCAAAGCTGTCCGTGAGCTAAATAGTCGCTATCCTTACTGTTGCATCTTGAAGCAATGTCATCCAGCGAAGACGACATATTTTTTACTAAGTTGATATATACTTATTTGACTGAATTGAACATTGCTCATTTCTTCTATGTATAAATCGTAAAAACATAAAAGTAAAGAAACAGAAAAAGAAAACAAAAAATGAACATTATATTTTGTATATATTACGCAAATATGTAACTTTGTATGTGACCCACCGGTGGGCCACGCCGCTCACGCTGAAAAATTTTCAGGACGGGTGGGTTGGCCCACCGGTGGGTCACACTAAGTGGCACATATAAGTTTATTATTTGACATGTGACTAACCTCTGGATGAAGTCACTCAAGAAGTTCTCGATTCCTACTCTCACATTACTCCTTGCAAGTGAAGATAATTCATTGAATCTTACGGCCATCACTGGTTGGATTAACGTAACCCACCGGTGGGCCACGCTGCAGTGAACGTGTTAATATGGGGCTCCCATAAGCATTGCAGTAAAATATCTTGGAATTACCTTCTTCTAATATATCGTGGGGATTACACATACAGAACATTAAAGGCACCGCATTAAAGAAACTAGGTTTTGTTAAATGTATAATAGGAAGGTCCTCTGATGAAAAAGTCAAAGAGAGATGCTACTTCGCTCTGGTTAGGCCACACCTCAAATACGCCGTGAGCATTTGGGACCCTGGTCAAATAGATTTAGCAAAAAAAATTAATAAAATACAAAGGAAAGCAGCGCGCTTCGTTAAAAACTGCTACGAGCGTACATATAGTGTTTCACAACTTTTAGAGGGATTAAGGTGGGAGCCCCTAGAGACTCCGAGGCTACATGCTAGGCTTTGGTTGCTTGAGAAATTCAGAACTGATATTTTTCAGAGTGACATAGAGAATATTATCTTGACTCCTCACTACATCTCTAGGTCTGACAGATGCGACAAAGTAAGAGAGATACACTGTCGAACAGATTGGTACTAAAGCTTGTTCTTTCGGCGAGCAATAAGCGACCACAATAAAAATTAAGCTCCACTAAATACACTCCTATAATTCATGTCACCATTTCACCTCCAAAAATTGTACATCTTTACATGGCTGCCCCCTGCCACACGCCAATGAGGCAGCTCACAGGGTATTATGTAGCTGTAGATGAAGCGTGCGCCGCCTGTTCGAAAAGCCCATACTCCCAGGTCTCCACACTGCCCCCCTCCATTACTTTCCCCACCTATCGAAGCTTCTGATAAGTAGGCTTAAATTGTTCACTACATTCGGAGGGGGGTGAGACTGGTATGTAAAGAACAAAGTCTTGTATTTAGAACATTTACTAAATGTATAATTACTTCAAGCTCCATGTTAGGGAAAAGAGCTACCAATTTAAGCCTACATATCTGAACCTTCAATAGGCTGGGGAAGAAATAGTCAGGAGCGGCACAGAGGTCCGGGAACGCGGGCTGTTGAAATGGGTGGCGCATGCTTATGGGAGCACCCATGTAAAACGAGAAGCTGTATGTGCGACCCCTAAATGTAATCAGATTTCAGAAATTTTTTCATACCTCATTTTCTCATCAAATGTCACCACCTGAGACCCTAAGACCCTTAACTTTCAGACATTGATGCAAAATTGGACACCCTAGGATTGCTTTACTTTCCTAATTGAACAACATATAGATCTTATGGCTAAAAATCAAGGAATTCATGCACACACTGTTTTTTTGCCAAAGTAATCTGAAATCAGTTGTGAAAGCAATGTGGTGTGTACATAATGTTTTAATCAAATTAATCAAGTCTTAACTATGCATCTCCAATAGTGCTCAGCGATGACCATATTCCCCAGCATATGGAACAAGGATGACCCTAGATTATTTGGGTCTGCTACCTTCTGTTCCCTTGCTTGTGCTATAAGAGTAGAATATTTTTCTCACTTTCCTTTCACACATAGTGGCAGCAAAGCCAGCCAGCCTGCCTCAGCTGAAGGGTTAATTATGAACAACTTAGTGTTGTCTGCTTCTGGTAGCTCTTTATTATATGCACTTTCATTTAATTCAGTAAATTAGTAGTTGGGGCTATTTTTCAGTCTGTCATTTAAGCTTTTGCTTGTATATTCCAGCAATTCACTGCTTTACACTTTTTTAATGCACATCATACACGCATCAGATTATGCAATGAGGTGCCTTGATTAAAATGGCCATGAGACTTCAGAGGCTGTTTTCATAAACCGTTGTAAATGTTGTATTTTTAACTCATCAAAAGTAAATGATTTGATTTTTGAGGTTTATCAATAAGAATTTGTTATTTGAATGGTGACAAAAATTCATTTGGGTTACATTTTTGAGGGCAAAGAACTGGTAAGAAATTCAATTAATATGGAAATCCTAGCTGATATATCAGCCAGTGACTGTTTTCACTCAAGCACAAAGCCAGTGGATTGGAACTCTGGCAGTAGAGTAGTTAATATTAGTATATATAAGACTGTTGGATATTCATGAACTGATCAAACATTTATTATAGGTATTTAGTTAGCTCATAGCTTATTAAATAGTCTTTAAATAGCTAGCTAATTGATGAAAATTTAGATTAATTGCTTCTGTAGCAAATAGATGGTGTATGTTGTACTTGGGATACAATCACTTTTGAGGAAGGACTTGGCGATTATCTGATACCTTATGGAGCATATTTAAACCTATACTTTCATCTTAACTTTCCTGCTGGAAGATTCAGGATAATATCTGGTCCAGTTTGATAACATCTTGTCATAAGTTTTCATACATTCATTGCTTTGGCTTTATATGAGCCAGTTTTAACTCATTTAATGTTTTTCAATTTGGTATTTTCAAGAATGTGTGTGTGCCTAGGTGGAGGCCATATCTAATTATCATTGCTGAGATTTCATAAAATGTTTTTGTTGTGTAGCGCATGTTCATAGTATTTGACAGTAAACTGGATGCATTTATTCTTGTAGGAAGCCCATAGCTGTTGGTATTACTGCTCTTGGTATTGACCATCAAAATATCCTTGGTGATACACTGGATAAGATAGCTTGGCAGAAAGGAGGCATAATGAAGACTGGCTCTCCTGCATTTACAGCCCTAGGACAGGCTCCTGTTGCACTCACTGTCCTTGAAGAAAGAGCGAAAGAGAAGAAGGTATGTGAGATTAAATTAATGCTGCTGATTCTAAATTTGCCTTGTTTTTTAGTGTGACAAATTTATTGTATCCTGAAGCAATCAACCATTAAAGTTTGTCTATCTTTTCTTGAAAACTGGAGACACTATGATATACAAAACTGAGGAAAAAATCGGCAGGTCCAAGGTTTCAGATCTGCCAATTGAAGGGGATAAAAGGCATAATAAAGGATTATGTCCCAGACAGTTGAATGTTGTGGCTTTTATTTTGGTACTTTTACAATTAATAATAGTATAAAATTAGAACAAACCTATTTTGAAAAATAAAAGTGAGATAAATGCACTTTCCGAACATGTGAATCTTTCACAAAACTGGGAGAATCATAGAGGAGTGTTTTAATCCATTCTTGGAACCAAGAACACTGCATAAGGACAGAAAAGTCCCATCTTGACTCTGTTGCCAATGGAAGTGAAAGAAATGAAGTTCCACTTTTGGCCACAGGCTGAGCTGTTTTAGTTATCAAGGCTTACAGCAGACATCTCTAGGCTATCTATACGTGTTTTTACGTCTCATTTTTCTCCGCCAGTATGATGATTTATGCTGCAAGTAATACTTTAAGGCATTGGAAAGATTTATGTACTTAAGGTACCGAGTCATCAACGAGAAAACTCTCCATAGACTCCATCAATGAGAAAACTCTCGTTGATAGAATATTATTTTGGCTCAGTTTTGGTCTTGTGAAATGGACAAAATTATTTGCTATAGTGAACTGAACAATATTTTTTTTAGACATATCTCCAGAGCGTCACGATGTAAATCGATTGTACTTAAGGCCTATGTAATTAGGTGATGTGATCGGTGGATTCGTATTCTGAATTCCACTCTATAATATCTTATTTATGATGTAAGAAAGGGAAAAAGAGTGCATTGAAATAATATTTAATTCAGTCAAGTCGAAAGCTAGTTCATTTCCGGTTATTTGATGCCAATTCACGTAAATTGAATATGCCGCTAGCAAAATCAGTTGATGTCATTGATGCCATGATAATTACAATGATTCGAAAGCATTTCCTATTTATAATTCGTATGGCGTAGAAAATTAAAATGCACATTGAAAGAACCAGAATACATGAGCGGGCAGGCAGGGAAGTGAGCAGAGTATTCCTTTTTGTGTTGAAAAATAAGCAAGTATCAGTCACTAAATTGCTTTATTATAATCCTTGGAAAATTAACCTTTATCTAATACAATTGGTTGCCCGTTACAAACAAACAGTCAAATATAAAATAGTCTGTAGCATATGTAGGTCAACTGCTGACATGAAAATAAACAACTTCAGCTCAGAAAAGTCCCGGAAACAAATGAAGGAATAGCGTATGCTGGGAATGGCAAAATGAAGGAGGGACACTGTCATATATGCACTGTTGGAAGCACTAGGAAATACGTATGTACACTGAACACAGTCTCTCCCGCAAGCTAATGAAGGAATAGTATATGTTGGGAATGTCAAAACAAAGGAGGGACACTGTCATGTACGTACAAGGAAATATGTACACTGAACGCCGTCTCTCGTGTAATGGCTACCATGCAGTAAGGGCAACGATCATCACCCACGTGTACTTAAATTAACCTTAAACAAGCTTATGTTCTTTTCGCCTTGAATCTTGTTCCTCATTTAGGTATTCGATTACCCAGTAAAGCACCCGACAAAAAAATAACTCCTCAAACCCATTTTGAACCAAATTCGCCTAGTCTAACTGCACGTTCACACTCCAAACTGGCTTCACAACAATACACATCTTGTCGTAAATAAGACTTTATCGCATCAGTGCCACCTGTCGGCAAGTTCCGGAATGCTGTTAACCTCCGACAGAAATTTAAGCCAAAGACGATTGAAATCGCATCAAGAATCTCGTCCTTATACAGTGTTCTTGCTTGGAACATTTCACTCTCTCCTCTTTCTAAAACCAATGGAGGCTTACAAAATTCCTTGTCAAATCTTGGTAACAAATTGTTTAACTATCTGTTTTTTAGTTTTAAAACCTCTGTCTGTACAAACCACTACTACTTGTTTGCAATTCACTCTTGGCTGGCTTTTATAACATTGCATTTTCTAATTATATATTGATGTATAAGTAAATAAATATTATGTAATATGGGGTTTTTTCCGTTAGGTCCTACTGAAGGTTTGTCCTCCCTTATCATCATATTCCTGTGGTCAGTCACCACTCAGCTTGTCATGGTCATCCCAGGTTCAGGAGGCAAATGCATCTCTGGCATTGCAGTTGTCAAATGCATGGATAGAATGGCATGAGAAGTCATCAAATTGTGGTAATTATTGTAGTCCTGTGCATTCTAACCAATTATTATTTGTGTTTTTTTTCCTTCAAAATCACATAACGTAAACAAGTCAACTTGTGCCAATGCATGAATGCATTTTCATTCATGGGCAGTTGTAACTCTAACTTGTCCTTTAAACAGTTCACAATTTTACTCATGCAGACATATGTATCACATAAGTAGTCAAAATTTACCAGCATTGCTAAAAATATTAATTATTGTAATGAGTTTTGTAACATCAGTGAAGTAAATATTTGCTAATATTATGAAATAGAATTAATAACGCATTAGGGATGGGTCGGTTCTACTTTTTTTTCGGTTCCGGTTCTGGTTCAGCTCTTAGGTTCGGTTCTTGGTTCTGGTTCTCAGTTACAGTTCTAAATTTAGCACTTAGCTCAATTTTCAATGGCAAAAGGTTTTTTTCGATTACTATGCTTATCTAGAATAATGTATCAAGAAATCTCTCCCTAATTGAATCCAAAGGATCATGAAATATGCAACATTATGAGACATAAGACTATGCTATATTCATTAAAAATTAGAGAATCCAGATTGCTAATAACTAAAAATAAGAAATAAGAAAAGTTAGATACAGACATACAGCAGTCATCATTACCTTCTCGTCAAAAAAGAACTCTTGAATATTTCTGCAAACATTTCTAAATTTATGGGGATCGCATTCAACCTCACTTAGTTCTTCCTCACTGATGGCACTCGGCTTAGGATGGGTGGTCACAAACATTTTCATCGAACTGAGTGAAGTATTCCGTTTCTTTGGAGGGGATGTTGGACCGAGAGAGAATACAACTGAGTGACTGAAGTGAGACGTGTCAAATTTTGCAAGCTATCTATACACCGTAGATCGCTGGTTATCTGATGGTCAGTCCCTCAACTCTTTCTCCCCTACTCTCCCTTTCCTTCCCCTCCCTCTCTCCCTGCCTGCTACCGCTTCTGAGGGTACTCACCGACAGAGGCCATGTTAGAGTATGTATACAAAACCAAAGACTACAAAAGAAGTTATCTAAATTACATTGTAATATAATTCAGGGAAATAATACGTGGAGGCTCACTTTCACACAAGGTCGAAGTTCCCCAAGATATGCATCAATCAGAAAACGCTAAGTAAGAAGGTATTTCATCCCTAACTAAATTTGAAACCTTTAAATCAAGCATACAGTCCTTTTTACGTGTGAATATGATTCATTAGCTGGAACTTTAATGTGTCTATTTATGGTATTTCACCAGGTTTCAGAGCAAAGCCGCAACTTTCAAAGAGTAAACAGGGTTCAAACTTGTTTTTGCACCAATTATTTCGGTATCGATTCTTTTTGGCATCAGTTATCGGTTCCGGTTCTCACCTCAATAACCGGTGGAACCGAGAACTGAAGAATGGAACCAACCCATCACTATAATGCATACAAATGAAGAAAATAGTTTAATGTATTAAACATTAAAGAGATTCACAAAACTCAGAAAAAAGTATAAGTGTAGGGTCAAAATGACCCGAAACATCCTTGGAAATTTTATTCGTGAAGCATTCTATCCCTGATAATGCTCTTAGTCCGCAAAATGCATCGAGTAATTATTATATTGTTGATAGAATATTATTTTGGCTCAGTTTTGGTCTTGTGAAATGGACAAAATTATTTGCTATAGTGAAGTGAACAATATTTTTGTTAGACATTGATATGTTAGTCCACCCAACTATCAATTACCCCGAGCATGGAAGCACATAATTACAGCTAAAGGACTCGTATTAAGAAATTAATCTTTGGATTTTACCCCTGGATACGAGATAGAATTAGTACCATTTGTAAGTGGTTGTTTTAATGTGATTATTATTAGAATCACAGGTATCGTGTGAGTGTATTCTTTCGCGCATTAGTCTTATGCTCTTTGTTCCTTTTATGTAAATGTATTCTTTTCCTTTATGCAGATAATGTAACGAGAGAGCATCTGTGCATGGCATCACCAGTTGAATTGAGTGTGGGCATGATTAATGGACTTGTAGAATGCAAGTGGCCTGGAAGAACACAGATTTTACAATGGCATGGTAATGGTATTTCATCTATTTTTTATTAGCATCGAGAGTTAGCTTGCGTGGGAAAAGTGCCTATTTTTCTGAGTGTGCGTGCATGGTGTGTGATTGCTGTGATGAACTTTGGTTAGTGTGGTGATAGATTGAGTGTAAATGGACTACCATGTGGAATCAATTAATTTTCATTCACAAATGCTAGCCGAGGAAGAGAGGGAAATTTGTTTACTATCATTTCACACATTGCTGGTATGGTTCTTAATCATATTCTTTATTTAAATACAGTGGAGCCCCCATATCCGCACATGTTACATATGGTTTAGTTGGCTCAAAAATGATAATATTTATGTGAAACTAATGACATCATGTTCAAATACATGGTATGAAGCCTCTTCCCTGAGCTTTTGGTGTGTGGCTCATTGCACTCTATCCTCAGCTATCATTAGACTCACAAAATACGCACCATTTAGCCTTGCATGTTTTCAGTGTCAGTATTTGCTGCAGTGTCAAATTAGTGTTGTAGTGAAAGCAGCAATTTAAATTTATCAGCCACATGTGGAAAATTTTAGAGCATAACTTTCATGGATATGAGGGCCCTGCTGTGATGTTTGTGATTTATGAATCAAGTGATTTTTTTTTTACTCATGTTGCTAAAATTTGCTAAGTTACAAGTTAGATTTTAAATAATGACTGGTCTTCCAATAAAATTTTTTTGTGATGTGGTTGTGTTTGCCACATAGATGTCTTGGTGTTTGGCTTAAGGAAGTAAGTACCTGAAGAAGGGGTAGTCCTACCACAGTAAAAAAAAACTCTTCTGGAATCATTGATTTGATTTCAATTTATGAAATTTATTAATTTCAGCTACAACGTTAGAGTATCTCCTTAGTATATTTTGATAGCTCATGAGCAAGATTATAATAATAATATTTATTCCACTCTAAGATTCATACAATTACATTTAAAGAAATGTATACAAAAAGTAGTATAACATGGGCACACCTGAGGCAGTACCTGTTTTGGGCTTGCCATCATTCAATAAGCCACAATAGTAACTAGCTGGTAAAACCTAACAGGACAAAATTAAACAATAAATAATGCAAGAGAGTAATAAATCAATGCTTAGCAAAAATGTATTGGTATGTAAGTTCAATGTTTTCCCTTTTGCTATTGGTATATGGAATCATATCATTATATACTCGAATATGAATGATAAATATTAAACTTGGTACTTATTAAATACCTGTCTCCCTCTTTACTTTCTCTGCTTATGCTTGGTTAAAAATTGGCCTTCAGAATAAATCATTTCTCATTCTCAAAGAAAGCAGGTTGGGAGGGAGCAATAGTGAAGTCATTGCTTCTCTGTCTATGCTTCAAGACTTACAACATAATTTACATTCAGTTTATCATTTTCCATAGATTCTGGCATTATTTTCTTCCTTGATGGTGCTCACACTGTTGAAAGCATCAAAGCCTGCTTGGAATGGTTTAAAAAGGAATCTCATGCAATATCACCCATTGGCTTTGAAGCATGGTAAGCTATTTAACTTAGTAATATGCTCATAAAAGTATTCTTTTGCATCAATTAACATTTAACTAAATGAAATCAAATACCACCAAATGGGGAAATGGGAGCCTCTCACGTTACGAATAGTCAGTGAGTCATGTCTAGAGATGGGCCATTCTGTAACTTACCTTGGTATTTTATATGTATAATTTACCACAGCCCCTGAAAATTACTGTACTTTTTGGTAATATTCGCCTTTGTCTCAGATATTTTTCATACTGATATATTCCAAATATATCATTCAAAGCCAAGACAGTTTATATTTCATACATTCTTAGTTATGAAAAGGCACTTATAAGTCATTGTGGAATATTATTACGTGTGGAATGTGTTCGTAAGGGTATGATTTTAATGGTTTGAGCGAAAATTTCTCATACCAACGAAAGAATGCCAAATTGCGTGTGGGCTGTCATTTTTCTTTTGAAGTTCTCTTAATTTCTAATGCATTAATGTTGCAGCAGTAATGGTTTTGATGCTGTCAACCCCTTGCAATTGCTATTGGCTTTCCTATTTAGTCCTATGTTAGCTATTAATTACAGAAAATTAAGCTAACTTACCCAACTCTAGTCATGTCCTAATTTCCTGAAGTTATTTATACCGTTGTGCCCAAAAATATTTAGCTCTGTAAATGATTACAGGAGTATTTATTTTTTTATTTATATACGGGCAGTCACCCTTTCACTACAAATAATACCGTACAAATGGTAAAATGTATGCAAAAACAATTAAGAATGTTGAATACAATAATATATACTAGGTAGTTCCAAGCAAAATAATATTATTACATAATATACTTTCATACAAATACAAAGTTACATGTATAGATTTACACGAAGAGAAATATGTTTATAGGTTTCCTGATTGCTTTTGGCCAAATGCATCATGTGGTATATTGGATGGTTGTACATATAGTTAGTTCTAGCATATGGTATGTCGAGTAACTTAGGGTGACGTTGATTAAAGCTTAAAATATTAAAAGAAACTAAATTTAACAAATGTTCTGAGTTAATTCTATGATTCACCAAATTATTAGTAAATTAGGAGTAACTCAATAATACGAAGTTGGCAGGACTGAAAATAGGCACTTCGTATTTTTCAACCTTTTTAATAAATTGCAAAAAATATTTCCCCTTCCCCCCCTGACTTTAATGTCTCTGGCCTTTGGAAATGTTTTAAAATGATTTATAGTCATTATTTGTGATAGCATTTGGTATAATGCCTTTATATCATAAGCTTATTGTCACAAACGATCGTGAAATTACACTCACTTCTTAGTTCCTTGTGCAAATGATTTTTAGTTGGTGATCATTTTCTTTGCAAAATTTTCGCCCAGTTTAGAATTCGTATATAAAGCAAGTTCTGCATTGGTATAATATTCTAGCTTTCTTAATCTGTGGCTAATCAGGATGTGCCACTGATATGGGCGTTTAAAGGAGACGTTTCTAACTTTAAGACAGTTGCTGGCCCGACCATGCCTCCAATCGCCCTTTCTCTATCGCTCAATCATTGGTAAAATGAGCAAAGGACTCAGGTTTGTGGTTTCTTCCACATTGCCTGCTGGATATAAAAACTTGGAGAAATATTATTTTGTCATAAGCCAAACGGTTTCACTGCTCATTGAAGTTCGAGTAAGAAACATTAACTCATGACCAAGTCCCTTTTCACTTTGATGATTTGTGCTTACAGTTCTATTCTGCAAAACATTAATCCAGTAAATAAATTAAGCGATTATTTTTTTATCCTTCTATGCATTATCACTTTGCGTCGTGGGCTGAATGCCATTTTATCCCATGACGTCCTTATATGCCAACTTCGGTGAGCTAAAACAAAGAAGCTAATGAAATTCCTTGCATGTAAGAAGTGATTTCCGAATCACTCCACGATTTTCGGAACTTTTTATCCGCTCTAGTGTGAGAGAGAAACTTTATCCCAAATGGGCATCTTGGAGATATTCCAGATCCAATGTTCTCCTGTACGTTATTTGGCTATTTTCTCTCCCCCCTGCGATTTATGCCTTATACACTTGACTGTGCTGTGCAGCCTAAAATACATCGAAATAAGATTAACTGTTTGAAGTGTAACTTCATATAATTGACTCAAGATGACCCTGTGCCACACGCCCTAGTGGTGGCTTGTATGGTATTATGTAGATGTAGATGAACACTTCAGCTGAATATGTCACAATGTGACAAAACTTGGATCATAGCAAATAAAATCAAAGTGGATAACCAAGTTTCTCATCTTTTAATTCCCACGAAAATGAAAGAAACTACTTTAGTGTTTCTTCGGCTGGAAACTTGCTTCTGTTGCACAGATTACTAAGGCGGGCATTTCTGGGAGTTTGGATCAACTCGCTATGAAACTTCAACCAAGGGGAGATCCCAGGCCACTCATATGTTGTTTGGACACTAGCAAGTTACCTCTCGAGGGCCTCCGCATGGTGAATCATGTTTGTGGTTCATGCCCATTCCACACGATTCAGCACTTCCAGGTCATGGAGAAAGATTGCCAAGGGACTCCTCAGAGAGCTGAGCAAGGAGTGCTGCCTTCAAAGGACCATAGGAAGCGGTAGGGGTCATTGAAAAAATATGCCGCAGCTGAAGCTGAAACCTAATTACTCTCCGTGGTAAAATCCTGGTAACGACAATAAGTTTCTCGCAGAGTAGTATTTCTGTACTTAGATCCTTCTAAACTCCGGTGATTTTGAAATAGAGCGCTTCAGGATCCAATTCATATCCATGTTTTGTCATATCCACAAATTAAAATGCCTAGGACTCTTAAGTTACTCATGCCATCACAATGAAATCTGATTCAATTGGTTATGATAATGGTTATTGGTTATCTTGTGGAAATCTGGGATAGCAGTGATGGTAGATCAAATGTAACGTGTCAAGGTCTGGTTACTCAATGAACTAACTGTAGTAATTCATGGATGAAAGCTTGTTCCAGTAAAATTCAATGGAGTTACTCCATGAACATCGTGGAATTAAGTTTAAGAGAAGGCTCTTGTGGTGATTTTATTTTCAAGATTTCAGTTTTTCTGGTTTGCTCATGCAAAGAACTATATTTCATAGGACGATATTTCGTAGACCACGGCTTCTTCAGGTTGAAGTCTCTTAGCAGTTTATCACAGGTCTTATACATTATGATGTTATACTGCTGAGCCACTCTCCTGATTGGGTCAACAATTTCAAAATTTGAAATAATCTGTTTTAAATGCAAAATTATATCTATCGCGGGTACGGCTATACCCTCGTTAATCCTTGGAAACTATTTTTTTCTATGGTCTCGTGAAATGTGGACAATGGCGGGAGTAAATGCAGGTTTATTGATAATGAAGTAATGAATTTTGGGGATAGTGACTGTGACAGGTAGCCCAGTCCTTTTTACCATCATTTAATTGCGTAATTTTTCCATTCGATTGCTCGATAACTTACAATTGCCACTAATAGCACATAGCAGTGAGTTGGTAAATAGCGCCACACATGAGTTATAACCAAAAGAGAATTGTTTACTTTATGGAAATGCAGCTAACAGTTTAAAAAATAAAATAAGGGAAAAATTGCCTCAAGCTACCATTTTCCCCGTCACTCGAGATCTAAATTATCCATGACTGAAATTTGATAAATAACTGTGTGACTCAGTCACTTGCGAGAGACGAATGCTCTATATAATTCATGCATTTTACACTATTCATTGATTACATTCAGCAACACTGATTTATTATGTGTCTTCGTTGGCAAATAGAGAGCTTTTCTGATGTGATTTCCCCCCAAGGTTTGTAAAAATGAACTCAGCTTCTCTGATGAACTCTGTGGGGACTGGGTCCGAGGTTCATAATATCGAAAATTTCATATTTTCGAAACTTCGTTTTTCTGAATAGCGATATATATTTAGCTTAGGCTCTTCGCCTGGACCAACAGTTTTGCTTCGTAGAATTGAATCTTCGTATTTTTGTGCTTTGTATTATCGAGTTTCTAATGTAATTATCTAGTTTGCCTAAAATAAAGGACTTAATCTGCTGTTGGAGCCAACATAATCTGCTCTTGAAATATAAAAACAAAACTTATTTATGTATGCTTACATACCTCCTCACCTCACAATTCTTGCTTCTTAAAATTATGCATTAGCTGTCTCATAGTAACCGTCCCCTAACAATGGAATTTATCTGATTATTGCCACCATTCCTTCTCTTGGTAAACAACCCTGACTAAGTGGAGGGGCTTACATGTTTCAACGACCCCTACAGATCTATCGATGAGAAAAATTTTATAACTCTTGTTTTATAACTCTTATTTTATATGTAATTTAATGACTATGACTCTTGGTAGCCTCACCTGATAGGTTGCACCAGATAGATAGCTCACCAGGACCCTGGAATTTTGTGAATGGGTTTTTGCATGAATTTTTCTGTGGTAGTAAATAAGTAGTTATTTACTTGAAGGACTGATACGTGAAGTATCTATCATTTTTTGTTTTATGTTTCCGAAATTTGCCAAAGTTTCATGAATGACCTATATTTTCAAAATTTCTTGCACTCTGGAGTTTAGCGTGATATTTGCCATGAAATTTCACATTTTTAAAACCTTGTGTGTAATATTTTTCGGAAAGAAATTCTTGGATTTTTTTTGACATGCATAAACCTGCACGATTATGGCGGTCTTATTCATTAAAGACTTCCAGGGCTGAAAATATTTGCAACCTCAGTGGAAGGATTAGAAAAATGATCATTAACTACTTATCTCTGTCATGCACCCTGAATTGCTAAAGTCGGCACAAGCTAACCATCCTGTGTGCGCCATAATATCAATTCCACCTAGCAGGTATTTAAATGCTTTGATCTACCCATATGATTTGAAATGAACATTAGTTAGCTTTTTATCAAAAATTTATGTGTGATGGTTCATCTCGCTTTGGCATCCTGAGTTAATGATCGCAAACTACCGACATCAAATTTGAGTGTGATTGTCTCCCTGATGGTCATGTATTTACTTGTATTTTATTTATCCTGGGTTGGATGGGACAGAACAATCCCCTCCTCCCCCAACCCAGTTTACATAAACAGACACCCATGTCCTGGGCAGATAGTATTCTACCCAGGCTGGACTCGAACCCGCGACCCTCGGGTTAGCAGGCGAGGACTTTACCCGGCCGCCACCGGGGCCGACTCCCCTTGTGAGTGGCTTATGACCACAACAATGGAATTCTGCCAAAAATCCAATACCAAAATGATCTATTACTGCTTACACTACGTGGCCAAATCTAAGGCCCTTGTCCATCAATCTAAAGATGCCTACCATGATGTAGTTAAAACAGATATCAGCTTAATCCAATGCAGTTGATGAAGCCCAGAAAAAATGGTGAAATCTACTTTGGTCTCCTTTGAAAACTTGTGCGACAACAATTCCCAGGAATTCCTTAGGAAGTTTTAGGACTTAAATTCTTAGAAGCAGATTTCTAAAGAATAACCTTCCTTTTGCTTTCAGCAATGGTGGTACCAATGTCAAGACTGATGCACAGGAAGTAACAAGGGTCCTCCTCTTTAATTCAACAGGGGACCGCAATATTGAGTACCTTCTTGCACCTTTTGCCGAGAGTAGACTGTTCAATCATGTTATGTTTTCTCCTAACATAACTAAGCTTTCAATGGACTTGCACTCAGGTAAGTCAGCTAATGTACTGTTTGTTATTATAACACGTTGAGATATTAATGTATTTTTGTGAATTTTGTGTGTGATATTTAGTAGAAAATGTTTGCCTCAGATCCATGAGAACTCCTTAAGCTGCTGGGAGGTTTTGCTCAAAATTTTAGGTGTATGCCTCTTGGTATGTGTGTAGAAGTTACATGATGCATAGACGAACACCAAAAATTTACTGATTTGATATAAATTAGCCATGTAGGAGCCCTCATGAGGAAGTCTCTAGCAACTAGGATGTGTAGTTTAGACCAGGATTGAAATTCGCCATGAACAAATCATTTGACTTGACCAGGATTCGAACCCGGATCTCCCAATTGCCAGTCAGGTGTGTTAGCCAGTTACACAAACAATCCATCTTCCTTCAAGGCAAATTTCGAGGGGGGTTTATGCAAACTACATAATGTTCACGCCTCAAGTCTATATTGTAGCACATGAGACTGAAGTCGTGCTAACAAATGTACTGTCGTGGTGGATAAGTCCAACATTGTCATTATATAACGACGACAACTGACTGATTTCCAATCATTGCATTAACAAATGATGTGGTACGAAGTCACTCGCACAGGTACATTTACACCAGGGTTGAAACTGGCCAACACACCTGACCGTCAATTGGGAGATCCGGGTTCGAATCCCAGTCAAGTCAAATGATTTTTTCATGGCGAATTTCAATCCTGGTGTATATGCACCCGTGCGAGTGACTTCGTACCACATCATTTGCTAATGCAATGATTGGAAATGTGTTTTAGGATGTCATTAGATGTCAGTTAATCCTTCAAGACATTGTTTCACATTTATGGTAGTTGAGCTGTTAGAATGAGCTGTAAATGCAATCACAGTAATTGTGAGATGGGCCATTCTAAAAAATGCACTGTGGTACTTTATGTAGTTTACCAGACCTCCTGAAAATTACCATAATTTTCTGTAATATTCAATTCCATCTAAGGTATTTTTCATACTGATAGATTACAAACATTATTTTCTGTCGAGTCTATATACATTTAATACAATCTTAATTATTAGTAAGGGCAAGTCCAACTCATTTGTAGAATATTTTTACTTACGGAATAATTGTGAGGATGCCATTTTCAATGGTTTGAACAAAAATTTCTAATGCATTAACATAGCAATGACAATGGTTTAAATGCCTTTAACTCCTTACTATTGTTTTTTGCTTTCCAAATAATCCCTCTATAGAGGATCCTCACACTATGGCCCTGCCGTATCCGTGTTTCAGGGGATGTGCTTTCCTCTGCCGGGAAACAGCATCCATATTATTTACGGAGATGCGTCGGGGATTAGGAAGGTATGCTTTGCCTTGTGCTTGCCGGGTATTGGCTATCAATTGCAGAAGATTAAAAATTATCGGATAATTACAGAATATTCTAACATTACCGTAAATTATCATGGTTATTTACCTCAAATGAAATTACTGTAATTTACCAATCTCTAGGTAGTTGTAAAAATTTTTGTAATTTTTTTCTTCCTGTTTTAATTTCAAGTTTTCTACTGGTGAAAGGTGGGTTTTTTTGATAGTCAGAGAAACTTCTCCCTATTTTCATCACTTTCAGGGTCCAATCCACCTCTAGTATTTCCTTTTTCACCTCTGAGTACGATCTACCTCTCTTCACCCCATCGAGAAAACCTATTCTCTTATACCCTTCCCCAGTTGCCAAACATCCTTCCCTCTATCATAGTCTTGAGCAACCCATCATTTTCCCATATTATTATCATCACCCAGTATTATTCTTCCTCCTGCCGTGTTGCTGGCCTTTTTATGGAGGAACCTTTATTGTAGGCATACCCAATAACCTAGCTTAATTTTTATGCACATTATTAAGAAAGATTTCTACTATTGAATGATGTAAAATTATTACTAGGTCAGCAGTCAGTTACACTGAAACGCATGGCCTAAATGGCAGTGCGATTGTATCTCAGCACATAATTTTATTTTCTCGATTTCAGACCGAAATAATGCTGTTCAAAAACTTGTGCAACATGTTATAGATATTGAGGCATCTAATTAGACAAACAGGTTTAAATAACGGACTTCTGGTTTTTGTTGGGGCACACAGCCTACATATGGTGATGAATGTTTAAACATTGCCAAGGGAACCTTGTGCTGTTTACCTTGTTAACGAAATTTATTAATAAACTACTTCAGCATTAGTCATTTAATATACATTGCTAAATGTTTTAAGCCTGAAGATAATTATACCCTCAAATCATTAAAAAAAATCATGTTATCAAATTCTAAATAAAAAGCAATTGAGGCAGTAACATTATCGGCTTTCTTTAGAAGGTAAACACTTTGGTTTTACCCTTTGTCCCATAAGATTTTACTGAAAGGAGTTGTGACATAAAAACTAAAAAATATTAAAGGCTGCTTGAAGCCTAAATTTACTAATAATAGTAAATTTTATGTATCTTAAGAAAACAGTACTTTGTAGTGCAGGTTCCTCCTTAATTTAGCCATGATTAGAGTGCATATTATATCTGCATTTCTTATAACCCAGAAAATATTATAAATGTGATATACAGTAATTGCATAGTTTTGAAAAATTACCTGTGGAAATAACCACTTGAATGTTTTTTACTATTTGTTTCAGATCAAACTAACATGACAGTTTCTCAGGAGTACGCAAGGGCCAGGTGTTTGGAGCACCAGGAAGTTTGGAAAAAGCACAATCGGGAGGCACAAGTGATCTTACATGAGTGCGTAGCCAATGCACTCGCATCTGTCAAGGATTTGCCGTTGTCGGTGAACCCCCAGAGTGGCAAGCGAAAGAACATTCATGTCCTAGTGTCTGGATCTCTTCATCTCGTGGGGAGTGTGTTGAGTATTGTTGACCCTGATCTGTCGTGTTCACTATCACCGCAAGAATTTTGTAACAATGATATATTGACCATCTCATCGGTGAATTGCATTGGCCAAGGGTCCAAATATGTGCCCCCACCTGCGTGATACTCAAGTTTTCCGTAACAAGAAGCTTGAAATAATGTAGCATGATAGTGATCGTAAACATGTAGCCAGGTACAAATCTATCTGTGATTCATCAGGTTGGCAGACCTTGCCCACTGCACAGAATTAATCATCCCGTGTATGAGGATTTGGACTTATTTGCTCACAAATGTCTCATTTAATGCTTTAAAGAAAACAATGAGAAAATATTTTACTTCCATGAGCATCATGGTGCTATTGCATGATTATTTTGCCAATTGGCCAAGAATAGCTTAGAACTGAATGTTCTATAGTAATGATTCTATTGAGAGCAAAATTTTGAAGAACTTGATAAAGTATGAGCCTTTTTTTACCATTATATCAACTATACGTTTACATTCCTAACTTCTCAAGGACCATTCCTGCTGATATATTGGTGTCAACTTAATTTATTTTCTAGCATTGCTATGTACATGAAGCGAAATATTTTAAATCGGGAATATTTTAATAAACCATGAAGTATTGATTCACACTGGTAACAAAATAAATTTAGCCAATGGTTTATTAATGGCAATGTTTGAGACATTTCCCTCATTATCTCTTTGTTATTGCAAATTGCATTCATACTTAACAGATTTTCTCTCTTTTGTGGTTTGAGGTACTCGGGATTTTTGAGTATCTTATCTGATAATGTGCTGTTAATGTAAATGCAAATCAATCAAGCATGATGAGTCTCAGAAGTGGGAGGATTGAAAAAGTAATGTGAAAAGAATATTTTAAAAATATCTTCTAAGAAGATGAAAATAAGCATACACTGAAGAATCTCAATGACTTTGTACATAGATGAATCTGCCATTAAAGTGGCTATGAAAACGATGTTTAATAAAATGAACTTTTATTAATAAATCTAAAGATATTTTTTTATACGTGTAATCATTTCTTAAAGGGAAAAAGTGTGCTATCAAAACTACCAGTTCTATCACAAAACCACTGTTCCTTCATCTGCTTTACCAACAAAGACTAGACAGAATGAGAAGGAAAAATAAATAATTTTACTTATATTAATGAGACACATTACTTCTGTTTTGATGCGGTATGCCATCGTAAAGCATATTTTTTCAGCAAGCTGGGGGAGGAAAATTTTCTATGGGTTGCTGTAGTTGAGTTTTTTATGTGGAAGACCGTGATTCTGGTTTTCAAAACATGGGATTGACTAGTATCATAAAAGCACCCTTAACTACAGTGTATTCTATGTGCACCCTTTACCATGGTTCTTGTGGTCTATGGTTTTGCCTGCTCAGCATTACTCTCTCTCTCTCCCCACTCCATTAAGTTGATGGCTCTTGTGCTGCTGTTGTGGCCATAGGTATTGGCTCATTATTGACATAGAAATATTAGTTATTATTTAAGCATGGAAGTGTTATAGCCAAGTGAATCATAAAGTATCTTGAAACAGGGTTCAATATCAACAACAACACCTATGCTGGGAATGTTAACCCTTAACTGCTATCGTCGGGTCTTTTTTGACCCAATGTAATTTTTTTTTTTTTGTAGTGGCAAAATGGCCACTTGCAGCAATCTTGGCTACAGTGTAATCCTAGGGAAAGGGAGGCCGGGGGGGGGGGGGGGGGGGGGGGTTGCGAGGCAGTTGAACTTGAGACAGTGTGGGTGATGGTGGTTGTTTACGAGTAATTTGAAAAACTGGGTAAAAATAGCTCAAAGATAGTATGTACGTTGAAAACCCCACGATAGTAGTTAAGGTTTTACAAAACAATTTTTATCTGCAACTGGAGGGTGAACATAGGTAAAGTGTCCCAGACACTCTCCTGTTAGCACGGGTTTGCAAGAAAACTGCAAATATACGATCTTATTATGCTTTAATATGTTGAATTTCCCTGCTTTAATCAACAATTGCAGTGTTCATGTTGGTTAAGGTGAGAATTGTAGCATATATTTCACTTTTGGGTGACATTGCTCTCTAGTATTTTTTGGAAACAAGATAAGTGGCCAATCCTGTTCATGTACTATGGTAACTTCAATATTCTTTAAATTTCAACCTATTACCTGACTTTTCAACTGAGCTTTCAGGGCGAGGAATTATGGCATTCTAGGCTTTGCCAGGGAAAGTACTTCCATGGGGAAAGGTGAGTGGGCCATGTATTTTCAGATATTGAAATCTGTTGATACTTTTAGGGGAAGATAACTCCAATCAGTCATAGGTCTTTCTGAAGGCTGTTTATGGTTGACAAAGATGTACATTTTTATTGCATAATACTAATGTTTGTACTTTAAAATTCCTAGAATTTATGCTCAAATGTGATGTTGCTCAATTTTTCCTTTAATAGAAAAGAATATACTGACAGGAGACAAATGATAACAGGCGCCAATGGTGTAAAGATGATGATGTTAAAGAAGAGTGTATTATGGAGTGACGTATTTTGTGAAAGCAAAATATGGCTCATGGAGCTCGTTATTTGTATCTTATTCTGGAAAAAAAATTGCACCATTAGTTATAGTTTGATTGTCAACAAAAAGTAAGTTATATAGTGAGTCTCCGTCTATTTTTATTCCCATTTCAGCACATTGTTTCTTCCAATCCTTCAGAGCTTCGTTAATATAAATTTTAAAAAGAGTGGGTGATAGGCAACACCCTTGTCTTAGTCCTTTATTGGGTTTAATTGACGGAGATAATTGACTTCCTATTTTTACTTTTGTTTCTAGGTTTTTATAAAGATTTTTTGTTGCTATAATGTATTTTCCATTTATATTAATTTCATCTAGAATGCGGTAAAGATTTTTAATAGGAACTGTGTCATAGGCCTTCTCTAAATCTATGAATACCAGATGCGTTTCTCCGTTTCTTATTTTTTCTGTTAGTTGTTTTAATGTAAATATGTTATCTACACAGGATCGTCCTGCTGTGAATCCACTTTGATCTTCCCTGATAGTTATTTCAAGCTCTAACCTCTCTTTAATAATTCGTCCATACAGTCTTCAACAAGTGGCCGTCACACTAATGCCCCTATAATTTTTACATTCCTTTTTTAGGTATTGATGTCAAGTAAGCCAACTTCCACTCATTTGGTGGGTCCTTTGGGTAATAGTATTTTTAGAAAAATGAAATTGAGCAGAAAATGCCTGTTTGGCCTTTGGTGAAGTATGGTAATCTTAGTATTTAAATTTCCTTTTCTGGGAAAACACTTCGGTGACTGTTTACATGGGACGATGAATCATCATCCCACTTATATCATCACTCACTTATCATTGATGACGAAGTTTCTTAATTTTCACTTGACTCTGAACAAAGATCCGGGTGAAAACTGCGAGCAGCCTTAGTTGAGGCAAGGCCCAATGCTGTGTTAGTGCCAATGTATCTCCACTTTCTGGAACTCGAGAGAAAGAACTGTTCCCATAAAATTGAATGTTTGTCTGTATTTGAAAAGCCCATGGGTTACAAATGAGGTAAGTTCCATCTTTTCCTCTTAGGACTTGGTTGATTCAATTATCTTGGCTGGCTGCAGTGTACCCAATTGCAGAGTGAAGTGTATACCAGGTAGGTGTCTCACCACTCATGGTATGGGTGTTTGATTAGTACAGAGTCAATAGTGTGAAGTGACAACTTTGGTCTAAATTTACTCTATAAATATGTTACCATTGACTTCTGATATTTCTTCTGCCTTTCAGACAAGCATTTAAGAAGTATAGATGAGAAAATCATGGTGTGTACTGCTATTACCACTCCTATCAAAGATAACAAATGGAATGTGAAGTGGGAGACTTTTTCGTTATTTGTATCTTATTCTGGCAAAAAAAATGCCCCATACAAAATGACCATTCTTCAGCCAAATCTTGCCCAGAATCCACTTAAATTCAGTCAAGGTAAAAGATAATATGTGGGAAAGATAAAGAAACAGTTGGAAGTCTGCAAGTAAATCGATTAAAAGCTAACAACTAGTGGTGGTGAAATAGAAGGCACCACAACCCACTGGAAAAAAAATGTTCTTAGTTTTAGGGACTAAAAGGCAATTAAAAATTTATAATTAAAATAATACTTCTACTAGTTATGGTAACTCCTGGAAAAAGAGGTTTAAAAGAGTGTATCAATGTTGAATCCCATGGTATGTGTATCCCACGTGCAGAGAAAATATAACAATTGAAACTTTTTTTCTAAAGATATAGTCTTAAAAAATGATGATCCCTTCAATCTGATGAGCAAATAAAACCATCTGAAATTCTAGACATCTGATGATGATTTCAGGAAATCA
Organism: Ceriagrion tenellum; assembly: GCA_963169105.1. Taxonomy (NCBI): domain Eukaryota; kingdom Metazoa; phylum Arthropoda; class Insecta; order Odonata; family Coenagrionidae; genus Ceriagrion; species Ceriagrion tenellum. The sequence goes on along the minus strand of OY720644.1, from coordinate 46,350,269 downwards.
GACCAACAATGCCAATTACAAAATCAAAAATTACCATTATGAGTACTTACAGCACTGTTCAACCATCCCCATTGGCGGAACATCAATTAGAGCAATAGTTTATGACGAGATTTCTTAGTAGGTTTTTGCCATCTATATCAACAAAAACCTAAATCGCTATCACCTAGTATATATAATTTATACCCAAGAGAGCACAAATTATTCAGCCAAAGAGACAGTGATATCTTGAACGTATGCACAAATCGTTCAAAATGAACAATGGAAGACCTGTTAAGATAAATCTTTTGTTATTATAAACGGAAAAAAATAAGTCAGACATGCGGACATGGCAACACAGTACCATTAAAGTCATCACCAAATAAAATGCTCATGTACATGTGAAAATCACAAGGACAAAAAATGATTACCGTGACAGACTTGAACTCATGTCCCTCGTACCACTGCCTAGTGCTCTTTACCACTAGTCTACTCCGGTGTCCATCATCAATGAGGTAGTTAAAGGGACCTCAAAACAAGCAAATTCACCTCACAGGTACTGTTAATTTAGGTAATGTTATGGATTACCCGTGTGTAAGAAGAGTCTTAAATCTCATATACTACGATGTTAATACGCTCAAAAGAACATAAAAACCGTATGCAATTGCAGGGAGAACGACATGTTTGGAAAATGGTAAAATAACAAATAATGTATTTATAAAATCAATTAGCTAAGTTCAATCGTCTATTTTGGCATATTTCATGTAAATGGACGCATGCCAATCATTAATACAGAGAGGCACCAAATTAAATCATCGCTGCTAACGAAAGAACGTCATCCCTACGACTCTTCGTTTTGAAGATACCGCCCGACTAGTTCGCACGCGCAGCGCCAACAATAAGCCAATAGCGATAACCACCGGGTGGCGGAAATCGTCCCTAATTTCCCCGCGAAACCTTAACCCTTCGGGTACTTTTAACCCTTCTTCATCTTCCTCCAAAAATTCTCGATTTTCTTGTCTGAAAAAAAACGCGGAAATCGGCTGTTCAAGGTCAAAAGTGGCTGGGGTGTGGGGAATCGGCCGAAGCGAGGAGACGCTCAAGGTTACCCCAAAGTAGGTGAAGGACGCTGGTTGAGAGTCAAGTGGGCCTGGGTGTAGACCTTTTAAACCAGAGAAGGAGAAACAAAAGCGTAAATACAATGCTTTTAATAGTACTTTTACAACGATATATCTCCTCAACAAGGGAATGTAGCGACGAGTGATACCCCTCGTTTGAAAGATAATAAATTACTCCCTTTTTCAGCCTGGAGTAGGCATTCATCCGGGGCCTCACAGAGGAGGAAATAATAATTTGCTCATTAAATCCTTGCGCATTGATATTTCTTCTACCTGAGTGAGGCTGCTCGGCGCGGGGTGGCCCGCGCGCGGCCGGATTGCTAGGGACGAAAGAGAAAGTTGCTCTGAGGCTGCGTTTGTTCGCATTCAAGAATGTGTATACATTTATATAACATGCAATTCCAAATAGCAAAAATTATGCTAAATTATAGAATAAAAGTAGATATTAGAAAAATTCACGTGTAAATGACACATATTCATATTTCGTTAATCAAGGTTCATTTAGTGTCGCTGCGAGGAAGTTGAAATGAAGACATTTCAGAACAATTTTTGATTAGGATAATGCCATATAATACCAAATTATTTAGTTTTAAAGCTTAATCCTGCGTTAATAATTCACCTGCGTCGGTAACGTGGTAATTGTATTTCGACTTATCGGGATGAAATATCGTAACAGGAAAATAGATGGTCTGCTTGGGAGACCATTAGAAATGGAAAATATGGTGACATCACTGCCATTGAGTCGCCCAGGTCGGTACTTCATAAAAGCACCAGTCCGTGCGCGCTCTTCGTGGCTTCAGGATAGTCTCCTGATAGTTTAGCAGCCCAGACGTTTGAGAGTGTAATAGGATTGCTGTTGGTAAATATACTTGGAGTTCGTTGTGATTTGCCTCACGGTAAAATTAACTATTAACTTAGTGAATCTCAGATAATCATGAATTCGAACGTTATAAGGATGACTGAGGTGACGCTGCGATTATAATTTATTTTATCTTTCTAGCTCCTCGTGCATCCCGGGAGAGGTCTCCTCAGGCCAAGAACTCACACCTTGCGCGTCGCGCCGCAGACTGTAGCCTCGAGGTCGCGCGCTACGCTCCTGTAGACAGTGTAAATTACATCGATATCGTTCATTGGCGAAGGTGACTCTCCTTAGCTCATCGTCCTGATCACGCTCGCTTTTGAACTGAGTTTCTCTCTCCAATAGCAAGAAAGTTATCTCCTTTATCACTATGGCAACTTCACCAAGGTAACGAAGAGCATTGTCGACTCCGCAACACACGAACATAGAGGCAAAGGATCATTTTAAAGGTAATTAAAATTCTTTTTTATAAACATAATCATTAATTATGAATCTGATATTGCTTATTCTCAAGATGGTTGTGTGGTAACTAGAATACACTGCTTATCACGCTCTCATGCGAAACCGTAATGATATGGCTTAACTTTCTTAATATATCACGCAGAATTTTGATTCAAAGACGGTTATAATCGTCATAATGAGACCAATAACACAGAAATAGAATAAGGTAGTAAACCCTAACTGTACAAATATTAAATATTTCCTAGCGCGCGGACAGCTGAGGTAGAAACGCGACCTTGAGGACGGTACCCGCATAAGGATACGCCAGAGAGAGGTGTTTTAGCGGCACTGAGATTGAAGCTTAAAATACATTGAGGTATGTGTCGAAATATTTCCTAGATGTATTATGTGAAGTATGGTTTGTTATGATCCACATTCTGTGACGGTTAACTTCAATACTCGTCCAAGTTCAGTCCTTGATCTCTATCTTCCTTAATTTTGGTCGTAGAAATTTGGTTCAAAGTGGGGCGTAATCTTCAATACGAACTCAAAATAACTGGAATACGGGATTACAATGAAACTTGCGGATTTAAATTTTGGCAATATTTATGCGCGCGGAAAAGTAAGTTTAAGTGCGCGACCTTGGGAAGTGTTGCGGAGCACGGACTAGGTAAGGGGAACTGGCCGGAGCTGAGGCTCTCCCTAGAAATTCAAGGCAGTAGTTTCACATAGTATTGATATATGTACATACATATTACTCTGCTAGCTATCCCTGGGGAGTGAATCAGGGGGTGAGTTATTACCAACATGAATTTCACTATACCCTACCTGACTTATCGAAACTACGATTTGTTTCTACGTAAAAATACCATCGAATACTTGGCAAGACGTTGAACTGCAGGGACTCGAAATATACGCCATAGGTAAGATACCAGCATTGTAAAGCTATGAAAGACATGAGGATTAAAGTTCACTGCATCAACTCAAAGGAGATGAGATACAATAGTTGTAACTACTATTTCATGCATTAATAGGAGTATATGATACTGTCCTTTGCTATGCTTTTATTAGACATTGTCTCCTTGTCAAAATTCTTGATTCTCAACTTCCTCTATACTGAACGCAGATTTTTGGTTCGATGGCTGCCGCAATCTTCTGAGCATGAGCACATTGCTGATGGAATGCGAGGGAGAATCACTTCCTTCAATACCTAATTATTCGAGTACCACATCTCGTGAGGACATTCTATTTATCTGCGGGAATTTTCGGTAAGTTTTTGTCATAAAATTTTGCACCTATGTTTACATGAGCAGTCCTTTACTTTAACCTAAGTTATGAGTTAACTTTCTTATTATTGGACGGAGAAGTTTGGTTCGAAGACGGACTTAATATTCATGACGAAAAATTATCAGCCACTATACATTATGGTGTTGAACCTGAGATAGACAAATTTTCAATATTTACTAGCGCGCGGAAAGTCCGAGCAATACATTGTGGAAGGGAACGCATGTTGATTTGCCATGAGATCCATATGCCGGAACCTTAATGGACAATTGAATAACCTGACGATAGCTTTGGCAGTCTTTCTTCTACATCTACATAATACCCTGCGAGCCGCAGCATGGGCGTGTGGCAAGGGGTGTTAGATCAACAGCCGTGGAAAGATGTTAGGTTTTGGAAGGTTGAATGGTGACGTGTATTATGGGAGCGTATTTAGTGGAGCTCAGTTTTTATTGCGGTCGCTTATTGTACGCGGAATGAACGAGTTTTTGTACCTATCTGTTCGGCAGTGTATCTCTCTTATTTTATCGCTTCTGTCAGACCTAGAGATGAACCTACCTAGTGAGCCGTCATGATAATATTCTCTGTGTCGCTCTGAAACAAACCTGTTCTGAATTTCTTAAGCTAGTTAAGCCTAGCATGTAGCCTCCGAGTCTCTAGGGGCTCCCACCTTAATCCCTCTAAAATTGTGAGACATAATATGTTCGCTCGTAGAAGTTCTTAGCAAGGCGTGCAGCTTTTCTTTGTATTATATTAATTTCCCATGTTTCCATCTTTACGACCAGGGTCCCAAGGTTCTTAAGGGAATGATCTGAGGTAAGTTTTGTTGTGGTACACTTTTGTATGACAGTTGACGCTATTTTTCATCTACATATACAAATTACCCAGCAAGCCACCTCAAGGGTGTTCGGCAGGGGGTGATCACCAACATGCACCATAATGTGCATCGGACTTTCGCCGACATGTACTATGCCATGGGTATCCTACGAATTCTTCAGGATATATTGAATCAGTGTATAATGCAACCTCGTTGTTTTTCGTCAGTTCAGACTGCGATCTTTATCTTTCTTAATTTTGAACGTAGAAATTTGGTTCGAAGAAGTACATTTTCTAAAAGATGAGCTATAAAAAGCTGGGATACAGGTTTGGACTAAAACTCTGGGGTTTATACACCTCTCTCTGGCGTATCCTTATGCGGGTACCTTCCTCAAGGTCACGTTTCTACCTCAGGTGTCCGCGCGCTAGGAAATATTTAATATTTGTACAGTTAGGGTTCACTACCTTATTCTATTTCTGTGTTATTGGTCTCATTATGACGATTATAACAGTCTTTGAATCAAAATTCTGCGTGATATATTAAGTAAGTTAAGTCCTATTAAGTCATAGGTATGATAAAAGAATTAGAGCGCGTGCAAAGGAGATCCGCTAGGTTTGTTAAAGGACGTTATGATAATTGTTTAAGTGTTACGAGTTTAATAGAAGAGCTAGGATGGGAATTACTATCAGAACGCAGGTTAAAAATTAGGTTAAACCTTTTAGATAAAATCGAAACCGATTAGTTCACAGATGACGTTAGATATATATTAAGAACCCCTGCGTATTATGCTATGTTTGATCATATTAACAAGATTAGAGAGATAGATTGTCGTACCGATAGATTTAAAATGTCATTTTTCCCGCGTACTATAAGAGAGAACAATAGGCAGCGTAGCAAAGGGATAGGTTAGTGAAATATAGTTAGAGTAGTCTGTAGTGCATGATGAATGTAATAACAACCAATAATCCCTTCCTTATTATGTAGATAATAACCATGTGACCCTATTATCTAGCATGCCTTCATTACATATCCTAGTTGCATGTCAATAGTGCATGTTTGGTGATATAAACCCCCTGCCACACACCCTCGTGGTGGCTCGCAGGGTAGTACGTAGATGATGTAGATATCATTACGGTTTCGCATGAGAGCGTGATAAGCAGTGTATTCTAAGTTACCACACAACCACATGAGAAAAAGCAATATCAGCATCATAATTAATGATTATGTTTATAAAAAAGCATTTTAATTACCTTTCAAATGATCTTACTCCTTTGCCTCTATGTTCATGTGTTACGGGATTGTCAAAGCTTTTCGTTGCCATAGTGAAGTTGCTATAGTAATAAAAGGGCTAACTTTCTTACAATTGGCGACAGAAACTCAGTTTAAAAGCGACCGTAATCAGCGCGATGAGCTAAGGAGATTTACTTTACGCAAGACAAAGATATCGACGTAATTTTCAATGTCTACAAGTGCATAGCGCGCGACCTCGAGGTTACAGTCAGCGGCGCGGAGCAAGAGGTGAGGTGCTGGCCTACGGATTGGACTAAATATATAAAACTGTACTCTACACATCTTTATTTACAATTGAATATTTGGTTTAGAAGAACTATTGAACTACATTGCCATTGAACTACAAATATGGGTTCAGCGTAGACAAAGTTAAGAATCAAGGTCTTAATATAGACGATGAGACATCTCCATTAAAAGCATATACGTAGAAAGTTAATTCCCCCCGGAGTGAACATTAATCCTCATGTCTTTCATAGCTTTACAATGCTGGTATCTTACCTATGGCGTATATTTCGAGTCCCTGCAGTTCAACGTCTTGCCAAGTATTCGATGGTATTTTTACGTAGAAACAAATCGTAGTTTCTATAAGTCAGGTAGGGTATAGTGAAATGCATGTTGGTAATAACTCACCCCCTGATTCACTCCCCAGGGATAGCTAGCAGAGTAATATGTATGTACATATATCAATACTATGTGATACTACTGCCTTGAATTTCTAGGGAGATCCTCAGCTCCGGCCAGTTCCCCTTACCTGTCCGTGCTCCGCGACTCTTCCCAAGGTCGCGCACTTAAACTTACTTTTCCGCGCGCATAAATATTGCCAAAATTTAAATCCGCAAGTTTCATTGTAATCCCGTATTCCAGTTATTTTGAGTTCGTATTGAAGATTACGCCCCACTTTGAACCAAATTTCTACGACCAAAATTAAGGAAGATAGAGATCAAGGACTCAACTTGGACGAGTATTGAAGTTTACCGTCACAGAATGTGGACCATAACAAACCATACTTTACATAATACATCTAGGAAATATTTCGAAACCTACCTCAATGTATTTTAAGCTTCAATCTCAGTGCCGCTAAAACACCTCTCTCTGGCGTATCCTTATGCGGGTACCGTCCTCAAGGTCGCGTTTCTACCTCAGCTGTCCGCGCGCTAGGAAATATTTAATATTTGTACAGTTAGGGTTCACTACCTTATTCTATTTCTGTGTTATTGGTCTCATTATGACGATTATAACAGTCTTTGAATCAAAATTCTGCGTGATATATTAAGTAAGTTAAGTCCTATTAAGTCATAGGTATGATAAAAGAATTAGAGCGCGTGCAAAGGAGATCCGCTAGGTTTGTTAAAGGACGTTATGATAATTGTTTAAGTGTTACGAGTTTAATAGAAGAGCTAGGATGGGAATTACTATCAGAACGCAGGTTAAAAATTAGGTTAAACCTTTTAGATAAAATCGAAACCGATTAGTTCACAGATGACGTTAGATATATATTAAGAACCCCTGCGTATTATGCTATGTTTGATCATATTAACAAGATTAGAGAGATAGATTGTCGTACCGATAGATTTAAAATGTCATTTTTCCCGCGTACTATAAGAGAGAACAATAGGCAGCGTAGCAAAGGGATAGGTTAGTGAAATATAGTTAGAGTAGTCTGTAGTGCATGATGAATGTAATAACAACCAATAATCCCTTCCTTATTATGTAGATAATAACCATGTGACCCTATTATCTAGCATGCCTTCATTACATATCCTAGTTGCATGTCAATAGTGCATGTTTGGTGATATAAACCCCCTGCCACACACCCTCGTGGTGGCTCGCAGGGTAGTACGTAGATGATGTAGATATCATTACGGTTTCGCATGAGAGCGTGATAAGCAGTGTATTCTAAGTTACCACACAACCACATGAGAAAAAGCAATATCAGCATCATAATTAATGATTATGTTTATAAAAAAGCATTTTAATTACCTTTCAAATGATCTTACTCCTTTGCCTCTATGTTCATGTGTTACGGGATTGTCAAAGCTTTTCGTTGCCATAGTGAAGTTGCTATAGTAATAAAAGGGCTAACTTTCTTACAATTGGCGACAGAAACTCAGTTTAAAAGCGACCGTAATCAGCGCGATGAGCTAAGGAGATTTACTTTACGCAAGACAACGATATCGACGTAATTTTCAATGTCTACAAGTGCATAGCGCGCGACCTCGAGGTTACAGTCAGCGGCGCGGAGCAAGAGGTGAGGTGCTGGCCTACGGATTGGACTAAATATATAAAACTGTACTCTACACATCTTTATTTACAAATGAATATTTGGTTTAGAAGAACTATTGAACTACATTGCCATTGAACTACAAATATGGGTTCAGCGTAGACAAAGTTAAGAATCAAGGTCTTAATATAGACGATGAGACATCTCCATTAAAAGCATATACGTAGAAAGTTAATTCCCCCCGGAGTGAACATTAATCCTCATGTCTTTCATAGCTTTACAATGCTGGTATCTTACCTATGGCGTATATTTCGAGTCCCTGCAGTTCAACGTCTTGCCAAGTATTCGATGGTATTTTTACGTAGAAACAAATCGTAGTTTCGATAAGTCAGGTAGGGTATAGTGAAATTCATGTTGGTAATAACTCACCCCCTGATTCACTCCCCAGGGATAGCTAGCAGAGTAATATGTATGTACATATATCAATACTATGTGAAACTACTGCCTTGAATTTCTAGGGAGAGCCTCAGCTCCGGCCAGTTCCCCTTACCTGTCCGTGCTCCGCGACTCTTCCCAAGGTCGCGCACTTAAACTTACTTTTCCGCGCGCATAAATATTGCCAAAATTTAAATCCGCAAGTTTCATTGTAATCCCGTATTCCAGTTATTTTGAGTTCGTATTGAAGATTACGCCCCACTTTGAACCAAATTTCTACGACCAAAATTAAGGAAGATAGAGATCAAGGACTGAACTTGGACGAGTATTGAAGTTAACCGTCACAGAATGTGGATCATAACAAACCATACTTCACATAATACATCTAGGAAATATTTCGACACATACCTCAATGTATTTTAAGCTTCAATCTCAGTGCCGCTAAAACACCTCTCTCTGGCGTATCCTTATGCGGGTACCGTCCTCAAGGTCGCGTTTCTACCTCAGCTGTCCGCGCGCTAGGAAATATTTAATATTTGTACAGTTAGGGTTTACTACCTTATTCTATTTCTGTGTTATTGGTCTCATTATGACGATTATAACCGTCTTTGAATCAAAATTCTGCGTGATATATTAAGAAAGTTAAGCCATATCATTACGGTTTCGCATGAGAGCGTGATAAGCAGTGTATTCTAGTTACCACACAACCATCTTGAGAATAAGCAATATCAGATTCATAATTAATGATTATGTTTATAAAAAAGAATTTTAATTACCTTTAAAATGATCCTTTGCCTCTATGTTCGTGTGTTGCGGAGTCGACAATGCTCTTCGTTACCTTGGTGAAGTTGCCATAGTGATAAAGGAGATAACTTTCTTGCTATTGGAGAGAGAAACTCAGTTCAAAAGCGAGCGTGATCAGGACGATGAGCTAAGGAGAGTCACCTTCGCCAATGAACGATATCGATGTAATTTACACTGTCTACAGGAGCGTAGCGCGCGACCTCGAGGCTACAGTCTGCGGCGCGACGCGCAAGGTGTGAGTTCTTGGCCTGAGGAGACCTCTCCCGGGATGCACGAGGAGCTAGAAAGATAAAATAAATTATAATCGCAGCGTCACCTCAGTCATCCTTATAACGTTCGAATTCATGATTATCTGAGATTCACTAAGTTAATAGTTAATTTTACCGTGAGGCAAATCACAACGAACTCCAAGTATATTTACCAACAGCAATCCTATTACACTCTCAAACGTCTGGGCTGCTAAACTATCAGGAGACTATCCTGAAGCCACGAAGAGCGCGCACGGACTGGTGCTTTTATGAAGTACCGACCTGGGCGACTCAATGGCAGTGATGTCACCATATTTTCCATTTCTAATGGTCTCCCAAGTAGACCATCTATTTTCCTGTTACGATATTTCATCCCGATAAGTCGAAATACAATTACCACGTTACCGACGCAGGTGAATTATTAACGCAGGATTAAGCTTTAAAACTAAATAATTTGGTATTATATGGCATTATCCTAATCAAAAATTGTTCTGAAATGTCTTCATTCCAACTTCCTCGCAGCGACACTAAATGAACCTTGATTAACGAAATATGAATATGTGTCATTTACACGTGAATTTTTCTAATATCTACTTTTATTCTATAATTTAGCATAATTTTTGCTATTTGGAATTGCATGTTATATAAATGTATACACATTCTTGAATGCGAACAAACGCAGCCTCAGAGCAACTTTCTCTTTCGTCCCTAGCAATCCGGCCGCGCGCGGGCCACCCCGCGCCGAGCAGCCTCACTCAGGTAGAAGAAATATCAATGCGCAAGGATTTAATGAGCAAATTATTATTTCCTCCTCTGCGAGGCCCCGGATGAATGCCTACTCCAGGCCGGAAAAGGGAGTAATTTATTATCTTTCAAACGAGGGGTATCACTCGTCGCTACATTCCCTTGTTGAGGAGATATATCGTTGTAAAAGTACTATTAAAAGCATTGTATTTACGCTTTTGTTTCTCCTTCTCTGGTTTAAAAGGTCTACACCCAGGCCCACTTGACTCTCAACCAGCGTCCTTCACCTACTTTGGGGTAACCTTGAGCGTCTCCTCGCTTCGGCCGATTCCCCACACCCCAGCCACTTTTGACCTTGAACAGCCGATTTCCGCGTTTTTTTTCAGACAAGAAAATCGAGAATTTTTGGAGGAAGATGAAGAAGGGTTAAAAGTACCCGAAGGGTTAAGGTTTCGCGGGGAAATTAGGGCCGATTTCCGCCACCCGGTGGTTATCGCAATTGGCTTATTGTTGGCGCTGCGCGTGCGAACTAGTCGGGCGGTATCTTCGAAACGAAGAGTCGTAGGGATGACGTTCTTTCGTTAGCAGCGATGATTTAATTTGGTGCCTCTCTGTATTAATGATTGGCATGCGTCCATTTACATGAAATATGCCAAAATAGATGATTGAACTTAGCTAATTGATTTTATAAATACATTATTTGTTATTTTACCATTTTCCAAACATGTCGTTCTCCCTGCAATTGCATACGGTTTTTATGTTCTTTTGAGCGTATTAACATCGTAGTATATGAGATTTAAGACTCTTCTTACACACGGGTAATCCATAACATTACCTAAATTAACAGTACCTGTGAGGTGAATTTGCTTGTTTTGAGGTCCCTTTAACTACCTCGTTGATGATGGACACCGGAGTAGACTAGTGGTAAAGAGCACTAGGCAGTGGTACGAGGGACATGAGTTCAAGTCTGTCACGGTAATCATTTTTTGTCCTTGTGATTTTCACATGTACATGAGCATTTTATTTGGTGATGACTTTAATGGTACTGTGTTGCCATGTCCGCATGTCTGACCTATTTTTTTCCGTTTATAATAACAAAAGATTTATCTTAACAGGTCTTCCATTGTTAATTTTGAACGATTTGTGCATACGTTCAAGATATCACTGTCTCTTTGGCTGAATAATTCGTGCTCTCTTGGGTATAAATTATATATAATAGGTGATAGCGATTTTGGTTTTTGTTGATATAGATGGCAAAAACCTACTAAGAAATCTCGTCATAAACTATTGCTCTAATTGATGTTCCGCCAATGGGGATGGTTGAACAGTGCTGTAAGTACTCATAATGGTAATTTTTGATTTTGTAATTGGCATTGTTGGTCTGATTTCCTGAAATCATCATCAGATGTCTAGAATTTCAGATGGTTTTATTTGCTCATCAGATTGAAGGGATCATCATTTTTTAAGACTATATCTTTAGAAAAAGTTTCAATTGTTATATTTTCTCTGCACGTGGGATACACATACCATGGGATTCAACATTTATACTCTCCTTTAGACCTCATTCCCCAGGAATTACCACAACTAGTAGAAGTATTATTTTAATTATAAATTTTTAATTACCTTTTAGTCCCTAAAACTAGGAACGTTTTTTTTTCCAGTGGTGCCTTCTATTTCACCACTATTAGTTGTTAGCTTTTAATTGATTTACTTGCAGTCTTCAAATTGCATCATTACCTTTCCCACATATTTTCTTTTCCCTTGACTGAATTTAAGTGGATTCTGGGCAAGATTTGGCTGAAGAATGGTCATTTTGTATGGGGCATTTTTTTTGCCAGAATAAGATACAAATAACGAAAAAGTCTCCCACTTCACATTCCATTTGTTATCTTTGATAGGAGTGGTAATAGCAGTACACACCATGATTTTCTCATCTATACTTCTTAAATGCTTGTCTGAAAGGCAGAAGAAATATCAGAAGTCAATGGTAACATATTTATAGAGTAAATTTAGACCAAAGTTGTCACTTCACACTATTGACTCTGTACTAATCAAACACCCATACCATGAGTGGTGAGACACCTACCTGGTATACACTTCACTCTGCAATTGGGTACACTGCAGCCAGCCAAGATAATTGAATCAACCAAGTCCTAAGAGGAAAAGATGGAACTTACCTCATTTGTAACCCATGGGCTTTTCAAATACAGACAAACATTCAATTTTATGGGAACAGTTCTTTCTCTCGAGTTCCAGAAAGTGGAGATACATTGGCACTAACACAGCATTGGGCCTTGCCTCAACTAAGGCTGCTCGCAGTTTTCACCCGGATCTTTGTTCAGAGTCAAGTGAAAATTAAGAAACTTCGTCATCAATGATAAGTGAGTGATGATATAAGTGGGATGATGATTCATCGTCCCATGTAAACAGTCACCGAAGTGTTTTCCCAGAAAAGGAAATTTAAATACTAAGATTACTATACTTCACCAAAGGCCAAACAGGTATTTTCTGCTAAATTTCATTTTTCTAAAAATACTATTACCCAAAGGACCCACCAAATGAGTGGAAGTTGGCTTACTTGACATCAATACCTAAAAAAGGAATGTAAAAATTATAGGGGCATTAGTGTGACGGTCACTTGTTGAAGACTGTATGGACGAATTATTAAAGAGAGGTTAGGGCATGAAATAACTATCAGGGAAGATCAAAGTGGATTCACAGCAGGACGATCCTGTGTAGATAACATATTTACATTAAAACAACTAACAGAAAAAATAAGAAACAGAGAAACGCATCTGGTATTCATAGATTTAGAAAAGGCCTACGACACAGTTCCTATTAAAAATCTTTACCGCATTCTAGATGAAATTAATATAAATGGAAAATACATTATAGCAACAAAAAATCTTTATAAAAACCTAGAAATAAAAGTAAAAATAGGAAGTCAATTATCTCCGTCAATTAAACCCAATAAAGGACTAAGACAAGGGTGTTGCCTGTCACCCACTTTTTAAAAATTTAATTAAAGAAGCTCTGAAGGATTGGAAGAACAAATGTGCTGAAAGGGGAATAAAAATAGACGGAGACTCACTATATACATTACTTTTTGCTGATAATCAAATAGTAATTGCAGGAGATAAGTATGATTTGCAATATATGATGAGGAAATTGATACAAACATACAATAAGGCGGGCCTGAAAGTAAATTTTAATAAATCAAAATATATGGTAATAAATGAGAAGGCAAGGAATCTGGAAATAGAAGGAAATGCCATCGAAGTCTGTATTGAGTATAAATACTTAGGTGTAACGATTGGAAAAGAAGGAACCATTAAAAAAGAGATAACAAATAGAATACATCAGTCAAAACTCGCAATAAATAAAATGAATAGCATGTTATGGTCAAAAGACATAAGTAGGAAAATAAAATTGCAAATATATAAAACAATTATTCAGAGTAAACTCCTTTACAGAGCAGAGACATGGGAAATGACCAAAAGGGATAGGCAGAGACTGTAGGTCGTAGAAATGGATTTTCTAAGAAGAAGCAGCAGAAAATCAAAACTACATAAAATAAGAAATGAAAATATAAGAAAAATTATGCAAGTAGAAGAAAACATCATACAGGAAATAGAGAAAAGACGGCTAAAATGGTATGTACACGTAAAAAGAATGGAGGAGATACATTGGCCAAAAAATATATTAAATCGGCAACCACCAGGGAGGAGGAAGAGAGGACGACCACCAGAAGACTGGACAAAGCAAGTCACCCAAGATATGAAAAGGAGACAATTTGAGAATATAGACTGGAGAGACAAGGAGGCTTGGAGAAGAAGATGTGAGAGACGGCCGACGGATGTATAGAACTCGCTTATATATACTATTACCCAAAATTGTAGCCACATGAAAATCACCCGTAGTAAGCAAAAAAATCAGTTAAAATCAGGGTACCCAAAAAACTGGGTACCTTGAAGAGGTGTACTACTTAACATTTAATTTATTGAAACCAAGCATTGAACACAGAATTTCCAGCTAAGATGAATCAGGCTCAATGGTCCCATTTAGTAAATGGAAAAAAACATCCAAGCATTTCCATTTCAAAATTTTATGGGGGTAAATAGGAAACATTTTGTTTCCACCAGCCATGACCCTGCAACTTTAGTCTTCACCATCACTTCACTACCTGTCCACCATAATTATACAAATCATGTTAAAACTTCATGAATATTAAAACTTAATGTGAAGGAATAATGATTGGATGGTATGTGAAACACCTCATACATTAGAGGAAATCAATTTTGGTTTTACTTACAAACAATGATGATGCTTCACAGATTATCCTCTAATTATTATCATATTATGGCAGGATGTGCTCACAGCACAGGAGTTGGGCAGAAAGTGAGGGTTTTGAGAGTGATAACGCGCATACAGTGGTACCTAACTCACATGCTGCTGTTGCATTGTAATGAAAACTGGCAATATTTGACCAAAATCTGAAGAGAAATATGCATGCACCACTCCTAAAGTACTCTGTTTCTTACACTAAGACAACTACTCTGTTTCGCAATGTAAGCTTTTCATTTATTAAACACTTTGCTGAATATATTTGTGACATGATCAACTTCTCTTGCTACTTTGGTGTTTAGTCTTGTAAAGCATAATGCTATTTCAGATTTCAGGCATTAAATTGTAAAAAACAACAAGACTTTACATGCGTCCTTGATTATGTGTATGCGTAGAATGGAAATTGGAAGACGAAAAACTGACCTCAGCAAATAAAAAGTAACACTTAGGAAGCTGGAGTAAAAAAAGAATGAAATGACTATATGGTAACCAATTTTCTATTCCTGAACATGAATAATAAAACAAATTATTCAGAAATATTTGAATATAATTATGCACTAGCAAAAAGCAAGTACAATTGTAATGGTCTATCATTACAATTTATTACATAAAAATATCTTTACATACAATAGGTGTTTTTCAGCAAATAATATCATGTTGAGAGTTACATGAACACTCAACATTTAGAAGCAGGTAAAGTATAAGCAATAAAAGGGGGAATTTATACCTGCTAAAGAATATTTTTAATAGGTACCCACTGAAAAATATATTGCATTGTTAAAAAAGGCATCAAAATTATAAAAAGTGCTTCCAATGTTTAGTATTGAAAGGGACTTAAGGTTATTAAATTACAACTGTTTAAGAGACTGTACAATGTGGGAAGATTATTACATGGTATTTACAAAAGAGAAGCTTGATATATAAACATTTGCACTAAATATGATCAGTTGGTCTGCTTCATATTAGTTGCGACAGGTGGTGACTGAAAAACTTCTTCAATAACCTGAAAAAGGAAAAATATGATTTGGACACAAAGTTTTAAAATTACAACTATTTATTTACAGCACTACACATACTGTATTTATGCAAGTGGGAGCCAAAAAATGCATTTTTAAAGGATTTTGGGAAAAAAATGCAGGAAATAGTTTCTGTAGACACCAATCTCAATGCTGGATAATACTCAAGTTGGAATTACAACAATTAAGACACCAAAATTCTGTTTTGGAAGATTATGTAATTCAGCTGCCAAGTAATATCAAAATGAAAAGCACTGTCACAATAATTCAAGCAGAAGAGCAGTTCTGCCATTAATGGATGTAGCTTTGATTACCTTGCTATTTCAAAGCTCAAATTCAAGATATTAAATGATTTTGTTAGAGAGAGAGGGCTTCTATTCTGGCATACATTGTAAAAAGCAAGTCATCATTTAATGCAAGTATGAGCCAAAACTATGTTATCATAGCTTGATGAGCCAAGAAATATAATGAGTTTCTTGAAAAACTTAAGGATAAGTATGCACTATGTAAGGATCTATTCATATGTGTTCATTCTCAGTGGCGTAACTAGGACTTGGCTTTGGAGGGGGATGGATCAGATTGAATAGCACACCACACCGGGTAATAATACACGAAATTTTGCTTTATAACATGAATGAATTTTATAAAAACATGGCATGACTAATTTGAATAAATTAGATGGGCCAAATTAAAACTAAAACATTTAAATACTGTATTGCAAACAAGTAGGATTGCTGTGATACAAATATTTTATTTTTATTTTTAGGGTTCTTGGGGTGGGGAGGAGGGGGTTTCTATCCCCCTCATCCCCCCCCCATAGTTACGCCACTGTTCATTCTATTTAAACATATAGTTAACACATGGTGTGAGTTAGTAAGGTGACCCAGGGAAAATATTCTTTCTGAAATGCAATTCCAGTAATACAAGTTAATCAGGGATGTACGAGCTGCTGGAAATTCCAGTCGAGTATAAAAAAAGAAGCAAGACTCAAGCATTTTCTTTCCCTCCTCCACATGAAGTAGCTGACCTCTGAGAGGTTGAATTCAAAATCATTACTGAGGACCTGGTATTTGCACACCCTTAGAGTTATAATCTTGCCTTTACCAACCCATGTTTACCCTAGTTTCTAAGTAATTAACTAAGACAAAATTACCAACATATTCACCAATCACTACTTAAAGATGATTGACATCATCCTACCTACATTCAACAACCTGGCACCGCTTCAATAAACAAATGACATTAACTCACCTTAATAGCATGCATCTTGCACTCAGGAGTCAAAGCATTAAGAATCTTCTCAGTGGCCACAGCTTTCCAAGAAGTCCATGACTGCTCATCCAGGCCATTGCCACACAGATAATCAATCGACTTCAGTTCCGCTATTGACGCCCTGTCCTTGTAATTCCTGACCAGACACCTCTTCATTGCCTTAAGGAGAGGAGGGTGAACAGGACAGTCCAATGGGAAGGGAATAGCGTACTTGGGGTTGCAGATGACATCCAATTTCACCCTCTCATTCTTTATGTGCTGGAATGGACTCCTTCCATACACAAGGCTGTACAATATGCAACCCAAGGACCAAACATCAGACTTGTAGCTGGCCTAAAAAGAAACAGGAGAGATTTTTAACATGACAGATGAAGAAACTGTGAAAAGGTAAAGTAATATGACTTGAGAACCCAGATTAAACCCTGCACTTGTTGGTGGCTATTTGGCAAGACAACAAGCAGCCAAGGTCACCGGTGTCACGAAGGATAGGTGAGCAGCTTAGCAAGGGAGGGATTATATTTTAGACTGGAGGATGACAGGAAAGAACCTTGGCAACAATATCATCTTCCTTTAAATAAAAATAGCCAAGGAATTCACTGCCATCCTTTCAGGCACAATCTTGCGGAAGTCCATCATTGAATAAATAATGACAATACCAACTATGTTTAAATCCACAGAGTTTTTTATATGTACCTGAGGATGACGAAGTAGCGCTGAAATTAGCTGTACCAATAACAATCTCTGTAGATTTAACCATAGTCGGTATTGTCATTATTTATTCAAGGAATTCACAATTTAATTCCTCATCAGACAGACTGCGTACTACACAAATCTCTCCACATAGCACAAAACACAGGGATCAGGATGCCAATAAAAGGTATCCACCACTTATTATTATTTCCAATCCAACTAGCATGGTTGCTTTTTTCACATTTCCTCTCATCCAGGAAGAGAAACTTAGTGAAAAGATGCAATATTGTGCGATGGAACCCAGAAATAATAATACGCAAATATTAAAAATCAAGGAAACCTGAAGAATGATAACCACCACTGTGGGGATTGCAACCCAAGCCCTTGACTACAACAGCCAACATACCAACCAAGTTATTTAGATCCAGTCCATCAGTAAGTACACAATGATCAGGTAAGAAAGAGGGACTTGGCATTCCAAAAGCCAGTGAAGTTCCTGCACATAGAAAGCTCATTAGACAAACTGTGGTTTCTTTAGATTGTACATTAGAAAAAGATGATACTTAATTTGACGCTAAAAATTTAGAGAAAGAAAATCTAGACCTACGAAGGGGTAATTTTAATTATCTCTGTTGCTTTTACATTGTCTCTAAAATATGTATTAGTAAACTTAATGTCAAATTTTCTGATGAAATAATAGCGAAGGGTCGTGTTCAGTAAAAGTGGTATTTTAAAGCCATATACATGATAAATTTTTCACTAAACGTTACGCAGCTGTTTTATAAATTATGACCATTTACCACTTTAAAAAAATATTATGATGCCAAACGTTTTCACCAACTGATATTTCAGGTAACAAATAATCTGAAATAACTCGAGCTATCAAACCAAAATCTCAGTATTCTCCATTCTTCATCCCTATCTCTAGAATCTTAGATGACCTCAAGCTGACATACAGTTCGATTAATTTATAATTCTAATTTGATGTTTCAATTTTCATATTTCATAATGGTAAGACTTACAGCAGTGAAAATAAACCATTGCTAGGATAGCCAAACATGATGTTACATGAATCAAACAGGAAGCAAAAGCGCCACTTTCTCCTCTTAAAACAGAGCAGAAAAATGAACTTTCCATTCTGATAAGGCAAAAAAACCTTCCCTCTGAGCCATAAGCTACAATTTACATGTCTGGAAAAGGTGTAAATTTGAATTTTCCACAGGACAGTTTTACTCTCAAGTGGAAGATGAAGGCTCGAATACACGAAGTACTACATGAAGAATGTCTACAAGAAGACTTATCACAAAACTAAACAGTAAGCCTAAAGGACATTGGATTAGAGAGCTGCAGCAAACCAATCTTTGATGACAATGCTGGCTGATATGCCAGAACAAATTTCTCTAATTGATGACAAGGATACCACAAGTTCCTCAGATACAAAATCCTAACAGTGGAAAACTAACCTTTGGGCTTTTAAACATGTTTTGTGAATTCGGTGACCCGGAAACATTCAGTCCGATAGCTTCAGGGCTCATATAATTGGGGGTCCCAGCAGGATCTTCTTTCAAAACACTGGTTGCATCAACCTGGACGGCACTAGCAATACCAAAGTCAATTAGTTTAACATGCCCACCTACAAGTAGGAAGTTTGCTGGCTTCAAATCCGAGTGAACAATTCCTGCAAAGAATATGAATAATACAGTCCATAGTTTGAGTAATTGCCTTTGAATTCTAAATGTAGAAAGAATAATGAAAACTATGAAAAAACACCTAATGCTAGAGTCAAAATGGAATTTCCACTGACATAGAAAGACTACTACCAATTATAACAAACATTAAGAAAATCAGCACTATCAACAGTTAATATAATCAAATATTGACATGTAAATCAAGCGATGAACCAACAATGATTTGCCCAAAATTGAATCACAAACCTTTCCGATGAATTTCATCCACAGCATTGAGCATTGATACCCAGTAAAAAATTACTGTCACAGTGGGTATTTTCCCACCAGTTTGGGCAGGACTAAGCATTTGCTGACTAGCAGAGACGGACATGAGCTTGATGGATGTAGAAAGATCCATCTCACCCCTTTCCATCACCATGTAGAGCACCCTGTGTTCCCTTTCTAAACGGATCTCACTGGAAAGTTAAAACATGTTACATTATTAGGGAAGTGATCAAAACCTTGTTTTCTTTGCATTCAGACTCGCGTACAAGTAGAATACTTTAACTAAGTACGTATTATTCCCGACAGATTAAAGAATATTCACACAATCTTCAATCAAGACTCCTTAGAATACCATACATCTAGCATATGGTTTAACTGTTTGAGGTTAAGTTTTACAACAAAAACTGAATGAGTAATACTTTTGATTAAAGATTTCTCATGTACTAATGTAAATTTTAATAGAAAAAACATGGTAATATCCACTCTGTAATATATTTACACAATACATTTTGATGCTTAAGGGACTATGAATTTGTGTTACAGAGGGCAGCATTACATATCCTTCAGGCAGGTAGGGGGATGGGGTAGAGGGGGGAGGAGGGTGGGGAGGAAGGGTTAGGTCAAGGTTTCAGGGTGGGAGAGAGAGTATGAGGGAATGACTTTGAAATACAACGTCATTCATTGGAGTGGCTCCTTTCTTCCTTCTGTTGACTCGATTGCATCCAAACACTGTCCTTTGTCTTCCAATGCCACCATTTTGGGGGTGAAACTGCATTGGTTGCCTTCGGTGATGAGATGTTTGGTGATTAAAGATCTCATGTCCTTATTTAGAACATCGCTCCGATGAACATTTCTAATGTTCTCCGGCCTGCACCTTGAAGTTTCTACTTGTTTGGACCACGCACCCTGAGTCACATCGAATCTCATATACCCCGGATCGTGAGCATGGGTTGATTTTCTCAAGTCTTGATGAATATGTTTTTCAGTGTAGTGGGGGGAGAAAAAACTGACTTTGAATTGGTCTTTTGGAAAAAACTTGGCGGCTTTATATGATTGCTTCCGGACAAAAGGAAGTCCCATCCATTTCTTTGTCACAGATTTTTTTTCAAGCTTTGTATTGAAGCGATAGCTTTCTTTTTACCCATTGCACAAATAAATAACAGAGTGGAAATTACAAAGTTTTTCTTTTAAAATTCACAATATGTTCCACAATATCTTGTCAAATACCCTTTAATATACCAGGTAATGTGGTTGAATACTACCAACATTTGAATGGCAGACTCTGCCAGCATCATTAAAATAATGAGAGCTGGAGCAGGGATACTGGTGGGTATATATCACCGAAATTAACAAACAGCCCAGCCAATTCTCAAGCAGCCCTTACAAACCATACATTTTTCCTTGCTTGAGATTTTTTCCATTAATATTACTTATTTTAAACTCTCCCGTGTGCAATAATCATCAGTTAATTACATTTATCTCCAAAGTAGCTCAAACAATTTTGAGGAGACACCATATCTCTGGTATACGAAATTCATTGGGTGGCAGGATCATCAAGGGACCATGTTCTAGCCCAAAAAAGATTTCCCAGCCAAATCATGAAAAGCATTCGATGGAGACTTCAAGATAGAGTAGACATCAGTGATAGCAATCTCCTCCTCAGCTCATCATAAGTTATAGGGTTTGAATGCTGTCTTGATGGTTTTACAGCACACACGGAATGGTAATCTGTATCTGACCAAACATCTAAATTACAGCGGCGAAGAAAGCTGGTAAAGAACTTGTTGAAGTACTTTATTTTACAAATTAAAAATATGACAAAATGCACTGAAGGCAGTGTGACTTTGATTGAAAGTTGAAATTTATTTCTCTAATGACCAATTTAGACATACTGGTGAATAAATTAAGACAAAAAATCAAATACACCACTTTGGTGTTGAAAACACATGCCACTTTAGAATATTAAAAACATATCCTTGATACTATTGACTAAGCACATGAATGTGATAGGGAGCCGTGCCAAAGAATGGCGAAATCTGTGAAGATATGTTATTTAACGAGTAGCTGAGATGATCTGAAGCAAACACAAACAAAAATAAATCATGAACTAATGAGGAATAAATATGAAGTTTCTAAATACTCGTACTCAAATGCTGACTGGAGATTGATCAATTAGACCCAAGTCACTATGATGCTATAATAAAGTCAAAAAGGACCAATATTTTAACTCAGCTATACGACCCCAGCAGTATTCCTTGCCAAATTCTCAGAAATTATGGAGAAATCTCCAAAGTGAACTCACACCAAGAAATCCCTGAAGTTTAAAGGAGATTGATACTTCAAGAGAAGTTCCCAGTACTCAGGTTACAAAGTCGAATTCACATGTGATTTTCTATTAACTAGTCCAGGAATCATTAGAGCCAATGGCATAGCCAGGATTTATGTTAGGGGAGAGAGGGTGGGGAGGACACCCACTTGCGAATGTAAGAGATAAGCTTAATTTAGTCATTCCACTGCAGAATGTTGCAAAATTTAAGGAGTTCCAAAGCCATTTATGAACAAAGTTAACTTTCCGTGCTAACATCTTCCCAAACTTTTCGACCAGTTCTTTCATTTATTGAGTTGATTTAGGGCAGCAGCTATCTTCTCCTCCCAGTCTCCCCTTGGCTACACCCATGATTTGAGCAACAGCTTGTAAACCTACAGTTGATAACACCAGGCTGAACAGGCAGTACGCGTTGAACACCAGAGGGTTGGCATTACACCTGGCCAAACAATAGGCAGTGCGCCCGGCCGAAAGAATAGACAAGAATACCTGAGCCGAGTGTAGGTAATTACGGAGATTACGAAAAACGAGAGAATAAGACTGAGAATCAAAGAGTGCGGATGTGTCCGGCAGATCGAGAATCAAAGGAGAAAGTGAGGAAAAGAGGATGGCGGTGTACGGTGAAAGGGTGCAGGCACGGCAGTACGGGTGCAGACGAAAAGGCATAGAGGGAAACCAGATACATGAAAGTGCACCCTGGCCTGGCTTCGCGAAGGGATATCCAGAGGCTAACCAAAAGATCCAAGCCGATAACCGTTACCAGATCACGATAAGTGCAAAAGGAGCAGGGAAATTTTATATGAAATTTAAAGAACTTACACCCACTCTTGTCAAATTATCCAGGAATATTTCACTCTGTTAATATATATATATTTTACGCAAATGCTGTAAATTTGGCCCAATCATTTTTTTGAATTAATTTAAATTATATCTGTGCATGAATAAGATAAGCAGTGTTTGTCATTACGCTGAAATGTCTTGCCTATGATTTATGTATATGTGTCGTAATTGAAAGATTGTGTGTAAGGTAAGCATAACTAAGGTAACTGGCAGGAGAGTTACAAGCTTAACAACATTAAAATAACAACAGCTAGGGGTGCCTACGCAGGGGTTAAATGGCACCTCTTAAGTTTTTTTCTGGGGAGAGGGTTAGGGAGAATTTGAAAAATTATTTTAATAACAAAGGTGGAAAAATAAACAAAATAAAATTTAAAAATCTTGACAACGAGAGTGACAAACATAATGTGAGGCATTTTCATTATATTATTTTATGTGCAAGGGGGGTAAGATATAGAAAAATATTTTCATGAAAGAAGAAAATAAATAAAATCCTATGCATAAAAAGATATGGGATAGGACTTTTAGGATAAGAATACAGATTTTTGCTATAACTTATAGACCTTATCGTTTTTAAATACTACCTTTCAAAGATACTATCATTTACATTTATTTATTATTCAAATTTCAAACACGGAAACCTGAAGGAATAGCCAAATTTTAGGGGAGTAATAGGAATTGGGGGGATGAGGTCGGTTTGCACTATAGCTTTTGGGGGAATCAGCACCCCTGATGAGAGCTCAGGTCACTACTTCCTTTCAAATTACATTTCCATAGTAACTTATGGCAGAATTCTCATCAAGTTTGAAATCCAAATTTTACTTCACTTTAGTTGAGGTATAACTTTCCATGACTGGCTGCAGTTCATATTCACACATACATGATTAGGGACACACAAAAGGACACTCTCAAACGACAGAAAAGGGACCAGTATCCCCGACATTGGAGTCACCCAAGAAAATGATCACATCACAAAGCCAACATGTAAACCATAATGGTCACTATCCCTGAAGAATCACCAAATGGATGAGCCATTAGAGATATATATTCAACATTACTAATTATTACAGCAATAACAACTTACCTGTCAAGAAGTCTTATAATACATTCAGATCCTTGGAGTTGGTTAAGAAGTTCAACTTCTTTCAGATAGCCTTCAACTGAAGCATCACCTTTCCTCAATATAACTCTCTTGACTGCAACACATTTATTTGTTTGGCAGTCTAAAACCTATAATTTCAAGCAAAAATACAACTTAACTGTAAGGAAACTTAATAACATAAATAAATTTCTCACTCGTTCATTACTTAGAGACTAAATACCAAAGGGAAACCCAGCCATCACATAATTTGTTCTCCATCCCGGTTATGAAAGGTTGAAATTTTTTTTGTCAAACTTTTTTGAGGAAACATAACATTTAATGATCATACAGAAAAATTATGTAATAACAACAAGGTACAAATATGAAGAAAAGACTCTCGAGAACAGAGTCCATCCAAGATAATAATGCAATAGAAATATAGCGAATCGTCTTTCAAAGAAATGGAGAGTAAACAATTTGTTCACCATCGCATGATTTAAACAAAGACCACCATTCCCTTCAAAAATGAAATTGGATGTGTTTACAAATATGCAGCATTTCTAACACCTGCACTATTACCTTGAAGACACAATAGCACATTTCATATGTGCTAAGTAATTCACAAATATTTCCACAATATATGTGAGCAGTTACTAACAAGAGGATTGGATTGGATTTTTGGGGAGGCGACCGACAGCTAAGGTCATTTGCGACATAGGAGATAGGTAAGGGAGGAAGGGTGGATAGAAAGCCGGCGTCGGCATTAGCCTGCTCTTAACGAAAGGCGCCAAGGGGACCACAGCTTAAAGTCTCATCTGACAGACGGAGTACTGTACTTGAAGTGTCCTCCACAAGACACTCAAGTAGGGATCGGGTTTCCTCTGAAAAACATCCTCCTCTGCACGGATTTGAACCCTGGCCGCCCGTAAGGTTAGTCAGTACTCTAGCCACCACACCAACCCGATCCCCACTAACAAGAGTAAAATTAACTTTTTTCAAGAATGATTATGAAGCAAGTTAAATATGTTATGGTGTCAACAGTTTTTCGATTATATATTAACACATTCACTACTATTGAATTGAATTTTGCCCATAACCATGAGTCCTATCATGTTGGTTAATATTATTAACAATGAAATATGTAATTTAAATCATTTTATTAAAAAAATACTTTCCCCATTAAATATTCCTCCCCTCTGAGCTCAACACAAAACCAGTGTAGCTGAATGCCCTGCTGTAAAATGTAATCTGTGATTACCAATACTCAATGAAGAACATAAACACCTATTTTGAAGAGCATCCAAATGGTAAAAGGAATACGTAATCCAAAAAGAAGGTAGCCGTAACATAAGTCATGTGACCAATCAGGACGTGCTTGTCCCTTGGCAGAGGGTACATATGCCAGCCAAAGTTATTGTCACAACATTCAGCCCTGCAGACAATGGTTGTCCTTTGAAATACTGGTGGTCATGTTCAGTGAGTGAGGCCCAGATAAGAGTTCTCCAGGATTGTATTCGTTGAGGAAGCACCAGAAATTAGCTTTTTAATCATTGCTACCAAGTTGTTTACTTACATCATATACTTTGCTCGAAGCACCCATTCCAAGGAGCCTTAGAACTTCATAGTACTTCTTGTTAACCACAAGAATTTTCCTGTTTGTCTGAACGGAGATGGGTCTAGCTGGGGGAGGCGCCTTCATCACAGGCTCTGGCTCCTTCATCGGTGGAATCATAACCTTTTCAACTGGTTGTGGGTTTTCAACTGGCTGAGAAACCAATGAAGGTGTTGTGATTGGAGGTATTCTACTGCCACATGCACTCATTGGCAGAGATGATGGGTGAACAAAATCAGCTGTTTGTGTACTACTGATTGGATTGCTCTTTGACAGTAAGGGTGCTTGAGAGTTGGGAGCTACTGGTTCATTGTTAGCCGCAAGCTGACTATTGAAAGTAGCAGGCTGGTTATAGGCTGTAGGCTGACTAAAGACTGCAGGCTGACTAAAGACAGCAGGCTGACTAAAGGCAGCAGGCTGATTATACCCAGCAAGCTGATTATATCCAGCAAGCTGATTATAGGATGCAGGCTGACTATAAGTAGAGGACTGATTCATTGTCGCAACAGAGGTTGGGGCAATGGGATGCTGCCCCTCAAAAGGCTTGCTATGAACCTTCGGAGTATTATGTACTTGCTGGGATTGTTTTCCTACTTCTGCACTATGAAAATGACTCACTGCAGCTGTCTCTACAAATGAATGGGGAAGGGAATGTGAGGATGGCAATTGAAAATGACTTGAATTCACTTGTGATGGAGCAGTAGCCAAGGAAGAATGGGGATTTGATGCAGCCCCGGGAATTTTGGAATCACTTACACAATCACTCTTCGTTTGAGGAGGATTAAAAGATGGACCTTTCAGGGTGAAAGGTTTGTGTGTCACACTGGGCACTGCAAAAGTAGGATGTGTCTCCTTCATTGCACCTAGATTAGGAGATAATTTTTGAATAAGACTTCCTTGGGGTTCTAAACTTTTTGCAGCTGATTGAAAGATGCAATTAGGGATATCATTCTTGTTCAATGCCATGTCAGTAAAAGTGAAAGTCTTGGCATGTGGTTGGAGTCCACCAGATAGCGCCCCGTGAGTGGCAGGAGGTAAAAGTACCCCACTTGTGTTAGCAACCGTTGAAGAATGCTGACTCTGAATTGGAGCAGATACTTGGTTAAAGCATGGTTTGACAACCTCTTCTAATAAATTAGCAGGTGCCTTGTCAGCCAGAGAAATTAAGTGATTGTTTAGGGCAGGATTGGGTTGAGTACAGGAAGAACTAGCAAATGGTTTAGCAGAAGTCATTAAATCATTAGGCTTGTGTTCATGAGCCCTATCCTTTTCAGGACTGCTAGTGTTTTTACAGGGAGTTTGAAGATCCATCATTTCTACACAAGATGTATCCATTGCTGAGTCATCAGTGGCTATGGGAGTTTTTTGTTTCTGAGGAGTATGAGATCGGACTGGAGTTGGAATGCGGGATGAGTGGTGGTTAACTTTAGATGTGGTGTTTTGATTTGGGTGGAAGAGATTTGACAAAGACCTCGCAGAAGATGGCTTCTCATCTTTCGAAGGCGTAACCATTTTCCCTGAAAAGAGCAACAAAAATTATAAATAAAAAAAGGGTTCAAGCAATAAGACAATATTTTATTGCAATGTTATACTCGTTACAGTTAATAGGTGAAGACAGTGCAGATATATCCTGAAGACAATCTTAAGCTTCCCAAGCAAAGGCTGATTGGGCACTTCACAGGAACAAACTGCCTTTCTCCTGATGCTTCTATGTATGAGTCATCATCAGCATCAAGGGCGAATGCCCCCATGAAGATCACATCATTCGACTAAGACTACGATAGACAGCTCATGCATCAAAGCAATAGCAGACACACTGAATTTGACCCCATAGAGAACCCAAACAAACTTCATAATAAGCCTTCTTCAGCACTATTTTAACAGACCACAGCTTAATTTGTTTGCTAAAAGCGAACACCACCGCTAACTTCCACTAAGTGATTGGAAATTTGAAGTAGACTTAGTCAAACTCAAAAGATAGTTTTGAGTCTGACTCAGTTAGTTTTTAGCCAATGAAAAGTGAACTAAAGTCATCGATTTTTTACTTAAATGTGACTGCATACTCAGTTTTCTGAACATTTCATCAACAAATTTCCACAAAGTGCATTTGTTGAAGAACATACATAAAGCACCAAATACTGACTATTCTTACCAATGTTGACCTCAAGGATGTTAACACTAGGGTTATTGATGAGCAAATCTCTGATCACCTGCCTATCATTTCTACGTTTAGCTTTTTTGTAACACCTAAACTTAAAACATATTCAACTAGAAATTTCTCTGATCTAAATATGTCATACTTTCGAACAACTCTCAGCTCCCAAGACTGGTCAGGCATTTTTAACGCTAAATCCTTTGATGAGAGTTTTCAAAGTTTTTATTCAATTTTCCTGCACCATTTTAATGTAGCTTTTCCTCTTGAAATTAGAAAAGTTCAGACTGCCAAAAGAAAAAAATCCTGGGTCACTGAAGATATTCGTTTCTATTCATCATTTTTAAAAAATCTAGCTTATGAAGCAAAACTATGTGGTAGTGCTGAAAGTAAAGAGCATTACAAGCATATGAAAAATCAGTACAGGTTACTTCTTACCAAAGCAAAAAGGACTTTTAATGAAGACATTTTATTTAAAGCAAATAACAAAACTAAGGCTGCCTGGAAAATCATAAACAATGCCAAACATAAAGATAAAGCATCTGCTTTGCCCAATATTCAAGTTGTCCGTGGTGGAACTCTAAAATGCTACTCTGACCTAGCTGATGTTTTCAATGAGCATTTTGCTTTAGTTCATAACTCTTCAGTTCCTTACTCCACTGACACTGCAATGCCTAATCCAATGTCTTTTTTTATGAGGCCCAGTGATAATCGTGAATTAAAGTCTGTCATATCCAAATTCAGCCAAAGCAGTTCAAGTTCAGGTCTAGATGGAATTCCAGCAAAGGTAATATTCTTTAGCTATGACATGATTAAGATTCCACTTCTGCACTTAGTGAATGAATCTCTGAGAACTGGCATTTTTCCGGCTTCTCTGAAGACGTCTAAAATTGTTCCTCTTTATAAAAACAAAGGGAGTATAGATGATTTGAACAACTACAGACCTATTGCTCTGCAAAATTCCTTTTCAAAAATCTTTGAGAGTATCGTATATACTCGTTTAGTATCTTATCTGGATAAGTACAATCTTCTCTCTTGTGATCAGCACGGGTTCACATGTGGAAAATCTACCTCTTCAGCCATATACCAGGCGGTAGATAGAATATTGCTCTCTATAGATAACAAAAAAGAAACACTTGCTTTATTTTTTGATTTTACTAAGGCTTTTGATCTGGTAAATCATGATCATCTTTTCTTCAAACTTGAAAGATTAGGCATCAGAGGCATTCCGCTTCAGTGGATGAAATCATATCTCAACAACAGATCTCAGGTAGTAACATTAACCATTGATGGCGTCAGACATGCATCTTTTCCTCGTAAGTCTAATGTGGGTGTACCTCAGGGATCTACACTGGGTCCGCTGCTATTCCTGTTATATATAAATGATTTACCGCTGGCCTTAGCTGGGATTGATAATATTACCCCTATTTTATATGCCGATGACACTACAGTTATAGTATCATCCACTTACCGTAAATCTTTATCTGACAAAGCTCAGTTAGTCACCAATAAAATTAGCAAATGGGCTCAAGATAATTTTCTAATTGTTAACCCTAATAAAAGTAATTTTATACACTTTTTAACCAGCAGTCAGCCATCTGAAAGCATGCTAATAAAAATGGAACAAAAATCAATTGAACAAGTTAACACCTGCAAGTTCTTGGGATTATTTCTTAATTATAAAATGTCTTGGGCAGATCATATCAATTTCCTTAGTAGCAAGCTAAGTTCAAGCTGTTACATCCTTAGACAGCTTAGTCAAACAGTTACACGAGAAACTTTACTAAGTTTGTATTTTGGTGATTTTTACTCACATGTTTTATACAATATTATCTTTTGGGGATCTACCCACCTGTCTTTAAAAATATTCAGACTTCAGAAACAAGCTGTTAGAATCATTGCCCAGAAGTGTAATAGATCTCCCAGTAAACCAATTTTTAAGGACTTGAATCTTCTTCCTGTGCCATGTATATATTTATTTCTAACTATCATGTATGTGAAGAATAACATTGTTAATTTTGATGTGAACAGTGTATTCCACCAACACCACACAAGGACAAAAAATGACATCCATTACAATTATGTACGTACAAGAGTTGCTAAAATGGGGCCCAAAGAAATGGGCATAAAATTGTTCAATAAATTACCACTGAGTGTAAAAGAAATAAAAAGCATCAATGCTTTTAAATCTGAACTAAAAAGGTACTTACAAAATAATTTGTTCTATTCCATCAAGGAATTCCTCAATGACACTGCCTGTTTTAACATTTAATTTTGTATAATATATGTATGTATGAATATGACGTGCCCTATATCTTTTTCATAATAATGTATCAGATCTTTGGGCAAATAAAGAAAAAAAAAATACCACAATTTTTTACTCTCTAGAAGCATAAATGCCATCAGGAGGGGAAGTGGCACCATTTTTAAATTTCTAGAAGAGCTTTTCAATTGGTGAGTGTAGACTTGATACCTGCTTTAGAAAACAATGAAAAAATGCAAAACATTCCTCATCCCCCTATTTTTTAGATGGTTTTTGAGTATCCATACATGACAGTAAAAGGTTGAGTTTTAACATCTCAGCATGGCTCACCAGTATCATCCATACGTTGACAAAATCTATGGACCCTTCCCTCCTTAAATGAAGGAAATGGCTGTGCTTAGCTGAGCCTAGAAATTATGGCCATTCATAGAACACATAAGCGCTGACTTGGCACAGCAGCTGTACAGGTGTTTGTTGTAATTGAAAGACAACATATAATCTGCTGATCATGAGAATTATCTGGATGAGTTCATTTTTATTGTACATGGATACAGGGGTTCAAATGGAGGAGATGGCGAGTAGAACAATCAGGATGAAACATATCGCCTCCTTCTATTTCAACAGCTATGATACAATCAATCTATTTCACATTCAGTGTGAGGAGGCATGCTGGTGGCAAGAGTAGGCTTGTTTTAGTGTTAAAACATCAGTACAAGGCTTACTGTCCCACTGAGTGGCATCTGACTTTGACAATATCATGCAAGGGAGCTTTAGAAAACTGAAAATGAACTGCATGGTTGTAATTTAGGATGTAAGTACAACCTCTCCTAAGAGACCTCTTGCACTTGTCAATTTTGTG
Source organism: Ceriagrion tenellum (assembly GCA_963169105.1). Classification (NCBI taxonomy): domain Eukaryota; kingdom Metazoa; phylum Arthropoda; class Insecta; order Odonata; family Coenagrionidae; genus Ceriagrion; species Ceriagrion tenellum. The sequence continues at coordinate 46,319,631 of OY720644.1, read as the reverse complement.
GGCCCATGAAAACACTACAGCAACTGGAATAGACTTTGCCTCATCACAAAACCCAACTGGCTGCAGGTGTCATTTGTTTCAAAAAAGTTAAAGGACAAAAGAGCAAATGACCAACAAATGCATCCTCTGAAGAGAGAAATTAGTTTCCCAACTATTTTGAAGACTGAAAAAAGTGACCTGATGATGGCTTGACAGCCGAAACCGGTCGGTACCTTATAAATAAATTGTGGGAGTCGCAAACTTTCTCTTGATCATTAAGAATGGAGTATTGCAATCTAATTATGTTCACCTTGTGTAAACACCAAAAATAAATCCTTATGTAAATTTTAAATGCTAATGAGGCTCTTATTAACAGATTAGGAATGTGTTTATGAGGGCCAAACTCATGAACCAGCATCTTTGACCTGAAGACGCAGACAGTGGTGTCAGTGAAACTGTTGTCACTCACAACAAAAATAAGTGGTTGATCCTGAAAAATGAAGGAGATCAGAAGTGCATTGTTCGCTTTTTTCCATCTTGAAAATAGTGGGGTAACTAATTTCGCTCTTCAGAGGATGCGTTTCTAAGTCAGTTGCTCTTTTGTACTTTGACTTAAACAAATGACAGGTCTGATAATGGCTTGACAGCTGAAACCAGTCAGTACCTTTTAAATAAATTGTGGGAGTCACAAACTTTTTCTTGACCATAATGATGTCCTTCCACCAAATGAAAGCTTCCCTTTTTGATATTATTGCTCCATTCTTAGTAGGTTCAAATATTTTTCAGCTGGAGTAACTCAAGAGCATTTTTAACAGGTTGAATTATACACAATTCATAGGAAAAGAACAATTTTTAGGCTGAAAAATCAGGGATAGACTATACATGACCTTGGCTGACAGGAGAATATAACACGGGACTTTTCAAAGAATATTAGGCATTAACGTAAACGTGGTCCATTATCCACACATCTCCACAAGTAAAAATGTAGAGTTAGGTGACCACTAATGAATAACTTTTACTCACGATAAGACACAGCTAAATCCAATCACTACAAGTGATACAGATACTGCCTAATCAACAACTAATTATAAAGGAAAGTAATAAGTAATCACATACCATTTTCATGCCTCAGGATGGAAGCATGAGACACACTTCTTGTAAATTTGATTTCTTCATTTTCCTTCTCTGGTCCTTGTGAAGGCCCATGATCACATTGCATGCCAAAAGTGAAGTTTTCTTTGTTAGATTCATCGAAAATATTTTCTAAATGAGAACTGCTCTTTGCACATTTCTTTTCCGATTTGTGGATTTTTACCAGTTCCATGATATCTGTCCTCTCCAAAGGAATACTCTTCATAGGAGTTTCTTCTCCCTGAAAGAAGGTGACAGCATATTTAGCGTGGCAGAGATACAATAAATTACACCACAATTGATGAGGTTCCTAGGTCAAATGATTGATATGTGATTGCGGCTTTCTATGACCCAAACAAGGCTTTGGACGGAGTTGATCAGCTGCTGAAGAAATTTGAGAATTATCTCTGGGTTGGCCAACTAATGGATTAAACCTTTTATGACTGAAAGGTCACAAGAATTAAAAATCTCCCAACAGAATCCAAATCCTTGTTTACTTCAAACCTCTTGATGATAAAGAGAGGTGTTCCCCAACGATCGATACTGGGTCCCCTACCATTCCTCATTAACATAAACTACCTCCCCAGAAAAATAGTGACAATGGTTGATACTGCAACAGCCCTCACGGTTTACTATGCATCTATTCACAGCCAGCTTAAATATGGAATCACTATTGGGGGGCACTCAGATTATCTATTTTGCCTATTTAGACTTCAAAAATGGGCAATAAGAATCATAGTTAAGATTCTAAGGACAAGCAGTTGTAGACCTTACTTAAAAAATCTAAAAATTCTAATTCCCTGTTTGTATATATGCCATACAGTAATTTCCGTGCATCAAAATAAAGCCCTGCTCAACCTGAATACAAATTCTGATGTTCATGAGTACAGTACTAGAGGTTGTAATGACTTGAGATTACCTTCCCACAACTCAGCCATGTTAGCAGAGCCCGGGGTATGCTGGTATTAAATTTATGAATGCTTCGCCAAGAAAAGCGAGGGAAATACATAATTCTGGCTCAATCAAAACTAAACTCAACCAATTTCTTTGTGATCATCAATGCTATACCATTGATGAATTTATGTCTCACTCATTTGAATAATGAAATTTTCTACTTTGATGTACTGTTATTTATGTTGTACTTTCGTATACATGTTGTAACTATTTTAGTTAAACTCTATAGAATTATACATTTGTTTAGCGATTTTATTTGATAAATTGCAATTATATATAATATATCTACGATGACTGCAATATCAACTATTGCACTGTCAGTAAGTAGGCATAGTAACTTGTTCCATACTTGTTAACTAACCTGTCTTTCAGGGACTAATAAAAAATATTATGAATTTAATTCATACCTGAGATGCTTCAGTAGGTGAGATTTCTGTAACTGCCTACCTCAGGTAAAGCAAAATATAATCCTCCATTTCCACAGGTTTTTCAATTTAAACTTGATATGCAACTCAATAACATTACTTAAATGAGGCATACAATAAATACCACCATTTGAGGCAGCCAAAGCTTATCATTTTCCTCACGAATACAATAATGCAGTGAAACCTAAGGTGCACACGAGCAAAATCTTATTATTGCTGAATTTTTGGTCCAAGTAAGGCAATTTATGCAGAAATTTTTTTTATCATTAGCACGTTAAGCATGTATGATATTACACCAAGAAGTACCTTTACAGTGCTTTCCAAGAAGTGGTTTAAATATTTTGGTACAGTGTAGTCTGAATAAGGATAATTTCGATCAATTTAACTTGCAAAATTGATCAACTGGCACTGAAGAAACTCTCAATATAAGTAATACTAAGAATGGAACAGATATAGAAGCCAGAATGCTCGCAGTTTCCAAAAAATATATATCATCCGGTGTAACAAAAATAATTTTTGGCACAATATGTAACACTCATTGGGTTTTTTTAATTCCTCATGAATTCCATTTATCTATACACTTCCAATCCAACAATACCAGCTTACCCTCTCAAGTTCATTTTATGTCTATTTTTGAGAATAATTTGAAAAATTGCCTTGAACAGAAAACAATCTAAGAAATACTGAAAAAGGGATGGTTTACCATTAAAACACTTCTGTTTTATACACGCGAATGTTAACTGTGCCACGATCATTAGCTTGAAAAATTTACATGAGAGTAAATATGATGGTTTAAAAAATTTGAAAACTAAGGCATAAAAATTTTTCTGAAATTAGCTTTGCAGCCGGAACACACACTATCTGGAATTTGCTGACAGTAAAAAGGGAACCCAGACCATGAAATTAACTTTTACAAATTCAAAATTAACATACCATGAGTTGGTTATTCCTTGCTTTGGATTTTGGTAAAAGAGGCGTTGACTTAGTCAACGTCTTCTTACAGATACTTTCTTCAATCACATGTGGCAATTTGTTGTGTAATGGTATGAAGCCAGATAAAATGTCATGTGATTCACTGGATGCACTTCTAGGATGACCTGGTGTGAACAGCCCTCTGGCAGAGGACTTATTTGAAGCATTTAAAGATTTTGTGGCCATCATGCCTATTCCACTGTCACCACAGAAATTACTGTTATCTTCAGTAACAGACCTAGAAGAAGAAAAGAAGTCCAAAGTTTAATGGTGGAATAATTGTGAAGGCAACTACCGTAAAATAAATAAGATCTGCATAACCCTTAAGCAACCGAGTCGGATATTTTGAGACATAAAAACATTATACCATGAACTTTTTTCAATGAAAAAGGTGGAAGAAAGATACTAAAAAATTGACAGTACCCACAGACAGAACATTCTGATAAGCCCAGGCACTCATTGACACAAATGCCTTGCATAGTTTTATTCAATTATCTCTGACAATGTGACCATGAAGGAGTGAGAATCATAATACTAGGCCCAAGACCCAACAGCCATACAAATAAATGCTTATAATATATAGCAAGAAAATAGGATAATTAATAACCAAAAATACCAACTCTATAAAAGATATTTTTAGAAACCAGAGATAGGGAATGCACCTTTATCTCACTGCTGTAATATAGTTCACACAGAAAGTACAAAGGAGAATACTTCTGATGGCAACATATAAATAAATGCATGAAACCTTAGCTTTACCCTCGGCATAAGATGTACACTGACTGAAGAAAGCATTCTCAAGTGATTAAAATGCATCTCTAGGGCCAGAAAATATGGGATAATTGCTCTTGCGTGACTCAGCAGCTGATAGCACTCCTCTTGACACAAAAAAACCACTGAGTCAAAGAGTCAGAGTAGAATAGATGTCTGATAGGGATAGATGTCTACAACAAGTAAGCACATTCAGTTAAGTCTCTCCATAGAGAAAAACATTACAAATAAATTTTGTTATTACACTCCAGCTTAGTAGAGAAGTCATTATGCCACCCACAATATGGTCAAGCATGTAAGAAAGGGAAGCAGGTAAGTAAGGGAGAAAACATTGTCACCATCAAAGTCAATGTTATGAGAAACCACTGAGAACAATGAGAAACTACTTCCTACCTTTCAGGAAGAGGAGTTTTCATCAGCATACTTTCCGATGCCTTTTCACAGTGACTTGCTTTTTCTACAGTCTTCAAAAATGATGATTTCCATGGTGTGGTCTAGAAGAGAATTTTCTGCCATGTTGAACACATAAAGATTGAAGTACGCTTTTGGTAGAATTCAGCCAACAAAAAGTCATTTAAAAGGGACATAAAATACCTCAAAGCTGCTGCCTTTTGTAGGCACAGCATATGTAGAAAATGCATTGAATGCTCCGGATCGACTGGATGTCGGGTAGGTGGCCTCTGTGAAATGCTTAGAAACTGAACCTGGATGAGATCTGAAAAGGTAAGGAATTGAACACAATTTACAAATTTGAGGGCACCATGAACTAACCTCCCCCATATGTCCTCTCTGGAATCATCCACATGGTCACAGAGGTGTACTAAGGTAAATTTTAGTGATGGGTTGAATCAAAAATTTATCAAATCTGAATTCCAAATTCAAATCTGTAGAGTTCATTTCTAACATACTTATGATTCCTAGTTGCCTATGCAACCACTATATGTTAGAAGTGTAACAACTAATTAGCTGCATCCCTTAGCTGGGCAGAGCCCACTCCTCCATGTATTTGAAAATTTCATTTCATTTTCTGGGATGCAAACAAAAGCAAATTTCTCTTTGAATTCAGAAATCTTTGAAGAATATCAATGGTTGAATAAATAGGGGTATATTGTTGGATAACTCAACAATTTCCCTACTTAAACTTAAAAACTATATCACAAACTCTGTCTGCCATTTTTTAAAAGCAAATCCAAAAATACTGCCAATGGCGTAAAATTACAATTAATTAAAGACAATAAGGTGTTTAATGGATCAAGACAAATTTACAATCCATCTGTTAATTTAAAGAGGTCATGTGGTAGTTTGGAGGTTAAGAGAGAAAATGAAAGATGTGTTTCGTGAAAATTATCAAACTTTGAGCCGCAACTAATTGTTTACAGTTAAAAACTGTGGAAAATGAAATGTGAGACCCTATGTAACAATTAATAGGGAGTGACCATGCAAAGTTTCAACTTCTGGACTGAAAAAAAAACACATTTTGAATTTTGCCCAGCTTTTTTCGATTTCAGCCCATTGCATATATGTATGTACAGTGATGGCCTTTCTCCTCCACAGGAAAAATTTTTGTAACATGCTTTGTGGTGGAACTATACTTTAACCCTTAGATTCTGTGTAGAAATTTGTTGGCGTCAGCAGTTTGCCTTCAAGTTCTTTTAATTAAGCTGAGTTTTCAAAATATTTATTCGGCTTCATCTTTTACTAGTTTTTTAATTAAAAATCAATTAGATATGAGAATCTAAAAACAGATAATTCTGATAGTGGCTAACTCATTCAAATTATTAATACAGTGATTTAAAGTTATTTACTAAATAATTTCAAAGAAATAGATCAAATTTATGATAATTTGGCATGAACTATCTAAGAATGTAAAAGGAAAAGGCTCTAGGAGCAAAATTTGTGTATTGCTTCTCAAAGAGTTGAGCAGAGTTCAAGAAAATGTATGTATGTACACTGAAAAAGTCCACATCTACACATATTTGAACCCAGGATCTAATATGAGAACCTAACACTCTAGCAACCATAACAAAAATCTCTTGACATAAAGACAATGAGGAGTGTCTATTGGACAACTTTCCATGAGCAGCTCAACTCAAGAATCTACCCAGTGAAAAAACGACACCATTACTGATGACGAGAATAGCTATCAACATAAATTTAACCTATAAAATTGATTTTTGATTACAAGTAAACATTGTTATTCAATGACTCTAGCCACTTTGACTAGGGAATGTAGAAGAGAGGGAATTAAAATAAAAGGATGACAAAATGTTAGAATTGTTCCAAATTCATTAGCATGAAAAGCTTGGTATTGTTTCAGATGGATAATTTAACCTTTATGTGCTGGATTCTACGTCTAATGGTATATACAACTTTAATTCTGGATGTAATTTTTAACATTTAATTTATTCTTGTAATCAGCCAATAAACTTCAACATTTCAAGAAATATTTTAGACAAATTGTTCAAATAAAAAAGTGCTAGCTGGCTTAATGTTTAATGCATTTCTAAATTAAATTTATTTGCTACTTTTTTGTAAAAATTAATAACCAAGCAAGTGTAAACTCCAAATGCTTTTGCTAAATGACTGTTACACATTTGAAAACAACCAACAGACAACATTTTAAACAAGTCACATCAATGGCGCAACAAAATAACAACTTGTAAAAACTGGTAAGGTGAAAATCAAAGTGCTATGCGCTGGCACAATTTTTCTTTTCAGAAAAAGATCCCAATCCCCAAAATGGATATGATATGATAGCTGCTGACTGTTCTTCTACCCCAGGAAAATATTTCCCACTAAGTTTTTCTCTCTCCATTGTAAAATGTCATGTTGATTACATGTTCACCAATTTTTTTATACTTATACCAGGTACTCATCCTTCCCTGCTCAAATCTCCCAGTTCACTATTCCTTCCCTAGTCAAAGTCAGTGCTGAAGGCTTTGGTTTCTATGGAAGAGGAATGATATTGAGTAGTAAACTACTAAAGTTTTCTGGATAAATAAACACCTATGCACTCACCCTTTATCATGATGATTGTCAACATTGGAAATAGTAGTATAAGACTGATCCTCTTCTTCCTCCTAAAATGAAAATAAATAATAAAAATTGAAAATAACAGCTGAGTTGGTTAGGCAGTTCATGCAATATATTCGAGGATCATTAAAAATGATGACAAAATGTTAGTACTGTTCCAAATTCATCAGCATGAACTGCTTGGTACTGTTTCATGTGGATCATTTAAGTGTAAAAGTATATGAATAAATATAATATAATAATATTTATTATTTCACAAAAAGACATTTGAATATACAATTAATTAATACATAAATTTCGTGAAATTAGGCACCCCTAAAGAATCCTTGCGTTGGGGTTGCCATCAAATGAATAATTTGTGCTCAGCAGTATTATATATGCTAGTTTAAATGTCTAATGATACAACTTTACTTCTGGATGTAATTGTAGCCGTAATTTCCGTAATCAGCCAAAAAACTTCAACATTTCAAGAAATATTCAAGGTAAATTGTTGAAATAAAAAGTGCTGGCTGGCTAAAGGTTTAATGCAGTTATCAAATTACAAAGCCACAAAAAATGCAGCTTTTAGAGAATAAAGTCAGAGTAGATAATTTTGTTAAATTCAAGGAGATGAAGATGGATTATGAATATGAATTAATATAGCAGGTACAAATACTCTCTCTCTCTTCATGGCGCTACAGCCCTTGATCTCCTCCACAATTTGCCTCCAGTCTTCCTTATCTTTTACCCTACTCCTCCATCCCTTGATGTTCATTATCTGCAGGTTTGCAGTAACGTTATCTATCCATCAGATTCTGGGTCTGCCTTTCCTTCTGGTGTGGTAGAACTTTTCCCTCATCATTCTTGTGGGCATCCTTTCTTCCGCCATTCTCTCTATATGACCCAGTCACTCCATTCTCCGAGCTTTCACATATCTGTCTTGGCCTTCAATTAATTAATCCAGATCTGCATTATACCTTATTCTCCATTCATCATTTTCCTTTGCAGTTCCATATACCTTCCTTAATATGTGTCACTCAAATACTCTAAGGGCATTTTCATCTGATCTCTTCATGGTCCATGCCTCTGAACCGTAGGTGACCACTGGTCGGCCCAACGTCTTATATATTTTCATGTTAGTTTGCAGGTTTCTGCAGCGTTGATCAGATGATTTCAACATTGTTTGGGTTGCATCCGCGTCAGTTGTCATTTAGCACAACAGTTTCGCCAGCTATCCTGCTCAGGTGAAGGATAACGAGAAGGTTTTGGTCCGTCCTTATATAGGCCAAGTTTGGCACCAAAAAGTGATCAATGCTCCGGCCATTCATTAAGCAGCGTCGTGTTTGCTCGGGCATCTTACTACTCTCTTCCAAGCACTGTGCAATGGGAATCCATCTTCTCTGTTAAAATTCTTAGGTGTTTTTATAATTTGTATAGCCTCTCTTATTATTCTCGGGAAGTACCTGTTTTCCTTGGCTATTATTTTTGCGTCTTCGAATTGTATGGTGTGTCCCGGTTCACTCCATGCGTGCTCTGAGATGGCAGATGCTTTGAATTGTCTATTTTTTGTCGCTCTCTGGTGTTCCTTCAGCTGAGTGCCCAAAGCTCTGCAGGTTTCGCCTATGTTTGACTTACTACAAGAGCACGGCACTTGGTAAACGCCTTCGAAGAGGGTTGATCGAACTCTGTCCATGGGCCCGGGAAGAATATCGGCTATCTTGGTGACACAGTTAAACCACATGACCACATCATGCTTCCGCAAGACCCAAGTGATTTTTTCCGAGGTCCCCGCGATGAAAGGCATGGTTAAATAGGCCTTTGGGTCTGGTCTAGGTTCTTCCTTTCCTTCTAGTGCTGTCATCGATAGGCCTCACCTTTCTTCTCTCTCGGCCCTTTTCAGGACCATTTCACTCCTGTATCCATTCCTCTGTAATGTTGTCATCAGGTGTTTTTTCTCGCTAGGCAGTAAATCCGAGTCACATATAATGTAAGCTCGATTAACGAGTGTGGCCACCAGTGCAGTCTTCTGGCTGGGATGGTGATGCGATCCAGCATTCAGGTAGCGATCGGTGTGAGTAGGCTTCCTGCATACGGAATGTCCAAGTCTCCCGTTTGATTTCTTCTTCACCAATACGTCGAGGAAAGGCAACTGATTCTCCTTTTCCATTTCAATCGTGAACTGGATGGTGTGATGCTGGGAGTTTAGATGTTGCAGGAATTTGTCCAATTCTTTCTCGCTGTGTGGCCAAATGACGAAGGTGTCGTCTATGTATCTTAGCCACAGGGATGGTCGTTTGTCGCAGGTCTCCAGTGCTTTCTGCTCAAAGTGCTCCATGTAGAGATTGGCTACTACCGGGGATAGTGAGCCCATAGCTCAAGCCAAGCAGCAGAATAGCTGGCGAAACTGTTGTGCTACATATTTTCATCTTTGTATTTCTTGTAATGAGTTGGTTCCTGAACAATTGTTTGTTTGCAAAATACACTCGATTTCCCACCTGTATTTTGTCCTTTATTTCTCCGCTAATCTCATTATCATTATATACCATTGCCCCTAGAACTAGGAACAAATACTAGTTGATGTATTAAATATGTCAGGTATTGAAATAACATCTGTGTGGTACTCCTTGAAGTAGCATAACCCGACTTCGCACACAGTCCCTCCAGCCTTGATGTTGGTCTTTCTCTCTTAGAGCCATGAGGCCCTCATTGACCCCTAACTTGACAAGTTGCCGTATCAGTATAGCTGAAATCAATGAATCGTCCGGACAGCAAAAGATTTAAACAACACTTTCCATCTATAATGGCTGAAAATTTTAAATTGCTAAATTGACACCTAAGGTAGAGTGGTTCAAATTAAGTTTGTCCATAAGCGTATGACCAGTACAGAATCAAGTCTTTTTTAATGACCACATGGGCATGCTCTGTATTTAAAAGTTAAAGGTAAATGAATAACAGTTCTGAGAATGCTGGGAGACACAGCGAAAGAGTGGGGACAACATCTCCTCATGTAGCAAGTCAAACAAAGTGTTTGATATATTACAGAAGAATTAAACTAATTGAATAGTGTACCGATAGAAAGAATGTTATTATAACCATTCCAATATTCCATTTTAACCAAAATTAAACGAAGAAAACAGCATGTTTTCATGATGAAAAAACAGTAATAAGAGTATATCGAAGACTTTTCGGGTTCTCTTCCGCGTGTTTCCATTGTCGAAGACGACAGTTTCGACAGCGTTGCAGCTGTCTTCTTCAGGTCAGAAGTGACGAAACGAAAACGGCCGGCTATATAGATCGGTCACATTCACACGCATCGTCACTTCTGACCTGAAGAAGACAGCTGCAACGCTGTCGAAACTGTCGTCTTCGACAATGGAAACACGCGGAAGAGAACCCGAAAAGTCTTCGATATCTTCTGAACGACTCCGCGGAAGCCTTAGAGTTCAGTAATAAGAGTGCCTGACTGAAAAGGAGCCGTGAAAAATGTAGAGGGTATGAAAAAATTATTGGAAGGGGGAAAGGAAAAAAGGTACTTGTATGTAAACAAAGTGCCTAAGTGTCTAGCTGCTTTTACAAAATCAGCCACAAGCAAACAATTTAAAAACTGCTATGAGCGAACATATAGTCTCTCACAACTCATTAGAGGGATATAGGTGGGAGCTCCTAGAGACTCGGAAGCTACACATTAGGCTTAGTTTGCTTGAGAAATTCAGAAATTGTATGTTTCAGAGCGACACACAGAATATTATCATGATGCCTTACTTCATCTCTAGGTCTGATAGAAGCTATAAAATGAGAGATGAACATTGCCAAACAGATAGGTAGAAAGACTCATCCTTTCCGCACATAATTAGTGACCACAATAAAAACTGAGCTCCACTAAATATACTCCCATAATAAACGTCACCATTTCCCCTCCCAAAACCTTATCCCTTACATCTTTATATTGCTCTTGACCTAACACCCCCTGCCACATGCCCATGTGGCAGTTCACAGGCTAGTATGTGGACGTATATACAAAAGCCATCAATGATGCAAAGACAAGGCATTTTTGAACCAATTAGTTTGGCAGTTCATCTCTCATTTCTAATAGCTGAAGAGATATAGTATATAGTTAAAAATGTACTGTGTCACCTGGAAACTCTCATGTTATAGCTTCACATATTTTTGATAGCACATTGGGTACGTAGCCATTAATATTGATGACTATTAAAATAGGGGTAGCAATTAGTTTCCTTACATGAATGTAACAAGCTGTGACCAAAAAATAAACAAGTTTTGATATTTGGGCTATCATCATCGACTGACTCTATCATTGCACACAACTATCCATATCGCATGATCTTATTTTACAATGAATCTCAGGATAATGCGCAGCCTCTGAGTCTTTAGTATTTCCTGACCTAGTCCTACGATCAGTTGTGTTAGATTTTGTTTGCCCAAGACAGTTTTTTCACCGAGAGTGAGGCATTCCTTTCCATTTTCTTTTCCTATAAAAACTTCATTCTTTGCTGGGACTTAGATGCTTGAGGCATACTTGAAATGAGGCTAAACTAGGTGGGAGTAAGATCTCTTTTTTTATTTATGTAACTACAAGCCATTTGCTAGAAAAAATATCTCAAATATATGAATTCATTTGACACACTCATGATCTCAATGGTTTCAGGCCCAACTTGGTGACAAGTTCTTAATGGATAATGAAAAATAAAAACTGTTTGATTCCACCAATTTATTTTAAGGTAAAACTAGTTTAGACCGGAGTCGGTACCTGAAAATGATGCCACTGTGTCAAAAATAATTGCACCTTCAAATAAATTGGTGGAATCAAACAAAGTTTTCTTTTTCATGACACACTCATATCCAATTCCCCCACTTCATAAAATAAACACAGAGCTTCCACTGAAAACACACTGTCAACAAAAAATCTAATCTTACAGCTAACACAGTAGAATTCACACAATTTACCTAGGCAAGAAAAAAAGGCCAGTAACATTTCCTTAAGAGATAACAAAAGCCACCCAATCATGTCATATTTAACATCATAGCAACCACATTTTGACATCCATTAATTGGAAAACCCCTTTCCAATTCACAACCACACTATTTTATCCAAATTATTACGTTGATATTAGTTGATGATAATTTCTAACTTTGTTTTTAGGTGAAACGTTAAAACCTGTGTCTTTCCAAATAAAACATATGGAAAAACAAAGTTATACCCAAGTTATCATCATTATGTAAACAAATTCCAAAAAGTTACTCCTGAAGCCACCAACTGATATTAGTTTTTAAGAGGAGCTTGACCTCAGGCTTTCTAGAAACCTAAAAATAGTGTGCGGATTTCCCTCATATCACCCAATTTCAAGGTACCATTGAACAGAGATTCACATCCTAGGGAACAAAAATAAAACTGAGATGGAAATTCCATTGGATTACAAGAACAGTTCTCTCAAAACTGGGCAATTATACGGCCATCCATTTATTTTTCATGCCTTGCAGCTAATATCTAGTGAGACTAACTAATAACTTTTGTTTAAGAACCATCAGACATTCCAATCCCTATGAATATTGGAGTAAACATAAAATATTTCTTGCTTAAAATTTTATTGGGGTGATATGGAAAATTTAGTCTAAAACCCATTGAAGGGGGACAGTTGTTAAAAAGATTAAGAGACGCTGTTAAAGAGATATAGCCCCATATAGGTTTTGCTTAATCTACTATTTCGAAAGCTGTGCTGACAGTTGTAGAAGACATTTTTACAGAACTGCAAGTTCATGATATTGCTTACAACTATCTAAGTATTCAAGAATCTTGCATGAGAGAAATACCAATGACACAGGTGAGTCCTGGGTCTTGAACGAAAGAGAACCTACAGCTGAGATTTGAAAGAGAGCAGATCCTAACAGTCCTCTCTCAGGGGCCTATGCTTCTATGACAGCAGCCACACAACATTTTTTAACACTTCCCCACATGTCTGAGGTTAGTAACCACTCAATGTCTTTAGAATGACAAGGAAAGCATTTAGAAATAAGCCATTGTATCCACATAAAAACATATTAAATATGTGAATGTTTACCTCATCATGGCACCCAGTGTCATGATCCTCTAACACTTCATCTGCTGTGTCCGATAGGTGATGTCTATCCACAGGATTATCAGGTAAGTCTTCATCATTGTCGTCCTCGAAATTCCACTTAATAGGTTTTGGTTTCAAATCTTCCCTAATTCTATTACCCCTGTTAATATAAAAAATTAAATGTATTATAAATAATGTGAATTTAGGTACACAGTTATGACATAATACTTTAAGGCAATATTAATTATAATTGAAGATAGTGTAGCATCGTCAACAGCATTTATTAGTCTGGTAATTCTATCATCAAGGAGTGCATCAAACCAAAAAATTAGTAACAGCAGGTACCTACTACTAATAAAATTGACTATGAATACAAATTTTGAAATGCGTCCCATGCCAGATAAATAAAACTTTACCATTTTCTTGAGAAGAGACCTGGGCCCCCAGTCCTTCCTGCACTTCTGGGGTAGGTGGAGCATTCAGGTGCATCGCGATCATGGCTGTCATTTGCAGCATAACTTCCGTACATCTAATAAAAACAAACATCCCAGAGAAATTACCTGACAGTATTCGGGCGAAAAAGAGGGGAGGTAAAATACTTTCGAACACCAAGGATCCAAAAATAAACAAGCTACGGTCATATATAATATATACATATATTATAACAAAAAATTATACACTTCTTTCGGAAAAGTGGCTTGACAGATATAGGGCGTATGAGATCCCATAGTAAATTAAGACTATAAGGACACGAGAAAGCATTAACCTAACGGAAATTAAATTTTGATCAAAGAAATCAAAAACACACATACACTCACCTTTCATCTGTAAATCCACAGTTCCGAAATTGATATTATCGGCCAGCAGCACACAATTTGAAACTGGTGAAACTTTCAAGTGAAAATTGTAACCGCCAAAAACAAATCACGGTAGGCCGGCGGCAGCCAATTTCAAAAATATGACCTCGCCCATTCAAAACGAGTTACGTGGCGGACAAAGGAAATATTCAGATTAGAATGGTATAGAGACATAAAAATCACGAATATGTGAAGATAAATGACAATTCACCGCAAGGCTCACGAAAGCGTGGCATTTTTATGAAATATGTGGCAAGCATAATTATTATGCCAAGAAATGTTATTGAAATTCGAGTTAAGGATCGTTTGCGGAAGGTACGGCAATTTTGTACTTAAGAAGTCTTTCACAGGAATTTCCTCTCCCCAAGATAATAGAATATTTCTTCTTTAATCTACATTCTTTATTAATCCTCTATATTTTTTGTCATACTATTGGTCAAAGATGGAAGAGAAAGTGTGAAAAGTTTAATGAGAGACCTCAAGCTCTCAAATTAGAGGGGAAAGCCTTGGCTTTAATATTCAGATTCGCTAAATTGAATCCAGGTGATAAATTTTGTAGCAATCCTTAGGGTTAGTGATCTTGGGCCCGCAGATTTCGAAGAAGATCTAAACCTTAAACCAGTTGAAGGCGTCGATTGTAAAATTACTAATATATTCCTATCAAATGTTTTCATGCTTGATATGTCGCAATAATGCTCTTAAGTAAAAGCGTGAAATATTGTAGCCAAACGGCTGACAGTAATGAAAAACTCGATAATTATCTCGAGTTCTCAGTACACATATAGATCATTCCATCTCGAAAAAATTCTGCGATTTATGCACATTTAAATTTTTGCCAACAATACGTGCCTTCATCAGGGGCGCAACAACCCCCCGAATCGTGGGGGGGGAAACTCCTTGAAAAATCTGTATAAGCTAGCTAAGCGGGGGAAAGAGAGGGGTGGAAGGGGAAGGGAAGAGAGTCTGCAAATAAATTTTCACCCAAATGGGTCCGAGAGTCTGCAAATTTCAACTAAGGGATGAAGGCGCAAATAATTTTGCAAATCGGGCAGTGTCCATCAAAAAGTGAGCCACAACCTCTGATTTCTGGGGGTGGGGGGGCCTTCCCCCACAATCTTTCTTCGGGGGGGGGGGGGGGGGGGGGCAATGCCCCCCCTGTTCTTGCACCCCTGGCCTTCATTGTTTTTTACTTATATCTTTGTTGTTGATTGTCATAAAGAAAAAATGTACTCCACTTAATGTTAGTATTTATCATAGATAGAGGTACGCTATTAAAAATTGATTTTATATTGAATTTTACATTTTTATTTAACCACTACACTAAAAATATTCTTAAATAACGTTTCTCAAATACTCCATCCTAGAATTGGCCGATTTTTTTTAAATAAACCACACATACCTTACTATCCCGAAAAAATATCCCACATGGCAATTCATAAACGCACTTGTAAAAATATTTAAAACATAAGCATTTTTCTCAATCTTGGCTCGTCTCACTACTGGAGCTTGAATGTAGGAGACTAGTGATATGGCATACATGGATAACTATGAATAACTAATTGTATTTAGTGCTATATGAATTACTAATTGCACTTTGTGCTAGAAGCCATATAATGTATAACTGATTGCTGGTAATTGCCATTTATGACGTTAAACGAGTAGTACCTATTTGCAATAAATGGGAAATAATAATAGCTAAATGAGTACTTGTTGTGTATATTGTGAGTTAGGCAAGAAATTGCAATAGTGGAATGTCCAATGGCCCAATTTGGACTTATTTCAGAGAATGGTTGATGACTACTCCTTCACATGCTCGCACAGCAGCAATATAAACAATAAGAATCCAACTAGCATACCTATGGAATAAGTTTGAAAACAGCGCAACAATAGAGCTCAAACATGTCTTAACATCAAACATAATATGTGTCTCAACAACGGATATCTTACCAACCATAGCAACAGGAATGCGTAACAACTAGACACAATGAGAAATATAATAATTGCTTAGATGGCAGTTAATATAACATTTCACATGATCAATTTCATAAAAAATGAAATTATAGTAATACCTCTCCACCCCACTGGCCAGTTTCTTTCATTTCTTCTCTTACTGAATTCTCCTTGGTCTCCTTCACCTCAAACTTCTCTTCTTCCCTGGGTACCTTCCTGAATACCAACCACCCAATGCTCTAACCACCAATTCACCACTTCTGTCCACATTAAACCAACTAATAAGCCACAATACCTCCACTATATAAGCTGGCACTCCTCTCACACTAATAGATACCTTACTACTCCCTCTCCATCAGGGTCCACAGCATCCGTAATAACCTGGACTCCCAACACAAATGCCTTACCAACCTACCCCTATCTATTCTCCTACAAGGCTATTCTGAAGCTCTCCTCAGCAAAAAAAGTCCTTAAATACTCCTATTCTCCCGGATCACCTAATAATAAAGATTGCTACATCTCCTTTTGCTCAGCTTACTGCCCAGGCATTCATTCCCTCAAACAAACCCTTAGAAGCTTTTTTTTCTCCTCTCATACAATCACCACCACCAAAATTTTCCCTAACTCTCTCACTTTCCAAAACCCCCTAATCTCTCCATTATCCTCAAAACTACCAATCTTTCTAAATTTCAATCCACCAGCATTTCAAATTATCCTCCCAATCCTTGCCATTACCCTCTCCACATTGCTAAACCCCTTCCACCAATATTCTATGCCTTTACCCCGCCCTCCTCTTCTTCTCCCTCATATATCACTTCCAATGGGTGGTACATTCTTCTCTGGAAACTTCTATGTTGTGCTCACCACACGTTATCTCAATCTTCAATCAAACAGCCATAGATCCTCGAACAACCCTTCCTCCCAACTCCATATCTCCCTGTCCTCAACTACTCCTCCAAATTTTCTAAGAACCACAGAACTAGCCATGCAGTTACTTCAATGGAGTCATCCGCTAGTGATCACACAATTGTGCGAAATTCACAGTGGAAAAATTATTCGCCTGGACTGGGAATCGAACCCAGATCCCTCGATTTTGTGCAGAATGCTCTAACCAATTAAGCTACCCAGGCGTCCTCTTCCACTGCGAATCTCATGGGGGCTTTAAGGAGCAAGTTGTCCTCACAGGTACTGTACATATGATGCCAGAGGTACCCATATGTGAGTGCTAAGCGCCACAGTCCACGGGGTAAAGCCCAACTTTAAACACAAAGGTGTTTGCTTTGGACATTTTCAAAGAAACAAAAACCTCCTCCTCGCACTCCTCCAAAAACCTCAAGTTCAATCAATGCTTTGCAGTGGGCATCCTTACCTCCCTGCCAGAAATTAAATCCCTTCAGCAGTCATGTATTTAATTCTTTGATGCCTTCTGTTTTCTGGTAATCAATTGAGACTACTTACTCCCATCTCCACCCACTTCCTTTCCTCTTTCCCCAACCACTCCCCATTTCCTCAGTAACCAATCCCTTGGCAGTAGATAAATTGAAGTAAAAATTCATTAATAAATGAGATACCCTTACGCGTTTGAAAAAGGCAATTTATGCAGGGTGCCCTCTAAGTTTTAATTTTCCATTTCTGACAAAGTCTCTCCCTAAAACAAAGTAAGCAGCGATACTCACAAATTTTTTGTTTCATCGATAGCATGATACATAATAAAATGTATTGCTGTATTTGAGATGCAGGCACGAAGCCTTTCACAAAAAAGTCTGTTCCGAAAATTGTTACCGCCACATGACAAACTCCCTCCTGGTTTATGATTATTTTGACTGAATAAGGTGAGCGAATCAGGCAACAGGGGAGGGGAGGCTGCAGTTTGCAGTGTTAGGGCAGACACGCAGCACAAGATCAGCAGATCTTAGCTAGAGAGCAAAATGGAGTGGCCCAGAACATGTCCCACAGGGGTGGACACAGAATGAGAATACAGAATGAGTTTCCCTGATGAGATAAAATCCCTTACCTTTCCATGACAGCCAACCCATTTTGCCCAACTTCGCTGACATGTGGCCACCATGTTATACAATTCCAGGTATTTCCTAACCAGTCCAAACAGAATTCATCCAGCAGCCACTCAACATTAACTTGCTATGATGTAGTCCCAGCCACCTTCATGATCACGGCTGAAATACGTTCAATATATTGTGTGTGTAGGGAGGATTTTGTGACACAAGAATAAAATTTATTTTTTAACTCATCAAGAGTAGCAAAAATAATTACATAAGTATCTACTGGGGTTCAAATGCTTGGTGTTATAAATAAAAAAAGTAAGAAAATTCATTCAATTCTATTTTTCTTCTAAGACTTATCAGCTCTGAAGGGATGAGGTAACATCGGGTTCCCATGAAGTGCAGCTTTGTATGATAAGTACAAAAAAGGCCATTACTATGTCACAGTTTGTTTTTGGAGAGCTTTACAATATTTTGATTCCATTATAATGGAGGGTCGCATTTTGAGAGATTATGTGCATGTCCCTCTCCAAGAGGTGGCAAATGGATACTGCTGCTAAATTCAAGTTTTTAGTTTGGCATGGATAATTTTAGCTTTCCCATCATTAACAGCACCTAAAATGGGGGAAAAATAAAATCTTGCTCAATAAAATAAGGCTCATTGTCAGAGTTAAATTTTTTCCATGGACATAATTTCTTCCATTTTTCAATGAAATTTTTTAACAATAAAGTCCATTAATTATTTAGATGGATCACAAAAATATACATTATTTTGTCGTTAGCAAAATGAGGAAAATTTGGTTCCGATAATTATTAAGTCCATTTCTCCTGCATCAAAATACAATCGTCAGGGTATGTTCAAAGAAAAGTTTTAAGGATACATATAATAAAAAGATCAACTTTAAATCATTTGATGGAGCAATTATTTGTGATGCACTTTGGATAGACATTACTGTCTGGAGATGTCAAAAAGTGAAAAATCTCTTCTTTTACATAAAGGTGTCATATCCCTTTATTTCAGAAACAAATAGCATAACTTAAATGAACTAATTTTCAAGCAACACAAATGCTGGGAGAAATAATGCAGTTTACAGAAGAATCAGTCTTCACATAATTATTTTTAATTGTACAGCAACTTTCTGAAATTACACAGCAGACGAATACAAATATATAAATTTATAAAAGTATAGAATTTACATAGAAACAAATCCATAAGGTGCCTCATGGCCCTCAAGGCAAATTTTTCTGATCTTTCGCAGAGATTACATCTGTAAAACTTGCATAGGTAGCATTGACACATGTTATGCATTTTTATGGCTCATACTACCATCAATTAGGCCAAATGAAATCATGCACCATCACCAGTCACTCAAGAAACTTTTCTCAAGGGAGGGGCATACAGTCAACACTCGGTCCATCCTGTGAAGAAATACATAAATAGCAATTATCTTAGACATACATGAAGAAAAGATATCATCAGCTTAATTAGGTTAAACTAATAATCCAAGTAACAGACAAAGCAAAATTGTGTTCAAATCTTGTGTTCATTACTAAGTATGAACACACATTTTCATAAAATCACCTTCCACACAACTTTATACTGATTGTAATTAGCTTATGCTAATCATTTACTGTTTGATATGTTTTGGATTTAGTATGGGTGGGTCTATTCAGTTCTTTGGGTCCACCGGTTTAGACATGCATCATAATCAAACAAAAAAAAAACTTCTTTTGCTCTTGAAAATAAAGCTATGCAAACTACGTAGTAAGAAGGAAATAAGTAGGGTTATTATTTTAATATTCCCTATCAAACAATCAAGCAAAATGTAATGAGTTGTTATCTTTGATTAATATCAAAACACCTTTAAATATCTTTCTTGGGCTTCGCACCGGGTAATATTTTCTAAATGCGCCGACGTTTGGAAAACGTCTTCCATTCTCAAGGCGTGTGTTATTTCTGCCGTGTCTGATATAACACTGATTTTAAACTGGCAGTTGATGCCCAACAATGGAGGTTACGAACCATCTGATTGGCTGACGTGTCCCGCTGGCTGTTGAATTATTTTCCCATCTTTTTAATACATTTGATTACAGGCCTACAGGCCTCCAGGAGTTACTTAGTTGGAATCCAGTGCCTATTAAAATTATTTGGATGAAATCATATCTCGATGGCCCCTTTGATAATGTTTTACCAGTAACGATGTGTGCAGCAAAGGATTTTTGCATTGGCCCATTAAATGGCATGGTCTTTGTTGACGCTGTGTTCTGCCAATGCCGACTTCTCGGGTTGTGCCAATCTAATGTGCATATGATGTTCTTTAAGCCTGGTTTCAATTGTTCGGCCGGTCTCCCCCACATGTATTTTGCCGCATTAACATGGAATCTGATATACCCCTGGTGTCTTCAAGTCCTTGAGAATGGAAGACAAGTTGTTTTCTAAAACATTGGCGCAATTGGAAAATATTACCCGTTGCGAAGCCTGAGAAAGATATTTAAACAAATTACACCGGGAATAGCTAAATTCATTTATCAAAACACCTTCCTTGCACTCTAGGTGTCACAAGCTTTTCCATCTTCCTTACATTAGTTGTAATTATTTATATTATTTACCTATTTACAGAATTGCAAGAGATTATAATAATCATCGTAATGCTGTGGATATTGTTCATTTCTCCTTATATTCTTTTAAAAAGTTTTCAATGCAAAATTTGCAGTCTTGAATATTTAGAATTAGATTATGTGGTATATGCTACACATTGTTCAATACTGTTTCTCAATTACTTTTCTTTTAATTATTTATCTCGTTTACTTTTCTTAACTTTTATATACATAAATTTTTTACAATGAGTAATATATGAATGTGGGTAAATGATTGATGGAGATTTATGTATGAACGATACATATCATATTCTTGTAAAAGGACGATAGTCTGTGGGTACATATTATTATTATTAAGAACCTGAACTGAGATTCGGGACCAAGAACTGGAATCGAGAACTGAAGCTAAGAACTGAAACCCAACTGGAAACAAAAAAAAGTGGAAACAACTGATCCCTAGTATTTATGTTTTAGTACATATATGCCAGTCCATAATAGTAACCTATTTCACATACATGTTTACATTTTAGCATAGATTTTATCATCAGAACGAATTGCTTAGGGATGAAGCTACTCGTTTGAATTGAGTTTCCCCGTTTTTTTTGTTATGTAATGACTAATACGTTACCCACATTAATACTACAAGCAAAAGCTTTTTTCCAAAGATTAAAAAAATCAGAAAAATGGAAAGTATTATCATACTCACTCTTTAAAACCCAAGACGACTTCTTCAACCTTAGAGGGATGGCAGACAATGGTGGTCATTGAACATTTTGGATCAAAGAGAGGGGCCACCAATTGCTTACCAACACGCTTCAAGTCCTCAACTGTCACTTTGGGAATCAAACTGACAACGTGCCTGAAAATAGACAAATAACAAAATACGTTAGTTCACCAATTAATGCAAGAATTGCCAATGAGTGCATAGTATGTAGTAATGAGTATTATGGAGTCAGCAGGACTGAGAATTAATATTTCATATTTATGAGTCTCGTATTTTATAATCTTAATAAAAAATTGCCGAAAGTATTTATTTTTCTTTCCCTTGACTTCTGCAGTCTTTGACAATCTGTTGAAATGAGCAACGGCTGCTATTTTTGAAACCTTTCTCAAAAATACACATATACAATAGAGAAGCATAAAATAACTATTCCTTCATAGTTCCCATTGAAAATGCTTATAAGTCTCTACATCATTTACTCAATAAAGAAACTTCAGAGGATATATTATTTCATTCCAATTACTAATTGCTTGATGACAAATAGAGTGCGACTCAGCAATCTATCCATATAGCTGTCAGTTTAATAGTCAGTTAAAAAAATCAATAAATAAAAACTGAAGTAGGACAATGATCAAATAATGGAAGGACATACCTGCTGTAATCATGACCAACACCCTTGAAATATGATTTAAGAGACTGAGACACAACATCCCGTACACTTTTCTCTCGCTCTATCACTTCAAAAATAAGGGAGCTTCGAGCAGACTCTAGCAATGCCTCTTCCCATGATGCATCTTCCTCCAGCTGGGCTTCCTGCATGAGAAATAAGTAAATGTTCTTAGTGAAAACTATTTGGTTTTTCTACCAGATCAAACTTTCTATACCTGCCAATGTTTCGATAGATGTATGAGTCATTCGTAGAGCAGGAGAGTTTGCCCTGGAGGAAAACTCAAATACTTTTCACTAATATCATACACTGGGAAAGCATAACATTCAAGCAAATTATAAATGAGCATTGTACACAGAAATAGGGTCATTGCAAGTAAAACAATATAATTTCAGAAAAGGATTGGGCCTTCAGAACAATTTCTTAAAATTTTTTCATGGTGAGGCATGCGTGGATTTTACTTAAATACATTTTTCAGACACTTTTGACAACTGGCCTCAAGATATACTTTGGAAAAAATTAACTTGGCTGGCCAATTACTAAAAACAATTCTCAAATGATATTAAAAAATATAGTTGTAAAAAGCCGAAAAAAAGAAGGCATATTTCCATGAATTTCAAACAATTATTTTTCTCAATACAACAAGAAACACCATCACACTTCTTTCTGCAGAGAAAACCTAAAATAATGGTGACATAGACAAATAATTTGAAGTTGAAAATTGTACCTAATAAGATATAAAAGGTCGGCATGAAAAAAAAAACCAAATTTAAAATTTGCAATGGACCAACGATATTTTTACAATAATTTGTGAACAATAACCGGCATATTTAAAAAGAATGTTTATAAAGTATATCATAAAATTAATTAAACAACAAATGAGCAATAAGAAAAGCAAGACAAATTTCAGCAAACACAGTCTAAATTGGAGATGCACATTCTGCAAGTGAAGTTATTTTTGTCAAACAATTAAAGAGATCATTTTTGACAAAGCCTAAGGTATAATATTATAATTAAATACATATTTATCTGTCACTATATTTTAAATACACTGGGGTAAAAATATCTGAAAATAATAAATGTCCAAAATTCAAAAAATATGAATGAGACAATACAAAATCACAAAGGTAGCCATAAAAGGATCCTTTCCAAGAACATATTCAGCATCTACCATTTAATCTCATACGGGTACTCAGGGAAATTTCTACCAAGACAGGTCTACTGCACAGGTGACATAAATTAAGTTTCATCTCTTACCACAATATTCTTTGCTTCTCTGTAGGCACCAACGACATTAGTTGACCTATAAAGGGTGAGGTAGACAAGTCCTTCAGATACACGTGGATTGATGTTATACCCATAGGCTAACCCTAAGCCCCGAATCTGGCGCCACATTGGACCCTGTAAAATCAGAGACAAAGAACTTAATTGTGATGCCAGCTGAATATGCAAGGAGTGGTTCAAAATATTTAAAGATATCCTTTTAAAAGTGAAAATTTTAAAGCGGCATACAAGAGGGGATAACAGATCTATGCCTAAGTCCTCCTGATTTTAATGAAGAGCTCTCTCAATCTAAAAGCAACATCCCTCCAAGAAATTTCATCTTTCAACCAATATTATCTCAATAATAACTTTCTGATGCACAATTTAAATAGTAGTAAAGAATTTGATCCTCCGGATTATCAACCCTAGAGACCCACTTTTTGCAAATGACATTTTCCCTTCACTCCAGAGGAGTCGACAGAGAAGTACATGAGGTGAGACGTAGCTGAGGACACTCAAGACTTTTGGAGCATTGAAATTCCACTTTCAGAAACATCATAGGGCCTTCAAAAACCTATCTGCAATTACTAAACATCACTTGACCACACCTTCCCAGGCCAGATAAGGGAGGTGATAGAAAAATGTTGAACAACATTAACTGAAAAAAAACAGCTTTACGTAGAATAAATAAAAATGGGTTTCAAAATTTGGAAAACTTAATATCAATTGGGAAGACAGCTTCATGCATCTGAAGACCGGCAAATAGATTTATTTGAATATAAAAAATATATATTGATATTAAATAAAATATTATTCCAATCAGAATATAAAATAGGCTTCATTGTAAGGAGCAGGGAAAAATGACATTTCAACCTGAAGAAGCTAATTATAACTCGGGTGAAATCTTATCAACAAAAATTGAATAAAGGTGTTGGTATACCCAGGAAATTAAGTCATTAAACCCGCTTAATGATGACGATGACAATGGTTTATGATTTTGATCACTATAATATGCTTTGACTTAACCCTTAAGTATGCTATAACAAAACCTATACAAATGCATTTTTGTCAAATGATGAATAAAGAATTGAAGTCAACGGCCTACCCCATTCATTGGATGAAGAATGCAAATTAAAGTTTTGCAGTAATTAAAAAGAAAGTTATGACTACAACACCACTACTTTCATTGCTTGAGTTTCAGACTTAAATGTACATGAATCAGGTAAGCATTAAAATAAATGCACTTAAGTGAGTGAAGCCATTGTTTTCTTTAACGAGTTCCCGATTATGAAGGTAGCACCCACCACTATATAATACTGAATTACTTAAAAAGCACACACCTCCAGCTGAGTTAGATACTGAATAAAAAGTAGCAAGGCAGGAAGATCTTCATGGTACAGATCATTGATACAGTTGGTGCACTGTTCAAGGAAACCAGATTCCACACATCCCAGGCCAAGAATATGACCAGGAAATTCACGGTGTGGATCACCCTTCATGATCCATTCATGAATTAACTGCCAGTCAGGGGTGACCTTCAGCCTGAAAAAAACATTTACAAATTAATGACTGAACACAGAGCATTAATTTCCCATTCTGAGATCCCAAAACTCAACTAGATAATATTCAAATGGAATGATAAGTAATTCAATTTTCACTGATAACTTCAACTTTTTGCCAGCGTAATTGAAATTATGACATCCGACAAATCAATCTTTGATAATTTTAATTCAGAGCTTATTCGATGAAAAAAAAATCACTTTAAAATTTGATTTACAAAAAGGACCTTAATGTTACAATTTAGATAATGAAAATAGTAGCAAATGATCCAAATAGCATTTAAGTTTGCTTCTTGACAGGTCTTAGGAGATTTTAGATCAGTAATTCAAGAGTATCACTTCACTCTAACAATTACCATTCTAGCTATCAGGAAATCAGAATAAAGATGAGTTTAGCTAATAGGTCGACTATAAAACTCAACAAACCATCAGATACCCAAGACATAACTTACTTTTTCTCACATTCTTCAGTCGAGTCCTTCGGCATAAACTTGGTCCAAGGCTCAATGATACTTTGACCAAGGTCATTCATGGCACTAACATTAGCAGCAATATGAACAGCCACATTTGAAGGGCAAATCAAAGCATCTCGAGCAGCCTCTATTTCAGATATCACAGCAGCTTCTTGCCCACTATCCCCTGTGTTTGGAGATGCAGCGACCTATAAATAAAAATCAAAAGGTGAAGTGCTTAAAAGATCATAAAATACAAAGGTTATATAAGACCAATTTTTAAGACATTATACATGACAGGGTAGCCAGAAGAAACTTTAAGGTATCAGCAGTTGCCATCACAGCTGTTTTCTAATATAGCCACAATAAAATTACACTAATTCATTTCATAGATGTCATTGGTGTACCAGATTACAAAGCTTTAGACATTAAAATCACATCAGGATTAAATAAAAATTAAGTGGACATTAAAGAAAGGCAATCACATCTACAGTAGATATATTCTAGACCTTCCAGGGGTAATGGAGACCTTGGATAACTGAGTATGCAGTGCATTAGTCATGGAATAATTACAGCAGCATTCTGATAATATATATAATCCACAGACCAAAAAATATTCTATTTTATAATATAAAGGAAATAAAAACTTCCCAGAATTCTTCCAAAGGGTGTAATTTTTAAAAATAGAAGCAGTGAGCATAAACAGAAATTTTACAAGAATTAATATATTACATTTCTACACGTCATGCTGACTTTTTCTTATGTTACTTGGCATTGCAGAGACGACGAAGTCCACTTAGTTCTAACATCCCATCCTTCCTTCCTTAAAAATAATTAGTACCCATTCTATATGATACTGTAATGGTACAAATGTCCTCAAGGTCAAACTAAACAAGGCAACTTCAGGAGCCGTCACTAGGGATGCAAAGTCAAAGTTTACATGGTAAACAGTTCAATAAAGCACAAACTTGGGACATGTTGAGAAGCAATGAAAAAGAAACCACAGAGGGTAGGAGGTATCCAGTCGTGAGCAGATGAAAAATGGCGTGGATGGAAGAATGTAGCATAATTGGATGTTTCTTATTAATGGATGGAGGTCACGTGGAAGAAAGGCATGAGCGGAAGAAGGGTGTTTGCCAGAGATTTGGGAAAAGCAAGGAGGAGGAGCATGAGGAAGTATAATGGGAAGGAAATTAGCCCGAGTTCGAGGAAGGAGTATTTCTAGACGCGACACGATCAAGGAGAAAACTGGCGTGGGGTGGGGGATAAAATTTCTGTTGATCAGGGACAATATAAATATATACATGTTAAACTGTAAGCAGAAGTTGACCTTGGGACGTATATAAAAATATATTTATATATATGCGTGTGGGTAAATTGGGCCCAATAACCTTTTTGTGGAATACGAAATTTTAAACCTGAGACCAAAATTAGTGAATGCATCTCTTTTTATATTGTGTTGCAATTGAATAAATGTTTTCTTTTGTGTGCATGCCAAGAAATTCTCTGTTTCTCCCTCAATAAGCTAAGAATCCAGAGTAGCACAGAACAAACCGAGGTAAAAGAAAATATAGAACCACATACGTCTCTTTGGGCAGTGTAGGAATCAATTTAAAGCAAGGAGGGGGAAGATTATTTCAAGACTGTGACCGGGGAAAGGTTACAATACTATACTAAAATCTAAGAAATACAAAGAAATACGTAAATTCAGTCCAAAACAAGGAAAACTTTTATGGATTTACAAATGAGTTAACTCATTTCAAGGCGTTTTCCAGGTTTCAAAAAGGGTCTGCCACCTATCTATAACATTTCATGTATTACTTAATTACTTACTTCATTTGAATTGGGATCAGTTGAGCAGACATCAGAATTGGATGCTGATGGTTGGTAGTTTAACCGCTCCAGCAACTTGGATAGGAATTTGAATTGGCGCATCAACCCCGACGCATGAAAATTACTATCTGCAACATTGATAACAAAAAGATTGAAGAATGAGCATACTACTTAACCCTTCAAGTAAAATAACGAAACATTAATTTCGATGAACATTTTCATTAGATATATATTTTAGTTAAGATACAAAAGCTAAGAAACAATGACAAACAGGACTTCACTATTCCACAGCTTTAGTAAAAATATTTCTAAGCAATTAAAAACCCACTGCCTACAATACCAAGTTGACCAGAAAGAGTTCCACTAGCAAGAGAATTTATCTCAAAACAAAAGTCACTTAGTCACTTCTTAAAGTTATTTATATTGACAAGACTTGGCAACTAACAATGACTATTTGTCATATTTCATGATACATAAGGGGGCATACACATAACCCAATGGCAACACGCAAGCATTTCATAATTATTCCAAGAAAATATGCTACAAAGACTATCTTTAGAACTTTAATGTGAGGCAATAATTGTACAACTCAAAATCATTCCTTACATTTATTGTATACTAATCCACGCATCAAAGCAGAAGTGACAGAGTTTCCTTTACGCCTCGCTTTAGCCACATCATTCACCATTTTTGCTGCTATCGTTCGCAACCGATCTGGAGTCATTTTTGTTGCTTTCAAAAGGTCTCTGGCCCACTCAACCCCTCGTCCATATTTGCTGGGTTCCACCTGCAAACAATTAACTTACAACATTTGCTTCTCTAAAGTTTTATACAACAACAGAAACCAGTAACTGATGATCAAAACATAACATGCACACTCCTCAATCATTAATGGAGACATGACCCATTAAAATATAATTGAGATCTACATCATATCATTATGTTCAGTAATCAGTACTGAAACAAGCTATTACTTACACACAATCATAAGATAAGAAACTAATGTATACAAACAAATAACATATTAAATTGGAACTAAAGAAAATCATCCACATGAAAGTATGAGAGCAAGACCCATTCCTACCACAATACTACATAAAACCATAATTACTAATACTCATTGATGAGAAAGCAATTAAGAATAACTTCATATTTTTTCAAATCAACTGGACTCGAATTTTGAGCTGCTCATACATCCCTAATTATTTCCAAATTTAAAGAAAGCAAGCAATGTAATAATAGACCTTGTCACAGTCACACACCTTATAAACTAACTACTCAAAAATGGAGAACCCTACTCCAGAATATCAATCAAGTACCACTATTCAAACCTCTCTAGAAAAGAGGAGGCCATACAACTCTTAAGAGGGACAAAGAAAGGGAAGAAGGTAAAAGTAAAATGTGCAGGGACATTATCCTCCTTTTCCCTAGCAAAGAAATATGTTTCTTGCAGCTTAAGGAGAGGAGTATATTAATTTACGCAACAGAATTTTTTGAGGAGCACATTTTAGCCATTACAAATATACCAGTAATTAATTACCTGAAGAGCTAACACAGCTGTATGGGAAAAGGACCCACAGGTAAACCTGGCAGTGTCCTCCAAGCCTAAGTGTGTAACTACATTGACAGTGTCCGCTTCCAATCGAGCCACAACTTCTTCATGGCCAACTAGTTTCTCCTCGGCACCGTCACCAACGAGGGTAACACTCTTTGCCCACTCCCCTCCCTCGTTGTTCTTGAAAGTCATTGGAGATTCCAACAATGCTTCCAACAATAAGGGAAGGTATGGACGCATCTCAGCTGCCATTTTGGATGTGTCCATTAAAATAAAGATCTGTAAAATAGGTAAAATGGATTAAGGTAAAAAGGGAGGTCTAACATAAAACAGGATTGTGAACTAGCCATTAATTTCCAGTTCATTAACCCTATATATAAATAAGGTCCATTCAAAGAATTACTTAGAGCAAGAAAAAAATGGTGGAACTTTTAAGAAAAATCCATGTCTAAAACAATTATGTTGCCTTAATTTGTGACATACATAGGCAGTTGCAAGTCAAAGTGTTTCACATATGCCTAAGATCCTCTAGGATTGAGCGTCCCTGAGTATAGAAAACCCAAGGGTTGAACTACACATGAGCTCCAACTATACTTGAATGGTTTTCCAAGTTTTTTCAGGCCTCAGTCTCTGGACAAAAATATCTCACTTCCGTTCCATACTTTTAGCAAGATACTTACATAAACAAAGTTTGTCCGAAGATCATCCAGGTGAACACGGAATGGAAGTGATGACAAATCAATACTGGGGTGCAAATGATCCTCGTCAGACGTAAAACTGTTGACTGGATGGAAATGAATGCTGGAAATGCTGGGAATGGGAATCCCACGTAGAAGTGACTCAGGAGGTGGTTTCTACAAGTAACAGATAAAAAAAATTGATTAAAGGCAAAGGAAAAGAAATAAATAAGGCACACACACTCAATCACTATCCTCAAAAAAGACATTAGCATCAAAAATTCCTTCGACTCCAACATCTCCAACAAGTTTGCATTTTTTACATCAGAATTCTAGGGAAGTACTGCTAGTACTGAGAGACTTATGGAAAGTGTACTTTCATTTAGTAAGTGATGAAAAAAATATTTTAGACAAAGTTTAGTTGTATTTTAATCAAAATTCTTATATTTTATATTTTTTCTTTTCACTGTTTTGGCAGAGCCCAATCACACTGAAGTATTTTCTGATGGCACTTGTAATTGAGATATGCGCTGTGGCGTAACCCAAGTGAGAGGACGATTTGCATTAGCCTTTTCTCACAGCAGATGATGCCGAACCTCTGGAGCATTGGTGCTGGCATCGGCTGGTTTAAAAAGGTGAGGTGGAGAGGAAGAAGCTCTCTCCACGGAAGTTTAGAGCAAGAATAACTAAGAAATGAAAAGTGTGCCACAAGCACAAGTTTGATATAGTGTACAAATTTAAATATATTTTTAAAATAATGTGTGCTGATCTCATGAAACAACTGTTTTCTTTTTTGTGTTACACAACTTAAGTTGAATTAAGCCTTTCAAACTGATGTGTTAATTTGTGAAATTACCCCAGCTCATCCATTTCCCTTGCAATCTATGACCCTCTTTTTTTTTAGTTTGTTCATCCTCCATCTCAATTTTCTTGACCTGAAGGTGAACTTTTCATAGCGGACATTGAGACAATTGGGGGAAGTTACAGTACATATCCATTTCTCCAAATATGTGACTAATTTATCATTAATCATTACAAAGGTAAACTTAAAAAATTCAAGTAAAGCCTTGTCACTGTCACTTGGCATTATGCCTTTGAGCAATGTACTCAATAAACATATGAGCAATAAGCCTTTAAATTCACATGATTATGCCACTGTATTGCAAAATGCATGTCATGCCACTTGAACAATAAATAAGATGCATAATATAAATACTTAAAAATTAATAAATGAATATTCACCAACCTCATTCTCTTCAGTGGCAGCCATTAGCTCTTTCTCCTTCTCAGCAAGGCCTTGGGCACCAAAACTTTCTCGCTGAGCCTCAACACGCTTCTTCTCCTCTTCTTCCATCTCTTCCCTCTTTCTTAGAGAAGGAACTCCCCGCACAACCACCGATGGAGCTTCCACTAGGTATTTACGTATGAGCCCCAACCAAAAATCTTTAGGCTCTGATAAGAGGAGGTGCATGTCATCAACTTGGTTTAACCTATGATCCAACTGTTGAAAACAAAAACTTACAATTACCTTCAATTTTACCATGCCTACAAAGAGTATACATTACTGAAAGCATTGCAAGGTAAAGGAAAATGACTTATGGAACCCATCTTGAGACATGAAAACCTCCTCACAGCAATAATGGAAGGATAAATGAAAGACAAAAATTGCCAAGGAAATCTTGGGTAGAATGCATCATTGAGGGATATTAAAAAGAATACTTCAAAAATAAAGCAATTCACTGAAAGGAGAGGTGCAACAAACCAACTTTTGAATAAAAAATTTCAAGAGGGCTGTTATGCAATAAGACAGCAGTTAATGCAATCTTTGCAAAAATAGTGACTGAGCACCTAGCATTTTGTCATAAATAGAGGAACAAGTTGATCAATTTGTCAAGGGACATAAATAAAACCAAATAATCCGACATCCAGTTTTAAGTTACATAAAAATGCAACAGGATTAGAGCTGTCAACTTTTAATATCACGATAGAATCAGAAAGAAAAAAACCTGAAACTACATACCAAATAAATCATAGAAATGAGCAAGTAACCACAAAGAGCATCATCAATGATGTGAGACAATGCCACTGATGTTGAAATTGAGAAGTCAATAGGAACTATACGCAGGCATTGCATTTAAATGACAGAGAACATAATTGAGCTCCACTAACTCATGCCCAAGTCTATTAAATTAAGTGAAAACTAGAGCTCTCCGTCAAGTTATTATAAACACCAATTTCAGAACAAGCCAAACCTTCCGAGATAATGCTTAACTGAGTGCCCCTAATCAATTTACTATAAGCATTGATTTATAGCTATTGTGATATTTTCACAGAAGAAATATTGCAGAATCCTCATTTGCAAAGTACCAGGGAGAAGTAGGATACAATAGTAACTTGATTCCAGACATACAGCATCAAACCAAAAAAGGGAAATGGTATATTTAGGAGGAATTGGACATATGAGAATTAACACATTGGGGACCCATAAGGAGAGAAGTTTTGTCAAACAAACCATTTCTTCTCCAAGACACAGCAACTAGAGATGGGCAAATTACCATAATTTTCATTTGAGGTACATTACCACAGTAAATGATGGTAATTGATGATGTCTTGAATTCTTACTTTAATGCATTATTAGAGTTTTTGCTCAACATATTATTGTCCAGAAATACAAGAGTAAAGTATTAACAGTATTTTGATTTCAATATTTCACTCTCCAGCGTGTAAAATTCAATGCATTTTTGGTATTTAGAGTCCTTTCTATAATTGGTGCAATGCCATACGCGTAAAATGATAAGTTGATATTTATTCAACAAAAAATAATTGTCAAGTGATGATTTTACTGAGCTTATTAACATCATAACAAGTAATATCTAGTAAAAAAAACAGTTCACATTTTTACTGTCTCAATTTTCCACATCTCAGCATACTGGGTCATTATGACCTGAAGGAGTGCAAGGAAGTTTTAAGGACAAAACAGGAGGGTTAAGATGAATTTGAGTTGAAATAAGCAGTATTACTTACATCTTCTTTAGTAGAGCCATATATGCAGTCACCAACCAGCATGAAGGCAACAGAATCATGTGGACTGCCTTCCATGTGAGAGAGGGCTTCCAGAATGTGACGTCGCAGAACATTGTGAAGCCTTTCCAAATCGAGTCCATCATTACCGTCAACAACTCCAAGTAATACTTCTTCCAACTTGACTTTCACATCAGACAACTTATTCATGGGGACATTCTCAAAGGTTAAATACAGGACGCACTCAGAATTCTCGATGAGGGAGTAGCCCACCTTAGGATTAATCACAAAAATTGAAGTTACTCGTGAGATAAACTTGCTTTATTCCACAAAATGACAATGATGGTCAACTTACAACACTATTACAGAGTAAACTTCATATTGGTCCGAGACAAATGAAATAAAAAAATTTGAAGAGTAAAAACAACCTTTTCCACTCTGAATGTTTTCAGAAGAGAAAATAGTAATATCCTTTAATTTTAATTCTCCTTTAATAAAAGATAAAGATAACTTTATAATGTTCCCATGAAATTTTTTTCTATTCTACTCTACAACATGCAGTCCTGTTCGTGCAGACTACACAATGATAACTCGGATAACTTGTTTCAATTGGCTCTGGTATTCAATAAGGGTACCAATTCCATGTTCAATTATTTTGAGCAAATTGATTTAATTTCACTTATAAAGAAATAGGTTCATTTTTGGCTGCACGCTTTCAGAAAAATACACACGCAAACACATTTAGGCTAAAAAATTTCCTTGACTAAAAT
This sequence comes from Ceriagrion tenellum, assembly GCA_963169105.1. NCBI lineage: Eukaryota > Metazoa > Arthropoda > Insecta > Odonata > Coenagrionidae > Ceriagrion > Ceriagrion tenellum. Next base: position 46,286,387 of record OY720644.1, on the reverse strand, counting down.
AATCTTACCTTGTTTGCAAGAGGGTCAGGCGTTTCCACAAAGGCTTTTTGTAGAGGACTCACAGAGGTATCGGTAAGATACTTAAGGATTATAGAACAGGCACACATTCTGCAAATTGAAAAGACGACAAGTCCATGAATACAGACAAGGAACTTTTAAGAGGCTAGGCTATGACCAAAAAATTTCAGAAACCATGAATTTCTCTACCAATCAAAAATCATTCTAATGTGAATACTTCATTAATAACAGAGGACTATTTTACACAATGTATGTTCAAAAAATTGTAAAAAGAAGGTTGTTTTCATGAGAATTTCACATTAGAAATACTTTGCAATTTTAACTTCTTGTTGTGCGAACTTCAATTACAGGCTTTAATTTGGTGAAAAGTCTGATTCATTACAACATGCTTGATAATGACAATTTAGATGATTAAAAAACACCAAAATCAGTGATGTCTTTTATTTTCCATCAAAGAATCACTCATGGTTCTTAGTGATTTAAGGAATCTCTTATGTAAAAACTGGAGGCCAACTTTCTTGTCAGATCAAGGCTAGAAAATAATTCTTCTATAGTGATAGGAGCAACCAAAAATAAGAAGAGAAACTATGTACCACAAATTCGAAATACTACCAAAGGTTAAACCAATTTCAATTTCAAACTACTCTGATTCTAGGGATTTTGACCACAAAAATAAAGAATGAAAAATGGACACAATATCACACGTCCTGAAGGGTGAAGAACTCACGACTCCTGGTCTGGTGGGTGAGGCCTTATTCACAACAGCACCAACGTGAATTAAACAATTTCATGAGTGTTTTTCTTGATTTTTCTATATTTATAAAGTTAATACTTAATAGCAATTATGCATTCAAATTTACTTTGCAAAACTTTCCTCAACGAAAGACTAAAAACATGAATTATAGCTCAACAGTCAATTGGTTCTGAAAACAGTTAAATGATGAAGGTTTCTGAAGAGCCGTGTCACGTTTTCATGGCTTGATTGATTTGACATAGATTGACCTTGGGGTTAATCTATCATCTTTAAGATGTCCTGCCACCTCAATCCCCATTCCAGATAATAATTCCCTGGCTATCCAATCTGGGCTTACTACGTACTAGTCAACCTAGATCTGAAGAAATAGGCAGGTAACCACATAACATTCTCCACAACATTTAACTATGTAGCATAAAACCTTGGTGACAGAGGGCACAGCCATGATTACACACCCTTTTTTTATTAATTTGCTCAAATTTCTTGAAGAAAATGATTTCATTCATCATTAATACTCACCTAAATCAGCACTCATAACAGGTATGAAGTATTGATAGATAAGCATTCATAGTATACCTTATAAACAGAGATACTTCTCTATAATACAATTAATTTTAGTTACCACTACTTAAGTAATAAAAATGCTAAAGAGAAAAGGAAGATTGTGAATTAAAATCACACTCAACTCACTTATACAATTCTTTAACAGCTGAAGGACCTCTCCACGCAACATAGACCATTCCTTTGTCCTCATCATCATTTGGGAACTCAACAAGAAGGTCTACAGACTTCTCAAGAGGTGGTACAGGTGACTGCCAAGGTCTTTTATATGGGCCTCGTTCACCCTAGATAAAAAAATCAAACGTTGATCATAACTTTTCATCTAAGAGAAAGTGAGTTACTGCAGGGTGCCCAGCCAATTTCAATTATTTTTTTCTCCGAGTTCTCTATGTGACTTAAATTTTCCCAGAGTATTAACGCCGTTTGTTCTTCACACATTATCTATAAAATCAGTGTACTAGTTTGCCAGTATGAGGAACACAAAAAACTGAATTTTAAAAGAAAAAACTTTGCGATTCCCCCCCCCCCCAAACTGAGTAGACAAAGTTTTTTCTTTAAAAATTCATGATGATCTTCCACGACCTCTTGCTGGATACTGTTGAACATATTTAACACTAAATAAAGTTTATGAGGACCACAAAAAAAATTTTTATGACCACAAAAATTTTGAGCCAAATTGTAGCCATATAAAAGATGATATAAGGTATAGAAAGAAAAGAACAAGTTTTATTTTAATAAAAATTAAGTAGTTTAAATAACATAGGTGGCGAGTGGGAGAACAGCACCATGCAGAGAATTTTACGAGGGATAAGCATAGTGCTGAGTTAAGCAGGAGAAAAGCAATGAAGCAGATTTAACCTCTCTTCTCAGCCTTAAGAGAAAGTGGCTGTCGTGCTATGTCTAGGGGTATTAAAAAAAAACTAGAAATATTCCCTGGGTTTTCCAGGTCAAAAGAATCACAGGGTTTCCCCAGTTTTCCAGGTTGCTGTACACCCTTAATTAACAACAATTCCATCTTCAATCTGGGAAGTAGTATCACCAGTGATAAACAAAGCAAGAAATATATAATGAGCAGATTAGCCCAAGTAAAATGGCATTCAAACAGACGAATGGTATATTAATAGCTTGCAACACTACTATCAAAACAAGGAAACACCACACAAGCACATGGATGCAGTGCACTATTACAATGCAGTTGAGGCTGGATAATACAAGTGACAGAAAGATTAGGAGTACCTGAAAGAAATACAGGACACAACTCTCCCACAGAAGAAAGTTTGAGCGACATAGAGTTTCACTTAGAATACAAAGAATTTTACATTATTAAAAAAAAATCCCAATTTCCAATGATACCAAAACATCAGCCGCTTACCATTATACTTTTTGAGGTATTTGCCAAAAACAGACTTTGTTTTTTATAAAAAACAGAAGTTGTCAGAATATGATATATGTATACACTCCAGAGAGACTTGGTTTAAAATGAGAAGAAAAACTGATGCTTAGATCTTATCAGAAATTTCAAAAAGTGTAGCTTGTATTCATCCTCAAACATTTTTAAAAATGAAGCAATTACTTACCACAAATTTTACTGAATTGCAAACAAACCTTCCGTATTGGATAGATTGGATATTTAAGGAGGCGATCGACTATGTAACACTCGTTTTTTTTATCCACAGAATATTTCATGGTTCACACTCAAAAAGAAACCCTCACTCTCCACTGTCTCTTGTCTTCTCACTCGCGGAAGTCTCCCTCGCCGTTTTTCATTGTTGGAATTGTTTATTTTTATTTTTACGCTTGGAGATTTTAAACAATCCCCGTTTTAACATTCAAAATGGCAAATGACTTAATAATTCAGACCATCATATTACCACAACTTCTAAGATCATTTGCGCCATAGGGGTAAGGGAAGAAGAGTGGACAGAAACCTGGCATAGGCATTAGCCTGCTCTTAACGAAAGGCACCAAGTGAACCATGGTTTAACTTCTCATCCGACAGATGGAGTACTGCACTTGAAGTGCCCTCCATAGGACACTCAAGTAGTGATCGGGTTACCTCTGAAAAACATCCTTCTCTGCAAGGATTTGAACCCTGGCCGCCTGAATGGTTAGCCTGTACTCTTACAACCACACCAACCCGATCCCCACAAACCTTCCGTGTAAAGGCATTTTCACAGCACAGTAGGAAAAAAATGAGTCACGTAAATACTTCTGCAGATAAATTTGTTTAACTGCTGAGAATTTCTGCCAGAAGAAACCATATTTTTCCTTCTTTATAATATTGAATTCATTCGGCGGCTAAAATTAATTTATTATTATTATGTATTCTACTGGTAAATGTAGGTTTTGTTGAATGTCAGAGAATCTCCTCCCGGTCTTCTACAAATTCAGGGACCTATCTCCCACTAGTATATTCTTTTTCGCCTCTGCATAAGATCTACCCTTCTTCATCTCATCCATGAAACCTTTACTTCCTTCCCCTACCCCACTTGCCCTATATCCTTCCCTCAATCACACTCTTCAGCAACTCATCACTCTTTATTACATCTTTCAGCCATCTACCCTGCCAATCCCGGATTTCATTCAAAAGTTTCTTTTCCCTGCCCACCACCTCAAGCACTTCCTCGTTAGTCTTCCTTTCCATCCACCAAATCTTCTCCATCCTTCTCCAAACCGATACCCCAAATACCTTCACCCTATTTTCATCCTCCTTTCTCAGGGCCCACGTTTCTGCTCCATATAACGCTACGCTCCATATCAAGCTCTTCACCAGCCTCTTCTTCGCATGCTTACTGACTGTCCCCGTCATCAACTCTCTTCTATTGTTAATGCCTCCTTAGCTAGCACTATTCTTCTCCGTATGTCTTTGCCACTACGCCCATTTTCCTCTAGCGTGCTACCAAAGTAATTAAAAAGTTCTACTTGCTCTAGTTTGTGTCCACCAACTTTAATCACAAGTTTCTCTTTCTTTGTCCTAGAGATTCTCATTACATTTGTTTTCTAATGATTTATCTTCATTCCGAATATCCCGCACTGCATTTCTAAAGCATCTACTAAAGCTTGTAGTCTCTTCAAAGATCCACTAACCAATGCCTGATTGTCAGTGAATCTAACTAATTTTATAAGATGCCCTCTCACTTTGACTCCAATCTCAAGTTCTTCCCATGCCTGTCTTACCATTTCTTCAGCATAAACATTGAAAAGCAATGGCAACAATGGACACACCTTACCCTGCGACCTAGAGTTGCCCACCCAGATTCACCATCAGCCACCCTCACCTGCACCCTTTGCGTCATATATAAGTTTCAAAATAGTCTCCCGTCTCGCCAATCTATTCCTATTTTCCCAAGTATCTCTGTCAGTTTATTCCAATTTACTCTGTCGAAAGCCTTTTCAAAATCAATAAAGCATGAGAAAATGTCCAGACTATATGCACTGCATGCATGCATGTTTCTTTCTTTAAGTGTTCTCATCACCACTATCGCATCCCGAGTTGACCTTCCCTTCCAGAACCCAAACTGGTGATCGCCTAAGTAGTTTTTGGCCATACTCTCCAACCTTCTATTGATTATTTGAAGTAAAACTTTGCCTGTGTGTGAAATTAAACTAATTGTTCTATAGTCCTCGCAATCTGATGCATTATTTTTATTTGGGATAAGAATCAATACTGTTTTCACCAAGTCCTCTGGCCATACTCCTTCCTCGTAGATCCTACAAATAAGTTCGAATAAAGCTAGCCAACCTTTACTTCCTAAACTCTTTAGCAATTCCGAGGGTATGTAATATACTCCTAAAATTAATAGTTATTGAATATAATCTCCAGTGTGACTAGGGAAAAGTCTTGCTCAAACTACCTTAAGAAAAATGACTCATGAGAAAACATCAAAGACACAAAGAAATACAACAAAAAAAGGAACTATCCTCTTCTTCTCCCCATTGTAGAAAAATTAGACGTATCATTCTAGTCTAATACTAATGAAAAGGGCATTAAAAAGCTTATGTACTATGGCCTAAACACACTAACTTCCAAAAGGATTTCAAAACTGACTCAAACCTTTAATAAGATCGTTTCTTCAACAGGAGCAAGAGCTCGGAAGACATCATCCGGTTTCACTTGGCCTGTGATAATTACTGTTAGATTTTCTGGTCTATAATACTCCTTGTGGTAATTTCTAACCTGTAAATGAAGCAAAACATTCATGAAGACAAATTGCACAGTGAAGCTATTTGTATCAGTAGAACAATGCTACTATACAACATTGGTTAGGGTAGTATTAGTCATACGCCAACAGTAAGAATGAATAATTGACACTGTCACATCATAATAATCACAATGGGGGATAACTAATAAAAAGACAATGCTTGTGAGACAAAGGAATCACAAAAGTGCCAATAGGTAACAACTTCGAAACATTAATTTGGGATAGGAATCAATATTGTTTTCACTAAGTCCTCTGGCCATACTCCTTTGTGATTGGCCCTCTTTTATTAATTATTTATATTAATGATCTAAGTTCTCGAATTAGAAGTAAATTAAGATTATTTGCAGTTGATACAGTAATTTACCATGAAATAAGGGAAGCCGAGGACCTTAACAACGTTTATTCGTGGTGCCAGGATTGGGGTTTAGAACTTAATATTAGTAAAAGCACCACAGTGCACTTCCTGGGAAAGTCATCACAAAAAAGCCATACCTACACCGTGGGTGGAGATAACATAAAATCTTCAAATACAGTCAAATATCTTGGAATTACTTTAACTTCAGATATATCATGGGGAACACACATACAAAACATATGCAGCACAGCATTAAAGAAACTAGGTTTTGTTAAGCGTATAATAGGAAGGTCCTCGGATTAAAAAGTCAAAGAGAGATGCTACTTCGCTCTGGTTAGGCCACACCTCGAATACGCCGCCCTGGACCTGGGACCTTGGTCATAAAGATTTAACCTAAAAAATGAACAAAGTACAAAGAAAAGCAGCACGCTTCGTTAAAAACTGCTATGAACAAACATATAGTGTTACACAACTGTTAGAGGGATTAAGGTGGGAGCCCCTAAAGACTCGGAGGCTGCACGCTAGGCTTAGGCTGCTTGATAAATTCAGAACTGATATTTTTCACAGCGACACAATATTATTATGAAGCCTCACTACATTTCTAGGTCTGACAGATGCGATAAAATAAGAGAGATACATTGCGGAACATATAGGTACACAAACTCGTTCTTTCTGTGCACAATAAGTGACCACAATAGAAACTGAGCTCCTCCAAACACACTCTCATAGAACATGTCCCCATTTCACCTCCAAAACTTTTACATCTTCACAAGGCTGGTGACCTACCACCCCCTGCCACACGCCCAAGCGGCGGCTCGCAGGGTAGTACGTAGATGTAGATTAAGCAAGCCCAAAATTACATCAGGATCACTTTCAACATCTACTGAATAATTCACTTCTCATATATGTATCACCATATCAACTAGGCACCTTCTATTCTCATAGCCAGAAAATTGAGGAACCTAGCACAAAAATTATTAACCGATAAAAATTATTATTACATACTTTCTGATAGTAGAATTGTCATAGCATGTAGTCAATTGGGATATAACTCTTTCCACTCTTCAGTAAAACAAAAGTTTACGAAAAAATTAATTTTTGGTGAGCCTATTTCACTGCTTTCTCTAATCTTTAAATGCCAGAATTAAAGGTCCAGGAGTGGCCCTTCACTGCAGAAATACAATCCAGTTCTTTAAATTTTCATATTCCAATTATAATGAACTCTAATATCACCAGGGTCTGAAAGGCTCATTTCCTACTGGGGCTGTGTGTGCCCTGAAATGCCTGCTCTGTCACTTAACCACTGTCTGTGTGCTTGTGTCATTCTTTCATTTCTGTGCCTGTCATTCTCCCTTTACTAGCAGATGAACCATTGCCCCAGTGTCATCTATTGCTCACTTCTACATGCCAAACCTTTGGCGGCATTTGCTCATATAAACCCCCACTGATGCCTCTGAGATTAGGACGACTAGGAAGCATGGTGGTTTGTGAATCCAGTGCAAAATCAGATGGTCCATGGTTTGATTCCCAGTCCAAGTCAAATTTTTTAATTTGGAAGCAGCCATTGTTCCATACTCACACCACCATTGCGTTCATCCATTAATGTGTTTTCAATCCACTATCTTTCTTCTTCCATCAGTAGTGTCTAACGCAATAGATTTAATTCTAAATGTCATGTGTTTTCTGGAATACAACCCTCACAGCACCAAATATTTTTACCCCATTTATCTCTTTTCTGAAGCTCTGCAGGTGATCATCCAGCCCCTGTGACTGATATAGAGAAGGAACTGATGGGTGAAGGGAAGAAGAAATGATTCCAGCTGTATGAATGCTTCAAGAACTTTTTGCTATGCCCTGTACTGAGCTCTTTCATGGAAAGGTATCACCCAGGTAGGTGTTTCTGCCTCTTGATGACTTTTTCCGCAAAGGTGTGTCCACTGCTTGTTTGGGAAATACTGATGCCCACTGGCATGGTTGGAGTCTGATCAAGTAAGCTCATGCCATCCGCCAGCCCAGCATTGTCATGGTGCAGGATCTTAAGCCAGAAGGGCTTCCGGTGCGTTACCACGTCCCTGGGTAGGGGGTCATGACTGGATCAATGTGCTGCCCTATGGCTACCAAAAGGGCTCTGGCTTCAAGCTCTAAGAAATATAAAGAGATACTCCCATAATGGGTTTGTCTGATCGCTTCTTGAGTCACCAAATTTTTTTTCAATAACCAATAGGTTTTGCAAGCGAGTCTGGGCATTGCAATTTGTGGCCGGGTGCCGGCAGTTCTTTTCTGTAGCCCGCACCTAGCCGATTCTTCCCCACCGGCAGGATCAAAAGAGTTAAGTTTGATACAGGTACCTGCCTGCTGGTCTCCTTCATGTGGTAGATGCTCTTTCTTCTTCTTGATGACTTGCCCAGCAGAGGGCTAGACTAGGGTGGGTCGTTTTACCACTTTTTCAAGGACTGAAATGTAATACCTGGCACAAGTGGCCCACCCACATGAACGTTACAGATATACTTTTTTCCAAAGCGGATAAAATCTTCTGTAAGAATTTTTGCCACGAAAATTCAAAATTTTGGCTGAAAACACCAAAATTGTCATTTACTATATTTCCATTAGAGTGACCATATTTGTCAGTAAGGAGATGTCACATGTGATTAAAACTGACATTCAACCCACAATATGCCAGTCATATGCCACTGGGGGGGTCAGGGATGCCTCTTTTGGGACTGGAAAATGGGGGAAATACAGTACAATTAAGCTGTTGTGCAGGTCCTCGCTCACATGTCCAATGATGCTTGCCGAGCGCCCAAGTGCCTCTGGTCCTTACCGAGTTTCGTGAGGTCTTCTGGACTGTGATAAGGTAAGTCACATTTTATTGGTTTAAATGAAATCACTGGAAGCTTTTAAACCAATAATATGTGACTTACCTTATCACAGTCCAGAAGACCTCATAAAACTCAGTAAGGACCAGAGGCACTTGGTCGCTCGGCAAGCATCGTTGGTCAGTGAGTGAGTCAGCAGGGTGAGCGAGGACCTCCACAACTGCGTAATTGCACTGAATTTGCCCCCTTTACCAGCCCCAGAGGAGAGATTCCTGGCCTCCCAGTGGCATACAACTGGCATACTGAGGCATGAAAGTCAGTTTTAATCACGTGACATCATCTTACCAATACATATGGTCGCTTTCTCCGAAATAAAGTTAATGAGAATTTTCGAATTTTCAGTAGAGATTTCAGAACTTCAGGGCAAACATTTTCACAGTAGATATAATATGATTTGGAAAAAATTATATATGCAACGTCCTCATGTGTGGGCCAGTTTGGTCATATTACGTTTTGCTCCAAGAAAAAAGTGGCAAAATGACCCACTCTAGGATAGACCCTTTCCTCAACCACAAAGCCAGGATAATCTTCATCCCAAAACACATTGGTAGCCAATCTCCAAGGGGTAAAATAACTGTTTCAACGTTTTTATAAAATCTGTCGCTCTCATCGCAAATGTAAGTACACCATAGAATTCCTTTTTATTTGCAATGCTTTTACCATATCAAAAAAGAGCTAACCTAAATGTTAGGTTTCTCAGCTTAGAGGATATAAAAGGATAACAGATATTAACAGTGTTTGTAGTGATAGGGTCATAATCTTTCTCGGGAGGAAATAAGACCCAGTGAGTTAGATATAGAAAGGGATGATAACATGGTGGTTACAGCTGTAATCATGGTCTCCCGACATCACATGCATGCTTTGAGATGGAAATATCCAGAGCCTCATTAGTAGTACAAGTATTTCCCCATCTAAGGAAGCATTTTCAATTAGAGGGGAATTGATGAGGGGGTGTCCGGGAAGAGGCATAAAGAAAAGGCTGGGAAAAACCCTTATTTGGAAAATGATTCCGTATGGGTTAGAAACTTCGTCATTACAAAGTGGGTATATATGTAGACTTGATGCATTGGAGAAGTTAGGGAATTGGGTTTGGAGAAGGAAGGAGAGGGTGAGTAGGTGGAGAGAAGGATGAATGAGAAGGTATTGAACAAGGTAGGAAGGGAGAGGAAGCTAGTAGCAGAGGCTAATTAAAGGTTGAAAGGATGGATGGAGGATGTTTTGTAAGAAAAGGGCATGTTGAAGAATGCAATATATGGGAGAACAGAGGGGAAGCATGGAATATGAAGAAAGGGGAAAGGAATCCTAAATAAAATAAAGAGAGGTGGACAATATGAGGAATTAAGATGGACCTAAAGGTGATACATACTAGGAAAAGCTAGATGTGCGAGAATTCACGATCTTAGGGTCTACATCTACATACTACCCTGCATGCTGCCACATGGACGTGTGGCAGGGGGTGTAAGGACACCAGCCATGTAAAGATATAAAGGATAAGGTTTTCGGAGATGAAATGGTCATGTGTATTAAGAGAGTGTATTTAATGGTGTTTAGTTTTTATTGTAATCGCTTGTTGTGTGCGGAGAGTACGAGTTTTTATACCTATCTACTGGGTCATGAATCTTATTTTATCGCTTCTGTCAGACTAAGAGAGGTAGTGAGGAGTCATGATAACATTCTCTATGTTGCTCTGAAACACACCAGTTCTGAATACATCAAGCAAACTAAGCCCAGCGTGTGGCCTCCGAGTCTCTTAGGGCTCCTATCTTAATCCCTCTAAAAGCTGAGATACACTCTATGTTCGTTCATAGCAGTTTTCAACAAAGCACGCTGCTTTTCTTTGTTTTTGAATTGTTTTGGTAAATCTTTATGACCACGGTCCCAAATGCTCGTGGCTTATTCGAGGTGTGGCCTAACCAGAGTGAAGTAGCATCCTTCTTTGACTTTTTTATCCGAGGACCTTCCTATTAAACACTTAACAAAACCTTGTTTCTTTAATGCTGTGCCGCATATGTTTTGCATGTGTTGTCCCCAAAATATATATCAGAATATAAGGTAATTCCAAGACATTTTACTATATCTGAAGATTTTATGTTTACTCCACCCACAATATAGGTATGGCATTTGTGTGATGACTTTCGCAGGAGGTGAACTGTGGTGCATTTACTGATATTTAATTCTAATCCCCACTCCTGGCACCATGAATGAATGTTGTTAAGGTCCGATGACATAACTTATAAGTCTGCATCTTCCCTTATTTCATGGCAGGGTCATTACTGTCCAAAAACGTTCCAATCAACTGGTAAAAATGAATCAACTGAAGGACTGCCACTGAATACATCATTGAAATACTTAAGGAGCTACATACACTCCAAAACTAATATCTTTCTTCATATAAATTTTAGCTAGTAGGGACAGTCTTCACTAATTTCAACTTAGCCTTACTTCATGAAAGGGCATGCCAAAACAGACATCAACAGCTAAATTAAAGGGACTTTCTTAACCACGAGGTCCTCTACAATGAAAAATATTTTGAACACAGATTTTAAATACTTCCCAGGAACCACAAGGCCAGATTTTATGGAATTAGATTACTTACCTTTACATTTGTTGTGCTTTCTCTTAAATTTTTCATGACACCACCAGTCTGAGACTTGTACCCACAATGGCCAGGATAAAGAGCACGCAGCATAGCAAGGTGAACTAATGACTCTCCTGTATTCTCGATCCCTTGCATTTCACAATAAACAACACCAGCATCTTCACCGTCACCAGTTATGTGATGAACCTCTGTCACAAAACCAGAATCCTGTAAAAAAATTGTATTTTTTCAAAAAATGGCAAGAACTAAACAATGTAATGATGAACAGGCGGCACATTTGAATACCAAATGCTTACTTAGAATAAACCAGCGAAATGAAAAATCAGTCACATTTACAAGGTAGGAAAAGAGGTGAGATCAAATAGGTGAATAATATTAGTAAAGTGCGTTTTTCTAGCATTCATTGGGGACGCCCTGAAAGCTCTAATTTGAGACATTTATTCACTATAAAAGTAAGCAACTTGCCATTGAATTAAATATTCAAACACACAAAATGAAAGTATTTAAAAATCTAAATTCAGAAAAACATTGAAAGAACATGGGCCTCTAACACGAGGGTCACATGTAGGAGAGAAAAAAGTGATACAAAGATATCATATAAATTAATGATCTCAACATAAGCACCCAGCATATCCCTAAAGGCTGAAAATATGGCTGAAAACAGTACGAGAACATGGAAAGAGGTAGGAATAAAAAACTCACTGTTAACGTTGGGTACAAAATGTGATCCAAATATATGGGCATAAGAGTCAGGAATCCATCGCTGCCAGCTGTTGTCATTGTATAGCAGGTATGATCAGTGTCTAAATATTGGAAAAGAAATCATAGGTAATTTGTTAAGTCACATAAAAAATGTCATAAATATGTGAGTTTTCCAGTAAAATTACCTGTCCATGCATTTGTTCCCGAACCCAGGCATCTGTTGGCTAGCAAATCTAATGTGCCCTTGTACGGGTATTTCTCGCTACCAAGGAAAATAAGGTGCTCCAAAGTATGGGGAAGCCCGTCGTCATCGTAAGTCTCCGTGGCTATATGGATAATGTATGAGTTAAGCAACATTTTACCACCAATGAGTACACGAAATTAAATTACTTACTAAGTGAAAATCTTCAAGTCCCATGAAATATACAGGAATGCAGGGTACAGCAGGGCACTAATTAAAGTGAAATATCATTGTGATAGGTACTTACGTAAACAAAAGTAACCGTTTACCAATGGTCCTTCGACTTCGGCGATTGCTACAGTCAGTCCGGTAGTCCTTGATCGATACTTGTGGACAGGAATTATATCATTTGCTTTGAGGGAACAAATTAATTCATAATTTGCACCATCGGCCCTGGCCGGTGAATTATCCACGGGAGCCATCGTCGGTCGGACTACGAATATCGCTGTGCCAGACTGTTCGAAATCAACACGACAGATGTCACTAGTAAAAATTTGACGTGACGAATACGAGAGGGAAATTCGAATTGATCTGCAAGCCCGAACGTTCGCTATGTCATCTTCTCAAAATTTCTATCGCATAAATAACATACTTAGCAACATTTTTACGAAGGTAACTGGAGGCAAGTAATTCATCAACGGTTGGTGACAGCAGTAGGTAAGCTGCAGACCACAATTTTGAGTTTTTGATTATCCTATTGGTCACAGAAACTCAATCATTCCAATAACTTCACCTTTTCTATCAATATAACTCTAGCAAAATCAGTTAGTTTCGTAATTTACGGACACGACCTTTGAAAAATGTTCAGGGAATCAGAATAAATCACTTCCCGCCCAGATGATAATAGCTCTTAATTTGAAAACAGAGATATATTTGTTCCTTGGGATATTTACAAATCTTTACATTATAGAAGTTAAAGTTTTAACTTATTGGATTTTTAAACTTTGACTAAGAAGAATAACTAGTACAAAATGATGAGGACTCTACACCATTGAAGAAGCTTGAGCAAAAGAAAAGGATTTATTGGAAGATGGCCTAAATAGAAAACTAAATAAGGATCCCAAGAGAAAACAATTGAACTTGACAATATGAGAATCCTCGATCCACAGTTACAGAGGCATATTATGCCCAGGGACCCTAAAAGACTTGGTACCTATGGATGACTCTAAATATAGTAAGAGGGCATTATGGCAAGGCCTATGATCAGCACCACAGACTCCTCTACTCATAAATTAGTAAAATGCATCACCACCACTATTAAAATGGAGGTAGAAAAGGCAAACTCCTACCTTAAAAACTCGCTGATTTGCTTCAGCTGCATCCATGACTTATAATTGGTAACTGAAGGAATTTTAGATAGCTTTGATGTGGTCTCATTGTTAGAGAAAGCAACTAATGTCATATTACAACATTACCATCCCCATGTCCCAAAACCTCTGGATCACGAGCTACGATAAAATAAGAAGCACATTCTCTATAAATATAATTGACAGTAAAAACTCTTTGTATCAAGGGTAAACTGTTAGTTTTCTGTGAGTCACTTGGAAGATAGTTATGTCTCCACAGGGTTGGGGATGATCTCTCCTTCCTCCATTTATTGGCCATGGATAGAGGATTACACAGAGTACACTTCCTATAGCAAAGTTCGGAGGGCAGAAAAAAGATAAGCCCTCAAGTTAAAGGCATTCCCGTAGATTCTGACAAAATCGTGGCATTAATGCTGCAGTCCCTTATCAATGTGAAACCCGTTGCAGATATGAACCAACTATCAAAAAGTATAAAGTATTACAAGGGGAGTGCATTCATTGTGATGCGAAGTTGGTTTAATAAAGTACAAGTATTCCCAGACACTTTTAATACGTTCATCACTCTTTCGTGACAGAGAATACTTTGTAATGTGTTTTCACAATGGGCTATTGGTGCACTGTCCTAATTATTTCCCCCTTTTTATGCTTTTGTTTAGTATAAGGTTGGTCACTTCACGTAAGGATTGACAAAAATGGTATTTTCCATAGTTGTAAGGATTTCATTTTGAGGAGTGGGGCTGACATATCTGAGATGGTAAATTAATGATTTTCTACTAATAAAGTTCATGATAAAATGTTGTCATATTCACTGTACAGTTTTCAATAAAATTCAATCCCTTATGATTAACTTACTATAAAAGACCTCTGTGATGGTAAAATTACACACCCAGCATGCGTATCGAGTGGCTACATAGCTTGAATAAGAGAAATTTTCAGTAGGGAAAATAAATGCCATACATAGTTTAATGCACATTATCAGAAAATTACAGCAGTCTGATACTAATGAAACCAAAAAAGACAAACATTTTTAACAAAGAAATTACGTTTGGAACAACTTCAAAGTCTCTGAAAAGAATTAAAATTTTTGAGACTCAACGCCTAAGAATTTAGTGCATCCCACTTCATGAGAACACATAGCTTCACTTCAAAGAGAAAGCATCAATCAGAAAGCTATTTAACATATCCCTATGTCTAGAATATGCACCCTGTTCATGGAGTGCAAGAATTTTGGAAACATGAATAAAAATAGACTCTGCAATGAGCAACAAAGATCCATTATTTAAAGTAGAAAAGTATAATTAGGGTTTAATCAAATATTAGCAAGAGTTCTTTTCACCCTAACCAATATAGAAAAAAAGCTGCAGCAGTCTTGAAAATGCTCGGCATTAAAAAAACATTTAAGGCACTCATGGCTGAGGTGTCAGACGAAGATAAGGTTTTCCAGATGGAAGGTCAATTTGTGTAACACCTTTGGGAAAAAGTGATTTAGCTTCATCTTTGCTCAACCCAGGAAGGACCATACAGTCATCGCCACTCTGAAAGCAAAAATGCAAGGTAATTAAAAATGGTTGGGAAAGTTGAATTAATATATATTCAGAAGAATGAATTAAACATACCAACTAAACTGAAAAATCTCTTAACCATATTTATGCACACATGGGGTTCCCATGGTTAAAAAAAGCACACACACTTATCACGAAGAAGATAGCAAAAAATTATTCCGAGCATTGAGAGAAGTTATTTGATATTCAGGACTGTTTACAGTTACAGAGAATATCCTTAAATGCCATTAAGTAAGTAGAACAAAATTACTGCAACCTAACTTGACGATATGAGGGAACAACTTTACTCAGAACCATAGAACATGGTAAATGTTAACATATATTGATTCATCAGAGAACATTTTCAAAAATCACTTCCTACTTTCCATATTACTGCTGTAAAATAGTATTTTCTTCAAATAATTAATTTATCTATCATTCAACTATCCACTTTAAAATGTTCGTGACAATGGTAGCAATATATCTCACAAATTATTGGACAGAAGGAGCTTATAACTACAGGCAATGGGACAGATTTGTGACTGACTTATATATTGCCTGCACTGAGGAAAAAGGGGTGAAGTTTCCTACTGACAAATCTTAACAAAGTACCAATAAGAAAGCTAATATGCAGAGATCACATTGCCACCAAGCATAGTTTAACTGTTAATAGTTAACATATGAATTTGAAACCGATGGTATTCTTTCATTCCCTAGTCATATAAGTTTTAGGGCATCTTGTAAAAATGAAAACTGGCCCTCAGGTAATGACCCTGGAGTATGACACAATCTACAGAACAGAGAAAATATTGAACACTTCAACGAAGAACAAGAATAAAATTAGCATAGATGTTTTTCAGTTGAAGCAGCGGTGCACCATTGGGGAGAAAAACACCACAATGTAATAGCCCTGCACTGAGAACACAATTATCATAGAATATATTAGAGAAGAATTAAGTTTTAAAGTAGACTAGAATTAGATTATCAGCCGACATAATCAAAGTTGTCTCATCAATAAACAATGACTCTGATATTATATCAAATACAATGATTCTGGTACTACAGGGACCCAAATTCCATGCTACCTATCGTTAATGAATTTAGAGGCTGGGAACCCTGACAAGCTTAGTACACCAAAGAATTAAAAAGGAAAATGCCTTGAAGGAGGATCAATCTTTGCACATGTAGCAATAGATTAATCTCGACTGAAAATTGTAGCAGAATACCCAAGAGTTAATTATGATAAGGAAAAACAACTTCTAAAACTTGTCTAGAATTTTGTATGCTGCCTTCATATAGGCAAAAATGGACAGATGTTACTAAGACATGGTGAAGGTAATGTGGCAGTCACACTAGATTTTTATCAACATACTAGCTGAAGACAACCAGCTTTGCTGGGTTTCTTTTTGGTAAATCTGTGCAGATAGTTGTTTCCAATAATTGGGCCTTGACCTCCTCTCCTATGCCAAGGTTCCTCATTCTCTCTATTCTATTCAGTTCTTTCATCCATCTGTGATGTGTTTCTCTTTTTCTAAACATTCGTTGTATTATTCAATTTGTTTCCCTAACATTTTCACACTTCCTTCTCTGTTCCACTGAGAATATTTTACAAAGCAATGCTAGACACGCTCCTTTTTCTCCTTTGGTTACATTCCTGTGTCATCTTTTTTCTTTACCATTCAGGATTGCAAAAATTCTCTCTTCCCCTTTGGTACTTTTCTCTTTATATTTTCACTTTTCACAGTTTCACTGTTTTTCTTTTCACATTCTCTTTCACTTTTTATTATTCACTTTCTACCTTTCAATTTTTCACTTTTTACTTTTATCCACACACTTTTATTGATAAAAAGGTCAAATGATGTATGTGCTTCACATTAACCCTTAAATGCCAGATTTTAATGTCCTTTGGAGTCCCTCCCTGCTGGATTTAAATTGGCCCTTATAATGTTTTCCTGTAATGAATGAGCCAAAAATGGCACTTTCAGCGTTTAAAGGTTAATTAGTGTCAGAAGCCATCCCCACCACCTACAAATAATGGTCCTTGAACATACCAGAATCTTCTCAATCCTTCTGGTCCAGTTAATTCTAGTATATTCGAGGACATTCTAGTACATTCTAACTCATTTCAATACATTCAATGGCAAAGTCGGCCACTTTCAACCCCCACCACCACAGCTATTGACATGCACCCACCATAAGACATGATGGGAGACTCGAAGCTACTACCACACAAAAACACCAGAGGTCAGCGGTGGGTAGTTGTGGCTGCAAGGTGAAATATACAGACACACGTCTATTATTATGCGTATATGTACATACTACCTTTCCCCCATACTGGCTATCTTACCGTGAGCCAATCTCAGTGACTTAATGTTTGATCATATTTTCAAGCAATGGGAAGAGAACAACGATGCTCATTTTACCTCAGTTTACAACTTGGTGTCAGCAATTATGCATCTTTCTTTTGGTCTCACGTCATCATCTCTACATCCCTAGTACCTCAAAAATTTCTAAAGAAACCCATACGTAGAGAGTAGCATTGCAAAGTTATTAAAAGTATTCACACAATATTAGGCACTGAGTTATGATAAGAACAGGCTAAGTACAGGCGAGAAGTATGACATAGACAACAGAAGAGGAATAGTTATTTGCGTATCAGTGTTGTTGCTAGCCTGTCTTCTGCTTTCAAAGATCTTCCTCCTCCTTACACTAAGCCAGCAGCATTGGTATCACTTTCCCAGTCAAGGACATTCCTAGGAGATTGAATAGCAATAGAGACAGTAACAGGAGGGAGAATCTTCACTCAAAGCCATTTTCTCAGAATAGCTGACCTGATTCTTCGTGAATGGAAGAGTTAAGGGGTTTAAGGGGGTTAAGGTTGGTTTTTTAATAAATGGACCTACAACCTACCCATAGGCATTCACACATCAAGGACAAGAACACACACAGTTAGGATTAACTTTATATAGATACTGTATATATCGATTTTTCCTGTCCTGAGATTACAGAGTTCCTCCAAAATGCAGGGCCCCATGCATTGCCCAGCCCATAGGATGGTACTGCAGACAACAACACAACTGAGAACAGGTGTGCATATATCTCAGTATGATTCAGTAGGTGTAGCATCAAACTGACATTTTGGCAGCCCATCAACCAGTGCTGTATTTAAAACGATTTGAATGGGATTTTATGCTACTTATTAGGAGAAATGAGTGTGGTAAATGCACATACCAAGCTAACTATTTCAAGCTAATATTTATATCTACATAAAACACTTGGTAAACTAAATACAGCATGCTGAAAAATAGAACAATAGCTATCAAGAGTGAACTTTCATTCTGGATGGACCTATTACCTTCCAATCAGCTGGAGTAGCAACCTTATTTTTCTCAGTAAGCTGCACTGAGTCTATAGCTCGCAGAATTTCACTAGAAAAAAAGAAAAAATGTTTTAATAATCCTATTTATTTATCTTAGTTTCATACCCCATCATAAAGAGATAAACCATGGAGCAGGGCAATGAATTTTACAAAGACGTGATGATACCATGAAAGTAATTTGAATTATGCTGCATGTAGAAAAATTTCATTAAATGACTTTTCCCTCACTTTGCAGTAAGCATCTTTAACAGCAAAGTGAGTATTACTAATCACTGCAGTGTTATTTAACTTTATCATTTCACTATTCATTTGTGGGATCAGGCTGAGGCGGAGGCTACATTCCAGACTTCCAATTCTGAAGGCACCAATATGAACTACAGCATTGGCAGAGATTTTTCAGTAGAACACCAACCTGTAGTTAAATTCCATGAGTTGTGAATTTTTAGCACCAGGCTCGTTCCACTGGATGGGGCATTAAACTTCAAATTTGCCACGTGAAAATAGTTTTTTCTTGTGGCGAATTCAACATATTTCACCTACTGGCTTGAATACTGTCACATATGGCCAATCACGGGGTTAGCGCTGGTTTAGAATACAGTTGCTTGGAAGTAGCTTCCCTTGCATTGCCATCATTGATAGACCGTGACGGCTTCTAGATCTAGTTCCCTTGTATCTGCCAAAAATTGCCATGAGAATTAGGAAGCCTGGGTAGCATAATGACCTGCACAGAGGTCGGACAAATCAAAGGTTTGTAGTTCGATTCCTGGTACAGGTCGATTTTTTTCAAGTGGCAATTTCATCATATTTCACCTATTGGCTTGAATACTTGAAAGTTATGATAATAGAAATAATAAATTTGTTTCCCTGTTGGCAAGAATACAATTGCATGGCTATGTCAGTAGGAGATCAAAATGCTACATGAAACTACAATACTAATATATCTGATGAAAATGGCATCAAAATTAACAAAATTTCAGAAAAAAATACAAGCCGGTGTAAGGATGGGAGAAAAACTCATCCAGGCATGTGTGACAAGGAATGAAGTATCCCAACAAATGGAGTAGTGCCACTATCGCTCTGAGGAAAATCGGCTTCCTTTCTGATGGCATATTATCCTCACGTCTTACCCATGACAATGGGAATTCAAAAGCAGTAAAGACTGGAAGACACATTGTCCCAAATGGTGACTGATTACAGAAGCTGGGCTACCTCAATAGTTCACAAAATGGAGGCACATCAGAAACTTGTAAACATTTGAGACATTCTATTTATCTATCTTGCTCTTGTAGTACTTAAGAGCATCTTTAATTGCTTAACACCAAATAAGAACTCCACAGCCTCAATCAGATATCAGGTCAGGTAGATATAGTTTCCAAAACACACAGCACACAGCTTTTTTTTACTAGAGTTGTCATTAATAAACACAATATCCACTCATGACAATGAGGACACATCAATAGCTTTACAAGACCATGATATGAAAATCACAGATCTGAGTTTGAAAAAGCTAAATACATACTTTAGGAGAATTATATTAACTTCCCATTGAGTGCAAAGAATTCAATAGTATCACCATGCCTCCACAATACTTCGGCAGTCATATGCTGTAGCATTTTGTACATATTTCACCTCACTTTTATACCACATTTTCCCCTCTTAGAACGTTTCCCATAGAAGGACAGTTTCACCTCTGAACTTAGCTGAAGGACTTGGCATGTACAATGAATGTGCCTTGAACAATGAAATTGCAACAACAATGCCCATGACCCAAAATAATTAAGATTACTTCTAGCCAGCAAGTCCTCCGAATGACTTTTGCAGAGCCCTTTCTGTAGCAAGGTCAAACATCATTTATGCAGCCACCAGTGCCAGGACACTTAAAGCACCCTGGCCAACCTGACAATGACACAAAGGCTACGCCAACAGCACTAACATTCTTTTACAATTTTGACATTGATTCTGGAGTGGAAGGTCAAAAAGTGTTGGGATCTTTTATAAGTAGTTTTTAATTTGATGGTTTTATTATTTATTTTACCATTAGCTGTTCATTGAAATCACTCTTTTCAAGCTGATTTCCCTATCCAAGGTGATAATGCCTCCAAGACAACAGCAATTCCTATTTATCTTTTCCACATAGTATACCTAGGTATAAATCATGAAGTAGGATGTGACAATATGACTAAATGCTCAAGCTCTCAAACAATCTGGTGTTACATAAGAATGATCATTTCCATCCAGTCAACATAATTAGGCTACCTATGCAAAAAAATGTACCCTCTATCCTGCAATGTCAACAAGATACTACCTCATCGTGTTATTATTTTTTCACAAATAATACTAAGTTTTATGTTCTAACGACAAGAATGAAGTTTTCATCTACCATAAGTAGGACATTTTGCAAAAAAATAAATATGCTGTGAATATCAAAAAATTAAATGAAGGCACCAGCCATCTTTGGTTACCAGTTATCAGCAACTGCAGTAGCTAACCAAAAATAAAAGAAATGGCACCTCTGGTTTTTAGCACCCCCAAAGCTGAACATATAACAATGGCACAACTTTGTTGCAGAATGAAAATGAGGTCTGCAGAAAGATATGGTATACACTGAAATAAATATTGGAACGCTATTTACTAAGCTCAATAAAAACAAAGAATTGATCATGTGTGAATTGCTTACTTATTCACCTATAAAACCTCTATGATTAATTTATAACTACAATTCCCAAATTCACAGAATGTTTTTTGTCTTAGCATCAACTCTTGCAAAAAGATAAAACATATTCTGCTTGGTGGTTTAGCACTATCTAGCATCTAAAAATTATGGAAGTCATGTTACTCAAAGTTGCGTCCAGTAGTGGCCGGATAGAGAATTGACAGCCGCAGGCGCTTTTTAGGATCAATCAGGAAAACAGCCCGACATGTAAGAGGGAGGCCATCCTTGTCCTTTTCAGCAGGATCCAGCATACCAAGCTGTACTGCCAGTTCACGACTTTCATCGGCTATTATAGGGTATGGAAAACCTTCACCACCATGTCTTGCATATATTTTGATGTCCTGAAAAGAAAATAAATATTTGGGATCTTAAGAGTCAGCAAGCTCGCATCAAAATCTATGTGCATCAGAAAATGTATGAAATTAATAAATGACATATATAAAAACTAGTATAATTCTAATCAGTACAGGTGTAGAGCAATGACTTGGCGCATTTTCAGAGATAAAAATAAGTTATTGTCACCATTCCTAGAAAACAAGAAGTGGTGATATACACATAATTACATCAAACGTATGAACAAAATTGAAAGGACCACACCCAACATGGGTAAAATTCTATACATGGTCATGAACCTCAATCAATGTATTAAAAAAATTACAAAGATTGATGGTGTCAAATATTCCAACTGCAAATATTGGTTCTTCAATATACAGTATTCCAATTACAAATACTGTTTTGTCCGACCACTAATATCCAGTACAGGTATTGAGAATTCCAAAATTGCACTGTTCGAATGCTATTATTTAAAAAAAATATTTATATCAGAACCAATATATTAGAAAACCTAGTTAGGGAAATCCAGAAACTACCATATTTCTATTACAAGTAGAATCTGAAATTCGAACATTTTACCCTTCATAGTACTAATAAATATCTTTATCTTCTATAAGACACATTTTAAATAGCTGCCATGATGGCAAAAATGAAGTCTTAACACAATTGATTTTGAGCTCTAGGGCATTTTTGTTAGCTTCTAGAAAAGGAAGGTTTAGTTCCACATTTGCAGCTAATTAAGAATATTCTTCGACTCAATTACTTTCAGCACAAAATAACTGAAATCTGAGACTATCCTCCTTCGTACAGTTATCTCAAGTGGAAAACCAATTCTTTGAAGAAAAAAACATGGATTTCATTTCTATTTCAACAATGAAGAAATGTGAAAAGAAGAAAATTTTAAGGTAATGTTAAATATTATGTTTAAAATATGATTATTCAGTATTTCTCTTTTGTCATGTTATTTCTTGTGATATTATGGATAGATTAAAGATGAACATAATCAAAAATTCACATGCATCATCTTGGAAAAATGGTTGCTGCAAGAAAACAAGGAGGGATAAAACGTTTGAAATTGTCGCATACCATTGCTAATACATCTGGTTATAAATGTAAAAAAATGGATTTAAAAAATGGTCATGCAACCAATAAATATTATATTGGATCATCTTACACAGAATGGTTTCAAATTGGATCATCTTACACTCTAAATGGTTTCACATAGTATATAATTTAACCTCCAGAAAGGTATATTTTGGATTGGATATATAGTTCCAGGTAAATGTTTTTCCTTTCCAGGATGAGGGTACACAGATTAAGGGTAAAACATGTGCAGTTAGACCTGAGTTGCTTGTGTTTCCCCATTCCGAATCAATGATGGAAATGTGGATTAGACTGATGTGAATGGAGTAGTTAATTTTCATGAAGCTGGACATAATATTGTGAATGCTGTTGCTGACAATCAGAATGTAGTATATGATGGTTATGTGTATTATATCATAAATTTTCCTCAGGAAGTTGTCCCAGAACAGAGAAGTGCCCCAGGAAGAACAAGTCTGTAGATCCACGTGGGTTCCATATGGAATCCACCTGTGTGTGTAGATACAGGTCACGGGGGTAATTTTCTTAATTTCCACCAATTGCCCACCATGGAAATAGCATGGCTATGTGGAAATAGAAATTCCTGGAAATGTGTAAAAACTCAAGTAAGTGAGGTGTGTCCTTCTGGGTAACAATGAAGTTCACAAAATATTAAACATTTAATGCGTGTCAAGTGGAGACTGTGGGGAGTTGATATGGGACCCACATGGAGTTTAAGTGGATCCACAGTGGAAATTAGTAGGTTAGAGGATTTTGGTGTAAACCATGTGGGTATGATGCGGAATCCACACAGGACTAATGTGGATCCCATGAGGAGATTTGGCATCTTGGTGGAAATTTTAGGGTCTGGTGACCATAATCATGTGAATTCCACCAAAGATTTCACCTAAGTTCCACCAACTTGTTCTCACTGGGACCAGAGCTCATAAAGAACAGATATGTACCTGTAATGTCAGATTTTTATTGATGAACTATTGAAGTTTCCTGAAGCATTGAGTGAAGAGAATGTGAATGAATGGAGGCATGACATGACAAAATAGTTCGAAAGTATTCAGAGTTTAGGTACTTATACTTTGACAGATTTTATCCACATGGAAGGAGGACACCTTGGTAGCTTAACTGGCTACAGCACTCGGCCAAAAATCAAGGGATCCGGGTTTGAATCCCGGTCAATGCAGATGATTTTTTCTCTGTGGAATTTCCTACTTAAACTTTGGTCGACAGACCCACCAATAAAAACATTCTTGGCCGTAAATGAGTTTTAAGACTGAAAAGGAATCTTCATGGTGGTGTGAATAGACTTAAAGCCAGATTGAAGTCCAAGGATCCAAGTGGCCAGAGGAGATTTGTGACCTCTCAAAGGAGTTATTTGTGAAACAACTGAAGTTTTTAAAGTAGAGAAAGGTAATAAAATATGTAAACTTATGAAAAGCTTGTATGGACTGAGACAGAGAGCCTATGGGAGGCACTCCACATTGCAGATAAATTTGAGGGAAATAGGTATACAAAAAATAGTCAAAGCCCCATGTGTACAAGCATGCACTAAAAGGATATCATCACAGTGATCAATGTTGATAACTTATCATGTTGGGGTCAAAGAGAAAAAGTGGATTGGTTCAAGACAAAATTAGAAGAGAGGATTGAAATTACACTCCTAAGAACAAAGACACATTTCCAGTCAATGAATGTGGAAGTGTCTGAAGAGATGGAGTGGTCACAGGTATTGAAAAATACGATCAGTATCAGTACAGGGTGGCAGAGGTACCTGGTACGTATTATGCTGTATGAAAAGTAAGTGAGAATAAGTGTGACCCTACTTCAAGAGATAGGCAAGAAGTGAAACACAAGGCGCTGTACCGCAAGAAAAATGGTGAAACCAATGGTATAAAGTTGAAGTTCACTGATACTGATTATTGTCATATTTTATTTTAATGTTCATTCGGTTCATTCTACGAAAAGAAAATATGTGAGTACGTACGGGTCATTTTTTTCTGGAGAGCACACATGTTGGAACACCAAGTTACCAAAGTTGAGGAACCCGGTAGAGGCATAATACATCTCATTGTTTGAGACTGCCAATACATATCGAATTTCGGAGAAACAGGCGAACACACTGGACCGGCAATTAGAAGATAAGGGTTCGCATCCCGGTTTATTTATCTTTTTCGAGACGATCTAAATCCCTTAGCCAAGTGAATCAGATATTCTTAATGTCAACGACATGGAAAATACAAAGGATTTTCGGAGGAAGCAAAATTTGAAGGAGTATTCCGTTTTCGAGAAGTGTGTCCAAATTGTTCGTTATCATTTAGATAATTGATTTCCCGCCATTTGAGAGAGTAGACTTAAGAAAAACGTCTAAACATTATGTACCCAAAGCTACGATGAAGTTACCTCTATCCAACTGCTATGTGATTCCACGGTATCACAAGACAGCGCTATTACATTAACACCTCTCTTCTGGAATTCTGGAATCAACTTGGCAACACGACCAAGCTCTGTGGTGCAAACCGGTGTGAAATCAGCCGGATGCGAAAACAGCAATCCCCACCTTAAAATATTTAATTCACATCTCAGATGAATATTCTACTTAAGTCAAGAGAACACGACCATATACTAATGTTAAAAGACTTACTTGTTCCCAAGCCAGTCATGGAATTGAATATCACCCACAGTGGTTTTCGCCTTGAAATTTGGGAACAAATCTCCGAGATTCACCATTTTTACCGACGACAATGACTCAAAGGAAACCGCTATAATTAGAATATCAAGCACTCCGTATTATCACAGTATTATCTTGCCGCGTTTCAGCGTAAACTCGTGCAATTCTGCTAAAAAGCAACGGATCAAAAGCGTTTCCTTGGCGCCACAGTCAAAGCAAGCGCATATGGGTGTTCAATTGTGTCACGTAAAAATTGTCAACATTGTTAACCTTGTAAACATTGCAAAGTGACTGATAACCCGAGTAACATTCGTCCCGCAGTCGTACCCATTATAAGAAGAACGAAATATTGTACCATTGATTATACTCTTGTGTAGGAGAGATGGTTAAGGGTATGTATGTCTCATCGAATTACTCCACTATCAAGATTTAAGCCCTGGTTACATTCGTACATTTACCCGTACGAGCTAATGTACGAATGCATGAACGCGTGAATGAACGCGAAAATTCATCGTGTAACCACACCAACTTGTGCGAATGCATGAACGCGTGAACTGGTAAATAGAACCTGTTCTATTTGGTTCATGTATTCGTTCATTAACTTTACATGAACACGTACGGGTTAATGTATCGTGTTACCAGCCCTTTACACCATGTTTACTCCTCTCCCCGGGCCATGACTATCGCTTCGAAGCTATCATCTTCGCTGTTATGACGGTGGAAACTATTGGTTCATCCGGTGACAACGGTATTTTACATTCACCACAACTAGCCCATTATCTCGATATCAATGGCAACGCCACTTACATAATTCGTAAATTCGTTCGCTGTGGACCCTTGAGATTAACAGCAAATATTTTACCAAGTCATCCACCTATGGCAACATCACTTATATAATTCGTTTAAGTTTTGTGCTGTGGTACTCGAGATAAAAAGGCTCGCGTTTTCGCAATACCGATGGGCTCATCCTTAAAGACCATCCTAAAATTAGTGCTCATCGGCAGGAGAGATAAACTGAGATAAACAGCCTCATAGAAAAGCAAACTGAGGCTCGATTTTATCGCCGTAACTTGTCAACCTTCAAGGAAGCCAGAAGTGAGAGAAGCTTCTCTCTGAGGAAATATTTTCTGGTCGGTAAAATTTCTCCTGGTAGGTAACTTTTACAAACACTCTGTGTTCATGAATTCACACAAACAAGTTGATAACTTAAATTCCTACTAATAGGTTATGCTTTTCAAATGCCTTTGTGGAATGTTGTCCTTTACATTTCAAATCCTACAGTTTAGAAATAGGGAATTGGTATGTATATCTTAGCTATCCATTATCCTCCTCGATTAAAAACTTTCATGCAAAATTGAGAGCACAAGATTACTAGCATACCGAAAATATATTCTCTAATAAGAAGTTTTTCTGAATCTTGTGATAAGGTGGCCATTAAACTGAAAACATTCTGAAGTCATCAAGTGAATATTAAGGGTGTTTGAGTGAGATAAATGGAATTGATATATGGATTACAGACATTACAGAAACCACCATGGATGACTGTCAAACTCTGCTTGGCCACTTGATGGTTAAGATGCTTTAATAGTCAATGATCATGGTTAATTTTATCCACTGCAGATTTGTCGCAGGAGTGAGAGCTATACAATGTTGGGGTTAAGCTCACGGATCCTAGGGGTTCTATCAGCCTGTGTGATAGGGCACCAGGCGTTCAGTATATGTCAAGGAAGCATAGGGTTAGTATACAATAGTTATCTTATTGTCTCGAGAAGGCTTTTGAGTGTATTTCATGCTTATATTTTTGTACAATATTTATTTCAGAAATGGCTCCAGAATGGCTCCTATGCAGATGATCTTTGATTTCACTGCGGATGCTACAACTAATGATTGGGTGGAGCAGTCTGACCCTGTAAGTGGTTTTCCTTCAAAATCACTAAGTGTTACGGCTGCCACCTCTCAAAATGAGGACATTTTGCTGGTAAAATGAGGAATTTGAAGGATCCCTTTCCCCTTGAAGCCTATGATGATCTGTAGTGAGATTTTGGGTCACTTAATAGTGCAGCATGCTGCAGGTAATTGGTGTGAGCATTAATGATGGGAGGGCTTGTCCATATCATTTACTGAATCGAGAAAATGTGAAACCAGATAATATAAAACTGGGCACAAATGGAATGAGCACTTTGAAATTAGCATCCACCCGTTAAGTGGTTAAGTATTACTAAATCTACATATGAATTTCCACCATAATTCTCTGATAACTCAGCACTAAATGACTTCTTCAGTTGTGGGAATGATCAACTGTTTTTCCAGAGGGCTCTCTGTTAGCCAAAACTCATGCAGGCAACTTCATTGAATAAAGCCACTCTGTGATAGAGGCGGGTAAACTTTCAATTTTATTAACTATTTTAACAGTATTTAACTATTCAGGAAATCTATGGGTAGTTAACTTTCAGGAAATCTTTGGGTAGTAGTAGATCACCCAAAAACTGAGGGCTCAGGCCTGGATTATAAAGAGGGCTGAAAGGAGCTATAGCCCCAGGCCTTGCTTCATCAGGGGGGCCATTTTGTGGGCCTCTGGTGAAGTATAGGCTAGGTGAAGACATGGGGAGAAATTTGTTTATCCCAATATCTCAGTTGCACACCATTTATTTATCACAGCTCATGTAGCTTACTGTTTGGCTGAAAGGTCCTTTTCTGTTCTATGAAGGATAAAAAAAGTCTTGATTAACCCTCTTAGTGCGATGGGCCGATATATCGGCTTTGGTATCTTAGGCGTTAAGTGCGGCGGGCCGATATATCGCCTCATAGGAAAAATATTGTTTTAACTTTTGCACACAAATATAATTACAATTATTTTTTGTACGAAGTATAAGCGTTTTTTTAGTATTACCTAATTCAATGTGTACGCAATAAGAACTACTGCATTTGGATATTTAAACAATAACTTAATAATATTTATTTTCCTAGAGTGATACATTTCATTAAGTTACCCTCCGCATTTCTCACTAGAACCGCTGGCAGGGGTCAGCACTAAGAGGGTTAATGATGTCTGACAATCAACTAAGGTCTTTTGCAAATCTGTCAATAGTCATAGCTAGAGACCTGTAAAAGGTGGGGTTATTTTTTCCCAGAAGTGGTTATTTTTTGCAAAAGTGGTGTTATTTTTCCCTGAAATCAGTGTTATTTTCACGACAAAATATTTAGTGTTAATTAAGTGCCCTCCTCTTATTGTGTGCATTAGGATAGCTTGAACCCTCCAGTAATTTAGTCAAGTCAACCAGTTGTTTCCCATGCTCCATTACAAATATTGCCTGGCATTGAATAGAGTCAATAACATCATTATTTAAAGAACGAAATTATCCTATGCCAGAATTGTGTATCACCTTCATTTCTTCAGTGTTACAGAAGTCAGAAACGCGTAGAAAATAATCCGATAAGTAAAACACACTGAGGAACCATGAGTTCCATCTGGTAACAACAGTGATAGGGAATAATGAACAATTCTTTTCATTTCTGTCTGCAAGAAATTTTGAATATAAATTTTTTCTTTCCCTTGCGTGGAGGAATAAAATTTTGGTCACCAGTACTGTTCTATGAAGTTCGGTCATCTCGTGGATCCAAATATTTCCCACAAGATTTAATTTGTGAGCCCAACATTGGGTGTGGATTAACTCCTCACCGATAATAAGTTTTAAGCCTGTTGCACACTTAGTCATATATCTTGCTGCATCTGTTACAAATTTTTTAACATCCAAGAATTGTACATTAAAAACCTTTAGGGACTCAAGAATTGCCCTAATACATTGGGTTGCATCGGCAGATTCTAGAAAGTGGACACCACCAACATAAAGCAACGGCTGTTCATTGAAATCTTTAAATATCCTAAACAATACCGCAAATAAACATCTGCCAGTTTTTTCTGTGGTTTCATCACAAAAAATATCAATGGGCTTCCCTTGAACTGCTTCTTTCACTTCTTCAATTCTGTCATTGGCCAGATCATTTTCTCGAAATGTTCTAGCATGTGGTAAGTCAAGAAATTTTTAATTTAATTGTAAATAAAAAAGAAGAGGTGAATGAATTCTACCATGAATTGCAAATAAATTGCACGATCCAGAAGTTGTGATCAATATTTATAGGAATCTTCAATGTTAGTATGCATTATGAAATATGTAGGTATGCGAAAAAAAGAAAAAATATTACTAATAATCTGGTGCAGCTGCTAATAACATAATTAAATACGAACCTTCAACATATTTATTTAACTGTCTTCTTATATTTGTGTCGTCCTCCTTCTCAAGCGGGATGTTTGCTTTAATGAAGGCCTTTGTAGTGTCTTTCGATTAAGTGTAAGAGACACCTCTCTTCTTGGTTGTTTGAAGCAGTTTTGATATGGATGCTTGCTATTTAATTGCACTTCCACCGGCAGAATGTTTTTTCAACATTAGCCTTATGTTTGTCACTCAAAATGTGTTTCATGCAGCTGTCCTTCCTTTCCCACGAGACAATTGTGTTGCAAAAACGACAAAGAATTGTTTTGTCATCAGCACAATATAATCTATGATGTCGAAATTCCGACTTGCGCTGATTTGCCGTCACCTACCACTCGTGCCACTGTATGTTTTGACGAATGTGATACAACTGTCACAAAAAAAATCACTTTGCCGATGACTTCAACGACGTATGCCGCTTTGAACACGTTATATAATTTAGAGCTTTCCCGGGATTATTTCAATGAGAGCGCCGCGAGTGGCGATGTCCTGAACTACGTAGTGGGAATTTGGCTTAGTACAACTTTTAAATATCGTCTTAAAAGAGAGGCGTCTTTTTTAACTCGAATTTGTTTCTTTGTAGACGTCATTTTCACAAGGAAGGCATTTTTATTTTAACTAGTTTGCCAATAATTTTTTTCACTGAAATTCGCGTTTGAAAAGTTAAAATTCGCGATAATATACGAAATTCGTTACATTTTTATTTTACATATTTATGCTTTAATAAAAGATTTTGAAAAATAAGTAACTTGAAAAAATATTTCAAATTACGTAGTTTGTTAGTTTATTTTCAAGCCATTAATGATATTATTTAAATATTACTTGCATGAATACAGACGGGAAAGTATGCGTTCTTTCTGCATTTCATACGCTGGCTATACATGTAAACTGGAGCCTTAAAATCATTGGTAGCCCAGGAATTCTACATTCTTCAACCTGGCCCTGTCTGGGCCCTTCTATCTAATATTTCTTTCTTCATCTTAGAATACATCCTATCTCTCTTCATCATGTCAATTAAATCTTTTATCTTTCTTATTCTGCATTTGCCCATATTCTCTATCATGGACTTCAGCATCCTCCCAGAAGCAATAATTATCGCTCCCACCAATCCAGTTCCAATGGTCTTTGAAACATGGAAGCCCTTACCTCGCATCGAGAATGTAGTTCAAGGAAGAGCTTTCAAACTTAACCAGCAAAAATTCTGCACATCTAGGACATTTCAGAAATTCCTCCAGGACAGTCATTGCAACGTCTAAAAAATAAAAAAAGAGCATGTCAAGTGTAGTGAGGATGGTTGACAACCCTACTTAGGAGTGCTTGATTTATTTTGCTGACATTATTACCATATATAGTTGTCTGACTTAATATGTTTCTTCTTCTAGGTGAGAACTGTTGGAATGTCTAAGGCATGCTTTTCAATACAGAAAACACAGGTATTTAGGAGGGCAGTATTTTTCTCTTTGTTGAATCCTCAACCAAATGGAGCTGGGTTTGCAGGAATGAGGATTTTAACTCCTTTAGATCTGTCCTGTGGGCAGAAGGTTCTCATGAAATGCAGAGGACAGGGCAACACTCATTACAAAATTGTGCTGCGACACAAGGGTCAGGATGATGAACCCTATCCAACGTATGAGAATTACTTTGAGGTGGGTATAAATGAACCTTGCAGATGCATGCGACATCTAGAGTGGCTACCCCTCCTTCACATATCTTAAAATGGGGGATGAAAAAATCCTTGAAAAAGGTGGCTCTTCGAATTGCTTGACTGTTTGTTTGGTTTAATTTCTTCATTGATTTTCCAATTCAAAGGTAGTTTATTTGCCATTAACATTTGTATATTTAGCAATGGTTGTGTGATTATTAATTTTAATTTTCTGAGGTGCACATTTATCCTTGCTTAAATTTCTCCAAACCACATTCAATTGAAGTGGAATAGAGTAGTTAAAACTGAAAATACATCAAGTCTCGATTATCATAGGTTATACCTCTGAATATGCATCAAGAATTCTGATAATATGGAAGACTTATGAGCAAGGATATGATGTGACAAAAATAAGAATTTCATTTTTGTATCAAATTCAAATGAGAAATAATGAGATAGTATAAGAAAACTTCTTATAAACAAATATTGTCCGTAAAGGATGTATCCAAATATACAAAGGGGGTAAAACCATTGCTGGTATCTATTTTGCAGAGCCCAGCTGATTTTTCTGTGGTCTCCTTGAATCTGGATGACTTCCAGCCATACTACCGAGGACAACCTCTCAATACAACTGAGAAACTTGATACTGCTAACATTACAAGTTTTGGAATCCAAATCTATGGTGGAGTATATAGTCCATTTAAACAGCGTGGCCCATCAGCTCTTGAAATTGATTGGATAGGTCTGGAGTAGTGCTTGCATTCAGCACTATTCTCCAATTGATGGAGCTTTCATAAAAACTTATGATCTGTCACATCAATTAGTCTGGCATTCAATTGCTACTCATGTAAATACTTGTACAATATAGCCATATATTGTGTACCTATACATGATCATGAATTATATGACACCTAAAAATGTATGAAGACTTAATTAATTGCTCATGCTGTGTACAAAGTACGCACACTATATCTGTACAGCATACTGTATCGTGTGTTAAGAAAAATGCTTTTTGATATTCTTTTCTATGATACAATAAAGATATAAAATTGCAGTTGTAGTACTTATCGAGGCAATATTGGTAGATTTTAGTATTGACGGACGAATAAACTCCTCAAAAAACGTTGATCCAATGAAGATGCTAGAATTCAGCCTTGCAACTATGTACTCTTCATTACTTGTGTCCGAAGAAACTTACTTTTTGCATTCTTATTAGTGTTTGAAAATAAGTTTTATACACTTGTCTTTTATTGCTCACAGTATTTCAGCATTATATTCCCACAAAAAAATGGTACATATGTATCTGCTATAATATGTGATGTAACCTGGGGCTGTCAATACACTTAGTAGCCAATGGGATTTTATAATGGAAACATTATCACTTCCATCTGGCCACATCACACACCATGACTTAGCAAGGCTGGAAGTATGAGTGTAGCAGTAGAGGGTGGTAAGAGGGGGCAGCTGCTACCCCTGAAGAAGACTGACTGACTCAAATCTGAAATATGAAGTCAGACAGGATGATGTCCCATCCTCTACCCCCACCCCAATGAATTTATAGTTGAAACATTATCACTGCCGTATCACGCACCATGGCTTATCATGGTTGGAAGAATGGGCGTAGCCAATAGAGGGGGCTGCCACCCCTGAATGAGACACTTCATTTCCAAATCTGATATATGGAGCCCGACAGGATGATGTCTTGACCATCCTGACTTCATTAATTATATTAATGACCTAAGTTTTCGAGTTAGCAGTTAAGATTATTTGGAGATGATACAGCTATCTGCCCTGAAATAAGCAAAGATGCAGACTTTGAAGCTCTGCCATCGAACCTTAACAATGTTCATTCATGGTGCCAGGAGTGGGGGTTGGAATTAAATATCAGTAAATGAACTACAGTTCATTTCCTGCCAAAGTCATCACACAAATGCCATACCTATATTGTGGGTGGAGTAAATATAAAATCTTCAGATACAGTAAAATATCTTGGAATTACCTTATATTCTGATATATATTTTGGGGACAACACGTGCAAAATATATGGCAAAGCATTCAAGAAACAAGGTTTTGTTAAGCGTTTATTAGGAAGGTCCTCAGATGAAAAAGTAAAAGAGAGATGCTACTTTGCTCTGGTTAGGCCACACTTCGAATACAACACGAGCATTTGGGACCCTGGTCATAAGAGGGATTAAAGTGGGAGCCCCTAGAGACTCTGAGGCTACATGCTAGGCTTAGATTGTTTGAGAAATTCATAATTGGTGTGTTTCAGACCGATACAGAGAATATTATCATGATGCCTCACTACATCTCTAGGTCCGACAGAAGCGATAAAAAACAGGGTAGATGTAGACCCTCCCTACCATAAATCCTGGCTATGCCCATGATTGGTGGTGATGAAATGTGGTGGTAGGATTTAAAATATCAATGCAACACATTACAAGACCTTGAGGATTACTTACCCAGGAAAAATCAAAGGAAACATATATCAAAGCATGGGTCACTATGACCCAACATGAATACCTAATGGGGGTTGAGAAACCCCACAAATGTATTATTATCCTTTATAAATATCTTTGCAACTGAGAGGCCGGTTTACGTTGTTTGGGAGCAAGAGATGGCATGTGTCTTTACGAAAACCAGCTAGAATGCAGTAGGTATCCTCTCAGAAATTCAGTCACTTTCAGACCCACCATCGTGTACGTTTCACAAGTCAGCTGTTTTGCCAAACCTTCATTGCCTTTGTTTGCTCGGTGTGCCGTGGTGATCTCCCGCTGGTCTAACATTATAGCCACATTTTCCTGTTAACCTAATACTTTTCTCCGTCACCCAAATATCTTTCCTTAATATTCCCATCTCCCTTCCTCTTCCTTATTCCTCAATTATCCTCATAGTCATTTCTCTTTCTATCCTCGCTTTAGCATGGATAATTCCTCATAGAATCATCCACTTTCTATGGAAAGTTTGAATAATTTCTGCGATAATCTCTGGAGCAAGTGTGCTGAGGATAGATAAAAGGGAAGTAAAATTATGGGTGCCAAGTCAAGTAAAGACAAATAGTACACAATGTGCTGCAGTATTTCCAGCGAGGAAAAGAATGAGGGAGACCAATTCTTTTCCTTGACAAAGTGCAAAAGAGCTGCAAAGGCTGAAGAGCAGGAGGCAGCCAAGCCTCCTGACTTCCAAATGGGCCATGTACAGTTCATTTGCATTAACCTGGCCGATGACAACTCTCGAGAGGGGAAATATGTGGAGGAGAGGGGAAAAATTGGAGGGGTATCTGCCCGCCATACATCATGCGCAGTAAGGGATTTTGGTTCAGACCAGTCCAAGATCTTACGTTTTGGCCCATCAAGGGATAGGGTTTTCAAGCTGCACGTGGTTTACCTCTTCCCTGATAGTGTTCTTGCCTTGGCTCGATCAAAATTACACCAACATAGTTGCATTTTGTGGACAACATGCGGGCGTAAACACATCAGCCCACTAGATTTCAGATTTGAAGGGGAACTGTCCTCCCCTACTTCCCCCCTCCCTTTCCACCATAGGAAAACTGTTAGCACATGACTCTCCTCTCAAGTTATCAAGTTATCGCTAATAACTGTAGTGGCTCTTGCACTGTAACTAAGGTGCAGCCTTTTGCTTCCATTCACACACTAAGTCTTATGAGTAAATATGGCAATGTCATCCTCCTTCTCTCCCCTCTTCACCTTCCAGATGTGGAAGGGCCAGTCGCAAAGATATTTTATATTTATATTCGCAAGGATAAAAGCCTACCTTTAATGAAGGGTGCCAAGAGGTGTACAATGTTTACATCCCAGCCAGTAAGAGTGATACGTCTGAATTGCTTCTCACATGGAAACTAAATGGGGATAGACAAATTAAAAACCAGACATTCAAGATCACAGGCTATAGACAACATCATCTACAAAACATTCAAGTGACACGCAGACTAACCGGGTGTAACGGTACAAATATGCCCCAAAGTCAAACTAAACAAGATCAACTTAAGAGCTGTCACAAGGGATGCGAAAAAATTCTCGGTTTCTCTCTAAATAAGCTAAGAATCCAGAGTAGCGTGGAACAAACCAAGGTAAAAGAAAATATGAACCCACATATAAAATATATAATAATAACTTCTGATATATCATTGTGTGGCACAGCATTAACGAAACTAGGTTTTGTTAAGCGTATAATAGGAAGGTTCTTGGATGAAAAAGTCAATGAGAGATGCTTTTCACTCTAGTAAGGCCGCACCTCGAATATGCCACGAGCATTTGGGACCCTGGTCATAAAGATTTAACCAAAAACATTAATAAAACACAAAGAAAAGCAGTATGCTTCATTAAAAACTGCTACAAGCATACATATAGTCTCACAACTTTTAGAGGGATTAAGGTGGGAGCCCCTAGAGACTTGGAGGCTACACGCTAGGCTTAGGTTGCTTGAGAAACTCAACTGATATTTTTCATAGCGACACAGAGAATATTATCATGACTCCTCACTACATCTCTAGATCTGACAGATGTGATAAAATAAGAGAGATACACTGCCGAACAGATAGGTATGAAAACTCATTCTTTCCATGCACAATAAGCGACCACAATAAATACTGAGCTCCACTAAATACACACATATAACAAATTTCACCATTTCATCTCCCAATAACTTACGTCCTTACACAACTGGGGACCCTGCCCATGTGGCGGCTCGCGGGGTATTATGTAGATGTATGTTAATCTTTTGGGCTGCGTAAGGATTAATTTAAAGAAAGGAAGATTTATTATTCCAAGATTTCAAGATTGTGATTGAGGAAAGGTTACACTGGTAAGGGAGTGAAGTTAATTATGGCCACCTGATAAAATAACCCGAGGGTAAGAGTACAAGGGTTCTCCCCTCTCCAGCTATTTCAAATGACCTCGGGTCATCTATTCAGCCAAATTTCAAGATATCCGGGACTAGCCACAGAGTTCCACTTTTACGGAGTCACCTGCAATGCACACATGTGCGAATTTCCACAGAGAAAAAAATCATCTGCCTTGACCGGGATTTGAACCCGGATCCCTTGATTTCCGGCCGAGTGCTTTAGCCAGTTAAGCTACCGAGGCGTCCTCTTCCCCTGTGGATTTTTGTGACCTTTAGGGCCGGTGGCCCTAAGCGCTTAGTAGCGACTGATTGTTACATTGTATGTCCGGCAGTCGAGAAAATCTAGTCCCGTAAAGGTCACAAAAAATCCACAGGGGAAGAGGACGCCTCGGTAGTTTAACTGGCTAAAGCACTCTGCTGGAAATCGAGGGATCCGGGTTCGAATCCCGGTCAAGGCAGATGATTTTTTTCTCTGTGGAAATTCGGACATCTAGTCAGACTTTCAACCAATACCTGCAGTTACAAAGTAAGAAAAATACAATGCTTGAAGAACTTAGGATTATACAGATGACTGCTTTGAGTTGCAATGAAATGTTATGCATGTGGCATATTTTGCATGGATTAATGAAAAAATTTTCCAAAATTCCGGGAAAGAAACTTAATACTTACCAAATTTTTTACATCAATTTCAATATATTTTCTGGGCCATACCAACTCCTGTGGACTCCTCCTTTCAGGAAAATTACCTGAAAAGTATCTAGAAAAAGATATTTAATGGGAATAAGGCTTTAAAATCAGACCGGCACATAGGATACCAGAATTTAATCGGAATCCCTCTCTCCATCAAGACTATGTCAACAACCCCTTTGCTGCATGGGTTTTCCAGAGAGGTTGGTGGTGTGTTGCCAGTGTAGGAGCAATGGGCAGCCTTATAAGAGTCAAACGAGAATCTTCTCTCCCTGGATGCCATTATCAATTGCAGATCCTGAAGCCACCTACCATAGCAGACCTCTGTGCCGGCACCTGAGTTAGACCCTTGGTCAAAGATTCCCACCTCCAAAATGCTACTCCCAAGACAGGGCAAGTACTCATATCCCTTCTGGTCTTATCAAGAGAAAGGGATCCTGGATCACCCTCAAGGTGACTAACTATAAATCCAGGACCACAAATCGGTTCCTTATTCCCTAGAAATGCTCCCCAAGCAAGTTAGGACTGCACAACAGCCTTTATTAGACATAACTGTCCCATTTTTTGCGCATAACCCCCTCCCCTCTTGTTCAATTCCCCTCTTTGGACAGTTTCCCCTCTGTGGACTGTTTACCCTCCAGACTTGGATGCTGATGGACTTGCCCAAGGCGTGCATGAGATGCGAGGTCCAATGCTGTCTCGCTAACGATATCTAGAAAGACAACGATAAAGAGACATCCATCGATATCCGTGACTCAGCGTCTCCTGCCAGCAACTTCTACTGCAACCTTCCGGCTGCCAACTTCGTGCCACCAATTCCCCTCACCATGTCCTCTCTCATTTAACCCTTCAGTAGGCGTGTGGGCCACAGGGGTGGCCCACAGTGTTTCATTTGTGTGCTGTTTGTCATAGGATGGCATAATATACTTGTAAGTTTCAGTATCTGCACAGTATTATGATCTCAGAAGTCTCACATTGTCATTTGTAACTAACTGCAGCAGGGTTAATATTAAAAAGCGTGCGAAAAGAAGCCAGCTTGACTGGGTCATAAAGGTGGTCCACGTGACTGTGTAACCTTTTTCTGTCGGCATTATTATACTATGTATTATTTATGTAGTATTTATACATTATTATATTATAATCAGTTAAATAAAAATTGTTGGATATTAATATAAATATTGTCACAGTGGATGTTCGATGCTCAAAAAATTTCACGATGTTTCGATGACATTGGGTTTTGTTCCACTAATGACTATAAATATATTCCATAGCAAAAAAACCAAAGTAAACAATAGATATTAGTCTAAATTTATTGCTTTTAAAAATATTTTTAAAAACAGAAAATTTTAGGCAATAAAAAGAATTGAATTTGGGCCACCGGTGTGGCCTTTGTGCCTAATTGTGTAATAAAATTTTACACGCCCACTGAATGGTTAAATAGCAGTTAGCGCCAGAAGACCACAATGACGTTTTGAGGCATAAAATCATGGCACAATGGCAAAATCCTGCATTCCACAATTGGAGACGAAAAACATTTCCCTAAGCTCCACTTGAAATCCTACACAGCATGTTTGTACTCATTCCACTACCTTCCTCCCCTCCTAGGTTACCAATCGCCTGTATTCCATTCACCCCCTCGCCAAATTCCACTCTTAGACCTTGCTGTAACCTCCCCTCCAAGGCTACCAATCGCCTCTACTCCCTAGCTCACCCATTCCACTTTCCAACTAGCCGAAAACCTCCCCTCCATCGGCGCACCTAACTCCTCGTTCTCTTTTGCTGCCGATCGCCGTGGTGTGCACATGGCTGAGCTGTTTGTCCGGCACTTTGTCAAAATTGGTGATTGATTGTTGAGCTGTAGACTTCAGAACACGTGTTGGCTGACCCTTGCAATATTTCGCTCGTAATTCTTAAGCTGGTGAATTATACATATTTCATTGGTGGTTTATTCAATATACCTGCTTGTTCCAAAGTACCTCCTGTTTCTCACTCATATTTTTGGAGAAAATTTGTTTTCAGGGCATTTTTGGAGAGACCTCTACCCTTCTCCCATTGATGCTTCATAACTTTGAAATATTTAACATGTCATCACAGAACCAACCAGCAAAAACTGCTCTCCAAGTAATAAGTGAATTTAAAATTTTAGTTATACACGGGACCAAAATCCAAAGCAGCCCTGAGGAAATCCAGGCAGCACTTCATTTTGCCTAAGTGCTTAAAGCCCATGGCTATGTTTCTAACACAGTCACAATCAACTTTACAAGATAAAAGATAGTACACAAAATCAAGAAGGCGTGAGGATAGAGCAAATAAAATGCATATCTGGAATTGTAAAATTTTAATTATATTTCCTATTGCATTCTTCATGGCACCCAAGTGAAAAAATACACTTAGATATTGATAGATTAATCTGTTTAGTTGTAACTATGTGCTTTTCATCCTGCAATAGGATTAGCATTGATTAATTAACATTGATTTTCATGTCAGGGTATATAAAATGCAAAATCTTAAAATCACTTAGTAATCCTGATGATGTAAACACTGCACATTTATAAAATGTCCAAGAAAGAAAAAATCCTGCATAAAAATATATAATTACACTTCAAAGGAAACTCCACAATTTTTATTCATGATCAGTAGCAGCATTGTGCACTGTTTCAACAGATTATCTTCTCAGGAAAGCTTGCCTCCATGCACTCAGTTTGGAAAAACTGCAACGTTGTTGGCACTGTCACAATTTACACACTAATACTAATATATGATGTTTTAGTTTTAGGTTTACAAAGGATAACTACAACACCACTAATTTTCATTGAAAAATATTTAAAATACAAACATGGAATTCCTTGGTCTGTACAAATACATCAGTTACCAATTGAAGATAATATTAAAAGTTTATTCATGGCATTATAATAAATAGGGTATAAGACAATACCAGTTCAAATAATTCCAACTAGAGTCAGGTTTGAGTTAAGTTGTATAATGAAGAGTGCAATTATTTAGGATCATGAGTATTTTGGTAATCCTTCCATGCATATCTCCGAGTATCAAGTGAGTCGAAGTCATAATTTGGTCTAAAATGCAAACTAAAATCCTTGATATGAGAGTAAGTTGAAAAAAAATTAGCTTCATCAATTAGTTTTGAGATAATAAAACTGATTCACTAACAGCATGAGCAAAAATTGACAACCATTGAAAATAATGCAAGCAAAACATTCAGAGAAGTCATTCACAAAGGTCTTAAGTTTCTGCATAATCTACAGATGTCAACTATATCCGTTGATGCCTGCAGAAAACCTGGGTATCATTTGTATTTTGGTTTCATTTTTTGAAATTTTTACGAAATGATCAGGGCTGTTGAACTGATTAAATCAGAAAGCAGAGACCCAACTGTATTTAGAATTGGTTGGTCTAAATATAATGAAACATTGCATATAAAAGTAAACCCTTTAACTACAAATATTCTCATACAGCTGGCCATATGTTGAAATACTGAGCCTTAACAAATCGCCTTATTTAGTAACTCAGTATTAAGTTAAAGGTAATGATTCATCTGATGAAAAATTCTATTAATTTCGTAATTTGTGCTTAAAGATATATGGTAGTTAAATTACCTCCAACCATTACCCCCATGAAATAGAGTAAATATGAAATATGATAAAATTTTTCTTAAATTTTGCAACAATACTGCCATCAACGTGGAAATTTGGGGAGAGTACCTCAATGATTATGGAACTATGAATACCACCAGCTTATTGCATGAAATCTGAATTAACAACATGAAGAAAATCCATAAAAGCCAGAGAACGGTCAATAGAAATATCACTTAAGAAGATGCAGATACTTCATATCAGGAAATTGTTGACAAGTAGGCCAAGAAAGACCAGCCTCAGCCAGTCCGAGACAACAGTTATTAAACAAAAGACTCAAGTTACACAATTTTGCATTTATTAATTTGGGCAAAGCAGCATATTAAAAATATATGTACAACAAAGTGGTAAACACAAATTGGGTGGGTGAAACATAAAAAGTATTTACAATGGTTATGAAAAGAAAAGATAAATAAAAAGTATCAAACTGCTCAAGTGCAAACAAACTTATTCCATCAGTTCTCAAAGCCAAATCAAAATATGAAACAAACAAACCAAATTCATGAAACAAATGATGACAGTAGAGGGTATGGCGATAATGATTTAGGTCAAAGGAGTGAAAGGGTTGAAAATTCAATTTCTTTCCTCAAGATTTAGTTCATACACACCATATATATCAGTGCAAAGAGCCAGCTTTCTAGTTCAAGATTGTATGCAAACATAAAAAATATGAAATGCAGTTTAACTTCACCAACATCACCTTCAGAGGAGATACACAAGTATGTGAAAAATTTATGGAGAAAAGAATCATATACCTACACTGAGAGCCTAACTGAGGACCTCTAATTAGTCCTGTGTGCCTGCCGCTAATTAAGAAATATTTCTCCAAGCACCAGTGACACCTAAAGATGGACCATTCTGAAAATTACCATGGTAATAATGGTAATATTACCAAGGTATTTTTAGTAATTTACCGCACCCCTGAACATTACTGTAATTTTCAGGAAAATTCATCAATGTTTCAGATATTTTACATACTGATATTTGCCAAACACGTTCTATAAAATCAAGTCTTTATGCATTTCATACAGGCTTAACCCTTTGAGTGTGGCATGACGTGATGTCACGCCATGTTGCCTTTATTCTGGTGCTGATGAAGTGATATCATGTCAAGGGAACCGTGTGTGTTCCAGCTTTCACGAGGGAACTTTCACTAGGCTCCCTAGTGAAAGCTAGAACACTCATGGTACCAGCGCAACGACAACATGACGTGATATCACGTTTCATAAATATTTCTCATGACATGACAAGTGAAACCCAGATTGAGTGTGTGCTGCTGTACCTGTTTTTACATTTTTTTTACTTCTAGTACATTAATGTAGCAAAAGTAATGGCTTAAATATTAAGATGGGCCATTCCAAAAGTTACCATGGTAATTTTCGGAAATTACTGTGGTATTTTACACAATTTACAGCAACCACTGAAAATTATTGTAATTTTCGGTATTATTCTCCTCTGTCCCGGATATTTTTCATACCGATATTTTTCAAAAATATTATTTTAGGTCAAGCCTATATATTTTTGATATAACCTATATTATAAATTAAGACATTTGTGGAATATTTGTGAGGCAATTGTTTCAACTGTTTGATCAAAAATTATTCCCTACCAAACAAGAAAATGCCTAATGGCGTGTGGGCTGCCGTATTTATTTGTAAATTTTCTTTATTTCTAATATATTACTATAGCAATAGTAAAAGTTTAAATTCTTTTACCCCTTTGGTAATATTACCAAAGTATTTTAAGCAATTTACCACACCCCTGAAAGTTACTGTAATTTTCAGGAAAATTTCTCACTGTTTCAGATATTTTCCAAACACATTCTATAAAACCAAGTCTTGATACATTTCATACAGGTTTAATTATAAATTAAGGCACATAAACCTCATTTGTGGAATATTTGGGGGGCTAAACAAAATCCATTATCTCCCATTATCTCTTGCTAAATTCCGGTGACATTGGTAATATTTAATTCTTGATGATGACATATACTTAACATAACATAAGCTGGCATGATCATAGAATGTATCATACTAATACAATGCTAGTGTCTTTGAGTAGTTGTGAGTTCACGGTACACTGATTAATTGAATAAAGTATTTACCAAGCTATAAGACACAATTTTTTTACTCAAAAATGTGACCTAAATATCAGCCTGCATATGGACTGAGGGTATATTTATTTTTTTCCTAAATTCAAAACAGAATAATTGCAGTTAATCTTGTGGGCTGGGAAATACAGAACAAACCTATAAATTGTCTTTTTGTAATACTGAAGTCGAGCAGAATTATTGATGAAAAGAAAATTCATAGAAAAATGCAAAAGATTTCTTCCCATTCCCTTCATAACCATGTAATCATTTTTTCCAGCACACCTATAATGACTCTAGATTTTAAAAATGATTTCTTAACTAACTGTTGCACTGAAATATATGGTGGGTACATACAGTATAGCACAATAAAGAACATGTAAAACAATAAGATCTCTCACCACTGAATGAAATTATGAATGAGCAGTTTATACATTTAACATTAAAAATCCATCGAGGACCGGTTTGATTAATCTCAAATACATGATTTTTGACCTGTTCATAATTTATCACATGGCTTTAAGCCAAATATTTAATAGCTGCACATTAATTTACTGAAAGGAAGTGGAGTAACTACATAAATTTTGAATAGTTGATTTTATTATACATCATTTGACAGGGAATACCAAAAAATTCTTATGTAAGCTTTTCAAAATATTAATGACTTGTTCATGTTGAAGTATTTCATTTGGAGGTGCCACAACAGCCCTGGCCTAATACCACAACTGACCGAAGGAGCAACAGCATAGGGAACCAAGAGGATGATTGAGTATCCCAAGCTGAGCCGATCCCAACAATTCTCAATTTTAACGATTGAGTGGGAATGTGGATTTCCGTCATGACAGGCCATTACTCCACTCATTTATGTAAAATGTACAAATACCAGATGCAAGTACAAAAAAGTTTCATCTGAAATCAATTTTTAATTACTTCTAAATGATTAAAAATTGAGCAGTGGTTTGCAATGCCCATTAATTTGATCCACTGCAAGCGGAAATGTATAGGTTGGGTGACATACACCTTTGTACCATTAGGAATTCTAACCATTAACATTACAGTATCTGAGTGTTCAACTTACAAGCCCTTCATCTCATAACCATAGGCAAAAAAAAGCACAGCTGCCAAGAAATATTTCACTATAGATCAATGAAAAATGGACGGTAACAAATAATAAAATGGAAGTTGATTTAAACAAAAGTTTTCACTTGTTTATCCCTAAAACAGGGAAAACTTAATTTATAAAAAAATCCCTAACTCTCTATATAAAAACACTCCCTAACTTTTGTTGAGACTTAATGTCAATAAGAGGGTATAATGTTAATAAGATTCATATACACAATTAACAGGCACCACATAAAACAAAAGTCAGAATATAAAATATTTCTTATAAAAATGTAATCACATAATACTATGAAGATTTTCCCTACATGCTCAACCTCAACCAGCCAGCCTCTCCTCAACATTCATACAATGGACAAGCACTACAATAGATGCCAATGATCAACCCAACTCATCATGAAACCTAGTCACAAGAGGTTCTCCCATGTAGTACAACCAATTCGGCCAATGTTTGGGAATTCTTGAGCGTAATGGTTTGACAACCATCGTAAATATTCATTTTGGCAACTGGAACTCAACATAAATAGCCCAACCATTCTCCAACTAATTGCTGGATGTGTTACACCTGACGGACCAACAACTTCCTAGAGGCTTAACTTAAATAAAAATCAAGCTCCCACTGAAAACTTCTCAATCCTGACACGACAATTCAAGATTACCCACCTTACTCCCCAAACATGACACTGTTTCCAACTTTTGCCTGAAAGGTTAAAAACTAACCAAATCATTCCCCTAATCATGGCACAATTCCCCAACATTAGCCAAACAGTCTATGCTACGTGTGTAAGTGGGACATCCAGCATACACACGCACAATCATCCTTACACGTATTCAAACAAACATACTCGCAAATTCACTAACACCATGACTATGTGTGACAATGCCATTTTTTTATGAGATAATTCATTATTATGTACTTATCACACATACAGTAAGCAGAGGCATTGTGCATACAAGTGGCACTGCTCTTTGTGAGAGGCATTGCTTTAACATTGATTGAGGCACCAAATTAACCTGCTGTAATAACAGCAAAATTCTTAAATTATGTTCATACATATTTTTTTTAGTACGCTAAGAAATTTCAGTTCAGGCACTGCTATCAAGGGGAAACAGCATGGCCTACATATTACATTGAAAAACAAAGACACATTGCACGCTTAC
This sequence comes from Ceriagrion tenellum, assembly GCA_963169105.1. Classification (NCBI taxonomy): domain Eukaryota; kingdom Metazoa; phylum Arthropoda; class Insecta; order Odonata; family Coenagrionidae; genus Ceriagrion; species Ceriagrion tenellum. The sequence goes on along the minus strand of OY720644.1, from coordinate 46,241,561 downwards.
TAAAAACACGGCACCTACTATGATAAATGCAACTTGTACTCCTTCTCAGTAAAGTTCAGTTTGCAAAACACTGCACTTTCCTCATTTCACTGACCGAAGTGCAGTTCATAAACATTTCTTTATACATTAATGGAGGACATACAGGTATTTGAAATAGCTCCATAATTACAAAAAACCACTCATATTTTGCCATGTGCTGAAACTGCCTCACTCTTAGTACCGATTACCAAAAATAGTGTACATTGCCAAAGTCATTGGCAAAAAAATCACTGAGAGGCCAGAATAACACAAAGATGCGGAGGTAATTCCATTCTCTAGAGATGATGAAAACTGATTGCAAAGGAACAGCAAAAATTAATACAGTACATGCATTCCCTTAAGGTAAACCCTAGAGAGATTCCTTGGAATAAAAGGAATGGGATGAAAACCTCATGGGCTAAGAATGAAGGCAAGATTGAGGATGGCAGTGGTTCTTTGTCACTACAAAAACCAAAATTTTTACCTTAAATGCCACATTTTCCCATTTTCAAATGAGAACAGTCTTCTGTCTGGCTTTTCTTCCACTGTAGCAATATAAGCTGCGTGCGCCTCAAAAATCCTCCTTAAGGTCCAGTTTTTTTTCACATGTTTCATCGTGGAAAAAGCTACACAACTCCGAGTGAACAAAGTCTTGCTCCATAATAAGAGTACTCATTCTCAAATCCTAGATCCCTTAGGGTCCAAACGATAAGAACATGGAGAGATGAAAACAAGGAAGAGCTAAACTGATGGAACAGATGGATGATTTCCATCTAAGTACAAAAACACTCTTCGTGAACACATTGGCTTTCAACACTCACACATTTTGTTCTCTGGAACAAGAGATTGCACCTCTTGTGAGGGCATACATGAAGTGGCACTCACTTTTTTCCGCCGAGTTCTCACTGGAAATATGGTATTCTGGAGATGCACCTGAATTTGCTCCCAAAGATGCACTTGGGATGAGCATTAATTCATTACATTGTCACTCAGCACTCAAACTCCGAGGCAGTGATTGCATTCAGATCCTTCATCAGTCCTTCCAAGTTTGCCATTTCCTGATTTAATTCTTCTGTACTGTATGAAGGCTGTGGATTCAAAAATGCATTCTTCCATTAATATCATTACAGTATCCACATGTGTGCCACATTTTTTCTTAAATGTAAGCATAAATAAAGAAAGCATAAACTGACTTTTTAAGAAAAACCTATATTGTTCAATAAACCAAGTCACGGATATAGAGTTCAATAAACCAAGGATAAGCCAAATAGAAGAATTCTACTACCTTGGGACCATAATTAAAAAGAGACAACAGATGCACCTCAACAGTGAAAAGAAGGATATCTTTGGCAACGAAGGCATATGAAAGCAAAAAGTATCTGTGAGCAAACAAACGCATGAAATTGGACATCAGAAAATCTTCCGTGAAAAATTTATTTGGAGCACATTGTTATATGGATGTACAACTAGGACAATGGGAAAGATGGTTAAGTCTCAGTTGGAAGCCATGGAAATGTGGATTTGGAGAAGGATATCAAGAAGAAGACGGATACAAAAGAAAAGCAACATAGAAGTTCAGAGGGAAATAAAAGAGGAGAGGAATTCTCAAGATCTCAAGATTAAAACTTTTTCTGTCACTTTCTTTGACATCTTGAAAAGCTCTGTATGTTATTTACTTTTTGCTAATAACCATACCTGATGCTTACATTTCCTTGTTTAAAAAAAAAGTCGACTACCGCGTATTTTGAACTTGGTGAATTGTTTATCTGGCGAAATACACGACGCAACAACACACGAGAAAAAGTAATTAAATATCTTAAAGTTTCACACTCTTTAACTTATAAGTAATAAATAATTACTTATCATTTCATTTATGTTGAATAATATAACCAATAATAACTGGGAATACAAACTGTAAGTTGCGATAAATGTTATTAACGCCAACATATGCTATGTTATCTTGAAGTTTCGTTATAAAATTACGTTGTAACACCATTTATTGCGGTTCAATAAAGATAAAACCAAATGAACATACAATCTTGAATTGTAGAATTTATTAATAACTACCATTTAGAGCTCATCCTATTAGAAATACGGCAAAATAAACGTTAGGTTTACCCAATAACTCGCATTCGCTTGGCATCTTTTAAGGTATGTTGTTACGTTAAATAACTTTCCTCTCATGTTCAATCATTTGTATAAACCCAAAAACTTTGCACTACCTTTGAAATTGGAAATATTGCAAGGTGTACGCCCAAAATTTATCGTAATTGTCTAAATATGAGTTCTGCATTTATTTCTGCTGGTATTGATTAGGACCACTCTTTATTTGGACTAGTACAAGTGTTTGGTTAGTTATACCTAAATAACCCATCTGACTTGTGAAAGTGGTCACGTGACTACTTGTAACTTGTAAACTTGTAGCTCTGAGAAACAGCCCCCAGGTATTCTTTAAATTTCTTTTTCTGGGATTTGGCCACGTCTTTGTTTTTCTGACAATGTTGATTACAACAAAACCAACAAAGAATGACAACAACAACATGACAACAAAGAATGAGTCTCCGACCTGAAGACACCTTCAGGAGAGGAGGAGAAACATTGTCAGAAAAGTAACGGCGCAGCCAAATCCTGGAAGAAGAAATGGAAAGAATTACATATTTTAAGTTATGTGCAGTAACTGCTACATTAAAAATTTGATCATATCCATTTAGCTGCAGTTTCTGAACACACATCATTGCCTGAGATACCAGCCCACTGACAACTTAAGGATAAAAATCAACGAAACTCTTACTTGAAGCCTTGTTGTCTCATCCACTTGGTCCCAGGCAGTTGATGCAGCTGTTCCTGAAGCGACTGCTTGCCCTCTGGACCCCTTTGGTGTGGAAGTCGCAGCTGATGCAGTATTGGCTGAGGACGAAGCCATTACCAGGGGAGAATGAGGAGCTTTCTTATAAGGAGATGACGATGCTGATGATGATCCCTGACTTGGAAGCACTCCTGATGTTGGAGGGGGAGCTGGAGGTGGGGGTGGGGCTTGAACCTGTCCTCGCAAACCTGAAAAGGTGATTCAAGAATGAGCAGGGGAAGACAGATAGAATATGAAATGGGGAAGTATGCCGAAGTATGAAGTAGACTAGACACCTGATGGTCATGTACTCCCTTTGTCACACTAAACATAGCATTAGTCAAAGGATTAGAAATGATTTCAACAACTCAATTCTGAGAGTAATATTATGCGATACAAATATTCAACATTAAAAAAATATTCAAATGTCTTCCGTTATTACATGGTAATCCATGAAGCTCCAAAGGGAACAATGCTTATCCGCAAAACAATGAGGAAAACCAGTGACTTTTTATGGTATTCATTGTTCATTACACAGTAGTCACAGGGAACTATTAAGTTTACTTTTTTACGTTCAAAGCTTACCCTGGCGAAAAGGTCCAGTGATACAGGCAGTGAAAGCCTGTGACTTAGCCAGTGACTTTGCCAGTGATTCTTGATTTTCAAACCAAATCACTGGGTAGTCACTGGAAAGTCACTGTCAATGACATTTTTTTAAATATATTAAATGTTTGATTTGGAGTGCTTAACTATTCTATTTTTGATTAAAAGTATTAGTTTGACATTTGTAACTAAATATATCAATTGCATATTCATCACAGAGAAAATCACTGGGAACCTAGTGATAAACCCAGTGAGAGGAGTAATCCTAAGTCACTGGGTAGGAATCCAAAAATCACTGGGTATAGTGACTTGAAAAAGCTGGCCAGATTATCATGAAATACTATGCTATAACAGCTCTTAGACTATAAACAGTATATTTGTTTAGTCCGAAGTCATAACTATAAATTGAAATCATTGATTTGATGATTATTTAAGATTTAATCCATATATATTTGGTCTGGGGTAATCACTAGGTACCCAGTGATTGAGACTATAAACTATAAGATAAGATTTTTAAAAAGAAGAACCATGAAGCATCAATTGTTAAATATCAATAATTTGATGATCATATATGGGTTTAATCTATGTAGAATTGGTCACTGGGAAAATCTCAGGGCACCCAGTGATTGCCCAAGTGAGGAAAGTTAACCAATATCACTGGCTAAGAGTCCAAAAATCACTAGGTATAGTGACTTGAAATAATTGGTGATTTTATCATGAAATACTGTGCAATGACAGCTGTAAGACTTTAAATAGTACGTTTGTAAAGCATCCAGTCATAGCTATAAATATAAATGACTAATTTGATGATTATTTACGATTTATTCGATGAAGACTTGGTCACTGGGATAATAACCGGGTATCCAGTGATTGAACTATTATCAGTAAGGTAAAACTTTTTTTTAAATTTAAAGAGTAGAACCATGAAGCATCAATTGTTAACTATAAATTAAAATCAATGATGATTGATGATTATTTCTGGGTTTCATCTATGTAGAATTGATCTCTGGGAAAATCACTGGACACCCAGTGATACACCCAGTAAGGGAAGTTAGCCTTAATCACTGGCTAGGAGTCCAAGACTATTCGGCCGTTAGAAATACCGCAGAATGTCAGAGACTGGTGTGATCTTTGTCGCACATAAAACGCAGAGCATGAAAAATTGAATTGAAAGGAGTGGCAATGATATAAGAAAAATGTCAACAGGGAGTCCTCCTTACATTTCAATTAATGATGCAAATATCGATATTCATTTGTCCGTTTGGACAGCCAATCGGAAGTCCGCATGCTCGTCCTCTGCCATCTTCCTCCACTTTTTCTATTACCTTGAGAGAGAGAGAGAGCGGTCGCGTGCGGTGCTTACGATTTTCGGCCAGATACGATAACAAGTTTGCGACGGGAAGTTACAGAACATCATCCATAATGAAATTCTGACCTCTAAAGTGGAATTGTGGAAGAAAGATCCGGTGTACTTCTTTCCTACGAAGATGTTTACGGAGGACAGGAGTGAGGAGATGTTCTCAGTGCACATGTTACGATTGCTAGCTTTACAGTGATTTTGACGGTGATTTTCCAGTGACTGACAGTGACTTTCTGAGTGAATTGGGATTGGCGACATGCATCGTAACAGGTTCTCGATTTATCAAACTGGCTCAAAAATGACACATTTCAGCTACAACAGCCATGAAAACACACACCCTCGTTGAGATGAGGAATTGGCAAAGAGAAGCGTACTTTAAAATGAAATATTATACATTCAACTTATGTACTTCACAGCTGTGGAGTACATAAGAGTTTTTTCCTCCTCATTTCAGTTAAAAGTACGCTTCTCAGTTGCCAATTCCTCATCTCAACGAGGGTTTGTGTTTTCGTGGCTGTTGTAGCTGAAATGTGTGATTTTTGAGCCAGTTTGTTAAATCGAGAACCTGTTACGGTGTGCTAACACGATGCATGTCGCCAATCCTAATTCACTCGGAAAGTCACTGTCAGTCACTGGAAAATCACCGTCAAAAATCACTGTAAAGTCACTGGTAGAGTCACTTTTTAGCCACTGGTCATGTCACTTAGTCACTGGGAAAGTCACTGTCCCATTTCACTGGGAAAGTGCCTAAGTAGTCACTGTCAGTCACTGAAAAATCACTGTTTAAGTCACTGTAAAGTCACTGTCAGTCACTGAATAGTCACTGGCTATATCCCTGTCTGCATTACTGGATATTTTTGCCAAGGTAATCTTCTGAGAATAAGCTGTTGGGGCCAATATACCAGGTGGTACACTGGTACTGCTTGAGAACTGCAACTAACAATGTATTGTGGTTTAATTCATCATTTCAAAGCTTATTGCCTTATACTCGAATTGTTAGACTGATATATTGGGCCACTAACTATCAGTCAGATAAGCGCCAATAATTCTAGGCAGGAATTGTTCCTATTTTCTTGTTACTGGATGGGCCATTGAGAACAATAGCAAGAAATTTCTCAAACAAACAATATGAAAGGATTCCTTTGCTGTTCTCATCAGCTGCAACACTGCCAATGCCTTCTAATCTTCACACCCATTGCTAATCATGAGAATGTAGTGCTCAATATCTTGGACCTAATATCCTGGAACCAAACTGGTACAAACCCGCAACAATCCATTAAGAAGCTTTGCTTGAAGGAATGAAGTGTACTTCAGTAGACAAAATTTTATCAACCGGTATGATGAACATGTTACCACAAGAGAATTTTTGAGATAGTAGACAACTGCATTGCAACCTCCTTAGACTTCATAAATTTTCAATATAGAAAAATTTCTTTTAGATAACAGTTTATGCCAATTACTACCCATATATTATTTAGACGAATGCAAACAATGATGCTCTGGGAGCTAAAATCCAGCTCAGGTGAATTTTAACCCATGACATGGGTTGGCAGGCAAGGACTTTACAGTGCTGCCACCAAAGTCATTTTATCCTCACAGACAGTCACATGACCTTTCCGCCTAGTTAAGCCACATTTCAAGCACGTTAAAGCACTTACCAGCATGCTTAGGCTGTGGAGTGCTGGGTGCTGACTGCGGGGGAGGTGCAGGAACACTGAAACTTTTCAAAGGATGCCCTTGCAACCCTCTCTTGCCCATTGTACCACTGCCACCATCAACAGATGACATCATACCACTCATTCCAGGCCTGAAAAGAAATCACAGCTCACTTAAAATTGGACATAATAACTAATTATAACCACATTTGCCCAAGCTAACCTCAAAAAAAACTTTTCAGCAATTTTTTCAGAAAATATTGATTTCAGAGTAATTAGTTGACAAACTACGATAACCTCTTTTTGAAATTTCTACACAGATTTGTATTTTCTTTAAAATAACCTCACCCATCAATCATTTAATAAATCTAAGAGTATAACTTATAATAAAACCCATCTAAGAGTATAACTTTGATACCACCATTAATTAAGAACTCCTAGTCAGAGCAGTGGATAATTTCAACTGAGTGTTTCAAGTGATAATTTCAACTGATAGCAACAATAAAATTGCACTTGGGCATCTGCGAAAAGAAAAACTGCCTTCCAAAGGAAATCAACAAGAATGTGATAGAAATTCAGCATTTAATACCATTAAAAGCCAAGACATTCAGGAATTAGGTTTTTAGGATTACTTTTTCCATCAATTTATACACAGAGAAATAAAATGTTTGTTCATACTTTCCACGCTGTTCTACAGACATCAACCATAGTTTTGACAAAAATTTGTCATTATCAAGGTACCTTGATTACAGCATAATTTAGTTGATATCATGGTCAGTATCAATTTAACATTGTGGAAAATTGGTACATATAGTAACACTTGTGTAAAATTTTCAAAGACACCAATCAAATGAAAATGAAAACAAAGGATGCTCACCCATAATGAGAAGCTCCAGGTATTATTTGCATGGCTGGTGCCATCCCTGGAACTGAAGCACCTCCAGGATATGATGGTTGATTTGGGACAGGGCCAAGTACACTGTCATAGCCTCCCGCACCCTCAGGTGAATGAGAAGCTGTAAGTTTGATGAATAAAGATGAGCCATGGTTATAAATGAAAAAAAACTCATATCCTTTAACAGCTTCCATAATTTATTCATTAATCACCCATGAAATCTAAAAGCAATTAGCAAATATATTACATTATTAGCCAATGAAAGTCCCACTACAACTATAATTTTGTTCAATGGGCAAAGTTGGGTCTCAGCTTCTATACAAGTGATTATGTATGGGTGCTTACAATATTAGCTTTAATGGCTCATTAATATTTTCTAAAGCAATTCCATACATCACCAGAGAGTTACTAGGCAAATGTTGAATTTTAATGGCTGTTTCGTCAAATGCACAGCATCATTAATGGGAGTAATACCTTGTGCAACCTTAGCCAGAGATTACTGTATTAGAGAAACTCCAATCTCATCTACGCCAATAAAGTTGTATTTTATTAGAATTAGCTACAGTGTATTTCATACTATGCAGTCAAAGGTCAACTTGAGATAAGGAAATTCCTTACCTGCAGGATCAAGGGTGACGTGGGCACGGGCAATGGAATACTGAGTTCTAGGATACATGGGACGCACAGTAGGGCCTCCAACATCAGATGAACTTGGGACCATCCCAGGTCCGTGGTGATGATGATGATGGTGTTGTTGTGGTGCATGATGGCCGTGTTGTGTCGCTCCATTAGGTGCCCCAATTGGTGTGGCTGTCGCCACCGCTGAAAACATGAAAAGAGAATAAAAAGGATCATCACTAAAGTTAACTAAGGAAATTTTCTCATTGTGTACCCAGAATTTGGGATTTTAAGGATTACATTCCTAACTCAACGAAGTCCCTGCTTCAATAGTACACAGATTAAATAAAAAATGTCATGCTTTCCTAAAAAATAAAAGAAACTTAGTAGATTTCACAGATACAAACTTCTTCATAGAAGATATAAATAGGATTGTGTCCCCAGCATGTGGGGTCTTACAGATTACATTCTTAGCTCAATAAAGTTCCTGTTTCAATAATTACACGATAAATAATTGAGGCATGTTTTCCAGAAAAATAAAAGAAATAGTAGATTTTACAGATACAAACTTATTCACTGAAGATACAAATGGTTTTGTCAAGATTGATGTTACAAATTGTTTAGTCGACACCAAAAAGTATATTTATGAATTTGATTTTTGTTCCTCCTCTCCTCCAATTCCAATACCCAATTCTCTCCCTTCTTAATGGCTCGAGCCCTAATGGCCCAAGCAACATACCCTCGCGTTGGCTCATAGGAAAGCATCCTGGATATACATATCTACACAGGATTAAAAATAATATCCTGTAACATGGAATAGATGGATAATTTTAACTGCTCATTAATAGTAATAGAAAAATAAAAATATCTACCACTTCCTTTACTTCACGCAACATTGGATTTAGAAAAGTTGAAAAGCCTGATACTATTACATTTCAACAATAATATACCAAATTGATAGGTGTAGATTAGGTATAATCAATAACAACAGCAAACTCAAGCTTTTATTAGGTTAATTAATGAGATCAATGCACTAATAACATAAATTAATCTTAGAATAATAATCTAATCTTCCAAGACAATCAATGTTTAACAGTCTCTACCAGACATTGACTGTTAGCCATTTTAAATTCAAGAGGAAACAAATGAGAACTATTGATATCTTAACCCACATTCCAAAAAAACACTCTCTTAAGATAACTTAGTGATGAACCGAACTTAGTGATGAAACGAAGTTCATAAATTCACATAATAATAGCAAGAATTTATTGTACGATGAAACTTATGCCTAAATTCTCCATCTAAATGCACATCAAAGGTGAATTATACCCATCATTAATTATCAACTCAAATAACCTTTAAACTTACCCTGAACACTTTCACATTTTACTTTATTAATTAAGAATAGGATAAATATCTCTCATATACCTTTCAAACTCATTCAAACAGAATAGATCAAATCAGTAGATGAGAATCAATGGCGGCTTTTTGTAAATAGATCTGATTTGAATAACAAAATGAGTTAATTTAAATAAATTTATGCAGCAATATATAATTGGTATTTATAACCAAAATAATGTCCATTACTAATTATATTTTACAAATTATTTTATAACACATGAAAACAAAAACTTGACAGCTGGAGAAAAATGGACCATAAGAAGTTTATTAGAGAATGTTTTAAGATTGGTCCCTGATTGAGAGGTAGAAAAAGACAAATCTTTTCCCTATTTCTAAGAAAGAGCCTTTTGGCCCAAACTGTCACCAGTATGGTTTTCTTCTCTTCAAGATGAATGAAAAACCAAGTATGCTCCCAAAACTATTTAACAAGCACAAAGTGTCTGATCACACTGCAGGATGATCATGTATGAGGTGAACGGTCTAATACCATGAAAAATGATCAAATGATCCAAGGCCCAAACAGGACACAGGGATTGTTAGGGATACAAGACGATGAAGAAAGGAAGAAACGTTTGGAATGGTAGACAAAGTGCGTTTGGCTCAGTGAGAACTTGATGGAAGAGGTAGTTTCGAAGACCAAATGCAATGACCAAGCCTGATCTCTTAAATAAAATAACGGATCAGAGCCAAGTTTGTAATCATCATGAAAATTAATAACTTCCACTAGGTCCATAACGATGTAGCCATACAGTAGACCCCACTTCATGATGTTAATCCATTGCACAGGTCTGCTTATTATATGAATTCTATTCAAAATGATGAATGGCTTCCATCGAGAAACAGTCCTGAAGATAATAAAAAATGACAACCAGAGGAAACTGATGGCCCTTGAGAGGACCACCGAGGAGAGCCCAAAAGAAGAAAAAGGTATATGCTATCCCGCCGTACATCGCCAGAACCACAGAAAGAATCACGAGAGATCTTCGCAAATACAACGTCATGACGAGGTTCAAGTGTGTTACAAAAATGGCCGACATCCTCGTCAACTCCACAGACCACCTGGAAGACATATTTGGAGGAATATACCAAATTAAGTGTAGCTGTAGTAACTCCTACATCGGCCAGACCTCAAGAGCACTGAAATGCCAGCTCCAAGGGCATAAGAGGGCCTTGAAAAATGGACAACTCCGCCAGCCGGTGGTTGCAGACTAGCAGTGGAGTGAGCCAATGCATAGCAATGATTTTGACAGCACCATATTATTGAATAACGAAGCCTGCTATTTCCATAGAATCATACGGGAATCAATAGAGATAGTGAAAATGCCAAAAAATCTCAACCGAGAGGACGGCTACACCCTCGCCACTGCTTGGAAACGGCTCTTCAATAGTACGGACCAATCACGACACACCTCCACCCGAAGGCACAAAAATGGAATAACATAATATCAAATTCCCTCACATTAGTACACAAAATATACTACCTTTCCCCCATACTGGCTATTTACCGTGAGCCAATCTCAGTGACTTAATATTTGATCATATTTTCAAGCAATGGGAAGAGAACAACGATGCTCATTTTACCTCTGCTTACAACTTGGTGTCAGCAATTATGCATCTTTCTTTTGGTCTCATGTCATCATCTCTACATCCCTAGTACCTCAAAAATTTCTAAAGAAACCCATACATAGAGAGTAGCACTGCAAAGTTATTAAAAGTATTTACACTATATTAGGCACTGAGTTATGATAAGAACAGGTTAAGTACAGGCGAGAAGTATGACATAGACAACAGAAGAGGAATAGTTATTTGCGTATCAGTGTTGTTGCTAGCCTGTCTTCTGCTTTCAAAGATCTTCCTCCTCCTTACACTAAGCCAGCAGCATTGGTATCACTTTCCCAGTCAAGGACATTCCTAGGAGATTGAATAGTCCAATAACAATAGAGACAGTAGTAGGAGGGAGAATCTTCACTCAAAGCCATTTTCTCAGAATAGCTGACCTGATTCTTCATGAATGGAAGAATTAAGGGGGGTTGGTTTTTTAATATATGGACCTACAACCTTCCCATAGGCATTCACACATCAAGGACAAGAACACACACACAGTTAGGATTAACTTTGCATGGAAGACACTCAAAGACTGATCTTCACATGGAAGAAGGCACCAGCAATGCCAGATGGCAGAGTGAGGGAGATTCTCTCAGTATTTCTATACGAAGTCCTCAAGAGCGTGAATTTTGTTGCAAATTTAGAAAAGCCATAACATCACATCCCTATCATTCACCGAGAAATGTTACTGCATTATTCAACTCATCTCCTTGATGTGATGCATAATACTGCAACAGATGTACCCATTTAGGAATCCCTTCACTTCTTATGTAGGTAATCACTCTATGCAAGTTACTCAGGGCAGAAGTACTCACATTTTCTTGATTTCATAAAAATATGATGTCTCTACTAATGAAAGCCTTCTGATTGCAACACAGGAAATGTTGCATTATCTCATAGGGGCTTATCTGCAGTAGTGCAAAAATCAGTGCTCTATTGAATTCCTCTCAAGCAGATCTTCATTTATCGTAAAGTAACCAACCATAATGTGGGGGTCAACTGTACATTCTTTTTTCTAAATCTCTACCTGTTAAGAGTTCATTTTTCTGAGGACAGATGGCAAAAATATTAACATGTACATTTGCAAACTTCAATTAACACAGAATTAATCGAATGAGAATTGAAACAATGACAAAAAGCATGCTTTCATGCATCATTGAATGAATTTTCAGTCCAAAATGAGAAAGATAGGATACAAGTAGCACAATCAGAACTGGCAAGGCATTTAAAAATGAAAAAAAGGAAGGATATAGAGGAAACTTCAAAAATTAAAGAGAATCAGGGTGCAGAGAGAATGGTTGGAGAGCAACTCTCCACACTCACGTTCTCTTGGCTTCTGGGCATCCACAGGGAGAGCTATTGGCTTTGCTCGGATCACTCGTCTCGCAGTCGAGGTTTTCTCGTCACCCCCTAAGATGTTAGGAAAGCCAAAGGCGTGTGCAAAGTGATATAAAAACACATCAAAGCAGCCAAGCGTGCACTTATAGCAATAACAAAAGTTCAGAATCAGAGAAGGTAGAGAGTACAGCTTTTATTTTATCCTGGCCATTCCACAGTGAGCAGCTCAAAATCAAGGACAAATATAGAAACACAGGGAAGGAGATAGTAAATAGTTTGATATCAGCTCAGTCAGGAAACAATAAGCTCAGAAACAAAAACACAGGACTGAAAATTAAGAGGAACGAAAGCAAACCACCATGTACATGACCAGAGGTGGATGGTAACTAGACTTCAACATAAGTAATGAGAAAAAGAGTACTTGACAATCTCTTCTTCATCAATCATTCAAATGTTATGGATTGAAGAAGTTCAAGATAATCCACAACAAGATTTGTAGCAGACCAATGAAAGTGACTATTTGTTCCATGTTCAATATGCACAAGATATGCCAGTATAGAGGATGCACCATTTTTCCCTCAAAATATGCCTCAAATATAGGGTACAATTCCCTAGTAATCAAAATTATGAGGCGAAACCTCCATCAGCATAAAATTTTGATGGTCTATTAATATATTTATAGACAAAAATAAACATTCTACATCACTGTTATCAATGAAATTTCCTAGCCCATAACACACTTTTGTAAATCTGAAAATTGCTTATAGTGAACACTGATATCACTTGCACACAAAGCTAGCCTAAGGGTCCAATGAAAGTTCACACTTAAAATAGGTGAATTTTTTCTGCTTTCTCATACATTCTTAGTTATTTTCCAAAAAGGTGTTTGAAATCATCTCCATATATTTTATTTCTGGTATTTATTACAGGTTTTGCTGTTTTTCTGGATAAAATTGAAAAAGTATTCGCATTACCACAATGTGTTAGCGGCTTTGGAGACTCAACTGAGGGATATCAGAATTTAGTGCAAAAGGGTGTACGAAGTTTCAAACCCTGACCCCAGTAAAAATCGATCTAATGGTCGTATTTTGAATGTAATGACCTTTTTGCAATGAGGAGAAAACTACCTCTCTTTTCTTTCAACATTTGGCCAGCTAAATATCTATTTCCATATCTTAATGCAGGTTCATTTCACTTTTAAAATTTAACGGGTGCTTATAACCTATTAACTCTTTAATTAATCTTTAAAAGGGATCAGTGAAATTTTCTGTACATTTCCAGTGCTAAACCACTGCATGATGGAGCATCAAAAATGGTTTTGAGAAAATTTTGTGGCACACTAAAACAATTTTTTATGACAATTTCTATGCTGGACATATATTTCTCTGAAGCTCAAAACTTCATTTTTCAAAAGCAAAAAGAAATAATTTTGGTCTCCCAGTTGAATGAATGATAAAAACGACATGCATATTGATCTGCGGCACACACATTAGCATACATAATGCTCAGAAAGGTTATGAGGGCAGTATTGCATGTGCTCTGAGCAGCGATTTGTTACTGAAACTTGATGCAACTAATAGCTATAAAAACCTTCACTGATATTCATAATTTATGATATAATGAATGTTCATTCAAACAAACACACTTTGAAAGTACAACAGTGTCGAAATGATCTATTCTGATGTGAGATTTCAAATGAATTTATGACAGGTGATGAGGAGTTAACACTGAAGTTGCACATATGCTACCTGCACAACTGGATTCATATTCAATGGAATCTTATTTTGAAGGATTCAATTGAATCTCAAATCTTGACCACATCACTAAAAGAAAATAGTTTATTTGTATCCATGAGTCAACTCAAATGCCCTCAGTTCCTCTTTGAGAGCAGACAAAATGCTTGACCTCCACCCAATCACAGACCCTCATCCTCATTGGCTAGTGGAAAGGAACGTCTTTGCTAGTAAGAATTGGTGCAAGTTGGCCACCAATTTCTGTGAGCGAGCGAGCCTTTACTTTTGCCACTACACTTGTTAGGAAGTATATAAGCTTTGGAGCTGGAGAGCAAAGCATGACCGAAAACCTGGGCAAAATTTGATTCAATTTCACATGATGGGTTGATTGATTTGATTCCACAATAAAGTTTCAAATGATTCATGTTACAGAAATCTAAAGCAATAAATCTCAGTGGAATGGTATAGTGTATGCTCACACATACACTCAAATGATTGAGAAGTTTCAGGTGAAGGGTGAGAGGAACAAATGAAGAATTTCATTGCCAGGATATGAATGCATGCCTTATTTTTCAATGCATATCCTATTTTCTTTGAACTTGGACACTTTGAAATTCTCGGTTTGATCAGAGGTCAAAAAGCTTGTTCTAACTGATTCAAAACCTGGAGTAACTGGAATATTGATAATAGGGATGGACCGATTCCGATACCGATATAAAGTATCGGTCGATATTTATGGTATCGGTAGCATCGGTATCGGCAGTCAAGTCAGTGCTTTTCCGATATTTTCAAATTTCAGACTTTTACCGCCAATATGGCCAATCAAACGAGATGTCCACTTCTACCGCTAGAGTGCTCTGGTACCAAATGCCATCAGTAAGGTTATCTAATTGTAAGACAGAGACAGTTTCAGAGTGCGTTTCTTTCAAACACCAAAGTTATATTTTTTAAATTACATTAGATAATTAAAAATCAATTGGTAGGCAAATTAACTTACGACTACATGCTTTTGTTTTTACGATTAAGCAGTTTTTGCAATTTTCTCTTCCTTATATGGAATCGTGTGTCAAAGTAATGTCATTTACTTAAGCTACGCAATGCTGATTTCATGGTAGCGTGGGAATAATTTGATGAAATGTGATTATTTGCAATAACAGTCAAGGAAAAAAAGAGTCATGTCCGGTAAAAAACTTAAAACTAAAAATTATTAAAACTTTTTCAGTGAATTAAGTGTTTTGCCTGTTTAATAATGGTTGTTTCCAAAATCTGGTTTCTTAGTTGGCCGAGCCAGCTTAAAGTGCTTGTGGTGAAATGCTGAGTTTGTATTATAGCTAGAATGGAGTAGTATCGGTATCGGTAATGGTATCGGGGGGAGGAGAACTGATATCGGAATCGGTATCAGAAATTTCTGGTATCGGTCCATCCCTAATTGATAATCATAATTCAGTTTGAAGAATTATTCTAAAACATAATTTCCATTATATTGAAACTTAGATACTACCTATTCTTCCCATCCCCGTCAACTAGACATGAGCCATGGAGAAATCAATCATTGCATTAAGATAAAATCCACACAAGACTGCATTTTTCTCATGTCATTCAAACATGCAGAATGAAAACATTGATAAGCAGACAAACTTTGATGCGAGCAACTTTCTGATGGCTCTCAGGCGAAATGAAAATGCTGAAAGATTCAAAGATGTCCATCACAGAAATTAAGCGAGCCGCAAAATGAAAACAATGATGCACAACAAAGCTCATTCAGCAATTATATTTTTAACTTCCTGGGGACAAATTTTCCAAGTGCAAGCAAACTCACCCACATACGAGGAGACGTAACCCCTCTTGTCCAATGAACCCCCACCTCCAGGCCTGAATTTATCATCTGAATCGAAATCTTGTCCGGTGGATGAGTGGCGTGGGCCACTGGCAGGTGGTACCGTTTGGTGCTCCGATGGTGAAGCCGCAGTAGAGGACGAAGCAGATGCTGGTGTAGCAGCAGTCTGAGCCTGCGTCTTCTCGAGAGCTTTCAGTTCCATCTGGTCATGATGGATCCATAAGTCTGGAGGCTTGACGCTGCCTTTTCCACCCGGGCCACTTCCTGATCCACTACTTCCAGCCCCAATACCCGCTCCAATCTTTCCTTTGATTGTCCCCTTCATGTAACTGCAAGAAGGATAAGCATGCAACTCACATTCAATACAGATAATAGTAAAAAAAACAATATCTCACCTCATTTAAGTTGGTTGCAGCTATATGTTCAATTAGATGAGTAAATTACACATTAGATGAAAAAATTATATAAATTATGAAATCCATATATTATAAGGAAATAAGGAATAATACAATTTAGGTCATGTTAAGCCAAAATGCCTGGTTTAACACTAATTAAAATCCATCAGCAGTGAATGTTTTTTTTTTTTTTTTTACCGGTAACGAATCACATTCAATACAATGCAATATGCGTTCAATATGTTACAATTCAGTACAATATTTGCCATAAATTTAATTTGATACAATATATATTGCAATAATTTCCAGTTGGATGGGTTACAAAAGGATTTAAAACTACAGAATTAAAATTACAGCAGCTGTACAATTTTCTATTTTGCATTTTTGTACAAGTTTCAATTTAATTCTAAGAATGGAAGTTAAAAAAATTGCATACAAAAATTACAGCCCAATTAAAAATCTGTGTATATGTCCTTAGGTTTCCATGATAGACATAGGTACATATTATAAAGAGTAAGGGAATGGACAAGGAATTTCGGAGAACTGAACCGTCAGAAGTTCTCGATTTTTCACCCAATTCTCAGCATTTCCAGAAAATGGCATGAAGCCCAAATAAGAGGAGAGTAGAGATGGGTTTATTACCATAATTTTCCTTTGAGTTAAATTAGTCATAAATTAAGAGTAATTTCTTAAAATTACCACAATTTTCCACTTATTTTTATTTTTCAGTCAGTAATAGCTAAGGCATAAGTTAATAATAATTTAAGAAAACTAATAGCAATTGTAAGGGATTAATAACATTTAAGCCATTACTATTGCAAAAATTAATGCATTAGAATTGAAGAAAATGTATGAACAAAACCTGCAGGCCACATACAATTTGGCTCTTTTGTCATGGTAGGAGAAATTTTTGTTCAAACTACAGCCCAACAAATAGTCCAGAAATATAAATTGTAAAAATATTCCACAAATGAATTGTACGTACCTTAACTTACAATTAAGCCTAAATGAAATATATATAGACTTGGCTTAAATAATATGTTTGGAATATATCAGTATGAAAAATATCTGAAACTGAAAATTATTATGAAAAGGTGATTATTACTGAAAATTACAGTATTTTTCAGGGGTTGCAATCAGGGGTGATGAACTCCCTCAACAGCTATAGCACAAAGCCCCACCAAAATTCCTGACCCCCCTCCCCTCCTCCCCCTTCTCCCCCATTAAATTCGGTTATTCCTTCTGACTTTGACTTCCTTGCTTTAAATATGAATAATCAATAAATTTAAAGAAATTATCATCGAAAGGTATTATTACAAAAAAAAGAACAATTACAGGTTAGGGCAAAAATCTTTATTTTTATCCTCAAAATCCGATCCTACATCTTTTTATGCATAATATTTTATTTATTTCCTTCTTCCATGAATTTTTTTTTCCAAATTTGACCTCCCCTGCCCCAAAAATTATATTTATAATTCCTCAGATTATGTTTGTCACCCTTGTTGACTAGATTTTTTTTAAATTTATTTTTCCTCCTTTGTTATTAGAATCATTTTTCAAAATCCCCCCCACCCCAAAATTTCAATGGCACAACTTGAACCATGGAACTCCTGTGTAGGCACCCCTGGTTACAATAAATTACGAAAAATGCCACAGTTATCTTTGACAATGAACGTGGTGATTTTCAGGATGTCCCATCTCTAGAGGGGAGGGTGCGGGCTGGGTCCAAAGAAGGAAGCCAGACAACCAGTTGAATAGGCATGGTCTTTGATGTACACTTCATTTGTTAATGCGAATTTTTTCAAAGCTAGAGGCATAAGTATGCATTCACCATTTTTTGAATATGCAAGATGACAGAGAAATTTACTTACCCCTTTTTACTTCTGTCAGGACCATGAGAGTTACGATGTCGAAAACAGATTACGGTAATCACTATCACCAGGAAAACCACGAGTAATGATGTTATACCAACAGCTAAGTAGAGCATCATTGTACTGGATAGTCCCCCTCCTCTGCCATCTAATATTGGAATAATTTGGAAGAAATATAATTAAGCTGTCAGATCAAACCGTGATGAGCACTCAGGGCCAGTTGCACAATATCTGGTTACAGCCTTAGTTACCATTAAATTCACAAGTTTACATAAGAAAAGCTGTACTCTAGCCATAACTAGGGCAAAAGCCAAGCACTGTCCAACCGGACACTGTTGAGAGAAAACTTATGCTTTTAAAATGCCACAAAATATTTATATACGTGAAGGTATAAATAACCAAAAAAGTATTTGAAATGAGAACATTCACATAAAATATGCAAATATCCAATGCAATTAAACATTAAGAGAAGATATGCTGGTTGCAGCCAAGGGTTAAGCTAATTAAAGGTAAAAGTAATGAAATAAAATTTCTCCAAAGGAGCAAGAAAATTACCATACTTTCAGGCTTAAAAGGTGCGCTCTTCCAACTAAGAAATACATACACAGTAAATCACCTATCTAATATGATCAGTGACAAGGTCAGAATTAGCAAATTGACTGCTGGCAATGAGCCTTCAGTGATGCAACACTAGCAATCTGAATTCCAAAAAATTACTCTTGAAGTTTGCAACAATTTAACTGTACATCAAATGAAAAAAAATTTGATGACCAAATTTCACTCCATAACACAGCATTTCTGGAGTGTCTATAGCCGAAATATCACGAACCATTGACTATGAATAAAATAATAGGAAGGTTTAAAATATCCATGTTATATTCAGTCCAATACAGAATCTATCTCCAATTCAAGCTCCCGTCATGGCTACCAATATTACTGCCTAAAACCTGTCTTCTTCCTTAATATTAGTTTAAGACCCCCGAGACAGGGTAATTAATCCTTACCCTTAGCTGTGGTCCCACTCTCATGAACAGGCACTCCATTTCCTAAGGAACAAGGTAGGAAAAAAAATTGTCAGGCATCACATTCAACAACCAAGCATCGCATACAGTGGCAATCAAGTTAAAATAATATGTAATTAAGCAAAAAAAGCACCAGAGGTTAGGAAATTAAATCAACCATTCTTTAAGTATACACAAATAAACTTGACAATAAATCATATTCACTTCAAGTTCAGATTCAAAATAACCGAAACTAATCCTTTACTATAGGATTTAATTTTATTTAGATTGGTCAGATGTAAGGGGAGGTGAGATATAAGGGCAGTGGCATGGTTTCGGATAGGTCAGCACATTTCCGTAACTCATACACACTCACCTGTTGTCCATCTCATATAATAAGCAACAATATAGCAAGTCTAATGAATGTGAAAGGGCATGCATATAAAACATAACAAGATAAAGCTGAGTTTTACGGCTGACATATATTACAGCTTGCACACAAGTTTTTGGAGGCAATATGATATTAGCCAGGACATAATAAATAGCCACATAGCCAACTATAACTCAAAATAATTCAGATAGTACAGAGAAGGAGATGAAATATTTCCTCTTAAGTATTTTGGCCAATTTTAAATATTATACACAAGTGACTAAAGTAGTAGTTTTTGATAAAGAGAATGGGGAGAATAACTGTATGATGAGGGCAAATGGTGAAGTAATTGAACAAGTGGATGATTTCGTTTACTTAGGTAAGATGTATGCGAAAGATGGAAGAATAGATGAGGAGATAAAGAGACGTGCGAATGCTGGAAGGAAAGTGGTGGGTAGCATGTGGAGCACATCAAGGAATGAATGCTTGTCTAAGGAAGCGAAAATTGCCGTGTACAAAAGTGTACTTCTTCCCACTTTGCTATATGGTAGTGAAACATGGTATGTCAGGATAGACATAAGAGTAGACTAAACGCCGTGGGTATGAGTTATCTGAGGAGTATTAGCGGCAAAAGTAGGATGGATAGGGTCAGGAATTAGTGGGTCATGAATGAATGTGGGTTAAATGCTCCAGTACTGGACGTGTATGAAAGGAGTGTGCTTCGTTGGTTTGGCCATGTTGAGAGAATGGATGAGAGTCGAATAATGAAACAGATATATAAGAGCAGAATGAATGGGGTGAGAGGTAGAGGTAGGCCGAGAAAGTTGTGGTTGAATGTGGTAGAGGAAATTCTTAGGAGAAGGAATATTAGGCTTCTTAAAAACAGGAGGGCGTGTATGAAACAGTGTATGGGGGTAAATGAGGCTAAAGAGGTTTGCAAGGATAGGTCAGAATGGAGAAAATTATTGAAGCAGAGTTAGGTGTACAATTATGTATCAACGAGTGAAACATTTTGACTGTGCCTACCGCAGAAGGGAACGGCGTGATGGGTATGTATGTATACACAAGTGATTCTTAACAATTAATTTTTTCTGCAAGAGCTCTCATAGTTCTTCAAAACATAGCATACATCAGTCAAGGAAAGAAGGAAAACTTTGAAATGCATATCATTTTGCTACACACATTCAGAGTGAAGTGTCGCCCACTTGACGATACTAGCTTAAGGATTCCGGTCGGGAATATTAAAGAAAGGCTTTAGACTTGTACGAACTTGGTTACGAAAATATCGTGAGCTAATTGGTCAGCATTGCGAGGCACAGCCAATCAGATTTATTGGTAGAGAATTATAAACATTAATATTGGTAGAGAAATAACTTAATACATTACATCTCTCCCCCAAATTTAGAACACTGATAATTTGAAACCAACCAGAAAAGTGATCAACATTAGTAACAGACTAGAGAATGTACATAAAACAAATGGAACACATGCTAAACAGTGACTCAAACAATTAAGTAAATACTTTTATGTATGTATGAAACACAGACAAACAGATAATCATGTCACAAATGCCAAATGTATTAAAGATTAAGTTTCTCAACTGGTCTTCTTGGTCTATTCGACCTTCTTAGTGGAACAGGAGAGGTAGGTTTGTTTGCATCGTGAGCAGCTGACCGACTGCAATTAGATGCGGATATGTCTGAGTGTGGAGGGGTGAGTGAGTGACATTGGAGGTGTGGAGAACCAGTTCCAGTTACATGGTTCTCACCAACAGACACCGGAGGAGGAGGGGCAACAGGAAACTGATTGGTTTCCACAATCAGCTGATCATCTAATCTGTCATTTGCTTCATCCACAACAAGCTCTGAGTCAATAGCCACATTCTGGTTGATATGTCTTTTCCACACTAGACCTGAATTAATCTTAATCAGGTACGTTACATGGCTAATTTGCTTGATTACAACACCTCCAATCCACTTATTATTTGCTCTGTAGTCACTTACTAGGACACCCTGATTTACTTTCAAACACCTTGTTTTAGAACCCCTTGCATGATATTTTTGCTGGTCTTGACTTTGTTCAACAGCATTACTTACACAGGGGCGTAATAAATCTAACCTGGTTCTAAGGGACCTATTAGACATTAATTTAGCCGGTGTTTCATTCGTGGTTGCATGCACAGAATTACGATAGTCCAATAAAATCCTACTACATTTACATTATCCTTAAAAGCACTTTTTATTTTTTGTTTGGCATACTTAACGGAGTTTTCAGCTTGGCCATTGGACTGAGGGTTATAGGGTGCAGATGTTGTATGTTTAATACCATTAGCATCAAGAAATATTTTAAATTCAGCTGAAGGAAATGGAGGGCCATTATCAGTGTGGATTGAGACTGGCAATCCAAATCTCGCAAATAATGACCTTAATTGATTAATGGTGTGTTGAGCCGCAGTGGATGGGACTTCAAACACTTCCAACCATTTAGAATGGGCATCAATTACTATCAAGTACAACTTTCCTTTTAACGGTCCAAGAAAATCTAGGTGCAAACGTTCCCAAGGTCGGTTAGGGTACTGCCAAACATGTAATTCAGCTTTGGCAGGACTTTGTCGCTCTGAAAGACAGGATGAACAGCTATTCGCTAGGCGCTCAATGTCTAAATTAGGCCAATATACATAAGACCTTGCCACACTTTCCATTTTGACTATCCCCATGTGACTAATGTATAGCTCTCTTAAAATGTATTCCCTTAAACTTTCTGGAATAACAACTCGGTATCCCCACATGAGTACACCTTGCTCTATGGTGAGCTCATCCTTCCTTTGAAAGAATGCTGCTAGTTCCCTATCTTCCTCTGATAAAAAATTTGGCCAACCATACATTACATATCCATACACCTTTCTTAATAGTGCATCTTTTTGTGTTTCTTTTTTAACATGACCACAATTTAAGGGGATTGAACTTTCATTAATAAAATGCAAGTATGTTCCTAACCAATCTAAGTCATTATTTGTTACTGAATGTTTAACATTCAATGGTAATCTTGACAATGCATCGGCACTGTTGTCCTCTGATTTCACATATTTGACGTCAAAATTATAACCTGACAAAAATAAGGCATAGAGCGTTATAATCTACCCGCTGCAAACACTGGAATACCTTTCTTAGGGCCAAAAATACTTAATAATGGCTTATGATCACACTTAAGAGTAAAATGTCTACGGCACAATTATTGGTGATATTTCCTTACACCATATACAACTGCAGTTGCCTCTTTGTCTATTTGGGAATAGTTAAATTCAGCAGGAGACAATGTTCGAGAACTATAAGACACTGGCCTCTCAACTCCCTTTGAATCAATAATACTTAAGACACAACCTAGCCCTGTTGAACTTGCATCCACCGTCAATATGGCTGGAGCATTTGGATCATAATGGGCTAATACAGGTGCAGTTGTTAAGAGTTCCTTGACCCTCTTAAATGACTCTATGCATTGCTTGTCAAACACAAATGGAACATCCTTCCTCAAAAGTTTGTACATTGGACTCATTACACTGCTTAAATTTGGAACAAATTTACCATAATATTGTACTAACCCTGCAAAAGCTTTAACTTGAAGTGCATTCTGAGGAATAGGTGCATTTATGATGGCATGAACCTTCGATTGAGTTGGGTGTAAACCATCCTTGTCTTTAATGAACCCCAAATACTCTAGCTCCTTCACAAAAAATGTACATTTCTCCTTTTTGACTGTAAAGCCATTTGAAGAAAGGCGTTTACATACTTCCTTAATTCTATGAGGATGAGTTTCACTGTCTGGGGCAGAGATTAGGATATCATCTAAATATGATACAACACCAGGGATACCTTGCAGTGTTTGCTCAATCCTTTGCTGGAAAATACTCGGTCCACTACTGATACCAAAAGGCATCCGCTTATAGGCAAATAGTCCCTTATGAGTAGATATGGTGCACAGTTTTTGAGAAGCTTCGTCTAACCTAAGCTGCATATAAGCCTGGCTTAAATCAATTTTACTGCAGAATTCTCCATTTTGCAATTCACTGAACAGATCTTCAATTCGGGGCAGTAGAAAACGATCTACTTCTAAGTCCTTATTTAAACTGATTCGATAATCACCACAAATTCTGATAGAACCATCCCTCTTGATTACTGGAACTATAGGGGTAGCGTACTCACAACTATTGACAGAACACAAAATATCAAAATCTACTAACCGCTCAAGTTTGGCTTCAACTTTAGGCTTAAGTGAAAAAGGTAACGGTCTTGGTTTGACATACTTAGGAGTAGCATTTGGTTTCAGGACAAGTTAAACTGGATCACCAGTGTAACAACCCAGCTGATCATTAAACACATTAGGAAATTCCTGGTACAATTCCATTACAATATCATTGACAGATTTAGTATTTTTAATTTCACCCCTTTCTGATGAAACAGAATTCTCTTTCTTTGGAATAGCTACGGTGATTTGTAATTGCTGAATCCAGTCTCGCCCCATCAAAGGATTGGCTCCCCCTTGAATAACAAATAGATCCAAATGCCTAGAAATATTCTTATAATTAACTGATACATTGATTTTACCCATTGGTTTGAATTGATCATTTGTATACGACCTCAATATCAAATCTGTCAGTTGTAAAGGCAAGCGGTCTAAGTGCAAATTGTAAAAGTTTTCGTATATGACCGAAACACAAGCACCGCTGTCCACTTCAAAACACATTGGTTTATTTTTAACATTTAAATTAACTCTAATGGGATCTACTTTCATTCGATCGATAGCTATCACAGGTTCCTTAATGTTAAACATAGGACTCAAGTCAAAATCAAGATCATCACTTGTGTTACACTTATCGTTTACTTGACTTTCTTCAACATAATTTTGTCTATTCATACTACGCTTGAACTCCTTCCTCTGTGAACCAGACTGCTGATAATTATGCGTACCTTGACTATTCACGCAATTAGTACTGGAAGCAGACTAAATTTTATTTTTGGACTTACACACTTTCTCTAAATGACCAATTTTACGACAAAAATTACAGCTATAATTTCTAAATCTGCACACTTCGGTCATGTGACCCACTTTACCACAGCAGAAACATTTTACATCACTTGACACTCCCCCTTCCCTTCCGACGTGGTGAGGGCCTTGTGGCTGGCTCCTGTGCTGCATTGACTGGTTGTAGCCCTTGTTGATGCTGTGCAGACGCCCTGTTCCGCCACCGCCGGCACCGCTCTGTGTCGTCAAGGTCGCCATATTTCTGTCTGCGGTCTCCATAGTTGTAGCGATCTGTACTGCCTTCTCATGCATCGAGTTTGGCTCCCCCAATAAACATTTCTTTATGGCTTCATTTTTTAACCTACTGACCATTCTGTCCCTTAAATAGTCCGGCAATTTGTCCTGGAACTCGAATGATAGTTGCTTCAGTTGAACGATGTACTGTGCCACAGTCTCATGTTCATGCTGGTTGCGGAGGCTGAATTTATACCTTTCGGCGATGAAGGAAGGTTTCAGGGATAAATGTTCTCCCACTAATTTCACTATAACATCGCAAGTCTTTGTTCCTGGTTTGTCTGGCGAGCATAGATTTTTCAATAAATTATAAGTTTTTATGCCAACCAAAGTCAATAGCGTACATACTTTCTTATCATTTTTAATTCCATTGCAATCACAAAACAGCTCAAAACGTTCAATATATGTTGCCCAAGTTTCTTCCGAATTCTCAAATTGTCCGGTACTTCCTAAAAATCCAGCCATCACGTTTTTCTGGTTTTATCCTCGTCGCCACTGAAGTGTTGCCCACTTGACGATAGCTTAGGGATTCCGGTCGGGAATATTAATGAAAGGCTTTAGACTTGTTGGATTTGGCTGCGACCCGAAATGAGTCCTTATAAAATGGTGCAAATACCCTAACTATCTCTCTGGAGTTAGCGTCCCTTTTCATGACCATCTTAACTGCGCGGTTGGTACAACAGACTCAACAATCCCCGACAATGCATGATTTAAACACACTTGGTTACAAAAATACCGCGAGCTAAGTGGTCAGCATTGCGAGGCACAGCCAATCAGATTTATTGGTAGAGAATTATGACTTAATACATTACACAGAGTAAATAAAAAACTGTATGATAACTGAACTTGATACATAAGTGACATTTAGATGGTCACCTATTCCACAATTCTTCACAGTGGAAATATTTATGATCAGGACTAAAATTTAACATATGAACACAAAAGGTTACATCAGCTAGCTTCTTGCATAGCAAAATAAGATCTTATTGATCATGCAGTCCTGCAGAAACTAGCAATTCACCAACCACTGTCCATTAAATTAACGTAAACATAAATTAACTCCAACATAAACATGCAATCACATGTATATTTTTTACGAACTGAGATTTTTATAGTAAATGTAGATAGAAAACATGAGTATCTGATTTCTCTAACCTTCAGCAGTTGTGAATGATACAATTGAAGACATAGGTCCATAACCCTTGTGATTTCGTGCTTGTATCTTGAAATTATATGTAGTGGCAGGAGTAAGTCCCTTTATTACGGTCGTCATTCTGTCTCCTACAACTCCCTCAACAACCCAATCACGATCTCTCTGACTGCTGTCAGTGGTGTAGAATACCACATATCCTGAAAAAGAACCAAAAGTATATATTAACTTTAATTATGAAACACTAAAGCAAATAATGCAAGTAATGAAAGTAGGAGCAGATTAGCAAGACAGGAGACTCATCAGGATTTTTTATAAGGTCCAAAAGGCACAGGTAAGGATGGGGGATGCCAAATCAGGATGGATAGTTACTGAAGGAGGGATAAGGTAGGGCTGTTGGTTACTGATTTTACATTTTAACATTTCTTCTGAGGAAATGGTAAGAGAGGCATTGGAAGGAGCATGGGAAAAAAAGTGGGAAATGAGCGTGGAAAACATGCCTCTCGCTAAAGATTTATTACATCAACACCAGGAGAGGAGAAGAGGAAGCGCAAGTTAAAAAGATTTATTACACATTAAGAACATTAAAACACTATCCAAAATTAAACTTTCATATTATTTTTACCTGTAATCTGCCCATTAGGCTGTTTTGGTGGCTGCCAGTTCAAGTTGACTACACTCGGTTGCCCTTCCACGGGAACGATGGTTAAATCACGTGGGGGAGAGGATGGTGCAGCTTCTTGAGTAGTGTTCAGAACCACCATACTCCAAGGACTTTCTCTCCTTGCCTGTAAAAAGTTTCGAAGCATTACAAGTTTTTTCATAGTTTGACTTCAAGCTAGTTTTCAAGAGAAAGGGCACAATAATTAGACCAAAAGTTAAGGATTACATTACACATACTCAATGCAAAACGACAGCTCAATGGCACATGCATAGAAGTCCCAAAGAAAAAGTGGAAGATACTATATTCGACGGTATTCAGTGAGATATGGTAGAACATCATTGTGAATTTTAAAAGAAAAAAATTTTTTTGTCTACTCATTTATTTATTTGTACAATATGCTTTAACGCCTAAAGCATGAAAACACATGGTGCCAATAAATAACTAAGTGGACAACACAAAGTTTTTTTCTTTTAAAATTGAAGATACTTTTCTTGATAACTCACAATCAACATCTATGTAAACACAAAAGTTAACTTATAGAAGACAGAAAATGGAAATAAAACTTGGATTATTCATAAAATATTCAGAGCTTGGAAAAATTCAACAAATGATAGGCATGTTGAAGGTGCTTACCTTGACAAGTTTTACGGTGAATTCATACTGAGTGTTTGGCTTGAGGTCATCCAACATACAATTGAGATCTGTGGCATTAAAGTACCTGTATCTTGGACTGGGTGAGTGATGAGATGAAGTGTATCGAACTACATAGTGACGATTGTCAGTCACCTAAATGATGGTATCAAAGAGAAAATAACATTAGTCTTGAACATCAAAATCACAACACAATAAATGCATAAAAGTTATCATAAGGGAATAGTGGGAAACTTCCAAATAGAGGGTTTAGCTTCAATGACTACCGTGCCCGTGGACTTTAAGAGAGGCTACATTATGAATAGTGAAAAAAAACCTTTGTTATACTCTACCAATTTATGTCACCAAGTTATGTCCAAAATAAATCGGTTGAATAAAGTTTTCTTTTTCATTATTCATAATGAACTTCCATAAAGTTGAGTCTGAAAACATTGAGATCAGGCTACAGTATCTTAACAGTACATAAAAATTGCCAACATTCTTATTCTTGATGTTTCAAAATCTAATCAATTATAATCATAAAACAAATAAAACCAGAATAAAATGATCTGGTCATAATTTCCTGAACATAATATCATATGCTGGTAATAGAGTATCCACTATTATGTTAACTGGATCTCACTTGATAGACTTAAAGATTTAAAAAATATGACAATTTGCTGAAAATGCATTTGGGATCGGCAAAGCAAAGAGTTAACTTTTCAAAAAGTTGAGTTGATTGCTAAGGTTGGCCAAGAAAAGCTTTCATTAGCCAGGCAGCCCTCTCAATAAAGCAAGAAGGAAATTTTCATTCAGTGATCATGAATGATGTAGACACTGAAAACAAGTTAAAGATACTGCCCATCCATATCAGGGGAAAAAACACATACTTTTTAATAACTTTTTATTTAGTACAACTTTTTTCCACAACTTTTTACTCAGTATAGCTGATTTGTGAAACCATAAATGCCAAAAGTCAGCAAAATGCATCATACCAAATATAATTATGAGGAAAAGTACAAGTGTTTCCTCTCTTAGCATGGGCACTGAAGTAAGTATTTACATGAAGTGAAGCTAGAAGTTGTAGAGTGATTTAGAGCTTTTATTTATGTATTTACACCTTTTGTCATGAAATGCCAAATGTACCACAAATTAGGTCACAAAACAAATTATGCATCACAAATTTCAGAATTAATATCAGATATCAATGTAAAATATAGATGCAAAATCACAGTTTGAACAAATATTATCTATATACACACCAGAATCATAGCTATCACTGACAATAATTGAAAGCCACTGGCACTACGCCTCCCAAACAGAGGCAAACGAAGTTCACCCTAACTGAGGAAATTTTTAAACAAGTAATGAAATTAATTTCATCAATTATCATACCTGACTTTTTGGTAAAGATGAGTCAGTCCAATACAAGACAACAGTTGAGGCTGAAAGAATGATAGCACGCAGGCCCACAGGCGGCACTAGGGGCTGGCTCTGCGGTTCTTGAATAGCAGGCTCTCGTGTCCTCACAGTCTCATATACGGGACGTCCATCTCCCATCTCATTGTATGCTCGCAGACTAATAACATACTCTGAGTTGGCCTCTGAAATAATGCAACATTGGCATCAGTTATCTACTGTAGCTACTCCAACAGCTATAGATAAATATTGATGTTCTTACAGATTTATTTGGTAAATAACAATTTGATTAAATGCGAGCTCAAACTATTTTAGACCTTCAGCAAAGGTGGATTTAGTTTTGATGTGACAGAAACCATTTCGGTAGTCAAAATTTTTTTGAACCCAGCCATTGTTTGGTTACAGAAGACTTCTAGGGAGACATCAACTTCTTCAGACACAAAAATTGAAAAAGAACTTAGTCTAAATACTTTATTTACTGTTTCAGTGCTTACAAAGGACGTTTCATAAAACTAAAAATCATTTTCACAACTTTCCCAGAATTCCCGGTTGTTTTTTTGTGGCTAAGGGATGAACTGGATAGGGTTAGTATTGGTTTGGTAAGAAATGTCCCTTTTGGAATAATAGTTACACGTTTCTCCATAAAATATATTAGAAGGCATTTCCCTTATCATCAGAATTAAACAGGTTGAAATTGTTTCGTTCTTCAGTAACTTTCATCTACCATCCAAACCTGAGCTGAAAGTGCTGATTGGCACAGACGCACAACTGCTGCTCTGATATTCTTCAGTGAGAAAATTAGAGAAACACACTCTTTCTGTAGTACTACAGGTAGTACAGGATCTAGTTCAGAAATATAGGCTATGTTGAGCTCAGTGGCTAAAAAATCTTCATAAAACAATGAGGAAACTAAAGCCTTCATTCCATTTTGAAATAGCAACTTAACATTGGCCATTAAAAGTACTCTGACAGTTTCAGACAATGAAATACTCACAGTAAAAACTATAGTTCAACTTTCAAATTTCTCCAAAGAAAAACAACAAAATGAAAAATTGGCCGTCAGATTCTGTAATCCAAGATATGCTTCCTACTTCTTTATCCCAAGATGGTGCCAAGAAAAGATATGAACATTGCTTCCCTCCACTGAGTTTAAAAAAATGACTAAAATCAGGGCCAAGAGTGATGACCTATGAATTCAGTCACTGTTAAAGATGGCTTTCACCCTTCAAACAGCAAATTCAGACATTTCATTGGTGAATCAAGATAACCCCAAACTCCATACACATACCGTCTCATTAGTAGAAATATAGGCTAAGTTAGACTCACCTAGGGGCTGCAACAACTTACTTACCTAATGATTCGATAGTGTAAGTTCTCTGCTTTCCATCTAACAGTTGTGTATAAACATCTGGTATGCCCTTGCCCCATCCAATAGTGTAGCCTCTCACCATTATGCTGGGGTTTCGAGGGGGGTTCCATGTCACCAAAATGGAGTTGGCCATAGGTCGTGCTGTTGAAAAGAAAGAGGTTATGAAAAGACATGATTTAGAGCCAAGAAAATATCTTGAAAAAACAGCTGAAATGAATTAGTGCAAAAATGATATAATTTACATAGAAACCTCAATTGAACAAGATCTAACACAGCCTAAAATCATTTATGAGAGTACAAATACAGAGCAGGCAGGTAAGATTTTTAATATAGAAGAGATTTGCAAAGAATGATAAAATCAAGGATAAATGGGGCCAATGAGTGAATCGCTAAATATTGCAGTACTAGGAAAAAGAAAGAAAGCATGAAGCAATAACTGATAGGGAGGAGGCAGAATAAATGGCTGATGCAGTATATAGAGCAAGGAATAATGAAGATTAGCTTTTAACCATAGTAAACCAATGCACAATACAACATTGAGTTCATTGAGATTGTAGTGGCTGATAAAATTATACCATATGAAACAAATTATGAGGAATAAAAATATGTCATTCCTCAACCTCAATCCTTGTATTCAGCAAGAAAATTTGCAATTATTCATTTAGCCCTATTGTGTAAATATTAATTTTACAATTGTCAGTTCTTAGCCTCAGATTTTTCCATTCTTCATTTTGATAGGAAAGGCACCCATTTTAATGAGAATACCATTTGAAAATAAGAAATCTGTTCTTCAGACAATCACTTCAGCTCCGTAGATCACCTAAAACACGTCAGGCTTACCACATAATAAAGTAATTCCACAAAAGATTAAAAGCTATAAACTTGGTATGCCATTTTCAGAGCATTGGCTTAATAAGCTTATGATGGGACCACAGAGGATGGGACAATCAGCTGTGGCTGCTGACAATGTCAACCATCACTTTTAAGCTGAAGCACACAACATTTTTTCACACCGATTTATAAGCATTGTTGATTTGTATACCTTATGATCTCTCTCAATGACAGACGAGGTTTTTTTGGCCTGATTTCAGTTAATCTGCAAAATTATTAGGAAAAATTAAATTCACCTTTCAGAGAGCTTGGAGGATCAGGCACCTGGATCTCCTCGCGATCATTTTCATATGTCTCCGCAGATATCCATTCAGTAGACGGCCCAGTCCCATTAACAGTCAATGCCCACATGCGTATCTGAAATAATTAGATTGGCACATTCATTAAATTTTAAATCCAATAAGTCACAAAAATGATTCCATTAAAATCCATCCCACAGAGATTTGAATGAAATTTCATCTTAGTAAAATTAAGTGACACCTACTTCCAAAAATGTTCTAGAAAACCAATAAGTGACCACTCCAATCGTGGTCTATGATGTAGAAGACATCAGATTATTTAAAAAATTGATAAAAAACGCCCAAAATCAAAATTTCACCATCCCATTCGGTGAATCGAGGTAAACGTCTATCTAAAAAAAATGAAGTCTCTTGAAACTGCTATTACAAGGGCAAATGCCCAAAATTCCTCATAGGGTTTAAACGGGTGAACAAACCGAAGCTTTTAGGCTTTGAGGCCTCACTTTGAAGCATGATGCAGATGACATTATTTAAAAAAATAAAAAATAAATAAAAAAAGGAGAATAGAGAACTGGAATCATATGGGAAAGGATTGTGAGAAGAAAACTTATATTAGGCAACTCGGAAGAATATCAGGGACAAAGAGTAAATCCAGAGAATATCAATAACATCAGTAGAATCCAAAAATGTTGCTCATTACAAAATGAACTTAAATACATATGGGCCAAACTTTCTGCCTAATAAGATGTACTGTCACATATAAATCACTCAGATTATGGCAACAGATTGTGAGTACTTTGACCTACTTCAAACACCACTCAAGGTTATATAATTAATTTTCTGGCTTAACTTGATGGAATAACATTGCGAAGATTTTAAATGAATTCACTTTGTAATACTCCACAAGGTATTTATTACTCCGACCTAGGTTTCGACTTATGCTAAGTCATTACCCTTGATAATGACTTAACATAAGTCAAAACCTAGGTCAGAGTAATAAATACCTTGTGGAGTATTACACAGTAAATTCATTTAAAATCACCACTCAAGGTGATTGACAGTGATTTTTTGGCAAAAGATGTCTTGAAAGGTTGAAAAATGGAGCATAATGCATCAAATATCACAGAGTTACACTCTAAGAAAGTGTCATTTGAACATCGGCAACAAAGAAGAGCAGGTGCTTGCAGTAACCTTGTGAAAGCAAGCCACAACCCAAGTACCAACAATAATAGAATTCAAAGAAGTAAAGATAATGCAAAGAGTAATATCCCACTTCATTCTCATTGTCCCGTTAGGGTCAGTAAAGATCACCTACTTTTTTTAAGGATACATGATTCAGTACATACAGCTTTACAACAAAAAATCCTTGTAATTGATATAATATCCAATACTTGTGTTTATAATGCAATATGATGGGTAATAATTGGGGATAAGGAATGAATATATTCAGTTAATGTACTGTTTCACAGAAGGAAATTTTGTATTGTAGTTGAACCTATCAAATTGAACCACTTCCTGGAGTGGATCCTTTGCTGTTTGTCATAGCATCAAATTATGCCTTCACTAATAACTACCAATTAACTAACCTGATACTCAGATGATTTTTCTAACCCAGTGAGCACATACAAGCGCTGGTCTCCAGCAGTGGTAACAGTTTCACCACGCCTTTTGGCCTTGCGTCTGTAACGGATCTTGTATCCCGTAATAACGCCATTTTGTCCTTCCAATGATGGTGGCTCCCAGCGTACAATTATGCTCTTAAAATGCAAATACAAGCAAAGTATAAGAACTAATCTTAGAAAGGAAGAGATAGATCATGCATCCTTAACTGTTTAACTCCTTATATACATTTGAGAGAATACATTCGTATCTATTTTGAAGAGAATCTCTAAAAAGCTAGAAATGAAAGACCAAAAGCAGAAGAAAGGATTCTGATATCATTTTCAATTTTTTTCGATAAATTAAGTGGCTATGACATTAATTTCATACAAATTTACAGAGTTAAAGAAAAAAAATCCCTCATTGTTTTTTTTTCTTTAAGAACTTAATAATGCCACTTCCAATTATTTACATATTTACTGCAATTGTGTCTGTCAAAAAGAACTTAAATGTTATTGTAACTAATGCTCATGTACATAATCATTGTACCCATAATGTAAGTAATATTCATGTCCCCTTTCCTTGCACTTATTGTACTCATCTTAGGCCCCGTTACGTGGGCCTTACTTTGTACAACACAGAGCTCACCTGTCTTAAAAATATTATGTGCCTTACAGCATTTAACCTTTACCATCCTGAGTTTTTCCGTAGTCGTAAGCCTTGCTGGCCGGGGTTTTTTAAATGACCAGTGTTTTTTAAATGTCCCTCAATGTGCCAAACGAACACGCTCGGCAGTCTAGGGACACAATTTTTGTGCCGGAGAGACACGCTCGGAAGATAAAGGTTAAATGTAAGTTGAGATGTTTTTTCTAGATCATATGTTCTACAGCATCAATGACTATCTCTCTCATTTTTAATATAATTTTATCCCTGAGGTGTCCTATACAAAATGCATATTTTTTGTACTCTTGTCATTAGACAAATAAACATAAATAAATAATACCACTCAAAAATAAATAAAATGTTTTTACCATTAAATCCAAACATAATATTTTCTTTTCTAATGAAATGATCATGGGTGCATATGCGAGGGCAACATGGCACAAGTTGCGCCATTGAAATTTGGGGAGAGAGGTTGATTTTGAAAAATTATTTTAATAAAAAAGGGGGAAAGATAAATAAAATAAAATTTAAAAATCTGGACGACGAGAGTGACAAACTTAATCTGTGGCACTCTAAATATTATTTCTAAGGTGAGGGGGGAGAGGGGGGGCTGAGATTTGGAAAAAGTTTTTCATGAAAAAAGGATTTAAATAAAATATTATGCATAGAAAGACATAGGATTGGATTTTTAGGGTAAAAAAAGAGATTTTTCTTCTAACTTGTAATCCTTTTCTTTTTTATTTTCAACCTTTTAATGATATTATTACTTAAATTTAATTATCATTCAAATTTAAAACAAGGAAGCTGGAAGGAATAACCAAATTTTAGGGGGAAAATAGGAATTTGGGGGGGTTTTGCACCACAGTTTTTGAGGGGGATCGCCACCCCTGGAACTGAATCCACCCAAATTCATAGAAAAAAAAATTGAGAAGAAAAGACAGTAAAGGTTCATAAACAATCAGTACCGTGGATGACACAGTCTCAACAGTCACATTCTGCGGTGCCTCCGATGGTAAGTCCGATAACGTTCGAGCCTTTGCTTCTTCAGATGCAGCTCCAGGCCCTTCAGGACTCACAGCAGCAACCCAAATAATATACTCCCAATACTTTTTCAAATTTCGGAGTTCATATTTGTGCTCTGAAGTTAACACACGATGCTCGTCACGAGAACCCTCCTGAAAGAAATAGATGGAAAATGTTCAGTCAGACTGGTAAACAAAGCAAATACAGTTAGAAAAAATAGGCACTTTAAGTGATGAATAGAAAATTTCAGGGATCAGAAAGCTCTCATGCCACTTGACTCTTTCATTAATATAAGGACCAAGGAAAGTTAAGAAGTCGTAATACAAGTTAATAATTGGTCCTTTGGTTGGAATAATTAGGGAGGCAAATATGCATCCTACAACTGAAGATTTTTTCATTTCTCACTAGAAAGTTTTAATAATAAATTGACGAGATCATTATGAAAAACCTACTGTTATTGCAATTTTATAGCTTTTGATATTTTTCAATTGATTTTTTATGCATAAATAATATTAATGTACTATAATTGTTATTTAAAAGTTTGCATTATTAGGTAGCTGCCCTTATTCTGAATTAAATGAATAAATGTAGCGACAGAGATCAAGTCCAACCTTGGGCAATAAAATTCATTATGGAGCATGGATAATTTCAAGTGATTAGTTTTTATAATAGATTTTTTATCATGGATAAATTCAAGTGTCTAATTGTTCTAAAACCAACTAAAGCTGTTTAACCAAAAATTAAAGTAAAATCAATAGTTTTGAACTATTAAGATAAAAGGCTATCAGAACTAAAAATATTTTTTTCTAAAACAGTCAAGCCACCAAATAATTGTTTTTTGGACCACTTGGTATGAATCTACATAGAAAAGCATATTTCCATTATGATTGAGATTTGACCAATTACATGTGATGCATGGAACAACAGTTGAAAATGATCAAATGAAACCCACCTGTACAATTCAAAGATCAGTTCTCAAGGATTCACTGTATAATACCATCCATTTTCAGACAAATAATACTTAGATTTTATATGAGTTCCAAATATTTGTGCTTCTGTCCATAAAAAGATGAATGTAATAATTCATTCTTCAGAAATGCTATATAGTTATTGTCTTTTGAACATTTTAAATATAGAAATAACTAAAATATTATTTATTTATTAGCAACAGCATGAAATTTAACAATTGAAAACAAAGGCTGAATCAAATAACCAAATGGCAGCATGGAGTGCCTTGCAGGCCACACTTGATAATTGTTCGTTTGCTAGTATCCCTGTGTATCATAGAGGAAAGGTTAAAGAAAAATAACATATATATATGTACCCATCTCAAAAATGCATAATTAGGCTCTAATTTCACATCACTGTTGAAATCAATGAAACCTACCCAGACAAATGACAAGATGGCTTTTGATTTCATGACACTACAGAGGTAAAAATAGTACAATATATAAAAGTAGAATGGACATCAAGCAGAGATAAGACCAAGCTATGAAGGAGTTCATAGGAAAAAAAAACTGCTGTGCTCAAAGATAGAACTACAAACCAGGAAACAGTATGTGAAACATTCGTATGGATAATATCACTCTATGGATTGAAAGCTTGGACCATTGGAAAAGCTGACCAGAAAAGACTAGAAGCCATTGAAACCTGGTGCAGGAGGAGGATGCTGAAGATAAATAGACAATATGGAACACCATAGAGAAAATAAGACTCAGAAGGATTTGACACACCCTGACACATAATGAGTTTGTGAAGAACATAGTTGAAGGCAAAATAGAGGGATAAATCCCCAGAGCAAGACCCAGGAATAAGTTCATGGACCGAATAAGGAGGAAAGTAGTACATGGGAAGATACACCAGGAAGTAAGGGAACTAGTATTAGATACGGAAAGGTGGAGGGCTGCAGTCAACCAATCGTAGGATTGAACAACCAATGATTATGATGATGAATACAGAGGTAACTGAATGGCTTTACATATATGCCTCATACTTTCATCACTAACTACACTTCATACATATAGGCAAAGTCACATGTCGAGGAATAAAAGTGAGCAATAGAAGATAAAAAGCCACATTATAGATAGCCATAAACAGATGGCCAAACATTAATCAAGACTCACCTCAGAGTAATACAGCTCATATTGATGAGGTTTAGGGGCGGGTGGAGACGTTGGCTGCTCCCACTGGACAAGAAGGGATGTGGGTGATGTAGGTACGACACGTAGGTTGGCAGGAGGCCCAGGCACGTGAGCTTCCGTCTGCGTCCTCACCTTGAGAGGGGAAGATGGTGCCCCAGCACCGTGCCGGTTGTGTGCCACCACCCTGAACCAGTACTCTCGGCCAGGTACCAGTCCAGGTACATTGACTTCCTCAAGGCGGGAGCGAGATGTGTTCACAACTCGCTCTCTATTTCACAAACAAATATTAAGTGAGAAGAGCAATTATTAAAAATGAGCACATGAATATTTGAACACTGTACCAAGTTTCCTACAAAACCCCCAAAAAATTATATTTACAGTAACAAGTCTGACCATATCATGCAACGTAAACCAGGAAAGACTGGCCAACAATGGTATTTTCCATTATCTACTTACAACCAAGTAGTTTGCAAAAATATTATCAACAACATCATAGTTATATTTTATTTGAAGTAATGTTTGTAAAAAAGAAAAACTTTAATTCTCCATATTTAGATAATAAGATTGAGGCATATTACTTTAGATTTATTACTGCAGTAATTAAACATAGACATCAGATTGTGATTAAAAAAGGACCATACATCAGAAGTGTGAGCAGTTAGAAAAATAACAGGTTAGAAAAAAACTATTAAGACTGAGTATGCCATCATCAATCAAGCTATGTATTTTAGACAATAAAAACGACAGTCTAAGCTGCCACAATGTTTCACTAAAATCATGGACAAAAGGAAATATTTTATTATAATATTTCAGTATCTTACAGCGTTATAGCA
Source organism: Ceriagrion tenellum (assembly GCA_963169105.1). Lineage (NCBI taxonomy): Eukaryota > Metazoa > Arthropoda > Insecta > Odonata > Coenagrionidae > Ceriagrion > Ceriagrion tenellum. The sequence continues at coordinate 46,204,082 of OY720644.1, read as the reverse complement.
TTTTTATGGACAACCATTTCACCAACATTCCAGTCATCATGATTAGGACCTGATGATGCCGGCTGGAATGCCAGTGTAACAGTCATCCATAAAAATTCTACAGTGCTATAAGAGCCCGAAAAATTGTAATCTACAAGAAAACTGTGGAAGCCTCCATAACATAAAGAAATTTTACTTAAAAAACCAAGAATATCGGGGTATGATATAAAAACTGAGAGAACAAAAACTTATTACATGTTGAACTTCATATAAAGTACTGCAATAATCATACACTAATGTCAAAACCACTTTACAATAAGATCATAACAGCATTGCAGCTTCAATGGGGCAAGCACTTAAGTACCTCCCCTCACTTTAATACAATTATCATAGCTCCTTCTGACCTCCTAAAACTCATAATTTTCAACCTTTGAGTGGAGGTTTTTCCACTTAGGTCTTTGCTCATCATTGACTGTGCTTCCTGCTCCCCTTTTTGATACATTTTGGCACCCTTCATAACATTTTATGGGGGAAGCCAACATACTCTTATCCCCTTAAACATTGCTGAATAGGATCATTAAGGGGGCTGAATATCTTGGCCAAAAACAGCCTTTTAGTTCGGCCACATACTAGGAGCAATCTTTGCCTTAACCATGGCATGGTGGAAAATGCATTTCAAGGGTTGAGGCGAATGTCCACAGTGATGTTATAATACACAATACTTTGATGATCCTCCATCGAGATGAAGGATTCCCATTTACAATCTACATCTACAATAAGTGCAAAGATTTTATGAAATATATATCGTACTTGACATGGCGATCACCGGATTTTTGATAAATTCATATTTCTTCTGTGGTTGAAATAGTTACGCAGAAAGAAAAAGCGAAAAGTTACAACACTTATTGCAATAATTAATCATTATTACAGAGAATGGCACAAACAGATTTACTTCATGTAGCAATGCAAAGCCCTTAAAAGCGTGTACATGTCTGTGGAAGCCTTTTCGGCCATTGTATACAGCCCCCTTAATGAAAAACATATTTAGTCGGAAAATTCTCATCAAAAATTTAAAATGTCTCCAGTATATCATACCTTTCTGAACCCTCCTGGCGGTAGAATACAGAGTAAGTGAATATGGTGCTGTTGTTTTTGGTGGGCGCCTTCCACTTAAGGGTCACGAACCTCTTGTCCACGTACACCGCAGCCAAAGAGCGGGGCATTGAAGGCACATCTTTTGTTGGCTGCGACTCTCCTGTTTCGGGAATGCCATCGATAGAGGATGGCAAATGGGAGGAAATGACAGGTGGTATGGTGTGTGCCGCAGCAGCGGCAGGGTACCGAGGGGTGGAAGGTTGCGGGTACTTTTTAGAATCTGGGCATTGAAAATGTTTAGAGCAATTATGGGATATATTAATAGATACATTTTTGTGTACCGATTAACCATAGGCAGCAGAAGTACGCATAATAGGGTAATGTGATTTGGTAAACACATTGAAGAGGAACGTGCATATTGGTAGCAGGGATTTGAATATTAAAGAGTTTGAGGAAAAATTAAAAAGTTTTGTTTATCAATGCAGGGTTATAAAGGATGGTTTTTGGGATGTTAATGGCAGTATAGCCACGAAGGAAAGAAGATGAAAAAAATGGACAAAAAGAGGGAGAAAATCATAAGGCTGTCATAACACAAAGGAATGCTAAATAAAACAAACTTAAAGGTAAGCACAGAAAACATGCTAACTCAAAATGTAGAGTAAAAAAATCATGCAAAAGTGCCGCCATTAAAAAAGCATCTAGCAAAAATAATTTTAAAACTTTACGAAACCTCAGTCAAAAGGAAAAAAGGTCACGACAACCAGCAAGAAAATCTTAGAAACATAATAAGAATATATAATAAGTACAAACTATGTTTGCACTCTTTAATTTTGCATATTTTAAATCTCAAAAATTATTACCCTACTTATTTATTCAACTTAGGTGATTTATCCAGGATAAGATACACATCTGGCCCCAATGGATACATAAGCAAAAGCAATGAAAATTTTAAAAATTGTAAAAACATGAGTCAAAATGTTGGCTTATTCAATTACCATAATTGACGCATGATAGAAAGGAAAGAAGAAATAATAAGGGCACTTGAGATGGAATATTAAATGGAAATTTGGAAAAAAACACCAAAAGTATAAAAAATATCTCTAAGACACCCAGGTGAAAAATAATTTGAAATTGCTCTGAAACTGGTCTGTAAATGCTCTGAAAGACAAATATCTGATCTGGAAGTGGTTTGTGACTTGGTCAGGATTTTAAACATCCTTAAAATCCAGACCAGTTCAATACAGTAACAGACCCCTTCCAGATCAGATATTAGTCTTTCTGAGCAGTTATCGACCAGTTTCAGGGCAGTTTCAGACCAGTTACAGAACAGTGGCAGACCAAATATTTTTGCCTGGTACCATTTATTTTCCCACCCAAATAAATGAAGTCAACTGACCGGGAGGAGGGGCAAAAGAAATTGGGATCAATTGACTGACGTTTCCTTTATTACAAATAAAATTGTTAAAATAACAGCCATTTATGCATGAGAATCACAAACTATACAGGAAAGAAGTATTTTATTCACCAAATAATATAAAATAAATCCCAAAAGAAAAAAAAGTCCCTGGTATGCATCATTTCGATTTACGTCTGATTCGATGTTATGTATATGCTGACAAGGGTCGTCGGAAAATTTTCCCCTGTTTACTGCTCATAAAATAGACCGTATGTGCATATGCTTGCATTCTTTGATGGTTAAGACATAATTATCTTATGAGAAATAGCTATTTTTTCCTGGATAAAGGCAAAAAACGAATTTGGAAATTAATGCCTTGATTTATTACGGGATTACAGAGGTCACGAATATCTGGATCTGTTTTACGTTGTTTCGACTTATGTCGCTCTTCTTCAACACACATCTCTGACGTAAATCGAGGACTTACTGTATAAATATACATATGTAACCCATATTACAAAAGTCACAGAAAACAAAGAAATGGTGTTTCCAAGAATGAGGCAAACCATTTTTTACTTTTATTGAGACTTACTAGCATAGTTTAAAATGCAATTGGATACAGTTTAAAATATCAGTCATGTATTTCTAAATATTTCCCATTAAAAATAAATTTCCATGCAATACATACGGTTTTACTTAACCCCGAATGAGTATGAGACTGAATTGTTCGACTTTCTCAAGGTTTAAGCCATAATGTACCGAAATACAGTTAAAGGAAACAAACACAAAAAGAACACTTCATTAAAAATTATGGAAGTAGGCTGTTTTGAGTTTCCCCAGTATGATTAATACTAAATTATTGAAAAAAATCACCAATTAAATACACTGCTGAACGAAATACCTTGCTGTAATATGTGAAGTCTGGCTTCAGCATGCACGTTTCCAGCGGGATTTGATGCTATGCACTGAAATACCCCAGAATCAAGACCCATCAGTCCGAGAATCCTCAGATTGTTGCCATTCACAACCTGGTCAAAGAGAGAGAAAAACTATGAGATACAAACAGAAACCATTTGAGTTTTAAGTTATAGACTGATTAGGTCTAGCTTTATGGAACCAAGCCATGATAATAAAACTAACAGTTAAGAGCTTATCTACAAATTATAACTTATTACCATGAAAATGGCAACAAGTGCCTGACAACATAATTGGTAATAAATCATAAGCATGGTGAAGAACCAAGGAATAGGTTTTATCATCAAGGCAGTAGTAGTTTAGCATCAAGGCAATAGTTAGAGTAATCGTGATATTTTTTGATTCTTTAAATGTCTTCAAGCAAAAAATGGTAACATATTTAATGTTAAAATCCTGCCAAAATGATGGCTAGTGAAAATGTAAATTGATAGCTGTGATATAGTGCAATAATAATCTTTGCTTTACTTTCCTGATTTTAGTTTTAAGCATTTTAACATTCTTCATTTGGTATTATGCCGTGTTGTTTTAATCTTGCAGCTACCTATTGTGTCATTGCTGGCATGGCTTAATTTTTCTTTTCTTTTAATATTCATAAATGTGTTATGTATTTTATTATTTTTTAAACGGGGTTAATACCATGAAATACAAATTATTATTATTATTATCAGAAAAGAAGGAATTTACACTAGGCATTAGAGGAGAGTTAAAGTGTCCCAGGCGGGCAAAAAATATTATGTAAAATTTCCCTGAACAAGACTGCTACAGCCATCCTATCTGCACAAGGGTTAGATATTCGTATGATAAATTAATCAATAAAAATAAAAATATACACACCTGTAGATACTCATTCTGGTTAATTGGATCCCCATTTTTGACCCAATGTACTCTTGGCTCAGGCCTGCCAGATACTTTGCATTCCAGTTCGAGGTCTTCCTTCTCAAATGCCCAGTGATCCTTGGGCTTTTTCACAAATACTGGGGGAACTGAAATCATGATGTGGTTGTTATTACAATGTCACAGTGGCAATAATTCAGTGATTCAATTAATTATTGGGAGGTAATACTCTGAGCTGAATTTTGACTAGATTCAAATTACATACAATACAGTATTAAATTCCTTGACCTTTTGCCAGGGCAAGGGCCTAGCCTCATTGAAACACCAGTTCCCGTAAGATCACTGAAGTTAAGCAATGTCGGGCCCGGACGAGGGTTGGATGGGTGACCATTCATACCTTCACCGTGGCGCTCTTGTCCCCTGTCTGCATGTGGCAGGCAGGTTAAAATGGGGTAGGCACAAAGGACCACTAAAGGTCTAGGTGCCCGAGCTCCTGACGAAGGCTCCCCCAACTAACAATCTATCTGACCTTTTGACATATTATCTTGTGATAATTTACGCACAGAATATGGCCATAAGCCTTATATAAGGAACATTAAGCCTTCTTATACTACGGACTACACTGGCATGGATGCCTCTATTTCCGACCGATAAAAAAATGTGTCCACTAGAACCTTGCTTGGAAATGTTGGAAAATGAATGTTTAAGTAAACACATGAGAATGTTTACTCCACAGATATTTTTAAAAACACAAAAAAAGAAAGAAGGGTTTCCCACAAAAGAAGGTTAAATAGCATAAGACTTAGTCTGACCTAGAACTTGAAGGGAAGCTGAGGCATCGACTGAATCTTCTTTGTTTTCTGCACGGCATTGGTATGTCCCTTCATCATCTTCCTGGACTTTTTCTATCTGCAAACTACCTGATCCAACCATCATCAAGCGGCTGTCCAAAAACCTATACATAAGGCAATAAAAATGACACAAGGTTAAAAGCAATATAATCCACAGGGAAGGCTAAAAGTAATACTAACTCAAAAAACCAGATATGTGAGCCTAAATGAAACTAAGTAGTTAAAATAATTATTGTTGCTATGAGAAAAGGTACTCCTTCGGCTGAGAGAGTTTCATTTTTCGGTGAAATGGTTTTCTTAGACAAATAATTATGTTTTATTTCAGACGCAGAACTCTTAAAGTGGATAAAAATGAATTTTAAAAAATACAAGGAAAGGATATAATTTATTCATAAACAACAGACAAAGGTTTGAAGAATGGATAAGGAGCTACAACACATAAAAGTAGCGGTAGCCAGTTCAACATATGATCCTCAACTGAACCTGAAGTTCAGCATAAACACCTGATATTTCACAACTGGCCTTCATTTTTGCCATTACACGTTGAATTATCATGAATGAAACACTGGATGTGAACCCAAACTTGAACACTTAACATTTAATTATGCTCTGGCTTGGATTTTTCATACTTCAGATCAATTTCCATCCAGTTACATAAAAAATGATACCATCACAAAACATCCAAATATTACATCCATTAGTCCTGGCTCATTTTGGTTAACGACCCTCATATAAAACCAATTTATGGGCATTAAATGCAATACTTGAACTTACGTCATATCTATGGTAACGCCGTCCTTCAGCCACATAATCATAGGTCGTGGATTTCCACTTGCGGCACAGTCGAGAACCACGGTTCTTCCCTTTACTACTACAGAAGAACGAGGCTTTGCAGTGAATACTGGCGGTGAGGCTCCATCTAAATGTGGGAAGAAATTAAGAATTTTAGGATCGGATGCTGTGACATGAACAAATGTGAGCAATATAGACTGAACAGCAAACACAAAAATTTGGTTCGTCATTATTCACGGAGGCAGCCCACAACTAAGATCATTTACACTATTGAGAAGAGCTGAGTAAGTTGGCAATGGTAGGGTTACAAGGAAGAGAACAGGTATAAAGAGTGGAGAGAAACTGGAATTCATATTAGCCTGAAATCTTAATAAATGGAAACTAGAGGACCAGAATTCAACTTCTCATCCAAAAGACCACGGTTGTTCCACAAGAAAATATCATTTAAGAAACACTCTGGCTTTATACATAAAAAAGCATCCTCCACTTGATAAGAACAACAAAATTTTAGCAGCATACCCTTCTTATTTCACATAATTAACTACAAATGACATAATGGAAAATGCAAGAATAGGTGAAAATAGCTGAAAATAGTATTTTTTGCCATATTAAAAGTAATTTTTACAAAACACTTAAAAATAAGTAAATTTTTCAAGGGATTAGAATGCAATTAAATGAAACACCAATCCATCTCATTTTTCAAGGTATTAGCAAATTAACACCAAAAGAAAGTTGAAATGCGATAGTTAATAGCAATGACCCAGCAGGTTAAGAGGAATAAATGAACTTACAACAATAGTTAAGAACACTTTTTAAATCTAAGTCAGAGAATTTTTCAATCTCATTTCCATGTCTTGAATAATTCCAAGCCATTAACCATTCCAAGCTATTTCATCACATACTTTAGTTAGCTATGCACGTATGTACTGCTCATTCACAAACAGTAAAATTAAAGAGAAGTCAGTTGGCACACACAAAGCCTGAAAAAGATGGAACCTCACCTGGGTCACGTTCCACAGTGAGACGTGCAATATGACTCAAGCGATACTGTCCCAAACTGGACACGTTGCAACGGTATTGACCAGAATCTGAGAGTGAAACTTCATCAACTTCCAAGGAACCTGAAAAAGAGAAAAAGGCTTTCTTTAGAAAATGTCTTCTGCTGGCAAAAAGGTACACAGAATGTATGTATGAAAGAAAAACCAGTGGATTCACAGTTTTTACACAATACTTTTGTGACCAAAAATTTTCACTCAAAATGAAAACATGTAAAAGTAATGACAATTACAATATACACCACACAAAAGATTATTTCATTGATTACTTCAATGGCATCATGTTCATATATCCATTAATATTACATGAATGGATGGGTGGATGAAATCAGAAATAAGTAGGCATGCAGTAGACGAGTGGAAAAGAAATCCAAATGGAGTAGACTGTGGAGGAGAATATCCCAATGAATTAGCCACACTCTGAGACAAAACTAACTCATTAGTAGCATGATGGAAGGGAAACATCCTGGGAGGATGACCAATGGGTAAATATCAAACCAGATGAAATGGGATAAGAAATTAAGGATCTATGAAACAATAAGGTAGTTTGTGTGAGATAGTTCCCTGGTCATAACAGAGACCATCTTAGAAATATAAGTTTTAATTTCAGTAGCAGCAGGAAGCATGAATTAAATATTCCATAATTCATGGCGTAGTTATAGTACATTATGATACTGGTGACTTAGGTGGTTCATTATTACACAGTGTGAAGTTAGTGCCGGAGTGAAGCGAGGGTGATAGAATGCCATGTAATAAGAGACAATTAAGTCACAAGTATCGTACACTAATTTATAGCTCGCATGACTTAAATTCACCGTCCTCTGAAGTTTAAAAAATGCAATGAGCACAATAAATAAAAATTTTTAACCAGCTCTACATAGTAACCTTTGTTTACTTTCCATTTTCAGGTTTTTTTGAGAGCTTTATGAGTACTATTCTATAGATGAGAGAATTTGAGCTATTAATTTGCTTTCGTGCTGGAAGATTGTCTCACTATAGATGGGAGAATTTGAAATATCTATAGTAAGAAACCAATGACCAATGGAAAAATATCAAATGAAAGTCAAAATGTATTCGTTAAATAGCAATGACCCAGCAGGTTAAGAGGATTAAATGAACTACAACAATAGTTAGGAACACTTTTTATATCTAAGTCATAGAATTTTTCAATCTCATTTCTATGTCTTGAATAATTCCAAGCCATTTCATCACATACTTTAGTTGGCTATGCACATGTATATATATGATTAATTGGTTATACAAGTAAATAAAAGAGGAAACTTTGGCATTAGTATTCCCAATCCCAATAAGCAAAATGTTATACAGTCTAACAAGTACCTTGCCACCAAACTGTTCGGTTCTCTACCTGTTGAATTGAGAACTTTGCCACTATAACTGCTTTTTATGAAATATAAAACTATGGTTATTTTGTAAACCAAACATTGAAAATCTATTTATATATCATAGGAAAGTGTATGAGATATATGACTTTTGCATATGTAGATGTAGCAAAAGTATTGCTGCATAGGCTATTGCTGCAAAAAATTCTTTTATTTACTTGTATATATATTCTGATTGGGTCGCTGAACTTCTAATTTGATTGCATGGACACATATAATTGTGAAAAAGTGATTAGCTGGGAATTGTGATTGTAGTGATTGGTATTCAAAGTCTGCCTCTTTTGATGTTGAGATGGTAACCCCAAGAACACATTTTATCTAATTGGGGTACCTATTTCCACTTTCGAAGGTTGCTGGTGAATATAATGGTTATACATGGTTATTATAATGTATATTAATTAATTTTGTATCCAATGATGGAATAAAAATTTATTATTATACTATTTTCATAATTACTCACCAGAGGGCAATACAGTCATTCGAGTAGTATCCAGTGAAAGGGGCTGGCCATCTCGGAGCCACGTGACAGACACTTGAGGAGAGGAGGCTGTCGCATAAGATGGCCCCACAAATGGGGGACCACTGGATGAGGCAGCTGGAAGGCAGGCCAAGTGAGCAGTTCCCCCTGGCAAGACCAACTGATCCTGCGGGTGAATCTCTATACAAGGAGGGCCTGGGAATGAGAAATAACATCACATGGTTAGTATCTATTAAGGGATGATTATATTTACATCAATTATTAAATATCCACTTATTTCTTCGTACATATTTTGTCACATGTTGATCCAAAATTTCATCTCTTGCAGTATTAATTGGTTATTGGAGATCCAGGAGGTTTCTTTAGATGGCAAGTAAATTATCTTGGAATACAGAGACAACCTCTAATTCTAAAACCCTATAAGGTAGTTTGAGTGAGATAGTTCCCTAACCATAATGGAGACCATATTAAAATTATACGTTTAAGTTTCAGCGGCTATAAGAAGCATGAATTAAATATTCAATTTTTAATGGTGCAGTAATATGGGTACTTACTAATCCTAATCATGGAGTAACTGCCAAAACCAGTTGTACTCTTAATAATAAAACAGTGGAAGACTCAAAGTTTGATTTACTGCAATACCGACCTTCCACCAAGTGAAATCTTCAACTTTAAAATTTTTAAGTTCACAAAGTTAAGCCTGAAACCACCAATTAATCAGTTTAATGATAGCTTCAAATGAGGATTTCTGGAATACTCACGAGCTACTCCGACCCATGCCCTCCGGCTGACTATGGACCCAACCGACTCAATGGTGGCCATGCACTGGTAGAAGCCCTCCTGGGCCCCAGGGCCCCCTCTAACGCTCTCCGAGGACCCGCACCCCTCGTCCTGGTCGTCGTCCGAAGCGATGATGACGCCATCTTCGGGGCCCCTGACGCCTCGCCTTCCGGACCCCAACGACCAGATGTTCGTCAGCAACAGCGAGCCATTCGGGAGTTGTGACCTGCAAAGAGGGGAGAAGGGAAAAGAAAACAATTACAAAGGGTATCAAAGGGGAAGGCACGGGAGAAAAACCCTTTACCGTAAGATTTAAGGGTTTTCGTACGGGTATTCTTTCGCACCCGTTCCCGCGGATTTCCTCGACTTTCCGAGACTCGGAGGCTGCACGCTAGGCTTAGCTTGCTTGAGAAATTCAGAACAGGAGTGTTCCAAGGCATATTAATAATACACAGAGAATATTATCATGACTCCTCACTACATCTCTAGGTCTGAAAGAAGCGATAAAATAAGAGAGATACATTGCCGAACAGATAGGGAGAAGAACTCGTTCTTTCCGTGCACAATAAGCGACCACAATAAAAACTGAGCTCCACTAAAACCACTCCCATAATACACGTCACCATTTCTCCTCCTAAAACCTAATCCCTCACATCTATACACGGCTGGTGTCCTAACACCCCCTGCCACACGCCCAGGCGGCGGCTCGCAGGGTGGTACGTGGATGTAAACTTTTGGTTACCGAACCCTGAGAAAATGTGGACGGAATATAGGGAGAATCGTTCCTAAAACTAAGATTTCCAAACGTCCTGAAAAACGGGTTCGTCCTGAATTTTAGCTCATAAAAAACCGCGGGTACATATTTTTAAAAAAAGTGTTCTATCAGTTAAGGTAGGTTTTATTGAATGCCAGAGAATCTCCTCCCATTTTCTACTTTTTCAGGGGCCTATCTCGCTCAAGTATTTTCTTTTTCGCCTCAGCATACGATCTACCCTTCTTCATCCTGTCCATGGAACCTATTCTCTTTCTTCCTCTTCCCCGCTTGCCCAACATCCTTCCCTCTATCACATCTTCAGCAATCCCTCACCCCTTATTACATCCTCCAGCCACCTAATCTCCCGGTCTCGAATTTCATTTAGAAGTTTCGCGTACATATAAATAATGTAAAATTTTCTTAAATCATTTTCATTCCAAATATTTTATTATGTAGAGTAGTATGTTGAGTCTAGTTTACTTTGTTATCGAGTACACAAATTATTAAAATCTAAAAAAAGGTACATTTACATGATCGATATGAAATCATGAAATAATAATGTTCATAAAATTTAACTCACCGAATGGGAATCCTCAAAAATAATTTTACCTCAAAAATAATTTTAAAAATCCAAATGACACTGCTACTCACTATCAGATAAGAAGTAATCATGTTAGCTCCAGTTTATTTCCAAGTATAGACAATACTTACACAATAAGTATAAAAATCATTTCTAATTATATCCGTGTTTAGCATCTTAGGCCAGACATGCACTATACGAGATATTTTAACCATGAAATTCCCGATCACCTAGACCTCTAGACAACTTCTAATCCGTCATTACCTGCATAAGGCATACTTTTTGCGTCAAACTTTCATTAGTGTATCTCAGACATTCTGTAAGACTGGGCGTGCCTTGGACACTTACAGTTGACTTACGAAAATAAAGTAAATCTAATTCAGGGAATTCTCGGGAAATCCAACTTCCCGATCTGTATTCCAGAGGGTTGCAAATTGTCGGACATTTTTAAACCTTAAAATTTCCATTGGTAGAAACTACTAGATGAAACCAATCGGCATAACTGCACATGGGAATATCGGAGCGAAGGAACCTTTAAGAGTACAGGGTACAGGCTCCTGAATCGAAGTCATTAAGAGGCGCAATCGGCCATACTGAACATACCAATTTTGCTGTTATTGAATCAAAAATCGAGGGATTGAGACCACGTTTTTCGGGTGTCCCTTCCACGAGATCAATGTCTTGATGATTCTTCACCGTGTATAAACTCAGATCTTCGAAACTATTCTACATGGATCTACTGCGTGATTTTGTCCATTTTCAATGAAAATAACTAGGAAATAAGATGTTTGTGCGGAAAATTTTGGTATGGAAACGATGGCCGAACCGGTAGCAATATTGCGGTACTAACATTTATTCTATGAAGTAGAAAACAACGCCGCTATGGCAAAAATAAACACAGCCTAAGCACACAATGACCATATTTTCACTGATGTAGCATTTTATACAATAGGTGCGTTAGTACACCTTTCGTGCAGCAGTAGGGAGGTAGAGAAAAGATGGAATCATGCGACATGAAAGCCTACAAAACAAGTACAGAATATTGAAGCCACCAAAGTACACAATTATGTCGCGGTTTAAGTCAACCCGACAATTAGTCCAAAACAGGAATTGGCGAAAGAACTATCGCGGTAATACGACGATTTATCGAAACTCGGATGAAGTGGGAATAGTTAACAAAAACATGTCATTTCCTACCATGTTACTGAATAAATTCAGCCCGTTAGCTACGACGTTGCTTGGATCTTGTTCGCTTCAGGGACTTCAGGATCAACTTCCGTGCGCCCATAGGCCATATTTTATCTTCTTATATCTGTGATCGCAAGAGACCCCTCTGCTGGAGCCCTTGGACCCCGAGACGACAACCGAAAACACCCATAAAATCCGGAGGGTGATCGTTGATTGTCAGCGGATAAGAATTTGGTAAGCTCTTTCACCAACTCCAGATGACCGAGGGAGAAACTAAATAGTATATGCTGCCAACGAAATTTCAAAGACTGCTATCACGAAAAACCATTCCCTATCGAGCTGCGTCTTGGAATATTTAGCGCTAGGGACTAGGAAAGCCCCAAATTTTCAAACTGAATGAATTGCCTTAGAACGAAAGGCTGAGCGCGAAAGGTCTTAAGGGCGAAAGCGCTTAGAACGAAACCACCAAAGGTACAAAGATGCAAGTCAAAAATTCCAACGACGATAGTTTCCGACATATTTCACTTGTTTCTCATTCTCATATCGGTTTAAGATGAAAACAGCGCACTAGAGCAAGAACTTGAGCCGTTTTCCTGCCACTGTCTTCGCCCACGTAGTTTTCTGACCAACATTGCTTTTATAGCCCGAAGAAATCTTGCTACTGTAGTTCTCACATAACTGACTTATATTCACTCCATATTTCTCGCAAAAAAATAAAAGATAGCGGAAGAATCAATTCCAAAAGTTGGTAGTTTCAGGAGTAGTTTATAGAAATTGTTAACATAATGATGATAACTTGTAACTTGGTTATTCCGCATATTTTTTTTTTAAACGACCCGGGTTTCGACGTTCAACGTCATCTTCAGGTAAAAACATCTTTCACCTGAAGATGACGTTGAACGTCGAAGCCCGGGTCGTTTCAAATAAATACGTGGAATTACTAAGTTACAAGTTATCATCATCAATTCCAAAAGGTTGAAAAGTCCAAAATTCCTCGAACAAGCCCATTCATGAACCCTAATTAAGGCGTGACCTGGCTTTGGATAGCTACATGTCTGGTAAGGCCTATTGCTAACCGTAAATTTTTCTTTAAAACGTCCAACAAAATCAGAAAAAAACTACGGATTCCACAACATAGATCACTCCAAAAACTAACGGGAATTCTGAAACATTTCCTTATAAAGCTGCTTTATACAGTTCATTAGTAACGATAAAGCAATTTTCCTGTAATCTTATTTTCTGTCAACCATTTTTTGAGAACTCCTTCAAAGAAAATAACAAGCTACAATGATGTGAAATGAAAACAACATGAGCTACAATGATGTGAAATTTTCTTGAAACGCTCGAAGGTTTTTCTCAACCACGCATAAACGCTTGATAAAAACTCTAGCAAAAGTTTTCATGAAAAGTCTCCCTCGGAAAATTTTACAGCAAGAGGTAGACATGATGCTTTTCTTTTGGGTAGGCATTTGAGTACATTTCTTCCCGCGGAACCCAATTGCACACCTCCCGCAACCCAAGCATCCGTCGGAACACCACTTGGGGATACCCTGTCAGGGGACACCAGTCCTATTTCCTCTCCCCTATCTCCATCACTGTCACTGCCATGCAGACGTAGAAATAGGATACAAAACAGTCACAGCAAATGGGAAGGGAACAGATGGGGTGCGTGGACCCCAACTCTTTTCGAAAGACGTATTTCATTAGGCTTGTCGCAGCAGAAATCGTTTAGGGTCGTGCTTATCAGGCAAGGGTCAGAGATTTCATCTCGTGGGTTTAGACTGCTCTCTCGCGACGGCGTCAAAGTAAAAAAAAATAATTAATTTCACTACTGCGTTCATGTCGTCAGAAATACGCTGCTGTCTCCGATGACATACCATGGCAACTGGAAATCTAGAGTCGTTGGATTCGATATATACTTAGCTCTATCGATATGGATATTCCCAGCCATTTCCACCACACGGACGCCATTAATGAGCTTACTGAGCATCTACAGCCATGGCACATCAAAAAAAAAAGAGATGCGAACATGCGGCGCAATTTGTCATGTCTAATACAAATACACAACCAAATCAACAAAAACGATGAATAACCTGTTCCACGCTTATGGAGAATACGCCACAACGCGCACGTTAATGGCGGATTTATCTATGTTGCAAGGACACGTATCGAAGTAAGAATACTATCGATATTGAACGACCTGGCTGTAAATCAAATGTGAACTGCCATAAACGTAGCGTAAGAAGAATTTAGCTCCAGGGGGGTGAAGGGAGAAGTAAGGGTCCAGAATATTTTTGATATGTGAAGTACTGAGAGATCTGGGGCTTCCCCTGAAAAATTTTAGAAAATTATATAAATTAATTAGCATTTTCCAGCTCTTTCAGAAGTATTTAAAGATATTTATCTTGCTATTTTCTATACAGGTATGAAGGGAGGTATACCACGGCCGAAAAAGCTTCCACAAACGGCTAAGCGCTTTTATTTCATGGGTATGCTCTGTTACTCGAAGTAAATGCTTGCACAGGCTTCTGGAATAGGGATTAATATTCAAATAAGTGTCGTAACCGTTCGCTTTTTGCTTCCTATGCAAATATTTCGACCGCGGAGAAAACGTGAAACTGTCGAAAATCAGCTGATCGTTACGATGCGTACGACGTATATTTCTTAAAACCTTTGCCCTTATCGTAAATTTGCCCTTCATCTCCATAGAGGATTAACAAAATGTTAAACATTGTTTATTATAACGTCCCAGTGAACCTGAATCCTTGCAACGCATTTTCCACCCTGCCATCAGTGGCGTTGTAGTCCGGGGCGGGCAATGAAGGAGAAGATCTCTCTTAGGCTGCGGCAGAAGCCAGAACTAAAAGGGTGTTTTCGGCCGAGGTATATAGCTTCCTTACCCGCAACGAAGTTGCTTAAGCGGGAATCAGCGTTCGGTTCTGTTAGTCCTCCCGTGCATACCGTGCATACGCCCTTTGCCACAAACGCATATATGTAGACTGCTGTATCTCCATGAAGTCATAAGTCATATTTAGGCCTATAGATCCGACAAAGCGCCATTTATACTGAGATGATGCATTCTGACTTCTGTCTCAGCAATAGCGGGGAAAATGGATAAATTTGTTTCTCACTTATAAGTAGTGTACACGAACAAAAATTCCAAAATAACTCCAATACAGAATTCACTAATACATACCTTAACAGGAGACGCTAGTAACTGTCTTTCAAAAGTGCAGAGAAATTAGAATAATTCACGTGATCTCGGTGGCTTGACGTCACGGAACAGATTCGCTTTTCTGCTCTGGTCGACTTTCAAAAAGTAATTAATCGTTCTAGTTCATTTTCTTCTGCAAATAAAGTTAAAAGGATAAATTTGACCAAAAATAAGACCAACTTTACATGGAAATATATAAATCATATGGACGTCATCCGGAATCCCGAGGACTTTTTAAATTCGGATCGATTTGATGATGGAATGAAAAATATGATCGAATCATATCGATTGTAATTGAATAGAACAAATATTAGAGTAAAAACTCGAAGGTCGCACTAGTAGGCACGAGTAAAAATTTATAGAATTAACAATCCTACCTCCAAAAATTCGCAAAAACTTACTAATACCATTAATTCGTCAACCGGTAAGAATAGTGGTGTTACCTAGTTAATAAAATCGAAATGAAAGATTAGCTTGGAGTAATAAAGTTAAAAATGTCGGCCACGACGAAGCACTAGAATATCAGATTATAAAAAAACTAGAGGAAGACCCACGAATAAGTTCAATGACCAAATACAGAGGAAAGCACATAGGAAGAGATACCAGGAGGGAAGGGAAGAGGGCTGCAGTCAACCAATCTTGGGATGGAACGGCCAATGAGAAAAGAAGAAAACTAGGATCGAACTATACGCGGGATATGCGAAAATCCAATTTTTCCTGAAGGAAAAAGGGGGTTGAACTATACTAAATACAGGTCGATACATGCATGGTGATGCACGCCATCTCACTTTTGATATAGACTTCCATATAATCTTCATTGAATTCAATGCGTAAAACTATGATAATAGTATTTCAGCATTTAATAGGACAATAAAATGTTATTAATGAAAACGAAACAATTTTCGTAAAACTTCGTCTTAGGGTACGGAGATAGCACGTGCGTACCATGTTTTTTATACGACCGGATTATTTGTCAACACCGGGAGAAAAATATGAGCACAATTAATTAATGCGCCCGGCCTCCCCTGTGACTTAAACGCGTCAGCCGTCTCTCTTCTCCCTGCCGCCATGTTTCCCAGAACTCCCCTCTTCCAATGCCTTATCTCGCGTCACCGCGCTACGCCGCTTTTAATTTAGGAAAAATAATAAAAAGAGGATGTTTTAATTTCGTCTCCCTCTCCGGGAAATATAAATTTTTGTCCGAAGATTAAAAAAAAAAGTTTAGGCCCAACCCTTTCGCTTTGTGATTGTTATTTATCTTCCACATTGCTTGATATTCCTCATGCGTTTCTACTTCCCCTTATATTTATTTTCGTAACCCATTTGCGTGGAAAATGTCGGGTCAGATTATTCTCACGTACGTACCCATTCATGCGGGTGGTATGGTAATTCTCCTTTATTTATGACCCTTCTTGGATCAAGGGCTAGAGGGGGGTGTAAGGGCTGGAGGCTTAGTGCAAGGTATGGAATCAAGCTCATACTCCCGAACAACCAACCCTCTCCTGAATGGGTGGGCCTCGTGGGCCTCAGCTGCTACCGCGTTTAACGACGCTCTCTGTCGGGAGCCGACCAGAATCCTGGAAAACAATACGTGGGCACATATGAATGCGCAGGTGAGCTCTGTATAACAGCGGTGTCGTTACGTTTTAACCCGCCGGCTGCCTCTTCGGGTCCCATCGTGTTTTCACGCTCCGGCGCACATATTGGGAGCGATCGGAAGGAAAGTGACGTTGAATAAAATGCACCAGTCGATCAAGGTAGTTTGAGCGAGATAGTTCCCTACTCATAATAGAGACCATATACGTCTTAAATTCACCAGCTGTAGGACACATGAATCAAATATTGTATAGTAATGGTGCAATGATACAGTTTACCTTCGGTGGCAGTTAAGCACGCGTTTGTATTTTACTCTCAAATGAAGGTTCGCTTTCTATTCCAATTTCATTACTTCTCCGCTTTTGAATAACCTGATTGTAAGCTGCCTAATTGAAACAGTTGCCCAATTTACATCTTCTGTCACCGTAATTCAGCAAGCATTTTTGAGCTATGCCACAGACATTCTTTTCCTGATAGCTCGTAAGCCACATCTTCATTTAAAAACCGGAATGGAAATTCAGTCGTTCGGTCTCCACTTTTCTAAACATCTTACCTCGCGCAACAACAATAACGGGCCGATAAATGGTTTTTATATAACAACTTCCACAAAACAACAACGGGTTAAACTTTCAGTTTAAACAACAACAACTTAGAACGGGTGTGAAAAATAACTCTTAATACGCGGTTTGCATAATAAGTGCCCTTCAAGCATACGATAATGCTAATTCTCAATGCATAAATCAGGTGTAGCTGGATCTCGGTCACCTGCAACTTCGTATGTGAAATTCAAGAAATCATCCACCCTACGTCTCAAAACTACTACATACATCTATAAAAAAGAATTACTATAAAAATTGACTCATTCGCTACATCTCAAGACTGCGCACAGCCAATGCCGGAGTACTATTATGTGGATATGACAAAATTTGTAAGTAATTAAATGAAAACATCTAATTATGTGTTTAACTTGACCCATTTTTATGGCGCGGTAGGTTTGAAACTCCTTCAAAACGGAAGGTTTTTTTTATCCCGAAGAATTAACTGTGGTGACAATATGATTAATTTTCAAAAATAGTTGAAAAAACATACAAACTATGTACACACTTAATTTTTTGACGACATCTTGGTGTTATAAATTCCTCATTTTTAAAATTATCTCTCTCTGGAGTTCATACGCGTACCATTTCCCACGTAAAATGGCTGGTATTTTTCGGCAAATATCTCGGAAAGTAGTTCGTTAAGGGACTGATATGTTGGTACCGTTGAAAGGGTGGAATATTTTTCTTTAAAATGAGACCAAATTCACTGATTTCTAGGCGAAATGATGCTTCGCTAAAACTACCTTAAAACCTTACGGCTTCAGCCATTTTCTCCAGAGTACAATAAGTAGTCATAGCGACATGATTCGAGTGGCTTCGTGAGTAAACTACCCTGGCAGCCACCCGCACCGCAATGGCGTTTGGCAGATGGTGAGAGGGCAACAGCCTAGAAGAAAGTAGGGTTTAGGACAACGGTCGACTTATCTCCAAAATCAGTGTCTAACTTTGCTTACCAGGAGACATGACAAGTTATCAAAGAAATCAGCGTATGTAAACGATGCGAACAAAAATGTAGATTTCTTATTCGTTTCGAGAAACATTCGTAAGAAAATATCGACAACGAAAAAAACTTCTTAAAAATTGTAAAAACCTCTATTCAACTGTCAACTTTCACTGAACTATACTCCGGCGAATAACTTATTATAGTACTCTGAACAATATATTCGAACCTTAAAGTCGGAGTGCGAGGCAATTTCCTCTCATTTTAGGAATATCCGATTACACCTGAAATTGCAATCCACTACGAACTACCGTCACTACGTCGATCTGACCGGATCAGCTCGGTATGGTAAACGCAACGGGCTAGTGGGATCGATCTGAGAAGCGGGCCGACTCGGTCTGATTGCTCAGCCAGACTGAAATTTCAGATCAATCTGAGCCAGCGGGTCTGTGGCGCTCCTCGTTATTCTTTTGGTTGTCATTGGGAAATAATATATAATCGCCATTATTCAAGGCGTGTTGTAACCAGTTATGACAAGATTTCAGTAATGAGGAGTTATGTGACATTGATAACACCGTAGCATTGAGCAATTTTTTATCACTCGGAATGCGACTGCAAATTTCCAACTCTGTACTTATTCACACACCGGATCGATCGCGCTTCAACTAATAGATTCGATTGATCAACATCGAAAATTTCAGTCCCGGTTCGTAAACCAGGCGATCTGAGTCGGCTCGCTTGGAATATTTCAGATCGATCTGAAATTGATTGGTAAACGTAGTGTGTATCTGAGATGTGATCATTAAAGTCGAATCGGCATTCCTTCAATTATTCATGAGCCATTACCCATAAGCCATCAAAGATACCCAAATATTACGATGACTACAAACTGAAACGCTGTGGTCAACATGGCGATGTTAGTCAATTCTAAAAGGACCATGGATATTACAGAGCTTGCAGTGTTCATGAAAATGATGAACAATAAATTACCCATCAGAAGATCGGACTTTGCCATTCAAGTAGTTTCCGTCGTACGTTTTAAGTACTTTTTACTGGACATTTAGGCAGATTTTCCTGTGTAAAATGAGATAGAAGAGAAGCTTTAGCCGTCTAAAATAACGAATTCCAATTCGGCGTCTCAAACTTAAACACTCGTAGCCTCAGTAACAGACAGTAAAGACAGATGACTAAAATAGATGGCTTAATCGATGCCTGCGGAAATCGGAAACCCTTCAAGATGAAAGAAGAATTTTTTCTTACTTAGGAGAAAACAGACAGCCATTGGTGAGAATCTGACCCGCATTTAAGCCAAATTAAACTCTAATGCCCCGTATACATTTCTAGGGTTAGAACGGGCGATCCCAGGGGGGGGGGGGAATTAGGGGATACATCCCCCCCGAAAATTTTGGATTTTACAAAACAATTTTAACAAGTAGACGTATTTATCAAATACAACATAAAACACTCCGATCACTGATCTAAAAAGTATAATAGTTATTATTATGCTCATTACTATATAGATAAAATGATGTTACAGTTTTATAGTTTTTTTTAGGATGACTGAAAATTGCCAATTAATGGTAGTCTTCCCCCCTTCCCCCGAAATAAATTTCTGGGCTCGCCCTTAGAATGATGGTTAACATTGCGGCTAAACTAACTCGCGTTTACAGGGTATTCTATAACCCTAGTTAAGCTGCTGGTGGCCTCTGGTGGAGAGTTAAGAAGGTGATGTAGCTCACTGCCCAACAAACATCGCAATTTGCTTTTCATTTGTTTCTAGGGCTGTGGGCTAAATTCACGAGATTTGTATGGGCGAGAAAAAGGATTAAATATGCAAATATTTCGCACGGTTAGACTTCTCAATTATTAGTATTTAACTATATTCTTATCATTTCATGTCTGGAAATCACTTTATACATCCAAAGATGAACATCGAGAAAATAAATTTCCTAAAAAGAACGACATGCCACTATGCTATATTCTGCCATTAAGATACCCCGAGAATATTACGTTATTATTTCGTTTGCACTCTTTTATGATGGGTAGAAACAATTCAACATGTTATCTTGACATGCAAGATTTAAATAATTTCCATTTCGAGTCCTAGCCTCAACATATACAGCGGAATAAACGAATTACTCTTCCAAGTTTTGCCCGTGACCCGTCCTCGCTTGCGCATTGAACGTGAATTTTGAACATAAAATACGGTTTATCGTTCACTTATGAATATATTCGAACTATGAATATATTCGAATATATCGTTCACTTATGAATATATATGAACATTTAAATACATCAAGAAACTTTGCACTGACGCTAGGATACGAAAGATGGCAAGAGAAACTCTCGTAATTTATTGTAAGCTTAAAATAAAATCTGCAACTGGACTGGATCACTTAACGACACTTTTAAACTATCCTGCGCTTACACGCGTTAAAAGTGATGGTAGCCAGCTCCAGCCCCAGAAACTCCAGAGTGATTAAAAAGTTGACCGGGGTTAGCGCCAATCTGCGTTTACACGGCGAACTTTTACTAGGGTTAGTGTTAACCTGGTAAGAAAGCTAGTAATGTAAACGGGGCATAAGTGATTGTCAACTTTCACCGAGATGTATTCGAGTGGATGCCAATCGCTAGAATTTCCACTAGTCTACTCGCACGAGACATTGTAATTCGGCGGGAAAAGACCATTTGGTCTCATTTCAAGTCCATTTATACCTGCGCATTCGCAATCCACCACCACGAACCCCGATATTTCCGACGTGGCCATTAACTTTTCGGTTCGCGAGGCAATAAAACGAACGGCGCTATCCGGTCGTGGGGGTTTCACCGAGCGGGAAGGCAGATTGCGCCAACTAAATTGAAAACAGCTGACGGGCGAAATGCATGCGCTTCTCTCCAACACCCTCCCCTAGGCGGCGGAACCATTATTGAGGGTCGGGGGGACTTAGTGGGGGTGTACGGGGTGTCTGCTGGTTGACCTCCCCACCTCTGCCCGATCCTGAGAGGTTGGGAGTGGGGAGACTAAATGCACATCTGCCGTCCTTCACACAAGCTGCAGGCCGAGTCGCTGACTCGCCTCACGAACATTTTCCAGAAATGTTGACGCCTCGCCCTCATGAATACATCAAGGTTAGTTTTGTGTGAGTCATAGAGTTCTTCGGATTAGGTTTGAGCTATTAATATTACTGATATTTATCAGCGAAAGACAAAGCTTGCGCCACATGGTCGAGTAATGTATTCAGTACACGCGTGGGCTCTCAGGTTGAATTAACCCTCTAAGGACGGAATTATGAAACATGAGCATGAAAAAAATACGGCTTTTATTTTAGTTTTTTAAAAGGGCTACTTAAGCATTTGAAAAATTCAATTTATTCGATAATAATAAGAGTGAAATGAATGATGCGAGAGGGAGAGGTAGGCCGAGAAAGTTGTGGTTGAATGTGGTTGAGGAAATTCTTAGGAGGAGGAATATTAGGAGTCTTAAAAACAGGAGGGCGTGCATGAAGCAGTGTATGGGGGTAAATGAGGCAAAAGAGGTTTGCAAGGATAGGTCAGTACGGAGGAAATTATTGAGGCAGAGTTACGTGGACAAATATGTATTTTCTAGGTAACCCGTGCGAAAATTTCGCACTTTCACGCTATCAGGGAATAAGTATGTTAAGGAAACGGTGTAATTGGGTTTTAAATAGAGAAGGTGTATCATAAAGTACTTTCTTTATACTTGTTTTATTGCAAAAATATACAAAACATATGAATACAATACAGGCAAGAGAGTTTGGTACCAGTAGGAACAATCATGACGTCTGTTACTGAATAATGGCACGCAATTTACAAAACTTCTTTAAAGACAATATTAGAAGTAACAATGTTGTCGTCTGTAACTTTTTGGTTATGAGTTTCATTAACACAAACATAAATATCACGGAAAGTGCGAACTCTAGAAAATGCTACATACAACTGTCCATGCGAAAAAACGGGTTCTGGCAAGTACAATCCGGCTCTCTAAAGAGTCTGACCCTGTGCTTTATTAATTGTCATTGCAAAGGCCACTTTGATTGGGAATTGTTTTCATGTCATTTGGATAGGCATGGTCGGATCCGAAGGGGTGAGTTTAATTCTCGGAGTTATGACTGTTCTACCCGAGTCAATTAATTTTGCAGTGATTGTGTATTCGCCTAAATTAGTAATTATCAACCTGGCACCGTTAATCAACCCTTGCTTGGCGTTGAGGTTGCGGATCAACATTACTATGGCATTTTTCTTTACCAACAACTTATGAGGTGGGAGACCTGAAGGATTTAATGAATTCAAGAGCGAATATATCACATAAATATTAAATCAAAAAGTTTTAATTGCATTGACTAACCAGATGACCATTCAACCATGTACAATCACTATGTGCATTTTGTACTATTTCCATTTTAAACCTTTTTTTGAAGTTTAGAATGAAAAAATGTGTGGAGTCGATATACCTCGAGCGAGTAATCGACATGGAAAAATCGAAACTTTTAAGTCCAATTAATGGGTAAATAGTGAAATTTGAGATTGAGATTGTATTTTTCGTCAGAAATCGGTGATTCAACGTTAAAAATGATACCTCATTTATCACTGCAGGTGCAGTATTAACGGAGCATATACGGAATGACAGAAAAAGACCTTTCTGTAATAATATATATATATATATATATATATATATATATATATATATATATATATATATATATATATATATATATATATATATATATATATATATATATGATGAGTGAAACTTAGTGACTGTGCCTACCCCGGAAGGGAACGGCGTTATTGGTATGTATGTAATATTTAATTTGAAATGTGACGTATTTGTATCGTATATATTTAATTTAAAATAATACTTTTCATAATAATATCTACACAATGTACACTTCAACATTACCTTCATAACGTACATTTTTTTTAAACTTTCCCAATTTTTTCTTCATATGACAGCTCTATTTATTTCAGAGCTCCAAAAAGCACGCCATCGTCAGTGAATAGCGTCACACATTCAACTATTCAAATTGTTTGACATACTGCGGAAAGAGACGCAACTTTCCACACACTTAATCCAACGTGTTACAATTCTGTCCAGCGCAGCAACTAAATGGAAAAGCCTCTTAGATAGCAGATATTTCAATGATTTTGAAACGTAACAAATTTGACTCGCTCGTCCACAGAGGGTTAATATACAAATGGGAGCTATTTTTCAAGAATGGTTTGAACTATATCAGGCGTACATTTTCACAACAGTGACAAAAAAAAAGAAGAGAGGCGAAAAATTGGCCGTGATCATGCCGGTGAACCTCAGGGGGATTGTTTGTTATGATTTTGAGGCCGCTACGAAAGGTGAAACTACACGGAAGCACATGCCATCCACCCAAGCAGACGAGGTTGGCCAATAGAATCCCATATGGGAACGTAATGAATT
This sequence comes from Ceriagrion tenellum, assembly GCA_963169105.1. NCBI lineage: Eukaryota > Metazoa > Arthropoda > Insecta > Odonata > Coenagrionidae > Ceriagrion > Ceriagrion tenellum. The sequence goes on along the minus strand of OY720644.1, from coordinate 46,180,124 downwards.
AGATAAACTAAATTGACAAACTGACAAGAAATTTCGGCATACTCCTAAAATTGGCGTCAAAGACGGGTGTTCACGAAATGTATCCTTCACAACAGGCACAACGATTATAACCAGTTATTGAACGCTGACGATAAGATTTCCACTACGAAGGGAGGAAAATTAACGTTCTACAAACTTATATGAAATTGCAATGTCTAGATGTATTAACAAACGAGCTCCAGTTTCAAAAAGAAACGCAAAGAATTTCCGAAAAAAAGCAAAATTACCAATTGCACTAATCTACATCGACGTAATACCCTGCGAGCCACCACGAGGGTGTGTGGCAGGGGGTGAAGATCACCAAACATGCACTATTGCCATGCAACTAGGATATTTTATGGAGACATGCTAGATAACAGGGTCACATGCAGCTAGATGGTTAGTATCTACATAATAAGAAAGGGATTATTGGTTGTTATTACATGCATCATGCACTACAGACTACTCTAGCTATATTTCACCTGCCTATCCCTTTGCTAAGCTACCTATTGTTCTCTTTTATAGTACGCGGGAAAAATGACACTTCAAATCTATCGGTACTATCAATCAAAATATCTCTCTAATCTTGTTAATCTGATAAAACCTAGCATAATACGCAGGGGTTCTCAATATATATCTAAAGTCATCTGTGAACAAATCGGTTTCGAATTTACTTAAAAGGTTTAACCTAAATTTTAACCTGCGTTCTGATAGTAATTCCCATCTTAGTTCTTCTATTAAATTCTTAACACTTATACAATTATCATAACGGCCTTTAACAAATTTAGTGGATCTCCTTTGCACACGCTGTAATTCTTTTATCTAACCTTCCTCGTACGGATCCCATACACTAGCGGCATATTCTAAATGACGCCTGACAAGTGTAAAATAGCTTCTTTTTCGTACCCTCTCATCGCATTTGCCTAGAACCCTTTTTACGAATCCTAATCTACGGTTTGCTACACTACTTATTTCCCTGATGTGTTTCCCTCATAACATGTCTTCGGTGATGGTGACGCCTAGGTATTTCATAGATTCTGCGTTAGATATTTTCTTTTCTTTGATGCAATAATTATTCCGGGCACTCTAGCTAATAGTACATAGATAAGCGCAATACTGCTCTTATCTTTAAAGTTTTAACTATGAGGTCCGGTTTCACAATGCCTTAATGAGCCAACTCGATGGCAGAGCGATTTACACCGGTTTTCATACCGAGGATATATTTTACCAGAGATTATAAAATCGAGCCTAGACGAATGTTCAGAATAGCTTGAGTATCGGAGTTAAACCGGGCACTCTAGCTATTCTGCTTATATATAAGCATTACCAACCCCATTCGAGGACCTCCACCCAAATATTAACGCACGCGGCATTGATGACTTTAAACTTGGAGTGGAGGGTTCACATCCCACATCTCTGCTCTTCTCGGAAGAAATATTAAAGCCGATAAATATAGATTTCTGCTTGGTGGTCCTTCCGAAACACCGGGATTTCCAAGACACATTTATCAGCTACTTAGGATTAATCTCATATTTTCGGCTGATAACGAATCCGCCAGAAATAAAAGCTCACCCGAATCTCCACCAAAAAAATTATCATCACCCAAGAATACACGAAAAAGATTTTTTCACTTTGTTCAGCCCGAATAACTGATCTGACCCACTAGCGTACTTCTTTCTAATTCGTGCGTTTTATCTAACTGTAAACTACCGAATTATCGCTAAAAATAAATACGAAAAAGCGCATTTCAACCATTTCCTAGGTTTTCTAGGATTTTTTAAATTATAATCCAGGACGGAAGAGAACGGAATCTCGCGATCATTGTTACAACATGGAAGTGATTTGAAAGAAGATGAAATGAATTGAAAAATCATTTTTTTTACCACAGAGTGATCAAGAACTTTTTATCGTCGATGCCTGACGTCTTCACTGAAGAATCAACATAAAAACAACTTCAAACATGTCAAATAAAAGACTAGGTTCGTTTCCACACTTTAATTTCCAAACACAGACCATTTTTTCGGCACATGTATGCCATTATCAAGGTATTAAGGCACATATCACCCTGTTAATGCCACATATAATAACTTAAACTCATCAAATAATAAAACAGGAATAACCTTGATAAAGTCATGTATGTACCTAAAATATAGATAATTTTTAATATTAAATGGAATTTCTGGAATTGAACAAAGTAGTTTATTTAAGATATTTGATGAGGAAGCACTCCACAAAGTGATGCTTGAGACATAAGTCTAACAATATAAGCCTTTCCAGATGCGATTTACGAAATTCTTCTATAATGCCATGTTAAGCCAAAAACTTAGAAAATTGCTCATTTTGGGGTTAGAGTTGATTTTATTATTTTCAGCCTTGAGCATATCAAAAAAATAAATTAAAAAACCGTATCTTTAGAGACTTGCCTGACATCACGTACCTACTGCTTTCACCGTATTTACAGTAGTCATGTCAGTTTTCTATGCCAGGTAACAGTAACTTCAAGTCGTTCTCACAGATAATCTCATTACTTCTGTTACTTTATGATTTATCTTCATTTCCTACTTCCCTCACTGACAATCTAAGCATCAAAACTAAAGCATGTTATCTCTTTGAAGACGGACTATATGAAGAATCGATGACTCGACGACGAAAACTTTGGCATGCAATAACTCAGAACCAACAATGATGCAGGTACTATCTTTTAGTTTAGCAGGACAGTACGAGGTCTGTTCAAAAAGTTCCCAAACTTTATTTATTACAAAAAAATACTTCAATAACAAATTATTGGTCACGGTCCCCTCCAAAGTAGTCTTCTCCCCAACGTATACACTTACCACAACGGTGTTTCCACGTTTTGAAATAGTCCTGGAACGCTTCTTGCGGAATGCTCGTAAGCTCCTCCGCCGAAGTTTTTTCTATCTCTGAAATAGTGGCAAATCTCTTTCCTTTGAGCGGGGTTTTTAGTTTGGGGAACGGTAAAATGTCACACGGAGCCAGGTTTGCTGAGAAGGGTGGATAGAAAAGCACAGCGGTCTTGTTTTTGGCTAAAAACTTACGAGTTCTGAGAGAAAAATGAGCCGGCGCGTTCTCGCGGTGAAAAACCACTCGCCGCTCCTTCAAATTTCGGGCCGTTTTCGCCTGATTATCTCTCTTAGGTGCGTCATAACCCGCAGGTAGTGCTCCGTGTTGACTGCCTGGCATTTAGCTAGGTATTAGTAAAGCACAACTTCCTTTGCATCCAAAAAAACAGTCAACTCCACTTCGATATTCGAGCGAACTTGTCGAGCTTTTGTGAGGCGGGGGGATGTTTAACCAATCCATTTTGAATATTGCACTTTTGTTTCGATATAATATCCATAAACTCACGACTCATCATCTGTTATTATCCTGAGCAAGAAGGTTTTATCCTCTTCAGCTCGATCAAACAGTTCCTGACAGACTTAAACTCGATGTTATTTCAGGTCTGCTGTCATCAGGCGAGGCACGAATTTGGCGGCGACTCGATGCATCCTCAATTTTTCAATTAGGATTCCATAGCACGAACCAATCGAGATGTCACACTCTTCTACAAATTTCCAGACAGTGTAACGTCGATTTCCATGAACGAGATCGTTCACTTTCTTGTTGTGGGGGTCGTCAGTTGAGGTTGATGGTCTTCCGAAACGCTCGTCGTCTTCCACTGATTGCCGCCCCTTTTAGAACCGGGTAAACCACTCATAACACGCAGTACGTTTCATTGCATCCTCAACATAAGCCTTGGTAATCAACTCAAAAGTTTCCGTGAAGGATTTGCGGAGTTTTGCGCAGAATTTTACAGAACAACGCTGCTCCTTCTAAGAACTCATTTCCGCGGATCCGATTTTTCGCCGCACTCCACGAACAGCCTTTCACATAGTAGGCCGTAACTAAGCAACAAAACAATATATCAACAAAGTGGTTGAAGGCGGTTATTTTGGAAGTTATCGCAGACACAATGCCTCCATGTGGATTAAAAACTAACCAGCTGGAGGCGCGCTATTCAAAAAGTTCGGGAACTTTTTGAACAGACCTCTTATAGTTAAAGGAGGTTCCTCAGCGACTGCGTGAGTCGAAACAAATACTAAATGCCAATGTGTTTTTCAAATTGTTTTAAAAATCCTGCTTTCTCTGATGGAGTTAAGTTATTGAAAACCAAAATTTATACGCAAAAATGGCAATCATTCCACGCATCTATTTTTGACGAATACTTTTTAGAAGCTAAAGACGTCGACTGCAGCCCCATTTCTATAGAATTATCACATTTTGACTTCAATTTTATTTGTAATCGATTTCTTGGGATGTTATATGGTAATAACACTATAATAAGACGGTACGATGCCTCTATAACATGCAAAATCAATTTCCCCGGATAATTCGCTTCTTAAAAACATTTTTCCAAGAAAATGTATTTATACTCGATAGAAAAATTATATTTTTTCACGTGCTTTTCCCAATCTCCCATTCAATAACATGTCATTTCTAGTTCGATTTGCAAGAAAATACCGCATAAAGGTAATATTTTGATGCCCATATCAGACAGAGGACATATTTTTCTGCAAGAATCGAGAATATGATAAAATAATATTAATGTCTTATCTCGGTGGAAACGCCTTAACCCACATCAATTCTGTTTCGACGTGCACGGGTTTGAAATGAATGGAAAACAATCGCACTGTTGTGTTGCGATCTGAGCAGTTCGATTGATCGAATGGAAAGTGCCCTTCAGGAGTAAAACGGTGGAAACCGTATAAAGGGTTTACTCATGGAAGTCACTTCAATGACAGTAGTCTTGGAGCTGGCTAGCAAGCGACACTTTGATAAGTGAGCACGCACTTCCATGGCAGTAAGGGTCGATAATGGTGGTAATCGATGGCGGTTGCAACTTGCAACGAAAATAGACTGGCTTCTATTTTGCCAGCCAATAGCACATCGATTATGCGATACAATCCGATCGCATCGCATCCGGTGGAATCTTGGTTACAGCTAACGGAGATTTAAAATGTAAACAACGAATAACTTAGTAGGAGGAGGACTCATTGTTGCTTATGTAAATATTTATTTGCACTTGAAAATATTTTAAATGCTAAAGAACTCCAAAGGTAAGCTACATGACTTATCTCTTATTAGATAATACTTAATATTGTCACGATTGACGCAGTTGATTCGAAGTAACAATGCATAATTAATGTAATTCATACAAATGTATTGAATCCTCGAATAGCAATGGGACTCAAACAGCTGTATACAAACGCCATTATTGTCAAATTTAGGCGATTTTCGTAATTCATTGTTCACTTCCGTCATCCATTTGCTTGGAAAAAGTCGAAGTTATGTGTAAGCAGAGCGATGTCCTGCAAGTGGCGATACGATTCGAGATATCGCTATTCTCGTTACTTCCATAGAATTCTACTTCCATGTGTAAACTCGTCTTTAGCCTCTATTGTTTACTAAAGCTGTAGGAGAAGATATACTGCAGAACAATGCGGTAAAATACAAACAAATTGAGATATCACATTCCCGATTCTAGGACGGAAAGCCCTGGGCATAATCCGATTCGGTATCACTGCATTTTTTTATAATCCAGAAGTAAAAAAAGGTCAAGGGTCATAGTGTGAAACCTCGAAATTTGGAAAACAAAACCCGGATCATTTCTTTCCTGTTAGACAGATAAGATCATATCAAGTGGAATAAATTTTATAAATTTACCAGTTATATCACGGCATTATAATGAAAACAGAAGTGAAAATTTTAAATTTATACTCCACTGCGTGAATAAAACCCATATTCCTGATCGTAGACTAACAATATTATTAGGTAGCCATCTTGATAAGCGAACGATCACGTCTGCGATAAAAGGCCCCCCGGAATAAATGACTGCGGCTTTTCCCTGTTCAGCTTGAAAAGCGATTCTCATAACATGGGTAGACTGAGAATATTTCTCCAGTTCCGTAAAACAAATGAACGGCTTGACGCGATGCATACGGCTACTTATAAAAATGTCCAATGACTTAAGATGAATTTAAACGAATACATTTTGGTGCATCACGCAAATACAGTTAGGGATACAAAAGGCCTACATAAAGATAATTCAACAACATAAAAATCCTTAAATTATCCCCCTTGCGTCCATTAGCTCTCAATGTAAACAAGAGTTCCCACAATGGCTACAATCATTCTGGAGGATGGAGAGGGTGCTGGCCATTGTCGCCATCTTTGTTAACCCCGATGTTCCTTTAGCGTTTACGGACTGACGCACAAATGTTTCAATTTTACGACGTTTTCCATCGACAAATTACTGGAAATCCGTATGCATTTACTGTACAATATGAAATCTCCACACATATATTGCTATTTTATTAAATTAATAATGATAATCCGCGTTCCAGGCAAAAACTAGAGTTAAATCGAGCACAATCCATAGAACCAATGAATGTTTTCAGGGTAACTTGCCATAAATCTCAAACAGATGGTGGATATTCATTCTATGAATTCATATGCGATCTAAAAATCTCTTCATGTAAGCATATCGCTACATATATCTACTTTTGGTCCGATATTTGAGATATATGCAGAGGGCACTTCCTATGCTGGCCAATACTAGAAGCTATAGCTAGTCTGCCATCTTCGTTCACCCTCATTTTACTAGAGCGCTTTTGGGCTAACAAACTAATTTTACAACCTCACTATGTTTTCCATCGATAACTTACGAGAAACCAGCATGCACTTCCTTCTTTGATGTGGACTCTACTTACGTATTTTTTTATTTATTTAAAATAAAACTTATCCACATTCCCGGTGAAAACTGTAGGAAAATCGAGTAGACTCCACAGCTTAAATACATGCTTCAAGAGTAACTTGCCTTACATTTTAAACGTATGGTTGTTATTCTTGCTATACATCCGTTAATTCGTCCATTCCGTCGCACAATCCTTTGGAAGTAATAAAAGAGCAGGGATAACCTATATGGTTGTTATTTCGGTCGTCAGGCTACAGTTTGATAACGTATCTCCATCAACCTCAATGGCTAAAATCAATAAATAACTGCATAAAAATATAGAAAGGAGTCGTCCTCCCTCCAACTCCGTTCTCAAAATTCCGGTCTCCTTTGCGACCAATATCCAACGATGGTGCTCGATTCTTTATTTCGTACAAACGTCGTTACAGGCCAAAACGAACATTTCACACCTTTCCTTCTCTTCAAGGTTACCTTCCCGATGAAATGAAAGGTCCACAAAACACAACCAGAAAGCACACCCACAATTGGGAACATATGAAACGAATTTCCTTTCTTAAATACCACTTTCTTTTCAGGTGGTCGGGGAGATTTTCATTTATACACAGATTTTCGTGAAATTTTTCATACGCGTTTACGTTAGTAATTTATATCGATAAAATCGAAAAAAAATTGCATGTTACCGATTTAGTTTCTTGGAAATTTATTGTATACGTAAACAATTGTACCTGATTATGCAGAAACCTGCGAACCGTGTAGCACTATTACAATAAACAACTGTGGAAAAGTATAAAACTGGTTTTTCAATCTGGATTGGAATCTAAACTATTTCCACGAAGTAACGCCTGAAGGTGTCGCCTTGTTTTAACACTTAGCCTTATGGGACACATATTTTGAAATAATTCGATGACATACGTACGGACTTTCTCATAAACGCGAAAACATTCCTTTCCTATTATTATAATGCTTCCTAATTAATATCAAAGTATCATGAATAAAAAACCAAGCATTAATGCACGGTTTTTCCTTAAATTTGGAATTCCGCGCCATAGACCATGCTTTTATCGACACGAAAATTTTAAAATATAAATCTTGCATCATTAATATAACAACAAGTATGGTTATCTCCAACGTATGAAATGATGTGCTTGAGTGAAGTTGGGACAGAGAATTGTTTTTCGGCATAACTTGAGAAGTTATTAAAATGTGACTCAACGACTTACGATTCGCCCTTCAACCACCTTAAACCTTCCTGCTACATTAACCAATTGTAAAGAGTCGTTCCGTGGTAACTTAAAACACACACATTAAAAAGATGGCCAAATTGTAATGCCGTGTCATTTCAACTGATGAAACAAGACAAACTTGGCTTTTTCCATACACTTAGAAGAAAAAAATAACTTGAGTTTCATCAGCGAAGTGAAACGATTCCAAAAAGTTACACCAGATACCATCAACTACGTTCTTGAGTAATTTTTACGAGCGTGATTATCGATCGTGTAGTTAATTAAACTCAAAGTAGGCATAGCATATTATTCCAAACGCTACAAAGATTTTTGCCAGTAACTACATCTTCATAAAACCCGACGATCCACCTAACACCCCCTGCCACATCCTGCAAGGGATGTGGCAGGGGGTGTTAGGTGGATCGCCAGGGATGTGGTAGGACAAAAATTGGATTGCATGTTGATAGAATATCTAGGTATCTCGCTCTATTTTTGTCATATTCACTAATGGCAGGTTATGAAAGACAGTTTAGTAATGCCAATTCGGAAGAACATCTCTCTTATTTTATCGTTTCTGTATGTTCTAGAGACATAATGTGGCACTGGAATAAAATTCTCCGTCCTCAATGAGCATCGCCTGATCTGAATATTTCAAGTAAGCTAAGCATATTGCGTAGTCTCCGAGTCTCTCGAAGAACCCAATCTCGTCCTACTGTCAACATCAAAGCATTGGCACCGCAGTAATTGATAATACATAAGATTTCATTACCCATCCAAAATTGTTTCCAGTAAAAATCAAATTTAATAATCTTAGGCCAGCAACGAAGTGTTCAGGTATCAATTTCTGCGGAGGAAAAGCAGAAAACCTAAATAAATCCTAGTGATTTCGGTTAAACAAAAAGTAGAGCCAAACTTGTTCTAAAAAACTATTAAAAGAATAATAATTAGCCGATCACCTAAGACAAATTCGTAAATTTTCTCTATTGGAATCGGGTGTTTATACTCGAAAAATTCGTAGGGCACATAACGAATCCATCTGGTCATTTGACATCAGGCATATATCTTGTTTTCTTTGATTGAAAATTCATCAGGAGGAGCATAAAATTCGGTACGTACCTACTCGAAGAACGGGTCCAAGCAGTCATAAAACTTCTGCTGTAAACAGAAACGACGATACGCTATAAAATGAATAACGGAACGCCCGCGAGATATGACGCCATCTTGCGTCATCGATGGAAATCAAAAACTTCGCAATTTCTCGCCACAATTCGACGCGATGTTACAGCTGGCAATCAACGCCAAAAGCAGCAAAACTGTGTACTACATCTCAGTATTAGAAAAGTTTTTGTCTCCCAAACAAAAGCGCCAAATTTTTAAAAGAGGAGCCCTATATACGGACGAGCAGGGAGTTGAGTTAGGCACGCTCCAATATTGCAATCGTAACTTTCGATATTTACTTACGACGCGTACCCATGGTGTTCGTTTCAACGCTTACATTAGACGTCGTGACAGTACCGTATTGGTTTCGACACCGTCATTTTCCGCACGCTGAATGGTAGCTCGTAGTAAATTATGGAGTTATTAAAGAGGTTCCATCACGATCATGTGACAAATCAAATACTAAATTACAACTTTTTTAAAAATTGGTTTTAAAAATGACGCTTCCGCGGATGGAATACGTTAGACTGTGTAAGTCAAAACAAAAACTGAATTCCAACACTATATTTGGTTTAAAAAATGCCTGCTTTCGCCAATGGCTTACGTTCGCTATCAACAAACAAAGTTACGGTACCGAAAACGTCAATTATTCCACGAATATGATTTTAATGAACACTTTTTATCGGCCTAGACGCCAACTACAGCGCCATTTCTACGGAATTACCACATTGCGACTTCAGTTTTTGCTGTAATTAGCTAATAACACAAAGTATACAGCGGAACGATCTATCTATTTAATTGACAATCAATTTACCAGGAGTTTTCGCTTCAATATCAGTTTTCCGTGAAAATGCCATTTAAATTAGATAGAAAAATGCTCTTTTTCCTCGTGTTTTACCATTTTCCCATTGAATACCACGTGATTTCAAGTTCAATTTACTAGAAAAATAGCACGAAAAGGTAACATTTTAATGTTTATATCAGAAAGAGGAATATTTTTATAAAAGTATGTATTCAGAATAAGAAAAAAATGACATTTTTTCCACTCCTCGGGCGATCCGCCTTAAGAGAGTTTTGTTTAATTTCTTACAAAACATATGCTAAACTGAGCGAAGAATTTAGGTTCGTAGCCATGTACGTATCTAAAGAAAATCAACGAAACTACTACCAATAAGGTTAAGAACTCATTACTTTATAATAGCAAACGTTCCTGTCGAAAACGAAACTCTTACACACCAATGAAGACCGTCTGTAGTATTTTAAAAGTTCAATTGGCAGGATAACGCTCTAAAAGGACGTATTTTTACGCTTCATTAAAGAAACCACACGCACATAGTGATTATGATCGCGGATGTATCGTTCAGATTTCACTTTTTTGCAGGAATTCCCATGCCATGTATCATGTAATTTTCGAAGATTATAAACTAAGGACCTTTCGCATATCAAACTTTCTTCGTCGTCGAAGTTCAATCTGGCACATATCTTACGAAAATCAAAGAAACAACAACAAATAACGTAGAGTACTGAATTATATCATAATCGCATTCGTTCATGTCGGAATAGAAATACCTATCCACCTAACGAAAATCATTGGTAATATTTTACATGTGAAATTAGTAATAAAACACTATAGTAGGACACATTTTCCCACTTTGTCGAGGAAACTACGCGCTCATGGTGACCATGATCGCGTTCAGTCTTTCGACTTTCTGCAGAAATTCCCATTCCATGCATCTAATTTTTGTGCATCATTACTACAGACCTTTTCCCTAACACAGTTCAATTTTCTTCGTCAACTAAAGGTCTCATATATTTGATGTGATCTGATACCTCGCCCAAACTGACAAAAGAGAAACTTGGCGGGGGAAACGAATAGATGTACGAAGGGGCGTCAAACCAGTAACTGAAGAGTTAAGCTAAGAACCGTTCCAAATACGGAACTTCAATTTGATAGCCACGACGGGTTGTGTGATGCTGTGTTAGGTGGGGTTGAGAGGCGTTAGGCCGGTTTTGTGCAGCTAAAGCATTATTTTTCCTTTAAACTTAAAATGCAAATGAATATACAACATACCGTTGTAATTTGGCGATGCAACTGATGCAGTTGAATACGGATATTCACAGCTATACTTTATCCTTAAGGTAGTTTTGGCGAGATATCATTTTAACTAGTAATATATGAATTTGATCTCATTGGTGAAGGAAATATCTCAACCGTCCAAAGGTACAAAAACATCAGCCATTTACCGAACCAAATGTTACTACGAAAACTACCGGCACTTTTACATGGGAAATGGTACGGGTGTGCAATCCAGAGTCACATCATATTTAAAAAAATCTAGCACCTAGATCTCGTCAAAAAATTAAAAGTGCGTAGTTAGTATGTTTTTTCAATTATTTTTAAAAATAATCATATTCTCACCGCATTATTTTTTCAGAATAACAAAAAAATCTTCGTTGTGTTTTAAACGTACCACGTGAAAAAGTGAGACAAGTTAGAGACTTAAATAGATATTTTTATTTAATTACTCAGACTTCCAGTCATTTTAAAGTATATCATAGCACCATTAATATAACAAAATTTACTTCTAGCATCCTACAGCGGCTGAAATTATAACAAAAATAAGAATATGATTTCTATTGTGACTAGAGAAATACACATCACGCGATAACTACCTTTAAGTGTTACGGACTGAAATAAGGCTAAGCATGGAAATATGTTATTTTTGTCGTCATTTATGTTCGCGAAAAAACCCAGTAGTCCTAATAAAATGATGAATTACTTAGTTTTCCACAAAATGTTTATTACGTTCCAACAATCACAGTTTCATTACTGCGCGTCATCATCACTACGTAAGAACGTAACAAATCTTTTGTGGAAATCTAAGCATTTCATTATTTCCTTATGAAGGAATTCTACCAAGTTACTGCCAATGCCATTAATTCCTTATAGTAGTCAGTAATTTCCGGCCTTACGTTGTTTACCAATCACCTATCGCAGATTAGCTCACATCACAGTGGACGGGAACGCACAAGTGTACATTCAAGTCGATCACTGAAACTATCTACGCTGCGTTAGTGTTTACATAATTGCAGAACGATATTCAACTTCTTTTAAGAAAGGATAAATATCAACTCCTGAATGATTTAACTCCGAAATATTTATTATTTTTTCAAGTAATCATCGCAATCAGCTCACACATTGAGGTATGTCTGTTTCTTAGCCACATATTTCACCGCCATCACAAGTTTCGTCAGGTAGCGCACATGATAACGCAGAAGATCTTAGGAGTGAAGATGCTTTTCAATCTGCGTCTCGCACATGATGTCACGGATGCCACTGGAACACGCTCTGCACCAAACAGATTAAAAAAAGATACGTGAAAGAAAGTATAGACACATGAAATCACCCTTTACATTCGGTCAAGGAGGCGGGTGCTCCGTAAGCATTGGGATAACGAATATTTTCCCAATTTTCGTTTATCCAAGGTGACCTCGTTCTACATTACCCCAGATAATCGAGATTGGACTGTAATTAATCTAATACGTAACAATGAATATCTGTTCGTCTTCTATGCGTTCCAATACCATTCATCAAATTACGAGGAAACTTTGGTGAGTTGTTGTCCGCGCGCCCGCGAAGGTTTCTGCATTATTAAATCCATTGTACAATAGGTGGAGCGCGAGTCGTTTCAACAAATGAGTGTTGTCACACGAGATTCTCGAACAAGCGAGGAACAACAAGCAAGCAACGAAGCAGATCGTTTACGAGTTGCTCAATCATGTGCATCAGAATCGTATCATTGAGACATAATATCGCGTGCATCAGAATCATATCAGTGAGATATAATTTGTGTTAAACGGTACGTAATTTATTTGTACGTAGAATAAGATTTGGTGCAGCGGTCTCTTAGCTTGCTTTTTTAATTCTAGCATTCGATTTCCGCATAAGCTTCGCTTTTTCCTACATTTGGATTTTTAAGCTAGAAAATATTTAATTTTTGCACTACTTCAACAATAGAATAGATTATTTACTTGGAAACCGCAGGATAGGCATGGAATATAAACTCATGCCATCTTTTGTGCGTTACGAATTCCAGTGCAGGTACGAGGAACGCATTGGACTACAAAAGATCTTTGTCTATCATTTAATTTGTGCATGTAAATGTGTCTGCTTCGTATATTTGTGCCTATCTAGAAAGAAAAAGAGGCATTGCAACGCATGCCGGGCACAGCTAGTAGTTTTATAACTATAACAACAAATCTAATAGGACTGTTCAAAGGTATATACGACAAAATAATTACTATTGGTAATAACAGAATAGTATACTACTCCTAGTACTCAGCTGATAGATCGGCCAACGCTGAATACTTTCTCGGGCTGAGCCATGGCTGGAATACAGTCCACAAGTTCGTGCTATTTTCTGCAATTTATTCCTTTCAGGCACCATTATAACGGAAGTCACTCAATAACCTTTCCACGTCTGGCTTTCGGAGTGAAAACGAGATTTCGCCTTCCGGTTTCACACGGTCCGAAGCTGCGATTTCTGGACCAGGTCGGCAGGAGAGCAACGGCGGAGGTTGACTCGGGGCGTGGGCGGGTCAATTCGCAAGAGAACGTATCTTTCGGTCGGCTCTCGGAATTGAGGCCATATAATCGAAACGTTATGGCGCCCGTTCCATTACGAGCCGTTAAAAGCGTCGTCTCTCACGACTTGAGGACAGGCCTTCCACTCCCAAGGACGCGGGAGAGCTCGAAACGTCAATATCGACAAGTGGTATTATCGAAAGAAAGGCACGAACGAGTGGGCAGATCACTCACTCGGAAGGGACAAGTCGATTGGCTCATTAGAGTTTCCACTTATCCGCTGAACATTTGCGGAAAGTAGGCGCGAACAATGCATTGTTTGCAGACATGTGCGAGCGTCTCTCTTCTTATTTCATCCGCGAATAGAGATAAAAAATAGCGCATTGACGCGATGATATATAGAAACTCAGTATTTTTTAATCGAGCTATTGTACTAGGTGTACCGTTAATCAGGGAAAACAAACACCCTATTCCCACTTCAATTTGTTAAAATTACTTCCTCTCTTTCAAAAACTCTTCTATCACCCGAAAGAGCATAACTCACACTGACCACGTAAATATCGCAATAATTATGTATTTACCACCAGTAGTTTACACAAGCACGTACAATATACAATAATAAGGTAGATACATTTGTATACCCTACAGAAGAAAACAAAGTTACCTGTGGGTGGGTCTGGCAAGCTAACAAGCTACAAGAAAATAAAGAAAAAATAACGTTAAACTAAAATTGTACAATTTTCCCATTTCAGTCAGGGAATAATAATAAGCATCGCCGTCATTTATCTAGGAAAGGCAGAAACGAAAATGGCGCATGATTTAAGAGTTAAATACTTCAATAACGATGAAGAATGAGGTTAGGTGCGGACACAGGTAAAAATTACAAATGCCTGCGGCCACTTTTTTAAGTTAGCAATACAAACAACTGCTTCATTAATGCTGCTTTTAGGTAGGCATCATCTAAGGTAGCTTGAGCGAGATGGTTCCCTATTCGTAATGGAGATCATATTCGAATCATACCTTTTAATTTCTGCAGCTATAGGAAACATGAATAAAACATTTCTTTATTGATGGTGCAATAATATACTTTTTTACGACTGGAATTCTAAATAATAATATAAAAATATCTATATAACTCTTTAATTTGGCTAATTTTTATCATGCGATACGGTTAGAACTATTTCACAACAGAAGGTTTTTGAGATCTGGAAAAAATTTCTGCGGCGACTATTTGTTTTATTTCCAAAAATAGTTGCTAAAACATACAGATAACATACTGCTAATTTTTTTAAGAGATCTAGGTGTTAGAAGTAGATATTTTTTAAAAATAATGTCTTTCTGGTGTGGACACACGTACCATTTTCCACGTAAGAGGGCTGGTATCTTTCGTCAAATATCTTGCAAGTAGTTTATATAGTTTTATATGTTAAAAATTGCAAGTAATATCTAACTGATAATATCTAAATAAGTGTTTAACTTGATTCATTTTTTCACACGGTATGCTTAAAGTTCCTTCACAACGGAAGTTTTTCGAGATTCTGAAAAAAATACTGCGGTGACAATATGATTTATTTTCAAAAATAGTCGAGGAAACATACAAAATGCGCACTGTTAATTTTTTGACAAGGTCTAGGCGTTAGAAATTTCTCATTTTTTTTTAAAATAAGGTCCCTCAGTAGTGCAAACACGTACCATTTCCCCCGTAAAAGGGCTGGTGCTCTTCGCAAAAAATCGCAAAAAGTAGTAAGGTAGGGGGGTTGATATTTTTGTATCTTTGGAAGGGGGAATTATATTTCTATAAGATGAGACCAAATTCATTGGTTTCTAGGTGAAATGATAGCTCAAGCAAACTGCAAAGATAATTTTATCACACATCAATCATGCCATTGTCTTTCGGGATAGGCCAAGTCATAGCAATTTAACATTGCAGTGAGGTCAATAAGATACTCTCTCTTGCAATGAATTCCTTCTGGTGCTGATGACGTGATATCACGCCAAGGGAACTGCGAGTGTTCCAGCTTTCACTAGGGAACTTACACTAGGCCCCCTAGTGAATGCTGGAACACTCACGGTACCCATGACGTGATATCACGTCATCCGCACCAGCGTAAAGACAACCATGACGAGATATCACGTCATGCCGCACTCAAAGGGATAATCCTCAGTCTTTGTACAACCATTCCGCTTCTGTTACGTTCGTGAAAAGCTTCACACCGAAACCCCTTGGCATCACTCGTAATATTCTTCCTTTTACGAGTCTTCCGCTACAGTCAACCATAACTTTCTCACTTAACCACTTCCTATCTACTTAGATTTCTTAGAATAATTCTTAATGTCTGCTTTACACGCAGTCAGTCAGTACACCTGTCGTGTAGAGGAGGCATAACAGCCTTTAAGGCTTTATAGTCTTTCCATGAAGCCAAGCTAGCGAGGAGCCATGAACGGATAACATCATTCCGACAAAAGCCTTGTCTCGCATCGCTTTCTCAACTCACCTGAAGGCATCGCCGATGAAGGAGAGCGCGTTCCCGTCCGGTCCCCGCCAGCTGATGGAGGCCTCGGACAAGCCGGAGGCGGAACAGCCGAGCACCGCCGACCCCCCGGGCTCCACCACCTCGTCCCGCGGCTCGCTGTCGAAGCGGAGGTCACCGAAGCCTGCGCAAGGGCAAAGAGGAGAGAAACACTTTAGCGCGGGGGCGGAAAAAATCATTTGGCCAAGAACAACACAGCCAGATGGCTCGTGTTAAACACACAAAGAGGCAATCAAATAATGGTTATCATTCCGACAAATTCTGAAGATTCTAGCGATATTATGTGGAACCGAATCATTACTAAAAAAATTCAAACATGGCGGGTGAATTTTTTTAAAAAAGATTTCTAGGATCTAGTTGCCTTGTATCCAACAAAATTGCCAATGGAATTAGGAAGCCTGGATAGCGTAGTGGTCTGCGCATTGGTCCGGCAAACCTAAGGTCCGTGGTTCGATTCCCGGTCCAAGCCGAGTTTTTAGGAAGCCTGGATAACGTAGTGGTCTGCGCATTGGTCCGGCAAACCAAAGGTCCGAGGTTCGATTCCCGGACCAGGCAGAATTTTTCTCGAATCATTACTGGCGACTCAAAAAATAGAGCGAATTCCCACGAGCACAATGTTTATTACGTCCTAGGTTTCGCCACCTACAGCATTATTAGGTTACGCGGACCTTTAGAAGAGAAATCTGGAAATGGGTGGAGCTCTACGGCCTTAGAATTACAAAAGATAAAAATAGCACCGAATGGATATTTATATATATACGCGTATTCGGGCTACTTTACGGGCATTTAGCGTTATTTTTATCTTTTATTAAGTGAAATCTTGATCGTAATAAATATTGTACTCGTGGAATTTGCTCTATTTTTTGAGTTATCAGTGATTAAAATTTTTCCTTGAATAAAGAAGGAAGAGAACAACTTTTACAATAACCACTAATTTTATTACAAAATGACCCGGGTTTCGATGTGCATTCACATCATCTTCAGGTCGACCTGGAGATGTCCTCTTTCTTGTTTAATGATGGAATACCACCAAGGGATACTGACGAAAGTGAGTGATCTTCCTCCTTAAAAACTCTTCGTTGAAATTGTCTTGTTTCTGCTATTATGCATGTTTAGATGATTATATATATTAACCATTCCACACAACCAAAAACCGCACTACGGCTGATTGTTCGATGTAATAGAATAAATAAAATATAAAATAACAATAAAGAATAACAAGAAGAATGAAATAAAATCATAATTAACAAAATGAAAAAAATAGACGCAAAATCTTAAGTGACGTTTGATTAAGGACAGGAATTTGTCGGGCGAGGAAAAAAGAGGTCAAGGGAGGGATTTGTGGAGGACAAAGGTGAAATTCGGAAGGGAATCGGTAAAAAAATGGAATGCAGCGAAATTTAAAGGCGGAATATCGGGATTTGCAGGAGATGGACGTTTCGCGTGGAGCGAGGAGGGACAAGAATTGGAAAGAGAGGGAGAATCTCGCAGCAACAAAGTTGTCCGTACACAATGCTGAACAAATTCTTCAGATCAGCAGAGGCACGGAGGTTAGGGAGGAAAAGAACTCCCAGGGAGCACGAAATGCATTCACGGGTAAAATTTCTAGTTTTTCCCGTTCCCAATGCCTGCATGGAACGCTAATTAACCTTCTATCACGCTGAGTGACCTAGAAGTAACATATAAAAGTTTATTTTTTGTTTCTGATTTAAGTTTCTATACGCCTATATACGCCTTTGGTACATTTTATTGGACAAACTAATGTATAATAGACTGTACAAGAAAATGGATGGAATTAAAGCAGGTTCTATTTCCCGTTCAGCTATTCAAACAATCATACAATTTGGCGCTTTATAAAATTTTCCTCATGAAGGAATTCGTACATTCGTTAGTACAATGAAATGTACCGTGGAAAGCGGACTTTATTCCTAACTTCTACTAGTAGTTCCCGATTCTCCCAAGAGTGGGGGTAACATGTCTAATGACTGCAATGGCGGACGAAAAATTCGGGATATAGAGGAATTAATTTTATTTATTTTTTTATTTGCCTGTGATTTCGTATAAATCTTTGCTTTTGTTTATCAACTTATCATCGGTGGTTGGAGGATGTAACGATAGGCGAAGGACGAGATGGGTGGGAGGATGAAGGGCAAGCGGGTCAAGGGGTAGAAAGAGAAAATTTTTCAAGGTAATTGGAGCGATTTTCGTACACGTACACACTTGACTGTACTTATCATACGGGCACTTATTGATAATTTGTACATATAAACGTGAAAAAGTTGCATGTTACCGAATTAGTTTCTTGCCAAATTATTGCTATTTAAACACGTAGCCTTAGGGAAACTGACAGACACTTCGAAATAATTCGATGACATATGTACAGATTTTATCCTAAACGCGATAACATATGTTTCACATTATTATAATGGTTCCTAATAAATATCAAGGCATCACGCCGAATAGAAAACACGTATTTAAAAACGAGAACGTATGTCAGCACGGTATAAAAGCGAAAAAAATTGCTTTACAATGTTACCGATTTGGTTTCTAAGCAAATTAATGCTACTTTAACGCGTAGTCTTATGGCACCTGACACATCGTATTTCAAAATTATTCGATGAAATATGTACAAATATTCTACAAAACGCGAAAACATACCTTTCGCATCATCATAATGGTTCCTAATGAATATCACGGTATCATGCCGAATTAAAAACACGTATTTTAAAACGGTTTCGCTTGAACTTCGAACTCCGCGCCGTGAATCCAAGTCATAGCAATGCTTAAATTGAGACGAAAGTTTTAAAATACAATTCTTGCATAATTTACATCACAACACATACGGTTATTTCCAGCGTGTAAAAAGCTGTACCTGAGCGAAGGGTGGGGAAATATTTTTTTCGACTATTAATTAAAAATTCGAAAATTGATTAAAATAAGTACTCAACAACTCAAGATCCGCATTTCAAACACCTTAAGAATGGACAGAGGAGGAGAGGATGTATACTGAGATGAAGAAAGCGTTTTTAGCGGATAGATAGGACCATGTGCATGAGAAAATCGAGTACATTTTTACTCGCGTCCACATCAACCTCCCATAATTGGTAGATCACATTAAAGTAAAGTAAATTTATCGCTTTCAGCAACAAAAACTTTGAAACTTGGAATTTACATTTGGTCTACATGACAGCGAGGTTGCCTCAAAGGAATACCTGTGCTGAGGCAATCTTCGCCAAAAACATATAAATTGCCAACATATAACATGATAATGTACATAATATTTTACATAATTATCTGATACATCATAAAAAAGTCACAGAATGAATAATGCAATGATGATAGTGCCATTAACTATTCACAGTAGCTCAAAGTTTAACAAAATAATATTATATGATATTTCAGAAAAATCTAACATTATCTTCCTCAGCCAATATCCAAAACTTGGCCAGCTGTAGAAATACTTTACATCTTTTCGTATTTCTAATAGTTTCAGGCAACATATTTTAAACTTTTGGACCCATATAAACAATGAATCGCTTGAAAATGGTAAAATTTGGCTTGAGTAATTGAACATTTCCCTTCTCAAATTAAACTAAAGTACCTTTCCAAGCCCTTCCTTGCCAAGTACAGTTGACATATTACTACTCATCATATAAAATAATTTCATTAATTGTTAATTCATTAATGATAAAGTTTATTATGATGGCTGGAGCGGTAATACTAGGTCACAGACGACACACAAATAACTAATGATTAACGCTTAATTATGAACATAAAAGTCACTTAGTGGATGAAACTTTGAAGTATAAAAAACACACGGCCAGAAAGGGGGCGTGGTCCATTTCGGGTCTTCCATTACCGTTACGGATGCAACCAGGCGTACGAAAGTGCTCGTCGAGAACCACTGAACAGAAGCCTACCTCGATGATTCCCGACGTCGTTTATTAATGATGCGGACATGTACAATGGATCACGGAGCTAGGGATTGTTTAAAATACAGTAATATAGAAAAAAATCACAGATTTGCACAACTACGACGACGATAGAACGAGATATTTCACATTGAAGAGAAGAATAGGAAGGTAATTACCGCCCAAACTTTTACTGTTTCCTTAGGTAGTTTTTATGTTACAACAACAACATTTTAGATTTAATTACAACGTATTTAACAACATATTCATTTATATACAAAAAATATCCTTTGATCAAAGAAAAAACCATATTGACATAGAAATCATCTCAGAAAATTTTTTGTATCACATACTATATTATATATACATACTTATATATCATGACTATATAATTTGAGAGGAAGAAAATATGGAACCTATTCTAAAATTCATTTCTTTAACCTTCTAAAAGCCATTTTTTAATGTCATCTTTAACATCATTTAATTTACTTCGACTTTTAAAGTTATTGGGCATATTATTGAATATTGTAGGTCTTTATACAGTACTTCTGGGTAACTGCTTTTTCTGAGTTCCTCCCAATCATAATCAGAGAGTAACCTGTTCCCCTTTTTTTAAAATTACAATAATAATAATGTTTTATTTCCGACAGAGAATTCTTACAACATAATACCTCTGTTTGAAACGGGGAGTACCTTTAGGTAGCCATGAGAGTAAACCTGAATAATGGCTACCATCGTTTACAGAATGAGTTATGCACACACATGTAAAGGAAATACTGCATTTTGAAATTGCAGTACATGTAACAAATAGTATTACAGTTATAAGAAAACATCCTCTAGACTATCTTTAGTAAACAAACAAGATCGTATATTTTTCATTGCTGTGTTAAGGATTTTTGAATTAAAACATGAAACAGGTAATATATGATACACTTTAGTTCCTATGTACAAGATACATAGTTTGGATAACATCAGGTTCGCCTTGGGTAAAGAAATACGTGATTTACGTAGTACCCCCCATACTATCCCAAGCTAATACCACAACTTGTACCAGCAGTGCGGCTAGTGACAATCCATTGCATAAATTGCTTGGAAAACCTGACACAGGTTTTTTTAAAAGTATTCTACCGGCTAAGGTATTTTTTGCTGAATGTCAGAGAATCTACCGCCGGTCCTGTACATATTCAGGAGCCCATCCCCCTTCTTTTTCGCCTCAGCATACGATCTAACCTTATTCATCCCGTCCATGAAACCTATTCTCTTTCTTCCCCTTCCCCGCCAGCCCAACATCCTTCCCTCTATCACATTCTTGAGCACCAATCGCCCCTTATTACACCCTTCAGCCATATACCCTGCCTATCCCGGATTTCATTCGGATGTTTCCTTTCCTCGCCCACCATCTCAAGCACTTCCTCGTTAGCCTTCCTTCCCGTCCACCTAACCTTCTCCACACCCACATCTCAAATGACTGCAGCCTATTCTCGTCCTCCATTCTGAGGGTCCACGTTTCTGCCCCATACAACACTACGCTCCATATCAAGCTCTTCACCAGCCTCTTCTTCACATCCTTACCCAATATCCCCGTCATCAGCTCCCTTCCATTGCAAAACGCCTCCTTAGCTAGCACTATTCTCTTCCGCAAGTCTTTGCTACACAGGTTATCAAGAACCAGAATTTAATGTGATCTAAATCACTAAGACATACTGTCTTTCACAAAACCTTGAATTTCAGCCATATCAGTTTGATATAAAATAACCAAAATTGATTGAAAAATGCGTGGATTTATATGGTCACAACAGTCGGCGAAAAAACTGAAAAATCTAAGGTATTATAACATGGAAGGTCAAGAAAAAAACTCCCACATACCAATTATATTCCTCCAGCAGACCAAATACATCTTTGTAATAAGATAAAATGTACTTTAATCTATTCATTCACGGAAGACCAAGCTAAAACAATCCAGTTGTTGTTAATGTTTATTGACTTAAGACCTTTCTTGAGATACTTAAGGACCCTTGAGGTAGTTTGAGCGGGATAGTTCCCTCGTCAAAATGGAGACCATATTCGAATTATACGTTTTCATTTCTGCAGCTGTATAGAGCATGAATTAAATATTACATTATTAATGGTGCATTAACATACTATTATATGGCAGAAATATTAAATATTTAATTAAAAATATCATTATAAGTCGCTAACTTGACTGATTTTTTCACGCGATACGTTTAAAACTCCGTCGCAACAGAAGGTTTTCTTGTGATTCTGAAAAAATTACAGTGGAGACAATATGATTTAGTTTCAAAAATAGTTAAGAATACATACAACCTACAAGCTGTTAGCTTTTGGACGACATCTAGTTGTTCGAAATTCCTCATTCTTTATATTATGCCTCTCTTCAGTGCATACACGTACCAATTCCCATGTAAAATGGCTGGTATTTTTTTGCAAAATTCTCGGAAATTAGATCGGTAAGAGGCAATTATTTTGGTATCTTTGGAAGGATGAGATATTTTTCATTAAAACGAGACTGAATTCATTAATTTATAGGCGAAATTATGTTTCCTCAAACTACCATAAGTTGGCCAACATTGAGGAATAAAGTTGTCTTGGAGAGAGCACTCCATAATTGCAGAGTACGTAGACATCCTAAATGGATTAAGCTCTTCTTTCTAATGTTACGGTCACGCAATGAAAAATTCGTGTTTAGGCTGTTAGCAAAGTCAATACAATTAACTTATTTTCCCAAAGAAGAAAAAACAATACGGTCTGATGCCTTGCAATGAACTTCTTACAGGCTTAGAAAGATCTGGAGAGATATTTTATCAACGAGGTCAACGGCACAAGTAAAATGCTAAACAAAGTCTGAACGTTCGCGATAGTTTTTGGAAAAGAAACATCACTGATAAACCAAACAACAGATCACGTTCCGCGAGCGCAATATTTTTTACGACCTAGGTTTACAATATTACGAAACTTGGGTCGTAATAAATATTGTACTCTAGGAATCTGCTCTATTTTTTTGATTTATCAGCAAAATGTTAGAGTTAAATGAGGGTTATTATGGCCTCGACATACGTATCTACATCTACCTACTACCTGCGACCCGCCGCATGGGCATATGGCCGAGGGTGTTATGACCGTGTAAATATGTAAGAAATAAGGTTTTGGGAAGTGAAGTGGTGACGTGTATTATGGGAGGGTATTTAGCACAGCTCAGCTTTTATTGTGGTCGCTTATTGTGCACAAAAGGAACGAGTTTTTGCACCTATCTGTTAGGCAATATATCTCTATTTTCATCGCTTCTGTCAGATTTGACATGTAGTGTGGCGTCATGATAATATTCTCTGTGTCGCTCTGAAACACGCCAGTTCAGAATTTCTCAAGTACACGTCAAGCAAGCCTGGCGTGTAGCCTCAGAGTCCCTAGGGGCTCCCACCTTGATCTTTCGAAAAGTTTATGAAAATTTGGTGCGCTATGTGCCTAAAAATAGTCTACGATTATTTTTTCCCAATTATTTATGACATGAAATAGGTAAATTAGAAACGTGTTGACAAATACGAACTTACACGACAGAGATATTTCCTAATATTTCTCTTCCAAAAGGTAAACTTCTTACATCAGTTCTTACTGAGTACCTACTGAGTTTATAAAAATCAGCCGTCAAAATTTCGAGGGCGTCTATCGTTTATCGCCATATCCTTTTTAAAAGCAAAAGAGAGTTGAAGGTTCCGAACGTTCCTGAGCACACTCCAAGAACTACCGAGTGACCTTGATCGAATGAAATGATGGACAGGATAAATAAAATACGCTAGCCAAAAGATGTACGGCGAATATTTTCGGCAATCAGAAACGACGGCTGCCATAACAATATTCAAGTGGGATATGTACTTTGTTTCTCGAGTTTTGGTCACTTGGTTGAAAAAAACCTCAGTATTTGCCAACGTTTCGGCAAATATATTGGACACCAGGGCTTAGACTATTTCGTTAAAGTTGAAAGGGAGATTAGAAGGCATCTAGCAACAGACAATCTTTGATGTTTTTTTGTCGGATACGATATGCCCCGTAATCATCTGTTCAACTTTAACTAAATAGTCTAAGCCCTGATGACGACAAATACAGGGTGATTCAAAAGTCTTGTTATGATTACGGAAAATCAGAACTTTTTTATTTTTCAATATAGATACATGACACCAAGATGAAAATGTTACAAAATACATCAAGTTTTATTTGTTATCGCTACAAATGTTCAAATTGACCTCCATTTGAAGCACGGCACGCATCTTCATCGAAACATCGGCTAACACTGCCTGATATTATTTCAACCAAGTGACCAAAACTCCAGAAAAAAATTACCCTCTTTACAAAAGTGGTCGAGAAAAGAGGAAATTTTCAACAATAACGTTTATGACGGAGTGATTTTCAGACAATTTAGTGCCCATTCCCGAGTCCTCGAACATCAAAATAATTGACAAACTAAAGCACATCTCATTTACAGCTTGTTTCGTATCCCAATCAATATCGAAAGCTCGCATTCGACATTCGAAATAACGTCGATTTCCTCAGTGATTATAATTTGTTTAGAAGCTATAGCGTCCAATTATTGAACGTTATTTCAGAGCGGATTAAGAAAAAATTATTTTTTTTGGGAAACAGCCAATTATGACGATAGCTAGTGTCTCTTGCAAGATGATCGAATGAGACAGCACGTAAACATAGTGTTTTACCAGTATTCAAGATTATACACAATCCAATTAAGTCTAGAAGCTATTAAATATTATACGACATATACTTTATAACAGTTTATTATTAATGATCGTCGAAACATCATGGCTGTGATTTTATGGCTCAATTCAGCCCAAAGCGTTGTTCGAATTCGGTAGCTAAAGGATTTATTACAGTAATCTACCGGTTGAAGAAGTACACATAAATTAGTATCACCAGTAGGTATCTTTCCGGACATAATTTATGAGGATGAATTACTAATCCGGTTTGGACCAGGGGTAGCGTGTTCGTTCCGAGGGTCGCAGGTTCGAGACCGAGCGATGGAAAAATGTTTCCAGGCTGGCCAACCTACTTTCGCACGCTACCCGAATTTGACCGCACTACTGAGAGGTATCAACAGCTACAGCTTCGGGCGTGGTACTGCGATGTGGAAGACAACAGGGAAACCACCATATTAGTCTACCTAGAAGATCTTCTATGCATTCTATGATCTTCAGGCCTTGCACTTCATATATGGCATGATGGTATTCCTCCCAGTAACATATTCTGGAGGTAAAATAGACCCCCAATTGGATCTCCGGGTGGGGACTACTGGGAGGGGTACATAAGTCAAGAAGGACATATTATCATGAATAATACGAGTAAGAGAGACATTTCTCGTCTTACCTACACTCTTGGTAACATCGCCATCGTGGATGATACATATAAGCAAAGATAAGACAGATTTTCTTGGTGCGCAGACCAAGGAGAGAATTAATATGAAGTAAGAAGACTGCTGCATTTACTCATTGTGAACTAAAAAAAGGGAATACTCTGCAGATTAAATAAATCGGGAACATAGGTCAACAGAGTTAAATTCGGATTTGCAAAACGAATATGAAATATGGCGCATTTTTAGCGGGGCTATTTCATGTGTGAAGTTGTCTAATACGCAGGAAACCAAAAGCTGTTAATTCAGATACAGGTGGCATTTTTTCTCAAACTGATAGAATACGCTCCCAGCCCTAAAAGAGGTTTCCCTTTGAGGTAATTTGAGCCCTGCCAATGAGATGCTATGTCAACATGTTTACTTTTAAGGGGATTTCACCGCGACTGCGTGTGTCAAAACAAATACTCAACTCCGACTTTTTTCAAACGGATTAAAAAATCCTGCTTTCGCTAATGGAAAGTGCGAGATATTTACAAACCAAAATTAAGGTACGAAAAATCCACATAATTCCACGAATATATGTTTAAGTAAAACTCTTTGTAGCCATAGGCAAGGTCCTTAAATCCAGGTCATGACACGCAATTGTCCAATGTAAACCGCCATTTTGAGTCAAATTTTTCGCGGAGTTCAAATTCTTAATCCAAGTAAATGGGTGACATAGGAACAAATATCCTCGTATATTATTCTAAATAATTTAGGTAATTCCATGAAACGTTTTGAGTTGACAGAAAATAAAAAGCGCCTTTAGAATTAGTTTGGACTTCCGGCCTGATGCCTCCCGTTCGACTACAGGAAAGTTGTAAAAATTGCTTCCAAATCCATAAGCGGCTTTAGGATTCTTTTGGACTTCCGGCCAGACGCCTCCCGTTAAAAGGACATTGGCCATAGGCGCCGACTACAGCGCCATTTCTACGGAACTACCACATTTTGGCCTTAATTTTTGCAGTAATTAGCAAATAGCTCAAAAAATGAAACGGTAAGATGCATGCTATTTATTTTTCATCAATTAACTCGGAGTGTTCGCAGCTAAAAGACAGTTTCCCATGAAAATGGCACTTATATTAGATATTTCTATCTCAAAAAACAAAGTTCAATTTACGAGAAAAACAGCGCGACAGGCTGAAATTTGGTCGTCCAAATCACACAGAGCACATAATTCTCTATAAGATTCCAGAATTTGAAAAACATGACATTCATGTCCCAATTGCCCCATCTCTGTGGAACCCCCTAGTGTAATAATCACGTACGAATCAGCGAGGGACGCCGACAATTTCACTGTATCGTACTTTTAAAGCGTTGCAGAATTCCATTCCTCAGAGTTTTTTATAATAAACTCGAGGTCAGAGCCACATTGATTAATCTCAAGAGAGCCTTCCCGCGTCGTTTTAACGGCCACAGACAAGACATTACACAAGGACGGACACAGGGCGCACTCGAGGTCGGAGATCTCCGCGCCGACCTCCCGGTAGTCGTGACCAGAGCTTCAATTTTCTCCGAGAGATCTTGTATGATTAATGCACCGAAATCTCCGGTTTGTGGAAGAAATCATGAAGACAAACGCTACCGCGAGACGTGGAAAAACAAAAAAAAAACCACAGCAAGCGAACCAGTTCCGTTACCTTGAAAGTGGGAACAACAGTGACGGGAGATATAACATAGTGTGTTCATTGTAACTTGAAGTTAAGTCGGGTTTTACTGACAAGTTTATCGCGCAAGTTACTGGCAGCAAGCGACTTTGGACGTAAACAACTACAGGCATGAATCTGCAAGTCCGCTTACAGAACTTTTAAAACTTTTCGGCAAGTCACGGAATCGTATTTTTAACAGAGTAAAACGACAACCTATCTCGGTCTACTTTAACTTCTGAAAAATTTTTCCTCACCATAAAATCCTCCGGAAACTCTTGCCGAATAAACTTGCGGAAGTGACTTTCAAAATAATAATCAAACGGTCAATGGTCGACGCCTCGTCAAATTTACTTCACTTTCCTCAGATGCTATAGAAAATTGATGTTGGCTCATTAGCGTAACAAACATGCATTTGAACTAGAGTAATCATAAACGAATTGAAATTTTTGATACGCCCATGTTTGTATGTGTGTTGTATACTTAACCCTATGGAAGGCAGATTTTTCCAAAACGACCGCAGTTACTGCTCGAGTTTTTTTTCCATAAAATGACCAATACTCGATATTTTCTTGATGATATCAATGGTGGTCACTATAGGAAGACGGTCTAATTAATTTCAACTATTTTACATATTATTGTATTTTTTCATGACTTATCGACTTAAAAGCATTTAATTTCGTTCACTTGCATAATTATTGCGTAATTGTGTGTAGTAATAAGGTTTTGGAATGAAAGTAATGAAAAACTGGCCGGTGAAGTAACAGGTTGCAGTTGCTGGGCGACTGGGCGAGCCATTAAAGGCTCATCTTAATAATAAGAAAATAAGTTGAAAATGCTATAATTGCAAGGTTAATTTTTACTTTCTGTCGACATAATGGTTAAAATTTACCAATTATCTGTTATTTCTTGCTATAGTTACTAATCTATGTCATTGTAGAAAATTTTATGGTTAGCAATGTTTTACGTTACATATTCTACGGTAGAATCTACGCGTAGATTACAGTGTCCACACTAAATATGCTAATGGCCAAACCCTGGCTGTGCTGTAGGAGGGATCTTCCGTTCCACTCTAATCTCGTTTTGATTTCATTCTCCTCACGAGGGTTTCCGTTTGAAAATGCACGTGTTCCTGCGACCGTTGGGGAATGCATACGTGCCATTGGCGCCAAAATTCTTCGCATTTCAATTGCAAGGCGAGCCCAGCCTTCGGTGGGAGCGGCTCTGATTCATCTCGATCATGTACATTGGTCAGAGCTGCATACTACTCAAGAGCGAATATTACTACTTCCCTTCTTTTAGTCGACGGATCCTTTGATCTTCTTGTTACATATCGTCCCCTCTTAGTGTATTTTAAGCATTGCAGCATTCAAAAATATTTAACCCTCACACAGAAATCATATAAAAAGATTTGTTTCAGGAGGGATATGGTGAAATATCATAGTTAAATTAAAGAAAATAGGCAATTTTCCGGAATAAAATCTTTAGCGCGCCTGGTTTCGATGTATATACTACATCATCATCTGGTAACAAGTATATACTTACTTCCAGATGCTGATGAAGTACATCGAAACATCAAAAGACAAAACAAGTATACACTTGTAACGCGAT
Source organism: Ceriagrion tenellum (assembly GCA_963169105.1). Taxonomy (NCBI): domain Eukaryota; kingdom Metazoa; phylum Arthropoda; class Insecta; order Odonata; family Coenagrionidae; genus Ceriagrion; species Ceriagrion tenellum. The sequence continues at coordinate 46,151,277 of OY720644.1, read as the reverse complement.
GATGATGTAGTACGTCGAAACCGGTGGCAATAAAGTTTATATTGGGGAAAATTGCAAATTTTCTTTAATTTAACAGAAATCATGTATTCAATACGTAATAATACGTTGGTGTACACATAAAAAAATCAGCTACAGTTAAATATCTTGGAATTACCATGATTACTGATATATCGTGGGGAACACACATACAAAGCATATGTGGCACAGCATTATAGACACTAGGTTTTGTATAGCGTATAATAGGAAGGTCCTCGGATGAAAAAGTGAAAGAGAGCTGCTACTCCGCTCTCGTTAGGCCACACCTCGAATACGCCGCGAGCATCTGGAACCTTGGTCATAAAGATTTAACCCAAAAACTTTAATAAAATACAAAGGAAAGCTGCGCGCTTCATTAAAAACTGCTACGAGCAAACATATAGGGTTTCACAACTTTGAGAGGAATTAGGGTGGGAGCCCCTAGAGACTCGGAGGCTAAACGCTAGGCTTAGCTTGCCTGAGAAATTCAGATTTGGTGTGTTTCAGAGCGACGCAGCGGATATTAGCATGATGCCTCACTACATCCCTAGGTCTGACAGAAGCGATAAAATAAGAGACATGCATTGCCGAACAGTAAGGTACAAAAACTTATTCTTTCTGCGCACAATAAGTGACCACATTGAAAAATTGAGCTCCACTAAATACACTCCCATAATATAAGTCACCATTTCACCTTCCAAAACTTTATCCCTTACATCTTTACACGGCTGGTGTCCTAACACACCCTGCCACTCGCCCATGCGACGGCTCGCAAGGTAGTATGTAGATGTAGATAATGGTAACTGGTAACTAAGCTAGTCAACATATCTTCATTTGGAACGTCCCGGGTATCGAAGATCAATGATACCTTCAGGTTACTTCGTCTACCTGAAGATGACGTTGAACGTCGAAACCGGAATCTGAAGATGACGTTGAGCGTCGAAACCCGGACCTGAAGATGGCGTAGTACTTCGTAACCCGGGTCTTTTCAAATTATGACAGGTGGAATCCAAAAGTTACCACTTATCATCACTATGTAGACTAATTGACAAATTCCGCCAAGTTTCGCCTCAAACGACCAATTATTCATTATGTATTACATATTGCTCAATGTGTATTATGAGCAGATTGGATACTACTATACTTTCTACTTTTAACGAGGGATAAATAGTCTAGAGGATTTATTCAATACATTATGGAATATATATTAATGAGTGCATGAGACTTGATTTATAAATTCAGTAAAAACGTTAATAAAAACTTAATCAACTTCCTTGAAAATTATTTATATATTTGTTGGCCACAGGTAGTAGCGAGAGACAAAAAACATGAAAACAATTCCATGTGTATTAATAACACCCAGCTAAATAAAAATTTACGCGGATTTTGATTCGTTGTCTCTGTGTAATAAATGATGTAATATTGTCGTAGCAATTGATTCTTCAGCGAGTTGCAAGTGGCGCCATACGGTGTAACTTCCTTGTCAGTATCACATAGCACAGCGGTTGGTCTACCTACTTATGCCTGAGGGTGTAAACTTTACACCCTCAGGCGTCACTTCTTGAAGTATTTTATACCTGAATCCACATTCAAAGGGCCGCTTTTACGGTACATTTTATTGTAAAAACGAATGCATCATAGAATGTGCAAAGAAACTGAATGGAATTAGAGCAGGTTCTATTTCCCGTTAAGTCATTCAGACAATCATACAATTTGCCACTTTACACGGCACAATTTCCTTCCTGAAGGAATTTGTACATTCGTTTGTACAATAAAATGTACTATGTAAAGCGACCTAAACAATCCTTGTACTTTTCCACTAATATTTATTAATTTACTACTAAGGTAAAATGTATATACCTGAGGATGCAGCAAGCTGCGAAACGCGATAACAAGGATTGTTTTCACATGGATTCAAGTACTTATTACCGTGTTACCTAATCGGTGTTGACTTTTTGAAGTAATGAAAACATTTAATATACTAGATACGGGCAGTGAGGATTTCATCCTTGCGATAAGCGTTTACATCTGAGGAGATGACATAACATACGTTTTAGAATAGGTATAGATAAAGCCATACGGTAAGATGTTAGAGGGGAATAGACAAGCCATTAAAGCCATTGAAACTACTTTATCCGGCGGAGTTTATTTAGTTGAAAATAGTGTGAGGACCGAGCATTTGTGCTGTGATCTCCGGATTCATAGGAAGATTGAAAAAAAGATAAGTTACTGGTGCGCCGTACTGGTTCTTGAGTCGAATTCAGAGTGCCCATTGTGACAATACTATTTATTATCTAATAAGAAATAAGCCATAAAGCTTACCTAAGGGGATCTTTGGCATTTGAAATATTTTCCAGTACTAGTAAAATTTTACTGAAGCAACAATGAGTCCTCCCCCGACAAAGTTATTCGTTGTTTACATTTTAAATCTCCGTTTGCTGTCACGTGAACAAGATTCCTCCGGATGCGATGTGATTATATCGCAGAATCGATATGCTACTTGCAGGAAAAATAGAAACCAGTCCAATTTTCCTTGCAAGTAAAAACCGCGGTCGATTACCAGCACTTAGAATTTTGAAACTTGGCTTTGTTTATTAGTCTTAGTTCCTTTGCTTTGTACATTGCTCTTGGACTATGTATGGCAATACATCCATTGTCATTCTTTTTAGGCTCGTATTCGTGACTTGGAGCGTTTGCTGGAAGTGGCAAGACAAAGGCATGCTGAAGATTTAGCCCCTACTGCCATGGAAGTGCGTACTTACACGACGAAGAGTCGATTGTAAGCGACTTTCAAGGCCGCTCTCATGGAAGTGACTTCCTCGTGTAAACCCGCCGCCATTCGTAGAGCCAGAGAGATATCGACTCGAACGACCCTGCCCCTCGAGATGGAAGATTTTATTCACCGAGGTGAATCATCCGTGGAATTATCTCGCACTTATAGTGGCACACTTTTATTTATGCTATCAATGAAAGCTATACCTTATAAGCTACATGAACGAAAGGGCGGAATTATCATTTGTTTTATTGACTCCATCAGGAAGGATATTCCGTAAGCTCTCCAAAGGAATTTTTTGTTTTTGAAAACCTTGCCCAGATTGCCCAGAACTCGAAAGTTCTAAAAAAAAGGAAAGACTCCGCGTGTTATGTCTTCATGCCAAGTCGATCACCGATAAATTTTCTCAGCTTCCTTTGTATTCTGGAAGAGTTCGGGGGGAAAAATAGTATTTTTGCCCAGCATAACGATTCCCTTGTCCTGGAAAGTTTTTTTGTTGTCGCCATGCTCTCGGCAAACGCCTGCTTTCTTTTGCTCTGTGTGTGCTACCCAGCGTTTTCAATAAGTAGATTCTGTCTAACTAATCTTCCGCTTGCATTATTTTTGTACGATGGGATTCAACGTAATCGCGACACCTTAAGGCGAGTATATGACGTAGCCTTATCGAACCGAATCGAAAAATCGTATCGGTTACTTGTCGATAGTCTTTCCAAAATACGGGCAGAAACAAATCTTAATAGAACAAAAATTATCATAATCGCAAGAGCCGTACAATATTTTCGACTGTGACGTAATTATCGAATAATATCCAAGTAATGATCGAAGTAAACGTTCCTTATGGGCAAGGTTACAAATGGAAGTCACTATAATGACTGTATCCCTTGGAAGTCGCTTGTAAGCGTAACATCTATGTGTAATCACGGACTTCCATGGCAGTATTGGTCGAAAGTGGTGGTAATGGACCGCGGTTGTTACTCGCTAGGAAAATAGACTGGTTTCAATTTTGCCAGCAAGTAGCATATCGATTCTGCGATTAAATCGCATCGCACCCGGTGGCACCTTGGTCACATGAAAGAAAACGGAGATTTAAAATGTAAACAACGAATAACTACGTCGAAGGAGGACATATTCACTACATTTAACAATCAAACTCAGATCGATTTGGCCGGTTTAGCTCGGTATGGTAAACGCAACGGGCTAGTGGGATCGATATGAGAAGCGGGCTCAATCGGCCCGCTTTCTCAGCCAGTCTGACATTTCAAATCGATATGAACCGATTCAAATCGACATTTCAATAAATTTCGCATTGGTAAACCAGGCGATCCGAGTCGGCTGGCTTAGAATGTTCAGATCGGTCCGAATTAATATCGATCTGGGTTCGATAGGTAAACGTAGTGATTGTTGCTTATGCAAATATTTATTTGTGCTTGAAAATATTTTAAGTGCTAAAGAACCCCTTAGGTAAGCTTTATGAATTATATGGTACTTGATAATTATAATAATTGTCTAAATCTCATACTTGATACGATGTAATAGTGCATAGATATAGTAATTCACCCAAATTTATTAAATCCACGAATGCTCAAACAGCTGTATTCATTGTCAAATTTAGATGATTTTCGTAATTACCATATTCACAGTTAACTTCTGTCATCCCTTTGTTTGGGAAAACCCGGAAGTAATGTGTACGCAGAACGATGTCCAGTGGTAAGTGGCGATACGATTCGAGATATCGCTACACTCACTACTCCCATAAAAGTCAACTTGCATGCTTTAACTCGCCATTAATCGGCAAATCGGCAAAAGAAGTATAATAATCGCATGAGCCGTACAATATTTTAGACTGTGACGTAATTATAGAATCATAACCGATAAATGATCGGAGTGAACGTTCCCAAAAAGCTCCCCTGGTCTTAATGTAACTTTTGTTACGATCGTTTCGACCCCATAAATCGATATGCACGTCACAGTCGATCGTAGTATCCGAAATTTCGATCACGCGTACAAAAGAGGGTGCGCGCTACCATTTTAATTGTCAATAAATTGTCTAACCCCTCATCAGAGATCCGTGCCGTGCTGTTAAGCAAATATCTATCGATAAATTTTCCACTGATTCCGGCCTAGCTATTGATATCCAATTCGTAAGCTACCGAATAAAATTTTCGTTTGCGGATAAATTACGGAAACACCCCATTGATACGTATTTCATGGTGATATAGTTGTGTCGAAACACGCTGCATAAGGATAAAGTATACAAAATATCACTGCAGAATATCTATTTCTTGTGAATAATTTCCTCTCGGTCTCGCCGGAAACCATCGTGTTAATATGAAGCGTTGTTTTTGCAATAAACTATGTGTTGTTGTTTTCCCTTCAGTTTGTAAGCATGGGAAACTTATACGGGAACGCTTTGCGCATATAAAATGCCAGCGGGAGGCGCACGAGGCCTCCTATTATTTTTCGCATTCTGAAATATCTGGATAAGCTTTTTTATGTGACGCCATTTATTCCTCTCGTAGGTTGTAAATTCATGTTTATTTTTGGTCGAGAATTACTTTTTCTCTTCGGTCGTAAAAAAAATGAAGGATACAATGAGGGGAAGAAAGTTTATTGGAACAGGAAATGCGAGTAAAATGTCGTGTGCTATCAGCGTCTCTGATCGGAAATCGATTGTTCGTATCGACTGCTTTTTATTTCGATGTTGCGATATCCCGCGAAGGAAGATAATGCGTTCAACTTAATGTTCTTTACCCGTAAACCGTTTGCATTCCGCGTGGGAATGCATTGTACCTATGACAAGCGTTGTGAAAGGCATAAAACTGATCCGTATCGCTGCGCGTCAATCACAGCTATGCGCTTTAGAACTCAAGGTCCTTCCTTCATGCGTACGTTTTTCCTCTTTTGTTCGTGTTACATTTGTCTGACCTCGGGAAAATATTATGGAGAAACCGGGTGTTCTATTTTCAATTTTCCGGAAAAGGTTTATTATTCATCACAATTAAATCAGTATATAATCTCAATGAACGAACGGAACGGACGGGACGGAAGAAGTAGAAAGGACATCAATCAGAGAATGGCCCAAGGTAATAAGGCGTTGATGGGAAAAAGACAACTGCTGGGCTCAAAGAAGATGCGACTACAAACCAGGACACGGTATGTGAAAACATTCGTGTGGAGCGTGGTACTCAATGGATCGGAAGCATGGGCCATAGAAAAAGCTGACCAGAAAAGAATAGAAGCCTATGAAATCTGGTGCTGGAGGAGGATGCTAACGATAGAAAGGACGGAAAAAAGTGTACGGAAGAGTGGGAGAGGGAAGGACCGTACGGAACACCATACAGAAAAGAAGAACAAGATGGATTGGACACACTCTGAGGCATAATTGGTTTGTAAAAAACATAATTGAAGGTAAATGGAAGTGAAAGTCCCTAGAGGAAGACTCAGGAAGTTTATGGACCAAATACAGAGGAAATTACATAGGAAGAGATACCAGGAAGTAAGGGGACTAGCAGTAGATAGATATGGGTGGAGGGTTGCATTCCACCACTCTCAGGATTGAACGACCAATGAGGATCATCTCAATTCGGTCACTCGTTTCCATTATTTGTTTCACTAAAATTGTAACCATTAAGATGTTTATATATTAATAAAGTGCTTAGATTATGTGAGAAATGGAAACAAACAATTCTACCTTCTCGAAGAACACATACTTTACGATATAAATATTATGTTACTTCATTAAAACCTGAAAAAAGCTTTCTCTAAAAGATATTTCTTATGTATGAGTCGTGAAGTGTACAATCTACTACCAGTTAATATATAGTAAAAAGCATTAATTTAATCCATGGATATGCATTGGCTATACACGCAGCCCGATATGGAATATTTATTTAATATTATAGTGTGAAGTTGTTTATTTAACAACAATAAGTAAAATCAGAGGGAGAAAGAGGTTGATTCCTTTTTTCGGGTTTTCCGCCGCGTTGGTTTATGTTGTGGACAATATTTCGCCGGCTGTCCTGCTGGCTTCCTAAGGTCCACGTAACAATTCGGTTCGGGACGCGCCGTATTATTTAGGGTCGTTTTCGCGACCTACATAATACGGCGCCTCCCGAACCAAATTGTTACATGGACCTGAGGAAGCCAGCAGGACAGCCGGCGAAATATTGTCCACAACATAAACCAACGCGGCGGAAACCCCGAAAAAAGGAATCAACCTCCATCTAAGCCCTGCGGAAGCCTTCATCAGAACTTCGGAGGGAGAAACTTGATGTGAGGCCTCAGTAATCTGGGAAAGAGAACTCGACGTTGCATTCTTCTGACGTTTGTAAAAAAAAAATAAATATGTCGCTTAGAAAAAATATATCGTTCTATAAAAGAAACTAAAACAATGTGAATTTTAACGTAGAATGTCTCCGTCGTTTTTAGCGGTACGAAGAACTGTTACGTTTTTAAACAAGCCTTGAATAGGGTTGAGGTTTATTGATCACTGCAGTCATTGGGGAGGTTCAAATTGTCTCTTGAAGTTTCTTCCTGTAGTGAGAACCGTGGGTGTGGCGTCAATTTTTCCATTTACGTTTCGGCCACCTGCTCGGTCGCCTGTTTTTCCAGGGACCTTTTGAGTCGAATGCAAATACGACCTTCGTCGGATGAGGCCGTGGCTTTGGACCCCCCGGGTGCTTTTCATCAAGGGTCCCTATGTCAATGCTGACGGCCAGATATTAGGTGGCAGACGCACAAAGGGCGATTTAAACTCTGTTCAACGAAGCGCGCGGGTCCCCATCGAAAAGGATGTGTTTGTGGAGCCACCAACCAGGCCGCACTCTCCTCCCCCGTCGATATAAGCTTGCATTGAGGCGTACTTCGTCCCCTTTGACTGTATTGCTAAATAATGAGCCGAAATTTGTATTGAAATGATTTATTCTCGAATATCGAATGTTTATGACTTTCACAGACAGAGTTAGGGCAAAAAAGTGGAAAAAATGAGTGTAATTTCCATACCTATGAACTTCAGGAGGTGAAGCCGCTAAAATAAGGCATCGTCCACACGTATTTCAGCTAGAAATCCAAAGTGAATTTATTATTTTTTAAATATTATTCACCCGAAGTGGTCACCCAAGAAACCCAGACCACCTAATGACCACAGACCAAGTTCACGGCTTCATAGCTTTGAAGCTACGCCTCAAAATCGAACTTGTGCTCCCATCTGTAGTCAATAGTTAACACTACTAAATTGCCTCTATAATAATCCCACTATTTTTTTCCAATTTCGCTTAATATTTAGCACTTCAATCTTCAGAATTAATATATTTTCTCAACAGCGGTGTTTGAACTTACATCATTTTAAAGGGTAGTATCTTGGGAGAGTAAATCTTTAATATTTCATAGAAAAATATTGATATTTGAAGATTTTAAGATGATTTGATCAAAAAAGTGGATTTTCGTTTTTTCTTTGTATATTTTAAATTTACAACATTAAAAAGAAATTTTGCCTAACTACACAACGATATCATAGAAAACCAATATTTTACTATACTCAGTTTAATATTGAAGGCTCTATATCAAGTCACAAAGAAATAACAGCTATTATTCTCCGTGGGGTCCAAAAGACACCGAGTGACCATTATGTCACGGCTGGGAGGAGTGACCACAAGGAGTTAATAATGAAAAAAATGTGACATCGTGGCTTTAAGTGAAATAAGTAATTTTTATGCCTCAATTCTGAATGATTGGTCCAGGAGAGAATTATGCAGACATTGAAACTGCACTGGTGGTTCCACCGTAATATGAAATGGAAGTCAATTAATTTATGCCCTGGATATCCGAAGGAAAATATGTACTCCATGGAAATTTGACTTCTCCTCGCAATCTTCTCGGAATCTGAACTTGAAATGACGAGATACTGAATTCGAGAATGGGAGAAACAGGAGGAAAATAGTATTTTTCTATCTAATATAAATTTCATTTTTTCGGGTAAATGACCTGCCTGCTTATATAAGGTAAGTACTTGTCGGAAACTGATATAAAACAAAATAGATGCATCCTTCCATCTTAGGTTTTTAATTATTGACTTATCACTGCGATATAAAAGTCAAAATATGATGACTTCATAGGAATGGCGCTGCAGTCAGTTTTGATGCCTTTTTAAAAATTGTTTTTATGCCTTTTTTTAATTCTTGCGTTTTATTTAATCAAAGGAATAATCCTTCTTTAGGTCTCTCGTTTATTATGATGTTAAAGGGGTCAATTGAGCCGAAGGCAAAAACCAGAATTAATTGAATACAAAACAGCTACTGTTTACTGACGTGTCTCTTGTTATGTCAAAAGTAGAACATACTTAACGCTACATAGCTGTCCATCTTGAGTTACATTTATTCAAAGACAATACGGGAAAAATTAGTAAAAACTTCAATTTTTGAATGATTTATTTAAGGTTATATCTTCTCCTAACAAAAGCTAATTACACGAGGCCTCCCACAAGTCATTGGGTATAAAGATGCGTTAAAGAATGCTGAGAGAACACGCTCCATTTTCTGAACATGTGATTGTATATTTGCAGTTTTTTCTCTACACGATGCAATTCTGAGGATGATTTGTTTTCCCATCTCTTCCTGCAAGTGTATGCCCGGTGTAAAAAAGGCACATATAAGTGTCAAACGCCTAAGATTAAAAAATTCGTAGTAATAACTCCTGATTAGTACGGACTTTATCCCCACAATTAAATCTTTGCGTAAAACTTGATTTGGTAAAACTATTTTTCTAAGAGGGGCAGGGTTCAAAGTTTTTCTAAGGTTCGATAAAACCACTTTCCGCAATACAAATAAAATATTTCGAAATATCAAACTGATTCATTAAAAACATTAAAAAGCTCCTTTTCAAGTATTTTTATAAAAATTGCTAGTGTAAAATAAAGAGTTTCGAAGGACTGGAATTGTATATTTTTTCGATAAGATCCATCTTTAAATCGACAGAAACGTAGAATCTCGATTAAAAATTATTTTTTCAATAACCGAGAGCAAAATTTCAATTTGAACCCCGATCGTTTTGCCGATAGGGCAATTATAGTAATTCCTCCGTTTTTTTAATTTTTAGACTTTGATAAATAACGGTCGAGTTTATTATCCGACGAGCACCGAACTGAAGAGTTCTAAAATGGTAAAAAATAATTGAATTATATACCGCACGTTGGTTTATGCTCTAATAAAACGGTATTTTTGTTAACTTGGTGGTATTTTTCAATAGACATATTCAATGATAACTTTTACTTACCACAAAAACACGACATTAAAACACGACCCGGGTTTCAGTACATAAGTATCATCTTCAGGTGATGTATTGAAACCCGGGTCGTGTTTTTTGTGGTGAAGAAAAGGTTTTTGCTCTCACAATGAAAACAACAATCGCACTTTTCCAGGGATTTTAATGAAAATTACGACACGTTTGAATTATCAGATACGTTTTAATTGTAGCATGAAATAAACAATACATATTTAATAGTGCAATAATACACTTCCTTATGAGTGAAATTCTAGGTAATCAAATAAAAATATCCACAGAAGTCTTTGATTTTTACTCATTTTTTTCACGCGCCACGTTCAAAACTCCTTCACAACGGAAGGTTTTTTACGATTCTGAAAAAAAATTACTGCGGTGAAAATATGATTTATTTTCAAAATTAGTTAAGAAAACATACAAATTACACACTGTTAATTTTCTGACGAGATCTAGGCGCTAGAAATGCCTCATTTTTTAAATTATCTCTCTCTGGAGTGCATACGCGTACCATTTCCCATGTAAAAGATCTGGTATTATTCCTCACTTTCGTCAGTCTCACTTGGTGGTATTCCATCATTAAAAAATTTAAGATGTCAACTTTTACTAAAACCACTTGATTTGTGAGTGGTTTTAGTAAAAATGACAAGTGCAAGTAGTTTAGAATCAAGTGGTTTTAGTAAAAGTTGACATCTTAAATTTTTAATTTTTTTTTCTTTTTATTCGTCAGTAATTTTGGAGATTAGTTTTTTAAGAGGGTAATATTTTGGTATTTTTGATGGGTGAGATATTTTTCTTTAGAATGAGACCAAATTCAATGATTTATAGGTGAAATGGCATTTCGCTCAAACTACCTTATGAACCCGTGGAAAAGCGCGATTGTTGCTTTCATTACGACGAACTTCCACTGCAATACGCCTGAATCTGTTGAACTTATATGCTCTCACCATTCGGAATCCACCTTTACAACATAAGCGTGTATCATTCAGCTGACCAATGAGTGAGTAAAAGCTTTGAATCGGGACAGGGACAGCTTTATTTACACTTGTTCCCGCGAGCGCGCTACGCTCGTGTTAAACTTGTTGCAGATTCTAAGGAGCATCTGTTCAAAGAGTTTCAAACGCTAAAAAAATCGCAATTTTTGGACCGTGAATTCTTACTATACCACAAAGGAACGCTGTAAATGTGTCTTGGCTATTTTTCGATATTACGATGCAGAAAAATGCATTCAGCAAAAACCTCGCCGTTTTGCTAAAATAATAGGAGTAAATGCACCGTGGAGTAATTCATTATGCTTTAATTAATAATTGTGACGTTGGTTGATATCCGTCGTGGGCGATGCATTACCGCCTCGGGACTTAAGAGACGATGAGTCCGACCATTGAAGTGCGCGGCGGCATGAAGAATAATTTCTTTTATTTCCCATCTCTTCTGCGCTCTCGGGTAAAAAAATATGGTTCCCACAAAGGACTTTTTCGACGCGGTGCAACCGGCGAAACAAAAGAAGGATGCGCGCGAAGCTCAATCGGCAAATGGAGTCTGGGATATAAATCGTATTCCGCGAGATGAAATGAAAAAAAAGATGTCACGTCGGGTTGGATGGGATGATGGGAGGCTGAGGGAAATGCGACTGCATTTGCGTGGATTTTGAGAGGACAAGAGAGAAAGAGAAAGAACTCCGGCTGGTGAGATTGGGTTTTTACGAGGAGTGTCGTCTTCGCACACAGCTTCACGCGGATTCTGTCCGACCATTACTGTAACCGCACAGGTGGGGTGGAGAAGGTAGGTATATACATATCGTATTTTCCTGAATGTAAGCTGGCCTTGATAATAAGTCAACCCCATCAAATTATCAACCTGTTTTTCTTTTAATAATTTGATATGGTAAGTAGAGACGTAAAGAAAAGGTAAGTGAATTCACAAAGCAAGCCGCATTACTGGCAGACCAGGGCTGTTTTAATTCAACATGGGTCTACCTTGCAACCAGTACCACTTGGTTTGACATTCAGCTCTGCATCTACCTTATTCTTAGACTAGAAAATGGCTGTGAAATTCAACTGACACTGCCTTAAAAATGTTGCATCCGAAAATCAGTTCCCTTTTCTGTCTTGAAATCAGATCTACTTTTTACTGTGAATACTCATATATGAAGCATGCCGCTGGATGGGTCGGAGACTTGGTTTCTCAAAATTTTCTCGGGCTTCCGTCCGGGTGAGTGGGTCCATATTTGCCGACGTTTCGATGCTCGACTCGAGCATCACCCTTAGGGAAGAAGTGAATGCCGTGTCTGGTGAATGGTCGTCTATATATAACGATGGGGAGGCCAGGCGCGAGGTGATAGGCCGGAAGGTTTTGGGGCCAATTCTCACTTTCTTTAAAATGGGGTTCCATGAATTACTCAAGCATTGCCCTGAGTAAAATTCGCGCCTGGCCTCTCCATCGGTATATATAAGTATCGTATATATGTATCCTCTTATCTGAGGACGACGTTCGAGTCGAGCATCGAAACGTCGGCCAATATGGACCCAATCACCCGGACGGTAGCCCAGGAACATTTTGAGAAACTTGTACGCCGGGAAAGCACCAGATCTTACGGAGACTTGGTAATTGCGAAGGGAGGATGTATATTCATTGAATTTTGAAGCGTTTGAGATATAGAAGTGGATTAGGATGGAGAAGGTGAGATGGGCGGCGAGAGGGACGAACGAGGAGGTATTGGATATGGAAGAGAGGAAGCTAGTAGCGGAGGTTCGGAGGAGGCAGAAGAGATGGATGGAGGACGTACTGAAAGGAGAGGGAATGTTGAAGAAGGTAATAGAAGGGAGAACACCGGGGAAGCGTGGACGAGGATAGGAATTCTGGATAAAATAAGAAGCAGGAGACGATATGAGGGATTTAAGAGGGATGGCAGGTTATCTATAGGAGTGAGAAAGGATTAAGCCCGAAATGAGGACGTTAGAATACGTACGGTCCCTAAACGTACCAATCAGCTGCAGGAATACTGATAATTAAATATTCTCTCTCTATACTTGATGGCTGCCTGGGCCACCCACAAAGTTGAGCGAGAGAAACAACAAATTTCATTCTGCATGAAAGCATATCGCGTGAATCATAACCTTAACACAACGCATCTCATCACAAAAATTGGATATAACAATCAGAAACAGGAAGAAAGTTGTAATGAGGATAATGAGAATTTTGGGGATAGTTTTAAGGGAAAAATAATTCTCTTTTCAACGCGATCCAAAACGAACTACTGACATGAATTGATTAATATACATAATAGGTTTCACCTAAAAATCAATGAATTTGGTCTCATTTAAAAAGAAAAATCTCTTTACTCGTCCAAGGACACCAAAATATCAGCCCCTAAGCGAAATACTTTCAGAGATAATTTCCAAAGTATACCAGTCATTTTACATGGCTAATGGTACGGGTACCCACATCAGATGGACCTAATTTAAAAAATGAGGAACACATACATCTCAATAAAAAAACTAGCAGTGCGTACCTTGTACATTTTCTCGACTATATTTGGAAATAAATCATATAGTCACCAGAGTATTATTTTCAAAATCGCATAAAACCTTCCCTTGTGAAGGAGTTTAAAACGTACCGCGTGAGGAAAATGAGTCAAGTTAAAGACTTATGAAGATATTTTTATTTAAATACCTACTTAGAATTTCAGTCATATAAAAGTAGGTATATTATTGCACAATTAATAATGCAACATTTGATTCATGCTTCCTACAGCAGCTGCCATTAAATAGTATACTTCATATATGGTCTGCACTATGACTAGGGAACTAACCCTCTCAAACTACCTTAAGATGGCTTCACCGAGTAAGGACATAGTTGTCATTTTTTCATATTCAAGTGAATTACATGAAAATATTTTCTGTATTAGATATGGGCAACAAAATGTTACCATTCCCAGCTATTTTTTCTCCCCAATTTAATTTGAAATAACACGATTTTTAATGGGATATCGGGTTAATCACGACGAAAAATAGCAGTTTTCTATCTAATATAATGGTTTTTTAATGAAAAAATGTTTTTACGAAGTAAAAAATACCGGTTGATAGGTAAAAAATAAAATAAATACATCTTACCGACTTATATTTGGAGAAATTAGCTAATTACTGCACCTTTTGAAGTCAAAACGTGGTAATTCTATAGTAATGGCGCTGCAGCCTGCGATTATGACTATCAAAAAACCTTCATTAAAAATGAATTGGCGGAAAAATTGTGCTTTTAGTCTTAATTTTGGTATTCAATTGCAAACGCAATCCATCAGCACAGTCAGGAGGGGAACGTCGTTTAAATGTTTTTAAAAGTTACATTTTTTAAACTACACAATTTGCTGTCGAACAAAGCTCGGACACCTAGTACTATATTCTTAAGATTGGAAATATTAGGAGTCTAAAGAACAGGAGGGTATGTATGAGCGTAACTGAAGCAAGAGGGTGTGTGCAAGGATCGGGCAGGAAGGGGTAAATCATCAGAGTCAGCTTTACAGGCCTATCAGGACGAGAAATAAATCTTTTTGACAGCGTCTGCCCCGAGAGGTAGAGACGCGATAGTCATGTCACGTATATAATTCATGACATACGTATTCGACTAACAGCAGAAGAAATCGCCCATCCTCCTCACTTTAGACCCACAACTTTTACAGGGATTGGATTGGATATTTGGGGAGGCGACCGACGGCTTAGGTCATTTGCGCCATATGGGATATGTAAGGGACGAAGGGTGGATAGAAACCCGGCGTCGGCATTAGCCTGCTCTTAACGAAAGGCGCCAAGGGGACTACGGTTTAACGTCTCATCTGACAGACGGAGTACTGTACTTGAAATGCCCTCCACAAGACACTCAAGTAGGGATCGGGTTTTAATTCTTAAATACAAAGAAAAGAAACACGCTTCGTTAAAAGCTGCTACGAGCGAACACATATAGTATCTCACAACTTTTACAGGGATTAAGATGGGAACCCCTAGAGACTCGGAGGCTATACGCTAGGCTAAGCTTGTTTTAGAATTTCAGAACTAGTATGTTTCAGAGCGACAAAGAGAATATTATCATGACGCCTCACTACATCTCTAGGTCTGAAAGAAGTGATATAATAACAAAGATACGTTGCCGAACAGATAGGTACAAAAACTAGTTCTTTCCGCGCACAATAAACGACCACAAAAAAAACGAGCCCCACTCAATACACAGCCATAATACACGGCACCATTTCTCCTCCCAAAACGTTATCCCTTACATCTTTACACGGCTGGTGTCCCATAACCACCTGCCACACTCCCATGCGGCGGCTCGCAAGGTTGTATATAGATGTAGATTAGTTTACACAGCTTGATTCATTTTTCTACTCCTTACAGCGACACTGGTTTAAGACACAGAGTTTAAGGGACATGTATACTATAGCCAAAAACGCTTCCACAGACATTTTTGCACTTTAATTTTACTCTCCTGCTTTGCTACTAAAAGTAAATGTTTGCACAGGCTTCCGCAATAAGGACCTATATTTACAATAAGTGTCGCAAATTTCGCTTTTTGCTTTATACAAAACTAATACGACCGCGGAAAAAAACGAGAGCTTATCGAAAATCAAGTGATTGCCATGACGCGCACGACGCATATTTCTTAAACCTTTGCACTCACTGTAAAGGGGAATCGTTCATCTCGATGGAGGATCATCAAAATGTAGATAATTTTGTATCATAACGTCACTGTAAACATTCTCCTGAACCCTTGCAAAGCATTTTTTACGGTGCCGTCAGCGCTGTAGGCCGAGAAGGAGCTTGTTCGGTAAGGCGAAGATCACTCCTAGGATGCGGCAGAAGCCAGAACTATGAGGGTGATTTTGTCTGAGATAAACAACCCCCTAAAGGTGGTTTGACCGACATATCATTTTACCAATAAATCGATGAATTTGGTCTCATTGTAAAGAAAAAAATATCACCCTTCCATTGACACAAAAAATTCAACCCCTTACCACATTACTTTCCGAGATATTTGCCAGAAAATACCAGACATTTCACGTGGGAAATTGTACGATTATGCACTGCTGAGAGACCTTATGTAACAAATGAGGAACTTATAACACCTACATGTCGTAAACAAAACTAACAGCATGTGGTTTGTATGTTTCTCAACCATTTTTAAAATAAGTCACATGGTCACCGCAGTAAATTCTTCGGGATCAAAAATAAACCTTCCATTTTGATGGAGTTTCAAACGACCCGCGTGAAAAATAATGAGTCAAGTTAAAGGCTAATTAAAAGATTTTCATTTGATTACTTGCAATTTCTGTCATTTAAAACTATATTGTTGCACCAATAATAATGAAATATTTAATTCGTGCGTCACACAGCTGGTGAAATTAAAACGTATAATTTCAATATGGTCTCTATTATGATTAGGTAACTATCTCGCTCGCACTACCTTAACTTCTAATAGAAGACGGAAAAACATTGACACATGATTTACCAGAATTTTAGACCACGTGTGACGAACCATTCTTTCTAGTTACGGCAACGAATAAACGATACGAAGAAGGCTGACGATTACTTTGTTCTCCTTCTTGAGAAGTTTGCCAAATTTTGCGTTCTGTTCCATAAAATGATATGACACATGTGATTTCTTGCCAAACCTCAGCTGCCGAACTGTCGGTATGGATGACGACCTCTTGTTTGAGAATTTCTCTACATTCTTCATCCTGTGAAGGGTTTACATGGCCAGAAATTAATGTACCTACTACATCGTTGAATATTTCTGGCACTCGTCGGATCTAGTGTGTACTTACATTTGTATTTTTTATTTTTTGTTGATTGGGAGTGGGACAAAATAAGGCCAAGATCTCTCCTAGGACACGGCAGAAGCCAGAATTAAAAAGGCCCAGATATACAGCCCCCTTAATGAGGTGCCCTCACCATGTACGTGCTTCAATCTCTTTCATTCTATCCCACGAAAAAGTCTACTCTAAAATACTCTTCAGAGGTAAATATTGTCATACGACGTTCCGGTAGTCAAAGACCTTCACTAGAGTGTCTCCACCTCGAAATTTAAATCCCAGGGTCCTCATCCATGGGTCAACCTTCCGCTTGGTCGGATTTAAAAAATAAAGAAGCGGCAATACAACCTCTCCATCAGATAGGCCGAAGGTGTCATGAATATTCAAATATGCAGGGAACCCGCTCCTCGACAGGCGGGGTGCGGAAACCAACGATCCGCATTTACAAAAGCGCCCCCGAACGGATTTGAGCCACTACAATGCCCCGATTCGCTAAAGCTCTCAAGACCGAAGGTCACAGGGAAATGTGACAGGGCACGGGGATGGAAGCGCTAGGTACCCCGGGGCACATGGGCAGGTCACCTCTATGACTATTCTAGAGATGGCCCACCAGAATAAGTTTTTCTTTTCGTCAAATGTAAACGGAAAAACTAGGAAAAAAACGAAAAAAATGTCCTCCACCAATACAGCAGATCTAGCGTTAGTAAACTAAAAAAAACTGCCTTTAAAAAGATTATAATTCAACACAAAATGGCAAAAATTGTGAATAAAGCGGAAAAAAATCCCCCAAGGTGGATGATCCACCAGAAAAAAACGTCTCTTTTCTTCCAATGTCCGCGCAAAAAGAGTATAAAAACGAAAACAATTTTCCCTGGATCACCATGGCGAGTCTGGAGTAAATTCACTCGAAAAAAAACTGTATTTAAAAAGATTATTCTTCAAAATCAAATTTAGCCTTTTTAAAAGAGGCTTTAATCTCGAGGGATGTTCCCATTTTCTAAGGTTTTCAAATCAGGAGCGGCCGCCTGACTTCGTAACATTTGAGCCGTGTTATTCCCGCCAAAACTTCATTGCGTACAATCAAACACCGTAACTATTTCGAGGGCATGTACGGTGGGCAGGGTCCGCCATATTTCTCGGCAGCGATGACCCCGCAAGTCCTTTTGTCATATCCTTCTTTGCCCTCTGCCTGGCTCTCGTGGGAGCAAGCATGTGTGCGTTCGACCATGTTTTTTTGGACGCGGCGGTAAAAAAAATACGAAAAAGGAATACGTGCACCTATACAGCAGGGGCCATCTCTCTCTTCCACGGATCGCGTTAGCGGCAGAGCGTAAAGCGAAACACCGAGGTCCCAGAGAGAAGGGCGCGCTTATACCGGGCGAGAGACTAAAAGGTCGAGCAAAGATACGGAAAACCGCTGAACAAGCCCGTGATACATATAAAAGGCATGAGGATGAGAAGGACCGAGAGGACTTTGACGACAATGCATCTTTTTTTTGTTTGCCGGACTGACATTAGAAAAAGGGTGGCGGGCGGAATACATACACGTGACCGACCGGTGGATAAACCCTAAAAGGCGAAAAACAAAAACAAGAGGCTTCCCGCACTTCCACAAGTCCGATGACCCGTTTGACTTGAATAAAAATCACAAAGCACAATCGTATGTATGTACGATAGAATACAGTCGAATATACACGTACACTTGGGAATCCTTTCCCCTCATTTCCTATCAATTTGCGTTGATTTCTCTCGACGAGAGCGTGAAAAAATTCAAAATTTTATCCCACCATTGCACCGTTTTAAGTTAACGATGGCTGTAGGAATGCGTGGCCTTTCTGTGGATAAATTCGTAATTTTTCGTAAATTTATTTCTGTGGATAATTAAAAAATTTTCATTTCTATGCATAAATTCTATTCAATATCGCAGGAATCTTCGGATTTTATACGTAATGCTAGCATGGACATAAAAGCGAAACTATCTCCAAGTGAGCGTTAAGTGCTGATTAGCTTCTCTTATATATTTGCTTAATTTCTTACTGCACTTAACTTCATTTTTCACCTCCTGACGATGTAAAAATATTGATACCTACGTCGCAGTAAAATTCATTTCTGTGGATGATTGCAAATTTTCCATTTATAGCTTTTACGCGAATTTGATATTAACTCAAAAGAGTTTGGGTAAGGTAAATTAAATTAAGACAGGTATGTTCCCTTGAGTATCACTAATGGCAAGATGATTTAGCAACATATATATTACCGATAAAATATTTACCCAGAGATTATAAAAACCGGGCTCGTGTATTTCCTAATGACGGCCGCGCGATAATTGCGTAACATTATGAACATAAAATTGTAAGTGTAATATGTGCATTGTCGTTTTTAATTACGAGAGTGATGTAAGGTCTGATGTAATAAAAAGCGTTTATTTTCGGCATACTTTAAAAATAGCAATAAAAAATTATACATTAAATAATCACGAGGATCAGGCTTAATTTATTGGGAACATCTTCATTCCCGATATTTTCAGAAATTAAGAAAAAATACAGAATATTCTGCTTAAAAAAGACGAAATCGGTGCCGGAAACTGATGAATAATACAGAATATTAAATTAGACTATCATAACTATTTCCAGCCTTCGGGGAACCATTTTCCCAATAGAGATTTTTCCATTAATTTACCGACTGCAATATTAGGAAATCAGAAAAAAATGAACGGACGAATGAATATTCAAGAGAAAAAATATAAATCACGTAAACGGAGAGGAGGTGGAAGCTGAACTGAGATAAACTCCATATTTCACGAGAATATTTTCGAAATAATTTGGATTACAAGCGAGGCGGGCAAAAACACACTAATTTCTTAAGTCTCATTTATATAAAGGTATTATGTAGTGGATCTTCGAAGGGACTGTAAGCTTTGGCAGATGCTTTAGAAATCCAGTGCGGGATATTCGGAATGAAGATAAACCATAAGAAAACAAAAATCATGACCACTCTTAAGACAAAGAAAGCGAGGCTGGTCATTTAAGTTGGAGGACACAAACTCGAGCAAGTAGAGCATTTTAATTACTTCGCATTAAATGTTCATAGTTCCCTGTAAGCCGCCGAAATCTACACATTACTCTGCAAGCCACCTCAAGGGTGTTTTGTAGGGGGTGAATAGGGCGTAAAGGTAGTAAATAATGAGATAACGAATTAGAAGAAGGAAAGGACGAGAAGTATCACGTACTTAGATGGATTAACCTTTCCCCTTTCCTTTTTTGAAGAAATTGCCATGAGAAAAATTCGGCCTGCACCGGGAATCAAACCACCGACCTTTGGTTTGCCGGACCAATGCGCAGACCACCACGCTATCCAGTCTTCCTAATTCACATGGCAATTTTGGTGGATACAAGGCAACTAGATCGTAGGCCCTTGCGGTCCATCAAAGATGGCAACGCAAGGGAGAATAGGAATTCAAAGAAGCCACAACCAAGGGTATCAGTATCCTTCACCAGCACTTATGCCGTACTTCGCCATTTGAAATTCAAACATGGCGGGTGAATTTTTTTTGAAGAAATTGCCATGAGAAAAATTCGGCCTGGACCGGGAATCGAACCACGGACCTTTGCTGTAGTCTTTGAAAGTGAAGGGATTCAGGAATTTATTCACTCAAAAGGTCGACAGTGTATAGTGTGTGTACGATATTATATTTATATCTCGCCTGAGTATCTGACGGAGTATACAATTTGAGGAGTTTCCTCGTTTTTCAGAGACTGAAAACAGAATAGCAACCCTTTTTTAATTATAATCCAGCGTACGAGAATCAAGTACCAGAAGACAAGAATAACATTATGAAATACGGTCTATTTCATCATCGCAACGCAGCACACAATGGTCTTTATTCCTTTAATAATACACAAGGAATTAGTATGACTTTTTTTCCTCTAGTATCAGGCGGAAATTCTCCAGTAGAAGGCTTTAGAATTCCAGAGCGGGAAATACGAAATAAAGACAAATCATAAGAAAGCAACAATCATTTGATTCTTCAGGATAGAGAAAGCGGGGCTGGAAATAAAGGTGAGAGGACACAAATTGGGGCAAGTAGAGGATTATATTACTTAGACAGTACGCTAGAAGAAGACGGACATAGTAGCAAAGACATACGGATGAGAATAGCGTTAGCTAAGGAGGAGCTTAGTAATATATGGGAGCTGATGATCAGGACATCGGGTAAGGATGTGAAGAAGAGGCTGGTGAAGAGATTGATCTGGAGCGTAGCGTTGTATGCTGCAGAAAAGTGGACCCTCAGAACGGAGGACGAGAATAGGCTGCAGGCATTTGAGATGCGGGTGTAGAGAAGGATAGAAAAGGTGAGGTGGACGGAGAGGAAGACTAACGAGGAAGTGCTTGAGATGGTGGGCGAGGAAAGGAAACCTCTTAATGAAATTCGAGATCGGCAGAGTATATGGCTGGAGGATAAAATCAGGGGCGATGGGTTGCTTTAAGAATGTGATAGAGGGAAGGATGTTGGGGAAGCAGGGAAGAGGAAGAAAGAGAAAAGGTTTCATGGACAGGATGAAGAAGGGTATATCGTAAACCGAGGCGAAAAAGGATAATCTAGAGGGAGATAGGCCCATGAATGTGTAGAAAACTGGGAGGAGATTCTCTGACATTCAACAAAACCTACCTTGTCCGGAAGAACACTTAAAAAAAATGCTAGACGCCCTCAGTACTGACGAATCGTTTTCACTCCACTGTTGAATCCTATAAAGTCTAATTCAGCACAAAAGTCATCTCTTTTGATTAGGGGTTCCCAACAAATTCGCCCCTCAGAGGAATTTACAACAGTTTAGGGGGAAATGAGACAACTGCTCAGCAAAATGTGACGTCTTTTATACATTATACGAAATCTATAAGTAGTAAATCATTTCAATTAACCCACTGCTGTTCAATAAAGTGCACTGCATGCCACAGCTGAAAATCGATTCTCAAACACGCGCATCATTTTCATTTCTTAACTAAATGATTACTTTTCCTGAATTCTTTACTAGTTAAAAATTTATATTGGGAAAACGGAAGAATATTCTGACATTCGTTGAAAGGAGGGGAATTGAGCAAAAAAAAAAGGCCGAGAACTGCCACTTGAGATCATCAATCTCCCAACCCCTCCTCCAATGAACGGACCTTCGACCTTTCAAATCCCGCGTTTCTCGAAAAAAGATTCTTGGAAAGAGAACTTGTATCTTGGCGCTTTTTTCGCCAATCTAATTTTTCGAACCATTACAGCCAAAAAAAAACTGAAAGTTGTGGTTTATAAATTCTTCAGAGATTATCTTCTTTCACGACTAATTGAAGGTCTCATTATAAATTAGGAAATTTTAATCACGAACCTGATTAATTTACTGATTTGTTTTCTAATGTTATTAAATATATGCTTTTATTAAATTTCCCGTTCCATCAAAGGCAGATTTCGCAATAATTAAGTCTACTTATAATTTTCTTCCTCTCTTGACGTTTATTACGCTGGTTATTATGTCCCTGGGATCCCAATAATTCTGCATGTCTTCACCAAAAACGATGAAACCGCTACAATGGGAAGGAAGCAAACGTCTGCTACGAGCTATTTAGTACAGGTAAATCCCTCTTTCATGAATAATCCCGATAAATTAAGACACTTGTAGCGTTCATATTTGAAATAAAAAAATTCACGGATATCCCACTTTCGTTTCAAGTCATTCAGGATATTCTGAGCAAGTTATCATTTAACATCCTAATTAATGAATATAATAGTGACAGTGACATAATTCTCTTCCATAAGAATCACAGTATCAGATAATTTTCGGAGGAAAGCTGTCGAACCACAGCACTGGTTTTTGAGATATTCACCTTAGAAAATGACCAATTTTCGTCATTTTTTACTAACTTTTTCGACATATCTAACCTTTCAAATGACGCAAAAATATTAAGCGCATACTGCATTACTTTCCCAAATCTTTGCAATAAAATAAAATCTGTTTTTCATTGGAATTGGCACGGATATGAACTCCATAGTGATTTTAATTTGACGATGACGAGCTACTTCGGCACTGAACGCGTCAGAACATTAACAGTATATAGTTTGTATGCTCTATTAATTATCTTTAAAAAAATAAAACAATCACAACAGTAATTTCCGCAACCACGTTAACATACCTCATGTTGTGACAGCGTTTTCACCGAGCGGCCACAAGCAAATGAGCACAGTTAACGACATATAATAATAATAATAATAATTTCTTTAACACTTACAGGTTTCCCCAATTACAAGTGTTTTAATATATCATTTAACTAACACAAACACCCATGCCCTGGGCAGTGAATAATCTACCCAGGCGGGACTCGAACCCTCGACCCTCGGGTTAAAAGGTGAGGACTTTACCCCGCCGACACCTGGGCCGACATATATAATGTATTTATATTTAGTTAGTACTGAGATTTTCAATCATAAAAGAACAAAACTATTGCGGTATTTATGTCATAATAATTACTGAATCCTCTTATAGTTGATTATATATAAGAATGGTCATTATTATGAATAGGGAAAACTCTAGCTCTCACTACTTAAAATTATCTACCCATTTTCTCCCTCCTCTCTGCTTTCATAGCAAGCCACTTTCTTCATTCCTTCTCCTCTGAATGTTTGCGTTAGCCATCTGATCTTCCTCTTGATCTCCTGACGATCCTCTGCCCACCAACGATGCCAAGAACTTCCCCGTCCTTCTCCATTCCCGAACGTTGACTTTTCTCCGTCCTTACCCACGTCTTCCTCTCAAACGCGTCCAATCTATCTTCATACTCACTCCCAAAGGTCCATTTCTGCTTCCGCGCCACGCTCAACATCAAACTTTTCGCAAGTCCTTACCCACGGCACATATAAGCAGTTCCCCAATGCTCGTAAACCACTCAATAGACAATGCTTTTCCCCTCCTCGCTCGTTTAGAGCTACGACCACTTTCGCACAAATAGCAACTCAAGAGCCTAAATTGCCAAACCTCATCTAGCCAGTTTCCTTATACTTTTGCGATAAGTTAAGACCTTTCCATCTCGTTACTCCCTTTGCCCAGAGGGAAAAAAGAATGCGTCACGGGGGCGGGTCCAGACCAGAGATTCTAGCAAGAGGGGGAAAACTAGCCGCTCAAGGGAAATGGAATACCCCCAGGAAAAGGCGGGTCCAGGGGATTCGTCCGGGAAATTCGCAACAAACTATGAGCAAAATGGCCTCTTTTAAGTGATTTTCGAAGAAAAACTTTCCCTCTTAAATAGAAATATTTTTTTTACTGAATACATCTTTCCTCTTTTTAGTTACCTCCAAGTTTCGGCTCGTTTCAAAATTGTTTTAATTTATAATCGTATAAAATGTACATAGAAACTCTAATTTAGCTAGACACACATGCCTAACATCTTATTTCCCAGCAAAAATATTATTGAGGCATTCAGTTTTAGGTAAATGAAAAAATGCAACAATAATTTAGCTTATTACAGATGCCTGACATAATGCATACCAGAAAAACATTACCTCCGCTTTTACTTTTGGTTCTTCGGAATAATGAAGAGGAAATTCTTCGGCGATTAGTAAGAAAAATAATGAGTAGAATTTAAAGTGCATAATTTACATAAAGAGAATATGTTTTATTGATGCGATGACGAAGGGTAGATGCCATGCAGAGACGAAAAAAGAAATACTGAAGATAGATAGGACCTCGAGAGGGTAGAAAACCAGGAGGATTTTCTGTGACTTTCAACAGGAGAGGTCGTTCTGAAAAAAAGTTCTGTGAAGAGAAACGAGTGTTATAGTGTATTACAACGTATTCTGTGAAAAATAAAACGAGTGTTGTGATACATATTTATTACGTAATATTCTGTGACAAATAAAATGAATGTTACATTATGGGATTAGCTTGTTACAGCTAGCATCGTCAGGTCATTTCAGCACCTGACGAGGCTAGCTGTAACGCTAGCGAAACTGTTGCCCGTTAATATGAATCAACGCGGGAAAAACCCGAATAAACTGAACTCAAAAAGAGGCGAGGCCGAGCATGGATGTCAAAACCATCTAGATGCTATTGTGAACGTTGACATATTTATTCACCGCTTAATCAATCCTTCTCCACCCACCGCAGTGTTCTTCTAATAAAATTCTTCAGAGGACTCATAAGCGTATTTATTTATCTGAGAACAAGATCACGAACAGCATGAAGCCATTTTACAGCGAACGTATAACAAACAAAAAAGCACACAAACGTAAAAACATAACAAGAAGAAGTTAACAAATACTAATCTAACGTGGGAAGATAGTAAAAATTACTTTTTTTTTGGGAGTGGCATGTGGGTAGGTTAGAGAAGACGCTGGAAGATAAGGTGAAAGGGTCGACGTTCTCGGGAAGGAAATTCACTAGAGAAGAGAGGCGAAAAATGAGGGAGCGCTTGTTAAGTGATAACCTGGGAGTAGGGATATATGGAGCAATGAGTGAGTTCTGGTGTGTCGGGTGGGTATTCTGAAATTTATCAAGGAAACAAGGTCGGGGCAGTCAATGGTTGAGTTCAGTGTGCTATGGATAAGTTTAAGATCAGTTTTAAGGAAGATATTTCCAAGTTAATTAACGGAGAGTGAGGACAAGACAGAATCAGAGGGTAGGTTGCGGAGATTTGCCACTCAATTTTTAACAATATGTGCGAAGAGGTTTTTGATATGCTGCAGAGTTTTGAAATTAGTTGGGGCTGACATCGACCATATAGGGGAACAGTAGGAGAGAATAGGAAGAACAATAGATGTGAAATAGGACTGTGATGCTCAGTGATCTCTGATTTCTGTGAAACGGTAGAGTAGGCCTAACAGGGACATGGCTTTACTTTTTATGGTATGGATTTGGTCGGTGGGTATTCTGAAATTTATCACGGAAACAAGGTCGGGGCAGTCAATGGATGAGTTCATTATAGATTATAAGTCGTGCTCGTTGAACAGCCTACTGCCAAGAGCACTACCAAATACAAGGAATAAACTTGAGGCAACTCCTCCATAATTTCATCTCGAATTCATGTAAAACACGAAAAAGGGAAGTTGACCTTTCCGTGGTCTCTCCTTCTATTGTTTACCGAGGAAATTTCCAGATTTGACTCTCATCGATCTTTTTGAAATCTGATGCGTGAGCTCACGTTTTCCACGAGGCAATCCCGGAAAATATCCGGGGAAAGAGCACTTTCCCATTCCCTAGAAACACCGGAGTTTTAACGGCGTACGTGTCCACCCGCAAAGGACGATAAGCGACACACTGGATCTTTTTATACGACTCTGCGAAAGGTACCCGCAAGTTGAACCTAGTCTCGGCAGGATATAACCTCCGATAACGTGACAAGGGGTAAACTGTTCCAGGGACGCCTAAAACCTTCTGGATTACAGGTGTAACAATGCATAGGACACCTGCTGCATGCCGTAGTGAAAATCACAAAGCCCGGTTTTATAATTTTTGGTTAAATACTTTATTGGTACGAAAATCGACCCTTCATACTCTCCAAGTTATCTATTATTGCATCATATCATGGAATTCCACCTATGCCAACGTCTGAAAACCTACCTGGACAAATTAGCACAATGCCCTCTCTTTTTATACAAATTCAAAATTACCTGTTGTGTACGGTAAAATTTTCTACAAAACTTATGATAACAATAAGGTATAAATTGCTAATTAATAAAACTTGCTGGCTAACGGTTAATCCTTTCAGTTAAGCCTGATTTCAATGGCGATTAATGAAACGTTACTGGCTATTTCTTCGTCTAACGGTTCTACAGAGCACTAACAAAATGTTTTCAGTTTTTTTACGGAAACTTTTAATTTGAACCTTAGGCTTACGTTTTACCTTTTTAAATCCTTTGAATAGGTTTTTTCTGGATCAGCTGTAGGATTAACTAAGTCAGTGGACTCAATCGGTGCAACTGCGGTCACATTCGAGAGTTTTGTCATATATTGCCGATTTTCGATCCCGGGACACACCGATTTAGCCATTCAATCACGCTACTTGTTGATACTTCCTCGATTCTTGCCTGATATTTGAAGTTTACAAGTATGACCTCTTAAAATCTCTCATTTCTTACGCTGTATGTTGTACAGGTTTTTTTTTGTTTTTGAGACCCATGTGTCAAGAGTCTCGCATGTGTGTTAAGAATCTCGCATACCACATCGTGAGTTCTGAAGCATAGGACAAACGTTGAGTGCGTTTTATTATAAGTTCCTGGGTGGAGGTTTGAAAAAAATTCCCCGAGTGCATTTCGTAAGCTTTTGTGAGTGGATAATCGGATTAATGTCCATGAGAATGTTCCCTCCCATTCTTGGGATTCACTGCATTTCTTTGCTTAAGAAAAGATCTTTACTTTGAGGCATCTGACCTATTCACCTGATGTGATTTTTACCTTCAAAATCGGAAATGTATTTGAAAGGAACGAGAATTTTGGAAGTTAACGGAATTCAACTACACTGCAAAACCTAGAAATTTTCAGTTCGTACAAAACTTGTTGAAATTCAGCAAGTTCTCGGAATTAAACTTTACAGGCTTTTTCAGCAAAAAAACTAGCTGAAATTCAGCAAAATGCCTGAATTGAAGTCAATCTTAGACATCAGCAAATCTATACATCATTTGTCTTTAAAAATCTGGATGAAATGATATTATGATACCCTTCCAGTACGTCTCGCTGGATACAGTTACCTGAATTCAATACCTAACCATTTTTGTCAATTTATTCACTCGTCCATATTTAAAAATTATTAAGTCTTTAGGTAAATATGTACTTGGTTATTGTTCTTTTAACCACTCATAAACCCAAGTACGAGACAATTATTTTTTGTCTTTATATGTAATTACTCCAGCACTCTTTTGCATTTGCTTTTAAAGTTATAATTACAGCTGAATGGCATATATTTTTAACTTTTCAATAAATATTGTTGGAAGTTATGCCGGAGCCTTAAAATTGTGAGCAATGCCCTATCCGAAATTTAGGTTAATAATTTTCAGTCTTAAAATTTTCAGGAAAATTCTTTAAATTTCAGCAAATGAGGGGGAAAATATTTTACAATGCGTTCTCGACGTTATCTATTATTGCAGCAGCTGCTTAGAGTAAAAAAATAAGAGTTAGAAAATATCCTCCATAATGACTAGAGTGAAATCTCGCTCCAACTACCATAAAAATGCACAGGGTACTCGATTTCAATTCTGACACATGCGAGATTTAAAATCTTCGCAGTAAATACACAGACACAACCATTAATATTTAAATAAACAGATTATACATAAGCTTAAACATCAGAATAGCTTAACTGAATCCCTTAATTAGAATTGAGTCACAATGAGGGACCGCGAGAGAAACATGTGCTCCATTCAGGAAACACTCGGGAATTTTCCGAGCCTCGACAATTCGTCTTGGCGTCAATGCTAATTAAATTTTGGCGTCAATACTAATCAAAATATAAATGATTCCATTTGAAAGTTGATATTTGTGGAGGCAATGACGGCGCGCCCACGACAACGCCGAGGTCGACTCCTTACTGAATAAGGACCCGAGACAGAGCTCCTTTACAGCATAAATGGAAAATTGAAATAACTACCTCGAAGCTTTGGCGTCAAAACTCAGTAAATTTAAATGAATCCAATTGAAATTTAAGATTTGTCGAGGCTGTGACGTCGCGCCCACGACAACACCGAGGTCGAGTCCTCACTGAATAAGACGTTGAGACAGAACACCCATATAGCATAAATGGAATATTTGAACGTATACATGAGAAATTGTTCCTCTGAATAATAATTTATGCAATATAGGCGCTATGACTTGCACTTGCAGTACCTGATACATCGTAGATGAGGGTGTGTTAGCGGCATTCCAATAAGTTAAGGTGGTTGGAGCTCGAATCGTGAGTCGTTGAGGGCATATATGAATGACTTTCAAGTCGAAAAAAAAATTGTGGACCACACTTTACTTGAGTACATCTGTTTATACGTAGGAAATAACCATACATGTTAGGATATAAATGATGCAAAAATTATATTAAAAAATTTTCGTCTCAATTAAAACATTGTTTTGACTTCGTTTTATGGCGCGGAATTCGAAACTTTAGCGAAAACCGTACATAAATACTAGTTTTTTTTTACTCCGCTTGCCACCTTGATATTTTTTAGAAACAATGTTTATGACATGAAAGATACGTTTCCGCGTTTAGAAGCAAATTTGAACATATGCTATCGAATTATTTCGAAATACACGTCAAGTCCCATAAGGTAACGTGTTAGAGAGCATTAATTTGCCACGAAGTTAAATCGGTAACATGCACTTTTTTTGCCATACCTGTACATATGACTAATCTACATCTACATACTACCCTGCGAGCATGGGCGTGTGGCAGGGAATGTTAGAACACCGTGTAACGATGTAAGGCATTTTGGGAGGTGAAGTGGTGACGTGTATTATGGGGGTGTATTTAGTGGAGCTCAGTTGTAATTGTGACCGCTTACTGTGCACGGAAAGAACGAGTTTTTGTACATATATGTTCGGCAATGTATATATGTTATTTGATCAATTCAATCAGACCTAGAGATGTAGTGAGGCGTCATGATAATATTCTCTGTGTCACTCTGAAACACACCAGTTCTGAATTTCTCAAGCAACCTAAGTCTAGCGAGTAGCCTCCCGAGTCTCTAGGGGCTCCCACCTTAATCCCTCTAAAAGTTGTGAAACACTTAATATGTTCGCTCGTACCAGTTTTTAACGAGGCGCTCAGCTTTTCTTTTAATTTGATTATTTTTTTTGGCTAAATCTTTATGACCAGGGTCCCAAATGCTCGCGGCGTATTCGAGGTGGGGCCTCACCAAAGCGAAGTAGCATCTCTCTTTTACTAATGAGTAAACGTTCGCTAAGTTTCATGCAAATCTGTAGGCGAACGAAAATCGCTCCAACCTTCTTAAGTGACGATCTCCAACGAGATCCAGCTTCTAGTCTTCGCTTTGTGAATATTTTCCCCTCTCTCCTCCACACAAAGCAATATCGGGAATCATTAAGCGTGCCGATCCGGGTTCAACTCCGCGGAGGGTCGCACGCTAGAAACCCGTCTCGTTTGTGATCTATTATTCGGGTTTGACGAAAGGATCGCTACCGCTACACGCGACTCTATTGTTTCTTATTTTGTCACGGGCTTTTGTGCTCCCAAGCCTCCACTTTTATCTCGAGCTTTTTGAATTTCGGCCGAGGAACGTTCCCCTACTGTATATCGTCTTTGCCACGTTTAAGTTTACAGTCGCTGCCTCTTGCTTTTTTAGTCTACCACGGATCCATTTCCAATTATCGTCCCCACCAGCCCCCCCTCTACGCGAACGAACCACAATCTTTCCACGCACTCCTGCGAAACCCCTTCCTCCCCGCACCCCCGCCCCGAAAAAAAACCCTAGGGTTTCTCAGTCCCCTCGTACAATCCTCTCACATTAATCATACCCTTGCCATCCTTTTATGTTCCTCGCCAGAGAGGGAGAGA
This sequence comes from Ceriagrion tenellum, assembly GCA_963169105.1. Taxonomy (NCBI): domain Eukaryota; kingdom Metazoa; phylum Arthropoda; class Insecta; order Odonata; family Coenagrionidae; genus Ceriagrion; species Ceriagrion tenellum. The sequence goes on along the minus strand of OY720644.1, from coordinate 46,120,889 downwards.
GGAAAGTCTTTTGTCTCCTCCACCACTCGAAAGCATTCCGACGCGCAAGGAGACACGGTGTACAGCGGACCCCCCTGCCCCCCGTCTCTTCCCACCCACCCCACACCCCTTTCTCACTTGCGTTCCCCGTAATCCCCCTCCCTCCCTCCCTTTCTCCACCCCCACACACGCACCAAGTCTCTCGGCCACCCCCCACAAGGCACTCTTTGGCGATCTCAAATTACTTTGCGAAAAACTAATATAATTCGGCTCTGCAGATAAACAGTTTCGCCCCACGCGCCCCTAACCCTGGAGTCTCTTAATTGGCGCCCCACCTTCACATGCCTCGAGCTCAACGGCCCCGGAATCCACACGGAAAGATTCGCACCACGCATTGAGGTACATGGAGAGGACACATGCTGTGCTGACCAATGCTAGAAGCTGAAACCAGTCCACTATCTTCGTTGGCCCTCAATTCCCTGTAGCCCATGCGGGATAACGCACTTATTTAGCAATATTATTACATCAACTATCAATACCTAACAAGAAATCAGCTTAATTATAACAGAAACAACAATTTCACTTATCCACAGGATATTTTAATGCGTACGACGCGTTTCAGATCACAGAGTCACCATCAGGTACAAGACATTAAGTAGAGGGCACTGGGGAGTAAATGCTTCAACCATAAATACCTGGGAAATGATAGAATATGTTTCAATAGTTACTTGCCTTAAAGTTCAAACGTTGTTGATCCTTTATTGGATGCTTTACGTGCGCTAATTCGTCCATTCCGTCGTGTTATCCATGGGAAAGTCATGAAAAAGCAGTGCTAAACAATATGGTTGTCATTCCCGTTGTCAGACTACTGTTTGATTACGTAGTGCCCTCTCCATATACCTCCATGGAGTAATTTCTTTGACATTATAACCGATAGGAGCAAGCTCTACCAATAATAACATTCACGTCAACAAACAGACAGCCCGAAATATGTATAAACTCAAGTTGAAAATATGGTAATCAGCTTACTAATCTCATTTAAAATTAAGTTCTCCTAAAAACATTTAAAAATCTGTCGAATTTACTTAGACATCTCTAAACCGGGTCAAGGAGTGGGCAACTTAAAACTCTAATAACTTTTTTCAAACCGCCTTCTACGAGTGCGAAAATCGGCTTCCATAATTTTCCCAGGTTTTCCCTCAATACCCCTTCGTCAATGAAAGCCAACCCACTTTGTCGCCATAACTTCAATGCAACTCTGAGCTCATGAATACTCAACGGCAGGCCATGCCGCCGAGAATATTCGCACAAATCCTCATGAAACCATGACCAGCGTTCTTATATTATTCCGACATCGACTTTAATCCACAGTTGTCGAGTTCCGGAAATAAAAATTCCCATCAAATGAAGAACCGAGGAATATTTTAATATTTGGATTAATAGACTACAAGAACCACGATTCAAGAGTTAAAAGAATATTCTGCCTGTATTTTTAAAATGTCTACTGGATATTTTATTAAAAAATAAGCATAATCCATTAAGTTACCAGACCGACTGTAAATAATAACAAAACGAACCAGGTAAAAGTTTATTTCGATTTATTCATGAATGATAAAATATGTCAGGAACCATTCCAACATGTAAATCGTTTATGTATGTGATGACACAGATTCCATTCCTTTCAGCTTCTGACTGAGTGAAATACGTATTTATGCACATATTTTTTCCCCTACGCAAATCAAAAGATATCAAGGAAATTACTATAAAATAACAACGAACTCAGTTCACAAAAAAAATCACTACTGTAATGTATGCAATTACAAAACAATACAGATCGTATATCCGGAAGTGGCCAATCGTTGACAAGTCTCAGCTCAAGAGAAAATATTTTCCAACCACCATGGATTTCACCAAATACATGGAAACATGACAAACAGACCATATCGATGCATCAGTGGGTATTGCAAGGAGAACATTTCGGAATTCGGGCGCAGTAACCAGCAATTTTTAGTCGTCGCGACAGGGTAACAATTATGAGATAGGCATCCGTTGACACGCGAACCTCTCGGTGATAACCTGACGGGTTGAGATTATATCGAGGATTCCGAACTCGACCGCAAAAACCCATCGATTCCATTTAGTTCCGGCTCCCGCCAAAAAGATTGAAACTTCGATAGTCGATTATTTTCGGACTCGATCGCAGTTTTTTGTTCCACCGATAAAAAATCGACGATAATCTAACTCAACTGAGACCCACGACACTAAATCCGTGAAAGTCCCCCTTTTCTTTTCACACCGTGTTTTTTGCAGTTTTACACGATAGATGATAGCCGAGCAGCGGCTCGAGAACAATTGGGTTTTTACAACAATCTTCTTTACTTTCACTTCAAAAATGAAGCTCACGCGAAATAAATAGCAAATTAGCTCATGACAGAGAATATTCTTGAAGCCGTACCTGAAGATGACGCCGCAGTTTCTTAACTAGTAGCACGTCGAAAATAAATAGGTGGAATAAAACTAAGTTTACTTTTTCAATATTCACAATGAACTTCCGTGTATTTTGCGTCTTTCGTGAACCACAAAGTAGAGCCTGAAACCACAGAGAGATTATACAGTGCGAGGTAGCTATTTATATTCTGTGAAGAAATTTTACCCCTTCATGAACAAGCTTTTTTTAAAAAAAACTGGTTCATAAATAGATGATATAAAAAACTGAGTCATATATTACCTAGTACATTCGCCAAAAGGCACAGTAAAATTAAGTTGAACTAATTTTTACAACCGTGAGCGACATTTAATCAGACTTGCCGACTGATGATTAATTTTTTCTCACCACCACTAATTCCGTGAGGCATATATTTTTTTCCAAAATAGCTGATAAACGCAATAAAGGAGATCGTTCCATGGCCGAGAAAATTCATTAAACAACCGAAGATGTGAGTATGAATTAACTGAAAAGGCAAATTCAAAGAAGAATTGACGCAAAGTTGCGATTATATTACGGCAGCAAGCGAAGTAACCCATCACGTTGGGGATTGAAAGTAAAATTTCATGTTATATTTTATTTGAATTCTAACGAGGTTAATATCGCAACGGAAGGAGATGTTAGGGAAATTTTAGGAGAGAAAAAAACCAACGCAACTCCCAAAGACAAGACTATTCCTTCAAATAGATGAGGAATGACGCAAGAAGATACAGCTAATGGAGATCATGAGGTTTTACCATTGTTTTCTGAACTTCTTACGCATGTTCTTGAAAAGAGATCAAGGGACGTGGGCTCTGGGACTTGAATTCCAACGGACTAATCCAGGAACAAGGACCCGTTGTGGTTGGCTAATGACTCGTCACGAGGAATCTTGGGACGCACATTCCGACCGGCGCGGCGGGCACTAAAAGATACCCTCCTTCACCACTCCTGTTTGTCGAAAGGAGCTAGAGAAGATTAGAGCTGGTTTCCACGGAAACTGAGAGAAAACGATACATAAATATTAAAAAAAACAAAATACGATCACGTTTTGACGAGCTATCTGATTGTACCTATTCTATTTAAAGTAGAACTATACGGTTATATGAAATTTATTCAATTTCTACTAACTCTTGTATGGCTGATGGCATGATAAGATAAGCTTGTCATCAACCTCATAGCATCAAAAAAATCCTTGAATTTACAAAACTCATTACACTTATTAAACGTACATACAATTATATTAGCGTAATGACAATAATGGATGAAACGGAAAAATTACACTAGTATGATTGCACTCTCAAGTTTACTATTCACCCACGATGGCTCAAACTATATGAAGCGTCATTTTGCGAAGTAAATAACCGAAACAGAGCACGATATAGTATTTTTTTTATCGAAGAAAAATTTTATCTTTCTGCCACGCTCTAAAGTACACATCCACAAAAAACTAACTAGTGACACAGAATAGAGTCAGGAAGTACAACGACAACAAAATGAAGCAACCTAGCTCACCAAAACATCCTTTTTTATTATAAAATACTGCAACAACTGAAGGCAAAATGCATTAATTTGATAGAAATGCCACTCGAATAGGCTCCTGAATCTGGAAAAATTACCTGTACGTCGAAGTCGAATTACGGACTCAACCAAAGTCATTACAACGCGGAGGGCGAAGTTCGACATTTCAGCGAAAACCGTACATTAAAACGTGCTTTTTATTCAGCATGATACCTTGATATTTATTAGGAGCCATTATAACGATATTAAACGTACATTTTCGTATTGAGGAGAAAATATGCCAATGCGTCATCGAATAATTTCGAAATTAATGTTAAGTGCCATAAGGTTCCGTGTTAAAATAGCATTTAATTGCCAACAAACCAAATCATCGGAAACGTGCAACGTTTTTCGCTTTTATCTACAGATATAAATCATCGGTACATGTATGCGAGTTTGAGCGATATATAATTTCACCTCAATCAATAAATTTGGTCTCATTTGAAGGAAAAATGTTCCACCCTTCTAAAGACACAAATATATCAGCCTCTTACGGAACTATTTTCCGAGATTTTTGACGAAAAATACCAGCCAATTTACATGGGAAATGGTATGCGTACGCACTTCAGAGAGACATATTTAAAATACGAATAATATTTAACATATGGATCTAGACAACAAACTTACAGTGTGTAGTTAGCATGTTTTCTTGACTATTTTTGAACATAAATACTGTCACCAATACTTCTATTTTCCAAGTATTACTGTCACCAATTCTTCTATTTTCCAAGAGTCGCGAAAAACTCTCCGCTGCGAAGGAATTTTAGAAGTACCACGTGAAAAAATGAGTCAAATTAAAGACTTCTTAAAATTTTTATTTAATTTCTTAGAATTTCAGTTTCACAAACGTATAATAATTCCACCATCATTAATGCGATATTTTTACTCATACTTCTTACGGCTGCTAAAATTAAAACATTAAATTCGAATAAGGTCTTCATTATATTTCGGGAACTATATCGCCCAAACTACCCTAATAGAGGACATTTGTGAGTACCTCTGACCCTACCTAAGAAAATTATTGTTTTAACGATATAACCAACGGACCAAAGGGTGAATCCAGTCCATGATCGTACCCCCTGAAGGAATATTTGGAATACCCAATGCGATTTTCCCGAAAAAATATTTCCCATCTGCCCCACGATCACTTCACAATACGTTTGAACACACCGCTCCTCATGTTGCGTGAAATGTAACACGAGTTAAGTAAAAAAGTTTTCAATTTCCACGGCTGGAAACACGAAGCCAGACACGACTCCGGCGACTGATTGGCTCGGCATGGATTTATCGGATAATAAAAAGTCCAATGGGAGGATAAATATTGGGTTTCAATATTTTCCTTTGCGTCCCGATGAAAACCGGGTGTAAATAACCAGATGCATTACAGAGGTATTTTATTTCAAACCAACGCGGCAGATTAAAAGGTTTCATTAATGGGTTGTTCTACATTCACTCATTTATTGTAAATTGTTTTGCTTTTAGCTACTGCAGGCAGTGCTCAAAGCGCCTCATAAAACCAATAAGAGAGGTATGGGGAAAATAATGAACTAAAAGGCGAAAATAATGCTTTTTTTCACAAAAAAAAGACTGAGCTGAATTTGAATGTCACAAGGCATAAAATTGATTGTTATAAGCTCAAAACAGCCCAAAACTTCAACAATTTCAACGAGAGTACTATGGAATTCTTAATTGTATTTTCCACGAATGCCAATTTTTCAATGGAAAGAAAAAATATTCCTCGAAAAATATAGACTGGTCAATGAAATATTACATATCAGTCGATTGCCCAAGGATACCCATCATGAGTGGATGTCACAAGGCATTGAATTTTTTGTATTCACCTGAAAACAGCCCAATGCTTCAACCAGTTCCACGACAGTACTTAGGAATTTATTACTGGCTTTTCCATTAATGTAAATCTTTCAATAGAAAGACAAAATATTCCTCGAAAAAATAGATTGGACAATGAAATTTTAACAATCAGTCGATTGCCCTGGGATACACAGTGGAGTTGATAAAACAAGAGGTGAACGAAAAAGTCTCCCTATTCGATCAACGGTTAAGTAGAAATTGCCCAGGAGAAGACGGAATCCAATTTATTTTGAGTAACAGTCGGCCACGAAATTTCATCGCATTCCTGATGGAAAACGAAAAATACGGGGAGAATTTACCACCACGATTCCAATATTGCAAAGGAATCCGAACCTAACCTTAAAAAAACAGTGATGCGCAATAGCCCAGGAATGAACATCAAGATATAGATTAGGAATGAAACATAAGAACGAACTTGAGAACTTTTCCAAGTGCGTCCGTAATTCAGAACCATTCTTTATTACTAGACAAATAATTTTTTTAGTAGTATACCTGCTGATTGATAGGTTTTTGGACAGTTCTTATCCTATAGAGTTCCAGTTTTTGACACATCGTTCTGTTTTCCCTCCAATGGGTGACCCGACATTAGATCCCTCATATCGTCTTCCTATCCCGGGACATTATGTAAGTAAAAAAAATCCCAGCGGTCAAATTAAGAAAGGAGATAGGAATTCTTCTTCGCAGTGACAATAATCAATCGATTTCAGCCTATGTTTGAGGTCTAATGCTCAGTATGAATCGTTCTTAATGGAGATAACTAACGCCAATCAATACAATAGAGAATAATTTCGGATTGGAGCCTTTCTTAAATAATTTTACATTTTTCACCTATTTTTTCGCAAAATTGTCATGAAATAAGACTAGAGTCTTGCCAAAATTTTCACTGTGAAGACCATGTAATTGTAAAAAAATACATAAAAAGCTAGCGTGTTAAACCTGTTTTCTGTAGATGTAATCGGGGAATATTTTTTCGACAAATAAAAATGAAAAAATAAAAAAAAACTGTTAATTCTGATTCAATGCATTTTAAAAAGGGCCTACTCAAAACTGGATAAAAAAATCCCACATGAACCCATGACAAAAACAATAAAACGACTTTTTTATGCCACCGGTTCTCTCTTATATTGAAAATGAATTCCAAATGAAAAATCTTGCAAAGAAAATGAGAGGAAATCTTTTTACGCATATAAATGAAAATGAAAAAAAACCTATCAATACTAAATTTGATTCATTCTACAAAAAAGTGAGGCCTACTTAAAACCGAATAAAAATTTCCCGATAAATCCAGCAAAGACCACGAAAAAAATGTTTTTTTTCCTCAAAAAAAGCCACTGGTTCTCTCATATTGAAAACGAATCCGAGCTGAATCTTAGGAATGTGCACCAGTGAACGAGGGAGAATCGTTGACAGGTGACCGCATTAGCACAATAGAGGTAGGCGGGAAGCGCACGGGAGGATTTTCTGCACCGCTGGTCGTGGAGCGATAGGGGAATAGGGCGAAGCGGGGACCCGCAGGATTCCGCAATGACTTCTTGCTAGACATCGCGGAGGCAGGTGAAGAAAAAAATCCCGAGTTTCAAGGGATTAGTGGCCCGATCCGGATGTCGAACACGTCGATTGCTTTCCTGCGAAAGAAGAGAATAAAAAAAAGAAAAACGTAAGGGAGCACGTGGCTTCCAACAATGGCCACCCTAGGCACATTATAACTCCGTTAATCGCCCATTCTCATCCGGGGAACAAGGAGAGGATGTGGGGTTGGCTGAGATCCCAGCCATTACTCCCGGTCTTCGTCGAGTTTCAGTTCAAGAATTCGAAACAGGCGAGCGATTAAAGGAAAAAGGAAAGGCCCATTGTCGGAGAAACAAGTTTCTCGAGTGTAAGTGAGGAAGAAAAAAAGAACACGGCTTAATTCCGACGCATATAATCCATAGATAGCGGGAAAAAAATACGCAAATTTACAAGAAATTTATTATTAGTTGCTATACGGTACGACAGATTCGCCAAGTTATAGAGCATCAGTTAATTACTATAAATTACAGTACATTAAAGCATTGGGATATTAATTAATTAATAATTTGTAAATATAGTGATGCATCCGGACCCCTTATTTTACGTTTCACCTTCATACCTAAATATTTTCAACCAAAATTGTACGTCCGTTGCTGGCCGAAAATTAATTCCCACACCAGCACCATTAATAAGAAATTACGCAGAGGCTATAAATGTTCACATACGATACTCAGAACTTCGGACTGGAGGCTTCTTTTTCAATAAATTTTACTTTTATTACTATTGAGGAAACTTTTATTTCAACTATTTTTCCGCAAAACTGTCATGAAATGAGTCGCGAATGTTTGCAAAAGTTTCGCTCTGTAGGCCATGTACTTGTAAAAATAGAATACGTTGCAAACTAACGAGTTAAGCCTGGTTTCAGTATATGGAACCAGATAGAGGATATTATTTTCGACTAATAAAAAGTATAATTAAATAAAAAACTGTTACTTCTGATAAAATGCATATTAAAAAGTGTACTACTCAAGGCCGGATAAAAACATCCCACACAAACCCCTCTTAAACCTTTCGCTCATTCACCAACTGTATCGCCCGATATTTGACAATATAAAAACTCTATTAAACACTAATATAACTAGATTTTAATCTATACGCATTTAATAAATATACAATGGGGAAAAAGTGGTCAGATTTAGGAGGAAATTTATTATCAGGTGATATAGGTTACGGTAGATTCACCAAGTTACAAGCATTAGCGTATTGTGAAAAATCACATTGCGTCCATGAGTTTTATTACTAATTAATAGTTAATTTAGAAATAAATTGATTCATTCTCACTCCGCCGAACATTTAAAGATCTACATCTACATACTACCCTGCGAGCCGCCGAATGGGCGTGTGGCACAGGGTTGGTTGTTAGGACACCAACCGTGTAAAGAAATAAGGGATATGGTTTTGGGAGTTGACATTATGGCGTGTATGATGGGAGTGTTTTTATTGTGGTCGCTTAGTGTGCGCGGAAAGAACCAATTCTTGTGTCTTTCTCTTAAATATATTTGTTTTTCGTATTCCGCCAAAGTTACACGTCCTCTGCTGGCCCCAAATAAGCTCCCAGCACCATTAATATGAAGTTACAAAGAAAAGTTAAATATTTACACACGATGCTACTTTAGATAATTAGCTTTCAGTCATGAACCAACTATATCAACCTATAATGACGAAATAGAAACTCTATTAAACGGAAGAAGAGTATCCCCACAATGACATACAACAACTTAAGGCTAGCCCACAGGGAATTTCAATTCCGCACGTAAAATTATCGGAATATAATGGAACGCGTGAAAATTCTCAGAAAAGTTTTGGGAATCCCAGCCTCAAACATTTCCCAACATTCAATTAGTGAGACAGCCACTATAATGACCCAGAAATTTTCATCTTTCCGAAGCAGAATTTCCGGAGAATTACCACGAAGTACCAAAATTGCGATCAAATGCTTCACACCGCGTCTAGATTTTATATGCCGCATGGATAGCTAATTTTGCCACAACTTGAATGGATTAATTGGACGAAAATTTTTATAAAGGTTCAAAAAGTACTACTGCCAATACAGCGAGCAGGATAGCCCAAAGAAGACTTTCTAGCCAGTCTATTTTTACCAAACAACAAGATCTTGCAAGCAAGGCAGTACTTCATTAAAGTATTTGTAAAGGGCATGCTCTGATAGCGGAATAGCTCTGCAGTAAGGGAATATACGAAAGTCTCCATTTAAGTGTTGATAATCATGATTTCTCCATAGATAACGTCTTATGCCAAATACTAGCTGTTTATTATACAGCCGAACACACATAACCATGCCCAAGAGGTGATGATCCGACACAGGCGGGATTCGAACCCGCGGCCCTAGCTTCTCAACTTCACTGAAAAAATGAAAGATCCCGATAGTTCAGCGTGAAATGCGGCAAATCAGAAACTTTCACCGGAGCCATTTCCGAACGACCAAAAACTTTTTAACTTTCGTCCACCGCGTGGGAACAGCCCAGATTTGCCGAAGTTGGACCATTTCTCGTGAATACATTTTCGTAGCCTTCTGACCGATATCGAAATACCTTCGGGATCGACTCTTGGGCACAAAAGATACGGAAAACAAAACACGTCTTTTCGCATCTTTCAGTTTTTTTAACAATCCTTTATTGATCCCAAGAAAAGAAACATACAGATTGTTTTACACATGGAATGAAGAGGGAAATAAAAGTTATTTAGTAATACGGAATGGGGGATCGTGATTATTCGCGAAAACAATAGCATATTTTATCAGGCATGGGCAAAATATTTACGACAGTATTTTCGCTAAACCTATTGTAACTGAAACGTAAGGTACGCTGTGACTGAAAAATTATCATAAATCATTTTATATTTGAAAACGTTTGCAACGTTTCTTCCAAATGATTTTCCTTAAAGAAGCTTTAGATGAATGAAATGAAAAATATCAAATGCGCCAATGCATACAAACTCCACTCCAGAAATTTTATAAGATGACAGCAATTATCACTGATTACTGAAAGGCAACATTGTATTGAAGCTAACCCTAAAATTTTCCAATAATTCTATGCAAAATGACGGCACTTTACGGAGTATACGCACGATTAAACTTCCTAAAAGGATACTTTTGCTTCCTATTCTTGTATTACGTTCATATATTGTAAATAATAACTAGAAAACAGCGAAAACACTCCCCGCACTGGGTAGGTGGCTTGGCTAAGCTACATTTTTATCTGTGGATGGGCAATGATTAAAAGAAGAAATAAAAACAAAAGCGCAACGAAACTCCCTTTCTTCTCCACCGGAAAGAAAACAAGGACGAATCAAAAGAATCCCGTACGTACGAGCAGGAAGGCAAGTGATTTCACCTCCCACAATGGTGCCTTTCGGAGCATAAAACCCAGGATTCAGCACAGACAAAAAAAAAACACACACGTAGACAGACACACCCCATATCCAGGGCCGGCGCTTAAGACCCCTTCGCCGCAGGGGGGGGGGGGGCTGAAAAAAGGGGACAATCACCTTCTTCCCCCCACCTCGTCCTGAAAGATCCCTCAGCTCCCTTCTGACAAAGAGACGAGAGTTTGCTGAGGCGTTAGGTTTTCCGATGGCGAATCTCCCCGGCTCTCTTTCCCTCAAGCTATACCTATTCCGGCACAGCTTCCGATGCTCCAGATAAGGCTGTGCGAGACTTTCAAGTCGCACCAGAGCTTTTCAATATAAAAGTTGCATCGACAAAGACACGGTGTATCGCTATGTGTAATATCGAGATATGTAAAGGCGGCTCTACCCATGGAAGATAACATCCATCGAAGTAGCGAAAGGAAAAAAAAATTGACGATTTCCGAAACTAAAATTTTCTTTGTCCACTTCCGCCATTCATTTATTCAGGAAAAACAGGTAATGACGTGCAAGCAGAAAGATGCCCTTTCAGTAGCGATACCCATTGAGACATCGCTACCCTCGCTCTTTCCACATGAGTTATTTCCTCGCGCATAGGAAGCCAATTACAACAGAACAGTCCCTATCGCATGAATATCGATTCATACCTATCCCTCGATATGACTTCGAATGTATATTACGATATTGCTAATGTCACAAAACAACTATACAGACAGCTATTATCTTTGCTCCATCCGACTGGCATTCACTACTCTCACTTAACTAACATCACATGGACAAGCATGACATATCGCGAGGTATCTCAATTCGATATCTCGAAAATATCGAAGGAACGGTATCATCCTGAGATTATCTTCGGCATATCGTAGTCAACGGACAACCAAATCGCACGTCGTACAAAAACGAACATCAAATCACACTCACAAGAGGCATTACATGACAAATTGCATGTTATACCAATTCGATATCACACAAATATCAAACGATCTGCATCAACACGAGATAATCTTCGGCATATCGTAATCGACGAACAAAAAAATCGCACGCCGAAGGATAACGAACATAGAATCACACCACAAAAAGCAATATATGACATATCGCATGGTATCTCAATTCGATATCTCTCACCAAATTCGATATCTCGAAAATCTCGAACGATCGGCATCATCATGCAATTATCTTCGGCATATCGCAGTCGACGGATAGCAACATCACACACCGAAGAATAACGAACATTGAATCACACCACAAAAAGCATTACACGACATATCGCATGGTATCTCAATTCGATATCTCGCAAATACAAAACGATCGGCATCATCATGCGATAACTCGCGCACATCGCAAACAATGGATCGCGATATCGCACAGCTCTACAATATGGAAATACAAGGGCGAGGGTGGGACGCAAAAAAGAGTCGAAAACGGCACACCCCCCAGTCCTTATTTCGCCTCCCTCCGCATCCAGCAACAGCGCCGGCACCCGCACCCCCTCTCCGCACCCCCTCTCTTAAAAACGGCAGCCACGCACACAACCCTTCAACTCCTCCGCTTCCGCTTTTTTTAGAATGCCTAACCGACGTCGGCGAAGCGCCTTATACACACTTTTGAAGCAGTGTGGGATATTTCGCGTCTCCCCCGAGCGGTGAGTTTTTGTCTTTTTTTATTTGGGCTCACCATTTTATGCTTTCCGGATGGAACCCGCCTGCCACCCCCCCTCTACCGCCATTTATTTTTCTTCGCGCTGGGATTCCCGCCCGCTTCGCTTTCATTCCAGCCCGTGCGAAGGGGTTGGGGAGAAGACTGTACTGCAAGGCACGTCTCGTGTGCGACAGGTTAATGTGCTCACACCGGTAATATTCTTTTTTGCTCTCCCGACCAGAAATAAAAACTTGCACATGCAAATGCATGCATACGCACGGACTTATACTCTAGAGTGGGACATGTACAAAACTTCGGAGGGTGAAATTTGGGTGACCTACACTTTTCATCAGCTTAAAAATATACACAGCATTCCTTCTAGATAATAGCTCTCCTTTTTTCCGCCCCAAATATGTTTTGTGCACTACCGAAGAATTAAAAACATAAACCAATTTGTATCAATAAATATGCGTACAGAAGGAAGAACACAACTGAAGGCAAAATAGAGGGGAAAGTCCTCAGAAGAAGATCCAGGAATAAGTTCATGGACCCAATAAAGAAGACAGTATATATGGAAAGATTCCTGGAGGTAAGGTAACAAGCATTAGATTGGTGGAGGTCTGCAGTCAACCAATCGAAGGATTGAGAAACCAAAGTTGAACGTACAGAAGTTAACTTCATACAAATATTTTATTCAATCCGGAAACCTTTAACTGCACGTTGTGCATGCATGCAAGCATGTTCTTGGCTACACTGTCGAGTAAATACATTATCAGTAGAATGCAGAAAGAAAAAATTATACTTAATACATAATTTTTGAGAAAAATTGACTACCAAACATTTTTTCACGAATAAAATCTTAAGCTAAGTGGGATGAAATTCGAGAATGGGTGAGGAAGATATCAAATTTGAACTCGTCTATTATCTGCAAGCGGCGTGTACGTGAATTAAATAAATTATAGCTATAAAAGCTATAAAAATGGAAACTAACATACTTCAACGACAGTCATGATTTTCGCAAGACGGTACGAGTTTCTCGAATTCTCGTTGAGACCTGACGCAGATTCACTAGAGGCAGGAAGAAGATCAACTCATCAAGACTATTAGTTAATCTGCCTGACAAAGCGTAACGAGTCTCGCCAAATATTGAGTTGACATTAAAATGAGTGATGAAGATATGAAAGTTTAACTCATCTATTACCTGCAAAGGGCGTGTACGTGTGTTAAATAAATCATAGTTATTTAAATTATCAAAATGCTAACTGATATACTTATATTGCAGGCAAGGCGAGAGATTTGTACAAGACGGTACGAATTTCCCGAAATTCGCAGAGATTGACGCAGATTCACTAAAGGCAGGAAGAAGATCAACTCTATAAGTTAATCTTCTTGACACACCGTGTCGAGTCTCGCCAAATTTTAGGAGAAATCTCACATCAGAGTGTCTGTCTTGCGTTCTATATTCTTAGAATGCTATGCTTTTAGCCACCAATATAATGCGGCTCATTAATCAAGCGAACCATTTTACTCTCGAATTTCATTCGACTTAGCGTAAAATTTTATTTGTGAAAAAATATTGTAACCTATTTTTCCCAAGAAATATCTATTAAATATGATTTTTTTGTTCCTGCTTTCTAGTGATTATGTATTTACTCGAGAGAATATATATAAGCACACACTTGCCTGCAAATACAACTTGCAGTTAAAGGTTTCAGGACTGAATCAAATATTTTGTATGAATTTTAGCCTTCTGTACGTATATTTATTGGAACAAATTTATGTATTTTTTTACTTCTACGGTAGTGAACAAAACATATTTGGGGCAGAAAGATGGACACCTCCTGCTAGAGGAATTCCTGTGTATATTTTGAAGCTGATGAAAAGTTGAAGGTCACCCAAATGTCACTCTCCAAAATTTTGTTTATTCCCGAATTTCGACCTACTTAGCCAAAGATTTTATTTGTAAAGAAATATTCTGTAATTATTTTTTATCAAAAAAGATGTATTAAATGAGATTTTTTTCTTCCTGAATTCTAGTGATTATGTATTAACTCGAGAGTAAGTCTTACACATGAGTACAGGTCCGTATCGCCATGCCTGTAGCCACCCACTTTGTGTGACTTATTAATTAAGCGAAGCATTTTATGCTTTTCGGATGGAACACTCATTTCACCCCTATGGCATTTGTTTTCCTTCGCTCAGGGTTTTAAGCTCGCTTCCCTTTCATTGCGGCTCGTGCGCAGGGAGGGGAAGACATAGCTTCAAGGCAAGTCTCGTGTGCGACAGGTTAATGTGCTTGCACCGGGAAGTTTTTTTACAGCCCCCCACTAAAAATGAGAACATGTAAATACACACACACACAGACGTACGTCCTGAGGCTGTGTGAGGCATACATCACATTCTGGAGCATTAATTTAAGCTCATCTTAACCCTTTTTCGGCAGGATAAGGGATGCATGGGTATTCTTTTCGAAGTTGTAACCTCACTTCGGTTGATTATACATCACGAGCGAGGTAAGCGATACATGAATAATTTATCCGCATTTTTGGACAGACTTGACACACTTTTGTCGAGTACATAAAGAAGATTTGGCCCTTAGTTTTTTTGTTCCACTCCCCACCAACAAAAAATAAAAACATGCATATATAAGTACACACAAGAATCGACGAGTGCCAGAAATATTCAACAATGTAGTAGGTACATAAATTTCTGGCCATGTAAACCCATCGCAGGATGGAAAATGTAGAGAAATTCTCAAACAAGAGGTCGTCAGCCATTCCGATGGTAGGAAACCAGAGGTGTGGAATGATATCACATGGGTCATGCGATTTTATAGACAAGAACGCAAAATCTGGCACGCCTCTCAAGGAGGAGAACAGAGTAATCGTCAGCCTTCTTCGAATCGTTTATATATTGACCTAACTACAAAGAATGGTTTGTTACATCTAGCCTAAATTTTGGCTAAACCGTGCATCTGTTTTTTCGTCTACTATTAGTAGTTAAAAGGACTATACATCTAGGCCAAAAACACCAATTTAGTTCTGGCTACTGTCGCATCCTAGGACAGATCTTCGACTTACCATGCAAGCTCCGCCCCGGACTAGAGCGCCACTGATGGACAATCGAAAATGCGTCGCAAACGTTCAGGAGAATGCTCACAATGACGTTATAATACACAATATTCAACATTTCGATAATCTTCCATCGAAATGAAGGATTCACATATACAGTGAGCGGAAAGATTGAAAGAAATACACGTCGAACGCGTCACGGCGATCTCTTGATTCTCGAAAAAATTCATGTTTCTTCCGAGATCGAAATAGTAATGTGGAAAGAAAAAAGCAAAAAGTTACGAAACTTATTGTAAATATTAATCCTTAATTCCAGAGGCCTGCGCAAACAGATTTACTTTAAGTATCAAAGAGGAGCAGTAAAACAAAAGCGCGTACACGTCAGTGGAAGCGTTTTCGGCCGTGGTATAAACAGCCTACCATAATTTAGCCCTTTTTCGTCAAATGGGGCAAACGTTCCACAAAATTTTTTCTACCGATAGGGAATGGTCCCCTAGACCGAAGCAAACCCTTTGAGAAAATGTTTTTCATTCATCTACATTTTTCTTCCATTTCCTTAGTGTTTTTTTACGGCGAAAATATTCCTATACATCAGCAAAGTCTTAAACCTTAGGTAAATATTGAGGTGAATAGCGAAAGGACCATCTTCGAGGAAAAAAAGAGACAGCGTCGAAAGCAGCCACCCACCCAGAAGACGACTGCAAGAACTAGAGGATTAAAACTTCAATTAAGACGGGATTACTTTCCGAGACAGTGCTCGCGGTCTTAAAACGTTCAGCAGGACGAAAAGCACTAAAAAAAATGAGGCTTCTGATTCACATTCAAGACGTGGCCCATTAAAAACCAAAGTGAATTCCTTAAAGATGAAGCAGTGACAACTGGGCTACATTTCCAAGATTAAAAGGAGACATCAATTTCCTTTAATGGAAGTTTGAAAAGGGGTGAAAATTGGTGACAGCGACTAGCTCATACGAAGTGGGACGACTGAATTGTTCTTCACGAAAGATTGAGATCCGAACATGGTATAGTCGTTAAATGGTCAATTATTCTCTTTATATCTAGGACGTGTAGCAATGAAGTCGTTGCATAATCATTGATAACGGACTATGTCATTATGTTACGCCTATTTCGCCAATTTACAACAACCTGACGTCATTTTATATTAGTAGAACCATTGAAGTAGACGGAGAGGGCGCTTTTTATATATTTTTTCAAATTTATCTGAGAAAAATATCACATACATCATGAAGCCATTTTATAGCGAACGTATAACAAACAACAAACGACACAAACGTAAAAACATGACAAGAGGAAGGTAACAAATAACAATCCAACACGGGGAGATAGCAAAAATGACGTTTTTTGGGATAGACATATGGCTAGGTTAGCTTAGCAGTCTGGCCAAAGCTAGAAGGTGAAGCCAGTCCGCCATCTTAGTTAACCGCCATTTTTCTACAGCCCGTGCGGGCTGACGCACTAATTTTTCAATATTTCTAAGTTTTCCATCGACAAGTTACTAGAAATCAGCATGAACTTACTTCTTAAATGTGCATTCTCCTAGCATGTATTGTTGACTTACTTAAATTAACAATCATCCGTATTCCCGATGAAAAGTACGGTAAAATTGAGTAGAATCCAAATCTCTAAGCAGCCAATATTAGCTTCAAGAGTTCTTGCCTTAATTTTCAAACGGATGGAGGATATTCTTGCTTAACATGCGCTAGTTCATCCATTCCGTCGTGCTATATATGGGAAAGTACGGGGAGAGCATGGCTAAACAATATAGTTGTAATTTCGATTGTCAGGCTTCAGTATGATGACAGAGTGCCATATTCATATAGCCTACCTCAATGGGTAGAACACACACTGCATTGTTGAATCAACAAATACCTGAGGACATTAGAGAAGAATATAGATTTTTTCAGATATTTCAGAGTTATCATTTAAATAATTTTACACTAAGTACTTCTTTACTTCGCATTCTGTAAGAAAAACATTCGAAGCTCAAGCTATCCTACACCAGCAATCGATGTGATTAATCGCATGCTGGGAGAGAATGCTTTGAAGGAGGATTTACGCATGGAAGTCACTTCCATGACAGTAGCCTTGGAAGTCGCTTGTATGCGACACTTCGATACGTAAGCACGCACTTTCATGGCAGTAGGGGTTGATCATCGACCGCGGTTGCTACTTCAAGGAAAATAGACTGGTTTTTATTTTGCCTGCAAGTAGCATATCGATTCTGCGATAACAATCGTATCGCATCCGGTGGAATCTTGATCACATGACAGCAAACGGAGATTAAAAATGTAAACAACGAATAACTTTGTCGGAGGAGGAATCATTGTTGCTGATGTAAATATTTGTTTGTACTTGAAAATATTGTAAATGCTAGAAAATCCCTAAGATAAGCTTTATGACAGATCTAATTACATAATAAACATCATTGTCACAATTGACACACTTGATTCGACGTAATAAAGCATAATTATTGTAATTCATACAAATTTATTAAACCCACGTACGCCAATGGGACTCAAATAGTGATATCCGATTGCCATTATTGCCAAATTCGAGCGATTTTTGTAATTACTACATTCATTGTTTACTTCCATCATTCATTTGTTTGGAAAAAGTCGGAGGTTATGTGTAAGAGGAATAATGCCCAGGCAAGTGGCGATACGATCCGAGACATCGCTACAACCGCGACTTCCATAGAAGTCACCTTCCATGAGTAAACCCGCATGGAGAGATACAATGGAATAAGGCGTTACTTCTTTCACTCAAGACAATAACTCATTGAACATTCTCGAGGAAATGCAAGGAACTCTCGGTATTTCTAGAGAGGGATGAGTAAATAGTTCACATTCCATACATTTGGAGCGCCTGGATGTGCTTCAAGTCTGATCTGCGGGCAAGAAAGTATTTTTCGTTTAATACTAGTTTGCAACCGCGAGCGGAAGCAAATTTCCCGCAAGGCTCTCTCATTCGAGTGCATACATTTCGATTCACGAGAACCAATCAAATTAAACACGCCACTCTCTCGTCAATAACTCCCTTCGGTGTCTTTCAGGGACCAGGCGTGGCACCACATTGCTTCAAGCAATGATCGATCTCGTGCTTCGCCTCTTTTTACCGCGATCATACATCGCCATGATAAACCGCGAGCGGCCAAGAGCAGGTGGAAAAGAATGTGAGCACGCCACCGATAAAGAAAGGAGGGATATCGGAAAAAAATTAACCGATGGAGGAACGCGATGATAAGTGAGGTGTGTTTTTAAGGAATTACTGTCTCGACCTGCTCTCTTTGCGAGTGAGGGAAGAGAGAATCCTTAAAACCCATCTTCTGAATAAGAATTTGTTTCAAATTCACGTTTTTTTTCGTTCATCATCTCACCTAAAGGTGGTTGGAGCGCGAAACGTGAGTCGACGAGGGCACATTTTAATAATTTTTCAAGTAATGGCTACCTGCAAGAATATTTAGTAATGGAATCAATAGTCATGAAATCTATGAAGTTATGTGCCCCATGAAAATATTCAGGTTGCAGGAACACATTTACGAGTCACATAATTTTTCTTTTTAATAGTTGATTGCTTCGGATGAATGATCTAATCTTATACCAATGTATCAAATTTAAGAAAGATTTTCCAATGATTAATTGGTAAGGTATACAATAATTTGTCAGTAAGAGAGAACAAACTGGACATTCGTCCGTAAACAACTCTTTTATCATGTTTAAATCAGTAAGAGGTCTATTGCCCTTCCGCCATCTTGTCTACTTATTGAGCTCATTACTCGATTCCATAAGTTATGAAGCCATTAATGAAACCAATAAATTTATCGAATGTCCCTGTAAAACTTATTGAATAGTTGCCATGGCTCATGGGTACCATAAAGGCAGGGACACAATCAACGTGTACGTGGGACGCAAGACGTTGACGGGACAACGGGAGACGGGGAACGCAAGTCAGCGGACACAATCGACGTTAACGCGGCCCGGAGTAACAATTGACTACGGCAGGCGCAGCTAAGAGATCAGGTGTAAACAACTGTGGAAGTAAATAAGTTGTCTTCGCCAAGAGCAAACTTGAACAGTTGCATGAATCTGCCGACAGATGGCTCCCATTCCCGTATCCTCAGGACTATTCTGATTGGTTTTCCGTGTAGGGGACACGGGAAGAGATGAATGTTGCCCATCTCTCGCGTACACGTACTCCCCGTACACGTTGATTGTGTCCGTTCGCTATACTTTCCCGTCAGCCATCTTTTCGCGTATTCCCGTTAACGGCTCACGTTACACGTACACGTTGATTGTGCCCCAGCCTTAACTCCATGGAATACAATTGTGTCGTTCCTGCAACTGGCCGTAAGTCGATAGAAAATTCATGGACCACACTTCACTTAAGAATCTACATTAGATCATTCGTTGTAAAAAGCCAACTTTGTTGAAATATAAATGACGCAAGAGTTATAGTTTAGTTTAACGTTTTTGGTCTCAATTCAAGCACTGTCACGACACATAAGATGTACTAAAGGGATAAGGTGTTGGGGAGGTGAAGTGGTGACGTGTATTTTGGGAGTGTATTTAGTGGGGCTCAGTTTTTATTATGGTCGCTTATTGAGCACGGAAAAACTAGTTTTTGTACCAATCTGTTCGGCAATGTATCCCTCATATTTCATCGCTTCTGTCAAACCCAGATATGTAGTGTGGCGTCATGATAATATTCTCTTTGGTGCCCTAAAACAAACTAGTTCTGAATTTCTCAATCAAACTAAACCGAACGTGTAGCCTCCGAGTCTCTAGGGGTTCCCACCATATTCCCTCCCATGAGTCGGGTTCTCGACGAGGGAATTCGAAATTTGAGCGAAAACTGTAGAGAAATACGTTTTTTTTCGGCTTTCATAATCGGCATAACAGCTTTTATATGTGGACCCCAGAAGTCAAGGGGTCTAAGTGGCATTTTTGAAAAAAAAATAAGATAGGTACAGGAATGGGATGTGAAAATATTAATCTTTTAGGTGGTAAAGGGATCCAAGTAATTTTCTTGACAGGTGCTGCTATCTAGGGTAATGCCTCTTAACTACTTAGTGGGTTGTACCAAACATTTTCAGCTTTGACTTAAGATTTCTCTAAACAATGGTTTTGTTACTTAGACCCCTTGACTTCTGGGGTCCTCATATCTAATGGGAACCATTATAAATAACCATTGTTATAATATTGAAGGCATATTCGCGTTCGAAAAAAAATTTGTACATACGTCATCGAATTATTACGAAATGCATAAAAGTACCGCAAGGCTACGGGTTAAAATAGCATTCAATTTCCCAGAAACCAAATCGGTAACAGGCAATTTTTTTTACATATTACAAATGAGCACGCGTATAAAAAGCTTCGCACGAATCTGTACCAAAGGAAGATTCTTCAACCACCTTAATATCCAAACTTCCACACCATCAAACGCAGCTCTCCGCATTCGACACTCCATATAACACTTGTCACATTGAAATTTTTTCTTACAGCTTTCACTCAAGCTAGAATATCACAGAGGAGGCACTCCCCTTACCATGTCATAAACGCTCAACCATTTGAACAAAGCAGATGCGAACGAATCCCAGGATGGTCCACGATTTGTGAACTAAAAGTGATTATAATTAGGAACAATTATCTCAATGACAATGGAAGTCTATCCACAGCAGAATAAAAGACATATTATTAAGACATATCATATTATTACATACCTATTTGCAGGGCTATTTTCTCGTCTAATTTACAAGAGATTCCATGGCATATGAGAGCACTAAACACTTACTTACTCCGGAAATACCACGATGGAGAACAGTGGTTAAGGTATACATAACCCCAGATTTAAGGCGCAGAAGCAGTGGTCGTGCAAATCAACTTACCTGAAAAGAAAAAAAATAATAAATTTTAATAAAACAATACAATAATAGGCTTAGAATTTATATAACCACCCCAAACAACATAACGGGACTTGGGAGTAAAAACAGCCGCCCTTTTATACGGGAAATGGTACGTTTATGCACTCCAGAAAGATCTTATTTTAAAAACTGAGAAATTTCTACAACCTAGATTTCGTCAAAAAATTAACCATGTGCCGTTTGTGCGTTTTCTTACTATTTTTTTAAATAAATCACTGTCACCGCAGTCATTTTTTCAGAATCGTAAAAAAAACCTTTTATGGTTAAGGAGTTTTAAACGTACCACGCGAAAAAATACGTAGTAGTAGTGTTTTTTTAAAGGGGTGCTTCGACAGCAGTGGTCATTTCGCACGCGAAAAAATTTAGTCAAGCTACATACTAATCTGGATATTTCTATTTAATTACTAAGAATTTAAGTCATATAAGATCATATTATTGCAACATTATTAATGCAGTATTTTATTTGTGCTCCCAACTGCTGCTGAAATTAAAACGTAAACTTCGAATATGGTCTCCATTATGACTGGGGAGCTATCATGCTCAAACTACCTTAAACAACTCGACCGAGATAATCCAACAGCGCAAAAAACACCTATTCACGCTCACGCGGAACAAAATCCCTTCCAACTGCATCCAGAAAAATCACACCGGGCGTGTTTCCTATGAGATGCGGAACGGTTGTGTTTGCTGAATCGGCGAACATGTGAAGCAGAACAATCACAAGATCACGTCACCACTTTAAACCGTAGCAGCTCTCAATGTTACAGAATACGGACGCTAGAGTCAAACGCTCCTGGCCTCGGGATCAATTTAGGAGAACTCTTGTTTACTCCGAGTAGACATGCGAGGAAGGTTTCATTTCAAATGAAGTAGGAGGAAACCAATGTCATCCATTTCCAAATGCATTTGGAGTTTCTCGGTATCCAGGAATTGGAAACAGACGGCAACTTTTGCTTGGATGCGAACCAAACACGCATACGGAAATAATTAATAAAGGTGGCCAGCATCTTCATTAGAGAAGATTTGCTTCGTGCTTCAGGGCATTGGAAGAGCGATTACGTTTGGAAAAAAGGCTCCGCTAAAGTTTCCATTACAACCCGGCATTTAAGGTAGTTTGAGCGAAATATCACTTTTCTTAGATATAAATGAATTTGGTCTAATTTTAAAGAAAAATATCTCACCCTCTAATGACACCAAATTTTCAACCGCTTATCACATTAATTTCCAAGATATTTGCAAGAAAATACCAGCTATTTTACTTGGGAAATTGTACGAGAATGCACTCCAGAGAGACCTTATGTAACAAATGAGGAATTTATAACGCCTAGATGTTGTAAAAAAACTAACAGCATGAAGTTTGTATGTTTCCTCAACTATTTTTGGAAAATAAATCATATTGTCACCACAGTTAATTCTTCGAAATCACAATAAACCTTCCGTTTTGATGGAGTTTCAAACGTACCGCGTGAAAAAAATGTGTCAAGTTAAAGACTTATTTTGATATTTTCATTTTATTACTTACAATTTCTGTCATTTCAAACTATTTTATTGCACCATTAATAACGCAATATTTAATTCGTGGGTCCCACAGCTGGTGAAATGACAACGTATAATTCGAATATGGTCTCTATTATGATTAGCGAACTATTTCCCTCGCACTACCTTAAGGTAGTTCGAGCGAGATGGAAGTTTCCCAGTCATAAAGGAAGCCATATCCTAAAAATACGTTTTAATTTCAGCAGTTTTAGGTAGATTGAAATAAATATTGCATTTATAATGATGCAATATTATACGTTTACATGACTGAAATTCTAATGAATCAAATATAAATATCTCTCTAAGTCTTAAACTTGACTCATTTTTTTCGCGTCGTTCGTTTAAAAATCCTTCAGAACGGAAGGTTTTTTGTGATTCTGACAAAATTACTGCGGAGACAATTAGATTTATTTTCATAAATGGTTGAGAAAAAAATAGCTGAGAAAACATACAAACTACACAGTGTTAGTTTATTGACGAGATCTTGGGTGTTAGCCATTCCTCATTTTTCTCTGTGGCTGATGTACGTAACATTTCCCGTGTAACATGGCTGGTATATTTTGGCAAATATCTCGGAAAGTAGTGCGTTAAGGGACTGATATTTTGATATCTTTGGAAGGGTAGGATATTTTTCATAAAATGAGACTGAATTCATTGATTTCTAAGAGAAATGATATTTCACTCAAACAACCTTAAAATAAAAATATCGTCCGTGTCAAGGCCCTTGCGCTTGACAGTATTTAGCACAAGAGCCGCGAAGTATAAATCTGAATATCTAATTTTTAAAGGAAATAAATCAATCCTTTATCCTCCACATCAGCTTCATTTAATTACTGCTCTTGCTGTCTGGAGGCCGGCCGGAAGCTAAAATAACTCAATTATGAACCAATTACTCTGGGACAATGTTCCGGAGTTAATTCATTCCCTATTCAAGATAAATAAAGGTCAACAATCACGTACCAAAACGTATCATTGAACACAGTTACTTTCACTGTCATGCATTAATTACTAATTATGCGTAGCTAGTAAAACCCTAGTCAAAAATGACAAAACCTCGTTAAATGAGGAACCTACATTTTAGGATTGCCCGGTAACCTACCTTGATTTTAATGAAAAATAAAGTAAGACTGCTGATATAGAATGGTGTAAAATATTACTAGGTCATCGTTTATTTAACGAAGATACATTTGTTTAAATAATGATGAATTTAACGCGGAAATACATTGCCGTGATGGTAATGCAAATGCATCACTTCAGAAAACTTTTAATCTCAAATTTCGCCCAAATAATATTGTTCAAAAACTTGTATAATATGCACTTGATATTGAGACACCAAATATATTTTTTCAGCTTAGATCACCGATAATATAAAACGAGTATTAAGGCATTCCCGTTTTCGTCGGCGGAGCACATTGCCGACATACTCTGATGAATGTGGCACGGTTGTCATGGGAACGGTAACTGTTTACCATGTTTAACAAATTTATGTCTCAACGTATATAAAAATTAGGCATTTAAGATACATTTTAAATGTTTTAAGGCCGAAGATAACTATATCTTTCCCTAAGTTCGATAAAAATTATGGCATCAAATCCTGCCGCAACAAAAATTAAGATTGGAGTATCATTACTGGTTTTCGTTACGGCATAAAAAATTCGGTCAATGATTTTTCCCATAAAAATTTACCCAATGGAGTACTTACATGAAATAAAAAAAATAACAGGCAGCACTAACACTAATTTTTCAAATTACAGTATATTTGACGAAAACAGTACTCCGAAGCGCAGATTCCGCCTGAAATTGAATTCTAAGTTGAAAATAGTTAAACGTATTTTTAATTAGACTTAGGTACCTACTGTATTTTTATAAAGGCACTTAACATTCGTTTTCCAACATATTGCAATGCATATTTCATTTCAGGCCGTCACTATACATTCATGATGAGCCTATATGCCCAAAGCCAGGAGGAATTTATAAAGGGAAATTTAAATGGTTCGTAAATTAAATACTGTACTTATGGCTGGTTGCAAGAACATTTAGGTACGGAATCAAAATTTATGAGATCCATGAAGTTATAGATCTCCTAAAAACATTTGGGTTGCAGGAACAAATTTGCTAGTTACATAACTAATTGACCAATAGTCAATAGGTTCGAATACTCGGCCAAATTTTCTACCACCGGCGAAAATTTATGAAAGTTTAGCCAATGAATAATTGCAAATGCACAAATAATTAGTCAGTAAGAGTAAAGAAAATGGTCATTTGTCTCGAAACTACATTTTAATCTAGCAATTTAGTCTCCAAGCGGTTAATTGCACATCCGCCATCTTGGATACTTATGAAACCCATAACTCCATGCCATAAGTTCTGAGACCAATAAATTTATCCAAAGTTTCTGCAACACTTACTGAATGGTTGCCATGGCTTATGGGTCCCATAACTATTTGCTACAGAATGCATATTTGTCGTTCCTACAACTGGCCATCATTGAAATTAAAAATATTAGTGAAAATAATTTATCGTTCAATTTGAACCGATAAAAACAAAGACGAAAGGGTATTCTTTCCTAATGGCATAAAATATTTATCATTTCCAGTTGAAATCAACTGGAAATGTATGTATGTATGTGTTCCTGGCTGTTTCTCCATCCACGTGTATCCTCTTCATTTCATTGTCTCAAAATATCATACGCTACCTGCCTCAATACTGCAAAAATGCTCGGAAAAACAGACGCTTGGCTATTTAAAAGGAGAGTTCCACCCAAGAAACAATACCAGAGACTTCGAGGATGTAATTTTCGGCACCGGAATCGAAAACTGATTTCCGGAGCGGTGAAAAGCAACGGTATTTCTTTTTCGGAGAAACTGATATCCTGGATAAACGACCTCTTCGCGAAGGGACGGGTAGGGATTAAGGCTTACGGGGGCGGAAAACGAAACTGTAGCACTTCCAACACCCCTCCCTCCCTCCCCCTGCGGCCTGTCTCGACGTCTCGTCGTAATCCACGGTAAGAGAGCGGTGCCCCGAGAGAAGAGAGGATTTTTCTGGCTGGAGCAGGGGAAAACGGGCCGAAAACCATGTCGACAATGTTGCTTTCACCCCCATATAGGGATTAAGTGGAGACGAGTGACAGAAAGAGGAGAGAAACGCCTCTATATCTATGAGTATGTGCTACCCTGCGGGCCGTAACGAGGGCGTATGGTATGGGGTGTGATGACGCCATCCGTGAGTAAATGAGGAAATGGAATGAAGGAATTGCAAGTAAGACGCGAGATATGTGTCCAACAGAAGGATAGGGCATGATGTCAGCAAACTGTAACCAGCCAACCGAAATATCCACCATATACAACCACACAAGGTGGGACAACCCCTGGCACATGCGCATGCGGCGGCTCGCAGGGTAGTATGTAGACGTATCGTCAGCCGAAATTTTTAACAAAATAATAATAGACACAATAAATCTGATAGATTTACTAAAAAACAGGAATATTTGACCAAAAAATTAATAAAATACAAAGATAAGCGGCGCGCTTTATTAAAAAACTGCTACGAACATACATATTGTGTCTCACAACTTTTAGAGGGATTAAGATGGGAGCCCCTAGAGACTTGGAGGCTGAATGCTAGTCTATACTTGCTTGAGAAATTCACAACTGGTGTGTTTCAGATCGACACAGATCAAGACGCCTCACTACATCTCTAACTCTGACAGAAGCGATAAAATAAGAGAGATACATCGCCGAACAGATAGGTACAAAAACTCGTTTTTTCCGCGCACAATAAGCGACTACAGTAAAAACTGAGCTCCATTAAATACACTCCCATAATTCACGTCACTATTTCACCACCCAAGACCTTACCCCTTACATCTTTACACGGCTGGTGTCCTAACACCCTTTGCCACACGCCCATGCGGCGGCTCGCAAGGTAGCATGCAGCTGTAGATTTCCGGATCGTTAATCAAAACCTTTAACTTAAAAATGATAGACACAGAGGAAACCTGAGAGATTTATTTTTAAAAATTGAACAGAATACGAAGGAAAGCTGCGCGGCACTACATTTAAAACTGCTGCGGGCGAAAGTATAGCGTTCCACTGCTCTGAGAGAGATTAGGTTGGGTGCAGCGATAGACTCGGAGGCTGCACGCTAGGGTTAGTTTGCTTGAGAAACCAGAACATTAGTGTTCTAGAATATAATTTTGACGCCGCACAAAATGTCGAGGACCGATAGAAAGGATAAGACAGATTGCCGAATAGATAGTTATAAAATTTCATTCATCTCACGCACAATATGTGAGCATAGTAAAAAATGATCTCCACTCCAGACACTCAACACTTCCAAAATACACTTCACGATTTCACCTCGCAATAAATTTCTCTAATACTTATTGTAGAAATAATTGTAGAAAAGTAATAAGCATTATTTGAACCCTTCCTGACTGATGTACCCCTCCCAGCAGTCCCCACCCGAATATTCGATTGGGGGGCTATTTTACCTCTGGAACATTTTACTGGGAGGAATGCCATCAAGGCATATACATTTAAGAGTGAGGGCTGATCTTTTAAGGGCTGATCTTCTAGGAAGACTAATGCAGACTAATGTGGTGGTTTATCGTTACCGTCCACATCCCAATACCCCGACCGAAAGCCCCAAACAGACATTACAGAAGTATTATACACTTTCATAAAATGCATACTTATATCAACTCAGGCAAAAATAAGGCACAAACCAATCCTTGCTCTAGAATCATCACCCAATAACTTGTAAAACTAAGGTCTCTCAGGCTATGCGTTGGTTCGACATAAACGGCACTAGAGTCTGCTCCAACGAGCGGAAAAATTATTCAATAAAATACATTCGTCGCATAATTAGCACACTTTACATCTTAATTTTGTTATCTAATATCTAGGGTATTTTGTCCATGAACAAGTGTTTTAATAAACTACAGTTGAAAGGATGGAATTCGGTATGAGTTGGGACTCACACAGCCGCAGCGGAACTTTCTTCAGGGCATGGGTAAAGAAAACTTTATACCAACTTGAATGTCCGTCAATTTATTTAACTTTTTCGTTTACGCGACTATTAGTTCCATTTATTATTTACTCCTCTATCCATTCTGGGCATGTTCATAATCACACAGTCGCCAATCAGATATGTAGTTGGTTCGTTCCAGCTCCCCACTCCAACATCCCATCCCCATCAGCAGAATATTTCGTTCCTTGGTGGGCCTCCATTTTTAGGATCTCCCCCATAATCAGCCATATGTATTCCATCCTTGAGATATATCGACCGCAGAGATGAAAGTGGAAGAGAATCTCTTGAGAGAAGGAGGGTCTGTATAGTAGGAGAGCGCGTACGAATGCATGAATATGACAGAAACAAGAGAGGCATGGAGGGATAGGACGTTGTTGAATAAACTATTAAGGAGGTTGCACCGTGAATATGTGAGTCAAAACAGAGACTAAAAGCCAACTTTTTTCGAATGGTTTCAAAAATCCTACTTTCGCTGATTCAGTATACTTGCTATTGAAAATCAAAGATAGGGCACGAAAACGCCAATTATTCCAGGAATATATTTTTAATGGACAATTTTCACAGCCATAAACGAAGATTGCAGCGCCGTTTCTACGGAATCACAACATTTTGACTTCGATTTACGCAGTTAGTAGCTCATGACTCAAAAAATAAGACGGTAAGATGCATTTATTTTATTTATAACCGATTCACCGGTAGTCTTCGCTTCTTACAAAGTTTTTTTTCATCCATATTGGTAAGAATAAAGTAACAATAGTAATTTCCACATTGTATTTATGAAAACCAACCATGGTTTCGACAGCTTATGTCATAATCAACTTCATAATTGCATAAAATGTCGAAACCATGGTCGATTAATAAACAGTGCGGAAATTACTATTTAGTTATTTTATTCTTACCAATATAGATATAAAATATTTCCACGAAGTTACATATGAAACTCTTTCATAAGTTTTTCATGGAAATGATGTTTACATCGGATTGCATACTACAATTTATCTCGCGTTCATCCCATTCTCCCATTGAATAACACATAGTTTCAAATTCAGTTAGCGAGAAAAACGCAATGCAAGGTAACATTTTGTTGTTCGTATCACATCAGGAACATAATTTTCTGTAAGTACCCAGAACATGAATTAGATGACATTTATGCCTTTTCTCAGGGTAACCACCTGAAAAAAGATTCAGCTCCCTAGGTCTCACAACTGTAATTAATTTCTATAACTCTACATACCCTGACAGTGCATTGCATGATGGGTTAATTTGTATCCAAGCTAATTAGAAATATTTTATTCTCCACCGACAGCCAAATAAGACAATCAAACAAGGTTATCGCACAACCTGTTCACTAGGGGCAATTTTTTCCAGAGACAGGTGCGTCTTTCCTTTGTATTTTTCTGATGATGCGTAGTAAATTTTACCGTACAGGTTTCCAAATTTTTGTGCCTTAGTGTACGCACAGCCTCATAAGAGTACCATAATATTTCTTTATACTTTTTCATCCGAGGTTCATTTAGCATTTCTTTTGATGAATTCCAATCCCTTTTAACAGCCAGAAGCTGTGTTGACGATGTCGATTGCACTCCGGAACGAATTAAGACGAGAGTGACACGAAAGGGATTCCCTTAAGACCATACACAGCCCGAAGACTGTAAACATGGGACGGTAAACATCATTTCATCGTGGAATCAAAATACAGGGCCGATATTTGCATTCATTTCCTCACCCCTCGGTTGAACACCACGTGCAGAAGGCCCCTGAGCAACGTTCTCCTGCTTAAGGTAGTTTGAGCGAAATATCATTTTACCCAGAAACCAATGAATTTTGTCTCATTTTAAAGAAAAATATATCACCCTTCCATTGATACCAAAAATTCAGTCCCTTATCATACTACTTTCCGAGATATTTGCAAGAAAATATCAGCCCGTTTACATGGGAAATGGTATGTGTATGCACTCCAAAGAGACCTTATATTAAAAATGACGCATTCCTACACTTAGATCTCGTAAAAAATCAACAGTGTGTAGTTGGTGTGTTTTCTCAACTATTTTTGGACAATAAATCATATTTTCACCGCAGTTAATTCTTCGAAATCACAATAAAACTTCTGCTATGATGGAGAATCAAACGTAGCGGGTGAAAAAAATGAGTCGAGTTAAAGACTTATTTAGATATTTTCATTTGATTAACAACAATTTCTGCTATTTAAAACTACATTATTGCACCATTAATAATGCCATATTTCACTGGTGTGTCTCACAGCTGGTGAAATTAAAACGTATAATTCGAGTATGGTCTCTATTATGATTAGGGAACTATCTCGCTCGCACTACTATAAGGTGGCTGGAGCGATTTCCGTTTACGTACAAATTTACGCGAAACTTTTCAAACGCGTACTCATTAGCAATATGTAGGGATAAAAGTGAAAAAAGGCATGTTACCGAATTGGTTTCTTGGCAATTTGATGCTACTTTAACACGTACCCAAACGGCACTTCACATAAATTTCAAAATGATTCGATGACATATGCACAGATTTTCTCCTAAACCAGAAAATATACGTTTCATATTATCATAATGGTTCCCAATAAGTATCAAGGTATAGTGCTGAATAAAATACACGTATTTATTCACGATTTACGCTAAAATTTAAATTCTGCACCGTAAACCCAAGTTAAAACAATGCTTTACTTGGATGAAAATGTAAAAACGGAATTCTTGCATCATTTATATTACAACATGTAGGGTATCTTTCCAACGTACCAATTGATGTACTTAAGAGAAATGTGACTCGCGAATTTTTTTCGACTTACTGGTAAAGTTATTAAATTGTGCCCTCAACGACACACGATTTGCGCTCCAACCACCTTAAGCAGACACTTAAGGTAGTCAGAGAGATATTTTTTCCAAGTCATAATAGAGATATATTTAATTTTAAAAATCAATTCACAGCAATAATCAGGAAGTATATATTGTAATTATGCAACATTTTTGCCCTAAATTACTGAAATTCTCCGTCATTAACTAAGTATAAATAAATGAGATTTTAACCACACAGTTCAATTTCCGACGAGATGTAAACGTAAGGTACTTTTTTTTAAAACATAAGTAACTCTCTGAAGTGCATACCTGTAGAATTCCTGATAAAAAATTGCTGTTGTTTATTTTTTCATGTATTTCGAAAAGTACAACGGGTTGTAACTGATGCTTTGTTATCACGAGAAAGATGAGACCTAATTCTTTGTAATGACACCAAATACACTGAATTACATGGGAAACGATATATCGCTGAAACGACTACAAGAGGCCTCCTACCTCCCCGTCAACGCGTTTAATGCATCTCAAAATACAGCATTCACCGTTCACATAAATCTACAGAAGCATGCTTGGCGAGAAGAACATAAACTATGGAAAAAATGCACCCTGTCATACGCCTACTGGGCGGCTCGCAGGGTAGTATGTATATGTAGATGTATATACTATGGTTGACGTGTGTGTATGTTTCCACCACTAGCATTACGCGGTTAAAGAGTTATAGTAGGAAAGTCAGTAAATAGAAACAGGGCTTTACTGACTAACTACCAAGTCGCTTATCTCTCAAAATCATATCCTTTTCCCTTCAAGAAACTATTACGCGTCATACCCGATTGATAATTACAGCCTTCCCTTAATATACCTTTCACAAAAACGCTGATGTAATAGAACCCTTGATAATAAAAATTTAACGCGAAAGTCAAAAGCAAGAATGAATTCATTATCGCAAAATTATTAAAATTCCACAGGGGTGCCAAACGCAGCCCCCCTTTTCTTAATTAATAAAGCGAAAATGCTCTTAAATGCATTATCCCCAATTTCGCCTTCATTTTCTGGGTGAACTGATTTATTAGACGCAAATGGAAATATTTTTTATGCTTGCTTAGGCCGGGACTATCTTCTCATTACGGAGGGCGAAAAATGATTTTGAACAAAATTTTCATATTGTGGCCATCGATATAATTAAGTCACATCTGATAGATAATGCAAACGCAATTCAATCTTCACAAACTAGGCTATTCGCAAATTAAACTATATAACATAGGCGTGAAGGGTAGATTGGGAGAAACAAGTGGAAAAAAAAATTTCTTTCTGACAAATCCAAGTCATTCTCGGAAAGTCAAATTAAACACGCGAATTCTTTCGAGAAGTCAAGTGGGAATGGAAAACGAAAGCAAGCCAGTTTAAATTTGGGGCTATTAGCAAAATACTACAATATTGAGGTAAAAATGCGTCAATTCATCGGAAAAAATTCTTAGACTGGGTCTTCAGGTTGATAAAAAGTTGTTTTTTTATGAAAAGTGCATTCAAAAATTATGAACATTCAACATTTTTTTAAGAAACTTCCACTCGATAGCAACTTCGGCAAGATATTGATAAAACAAATCTACAATACATTATCTTCAACCGCTTATGGATACATAACGTACCGGTTTAAAAGCATTTGTGAATAGTATTAACCCGAGTCCTCCGGATTGCCATTTTAAAAGTATGGGAGACAGTATTGACGAAAATACCATACAGAGGACTTTGAAATTATCCAAGACTGTTGGCCATCTAATCGGATTTTACTGAGTTATGGCCGGTTGCAAGAAAATTTAGTTATGGAATCAATAGTTATGAGATCCATAAAGTTATAGAACTCATAAATATATTCGGGTTGCATGAATACATCTATTAGTTACTTAACTTATTTACCAATAGTTACTAGCCTCGAATATTTGATCTAATCTTCCACCGCCGGATAAAAGTTATGAAAGTTTAGCCTATGAATAATTGATAATGCACATTATAATTAGTCAGTAAGAGTAAACAAACTGGTCACTTGTCTCAAAACAACTCTTTAATCAAGTAATTAAGACTCCAAGCGGTTCATTACGCATCCGCCATCTTGGCTACTTATGGAACTTATAACTCCATGCCATAGGTTATAAGACCAATGAATTTATTGAATGTTTGTGCAACACTTATTGAATGGTTTTCATGGCTTATGGGTCCCATAACTTTATGGAATACATATGTTACGTTCCTGCAACTGGCCATTAAAGAGGCTAAAGGTTTGATCTAAAATTCTAAAGGTAACATCTACATCTACGTCATACCCTGCAAGCCACCCAAAGGGTGTGTGGCAAGGGGTGCTTCCACACCAGGTAAGATCGTCC
Source organism: Ceriagrion tenellum (assembly GCA_963169105.1). NCBI lineage: Eukaryota > Metazoa > Arthropoda > Insecta > Odonata > Coenagrionidae > Ceriagrion > Ceriagrion tenellum. Next base: position 46,087,644 of record OY720644.1, on the reverse strand, counting down.
ATGTAGTCACAAAAACAAGCTACTGCCTTTCAGCCTTAAGAAACCTTTTAAATATTCTGCTATAATAATTTAATATGTTCAAGTGCCTTTAAGAGATATGGGAGAAGCAATGTTTCCTGTTTGTCTTGTTTAATTAAGTTTACCTAGATCTCTAATTACGTGCTCCGATGCACTGTAAAGCTGGTAATTCTTGTTGCCTTATACTTGTATTCAAAGTAAACCTTTATGACGGGTTTATAACCGTTCAATAAATAGATCATTATTAGTATTTCACTAAAATCCACACGTACATATAACAAGTGACTGTCAAAAACGGCCAAAAAAACGAACACGGCACGAAAATCTTAAGACATTTTCACCCCAATTCTAGCTATATCATTGCCTACGCCATTTTTTATGCTAAAAATTACATTTTCCATTAGAACCGCTATTGTTGTGAAGAGTAATAAAGACTCATGCTAACGTAAATTGAAGATGTATTAAATATCCACAAGCTAACCAGAGGAGGGATTTCCTTAATCAGGACAGGAGAAAAAAAACATTTTTCGATTCCTTTTTTTTCATACCAAACCTCCCAATCAAAGCAAGGAGGATTTGTTCCGCGAAGACCTGCCATCAAGGAGGCATGAAAAGAAGAGAAATGCTACAAAAAAAAAGAAGTTGCAATATTGCAACACCTCATCACCTCCGTCGCAATTACGGGCGTGGCCTTCCTTTTCCGAGACACTGCCGCACCATGCGCACTAATTAATCTTTGTGATGATGCGCCGTGTTACTGATGAGCAGCACTATACCGAAATGAGAATTAAAAAAAAAATAGCAGGGCAAGCTGCACGGCAGGATCATCGGACTCTCCCTTAAAGCCGAAAATCGATAAAAAGTAATCAATACCCTTCTTCCGACCTCTCTTTTTCTCTCCGCTTCTATTCTTTGCACCCTCTCTAATTCTCTACGCTAACCCCCCAACCCTTCCCCATTTCAACTCACCCCATCAGTTCTCCCTACATTTATATATGTATTTCCGAGTACCCCGCCCTGTCCGAGAAGGGCTCAACGACGAATCGACGGAAATACGCCGGAGACAACGCATTGCGATGAATCGCACGAAAAATGCGATATATCGATTTGAGAAGAATCGCACGGAAAATTTATTAAGGCAGGTTTACACATGGAAGTTGACTTCCACGGAAGTAGCGAATGTAGCGATATCTCGAATCGTATCGTCACTCGCAGAGTATTGTTCTGCTTACACAAAACTTCCGGCTTTTTCCAAACAAATGGATGACGGAAGCAAAAAATAAATATTGTAATTAAGAAAATCGCCCAGTTTGGCAATAGTTGCGTTCGTATATCGCTGTTTGAGTCCCATTGGCATTCGTGGGTTAAATGAATTTGCATTCATTGCAATAATTATGCATTGTTACGTCGAATCAAGTGTGCAAATTGTTACAGTAACACTTATCATCTAATAAGAGATAAATCATAAAGATTATCTGAGGAATTCTTTAGCATTTAAAATATTTCCAAGTACAAATAAATTGTTACATAAGCAACAATTAGTCTTCCTCCTACTAAGTTATTCGTTGTTTACATTTTAAATCTCCGTTTGCTATCATGTAACCCAAGATTCCACCCCATGTGATTCGATGTTATCGCAGAATCAATATGCTACTGGTAGGCATAATAGAAACTAGTCTATTTTATTTGCAAGTAGCAACCGCGGTCGATTGCGGCGGGTCGACCCCTAATGCCATGTAAGTGCGTGCTTACACATCGAAGTGTCGCTTGCAAGCGAATTCCTAGGCTACTGTCATGGAAGTAACTTCCATGTGTAAACCCGCGTTTACATTGATTTGCGATGGATCGCACGGAAAACGCGATACATCGCATTGCGATACCTATTGTCCCGAAAATGCTACACGGATGGTTCGGGCGGCACTCGCACACGGCACACAACATATCGAATCATATCGCGTGTTTTGATTCGATATATCATACGATGCAATAGGTATTAATGCGATGTAACTTGTTTACTGAACTGCAAAGTCATAACGCGAAGTATTAAACGAAATCTGAATACAGCACAGCCCCAATCGTTCCGACTATGGAATGGAATATGCCGAGATATGTGATGTGATGCGATTCCAAGAATGCAAGATGTTATGCGAAAGTCATATAATGGAATTTGATTCACGATTTGCAATACAGCGCCGGTATGGCTAACCAATTTTTAGTATCGCAAAATGATACTGAAATTTACCGAGCCATACGCGCGAGCGCACATTGAATAAAATTGCACCTAAATATTTCTCATTATATCGCATTTGCAGCGCTTGTGAACTTTGGCATTCAATAGCGCGCCGTATAACCCACGCAGATACATAAATCGGAAGATGTTTATTTGCTTGTATCAAGAGTCCGTCCACCAATCTATCCTACCAAGAGAACAGAATAATCTGAAATTCATCGTATGGATGCCACAGGCCTAACCCTAAAATTACATGCGTTACTTTACATTAGCTCAATGCATTCGTGCCCTATTTAATCTCGAATGAAAACTATGAATTAAACTGTGTACGCTTCCCTCATGGCGTTACATCACATATTTCTACTTGCACTTTATATCGCATTACATAACAGCCGTCAGTTAAATAAAAGAAATATTAATACCAAAAATATACGCTAAGAGGAGCATGCAGTGCTTTGTTAAAGCCTGGATTTGAGAGAAAAGAGATATCTGACGAGACTAGCGAACTGTACGGAAAAAAACTATCCATAAATACAACGTGGATCTCAACGTGGACCGAGGGGGAAGGAACAAAAAACAACAGTTGGTACATGAAATTTCTTTCCGATTGCTACCGTTATCGCGCTAGCTCCGCTGATGCGTAAGGGAGTCCATCCATGTTTCAATAAAGTGCCTCCTTACTTCCAAGGTTGTGGTATTAGTCGTAAGCAGACTCTTCACCTGGTTGAGTGCCTTCATAGCTCGTGCCCAGATTTCTCAGACTTTCTTTCTTCTGTCATTGGTAATCCTACTTCCAAGGGACAAAGTTCAATATTTCCAGTTTATTTCCTTGAAGGTGTGATGGTGACTTATTCTTCTTTATTCTCCTTTATTAAAGAATTTGCTCCCTTGGAAGTAGGATTACCAATGACAGAAGAAGAAAGAAAGAGCCTGAGAAAACTGGGCACGAGCTATGAAAGCATTCAACCAGGTGAAGCGTCTGCTTACGACTAATAACACAACCTTGCAAGTAAGGGGGCACTTCATTGAAACATGGATGGGCTCCCATACGCATCAAAGGAGCTAGCGCGTTAACAGCAACAATCGGAAAGAAAAGATTGGACGCAATGGAAATGGAGTGTTGTGGAGAGTTATGAAATTCATATGAAAGAGTCTCAGCCGTAACTTTGAGGAAATATCGTATATCCATATGGGTAGGAATAAAATAACAAAGGTGATTACACACTGTTTTAATTAAGCTTGTGCGATGAGTCGATTCATCGAATTCATCGACGATTATTTCAGTCATCGCGATGCGATGAACCGCGTCGATGACAATGAATGTCATCGATCATCGACGTCGATGAATTCATCATCGTCGATTAATTCATCATTGTCGATGAGTCGATGAATTCACCCACGTCGATGAAATAACTGACGTATATGAGTCAATGAATCCATCGCAATAGATGATAGTTGTATTGTGTCGCCCGCCCGTGCCTATTCCTGCCGTTCCGTCGGCGATGAATTCGACTTATCGATGCCGGTGAATTCATCGACTGCGATGAATTCATCGACTCATCATCGTCGATGACCATCATCGAAACCGAATCATTTCAATGATTTTTTTTCATCGACCTTCGATGGGAAAATTCGTCCATCGCACGAGCCTAGTTTTAATTAAAATCGATCATGGTTTCGACATTTTATGTCATTGTCAAGGTACAATTATTTTTACCATCCGATTCTGTTCTTATAACAGTGTATAGCAGGCAAGGGTTGTAGAATCAGAACGTTAATAATTGTACCTTGATAATGACATAAAGTGTCGAAAACATTGTTGTTATTTTACTCTTACCAATACGGTAATGGAAATCAAATGGAGAGTAGCGTTAAAGATACAGTTCTCCGAGGAAAGGTCTTCAAGAAAAGTGAGCTGAGGTTGAGACAAGCACAATACTTGTAATACTCCAACGTTAGATACCTGTCATAATGATGGATTTGCGAAAACAAGGCGACACATTGAACGTTGCTGAGAAAAAAGGGGCTAAAGCAAGCTAGTAGGTAACTGGAAGTTCATTAGTCAACGAGCATGCACAATATCTAAAAGTTAAATAAGTATTTTAAGAGCCAGAAAACAGTTTTTACTGCCTACCAACGTCAAAAAGAAAGCCAACACGACCTGCCTGTTTCTTTGGAGCTTCGAAATGTATCCTTCTTAACCGTCGGATAGCTAACTTTTGAACAGTTACTGAAATTCTTAACAGCAGCTTTCCATGAAAATGCTATTCATATTAGATAGAAGAAAAGATATTTTTCCTCGTGTATCTCCCATTCTACCATTGGACACCGTGTAATTTCGGGTCCAATCTGCGAGTACAATGGTACGGAAAGGTAATATTTTGTTGTTCATATCTAATACAGGACATGTTTTCTCAAAGTATCCAGGATGTGAAATATAAAAATTTTCATTCCGTTCTCAGTAATTTGACATTTTTCCGTAAGTATCTTCGGTAAATCTTTTTACGCCATCTTTTTACGTAAAAATCTCACGAAGAAATCACATTAAACATTTATTAAAAAAAGCAAAACAGTTTCAGATGAAAACCGTGTGAAATGTCTAATGGATGAAACATTTACAATCATTGTCACAGGAATTCAAGAATTATAAAAAAATTGTATAGTTTTACGTAGAATTTTAATTAGACGAACGGTTACGTCGAACATCATCAGGTGATCACGATTACATACTTATCAACGAACTATTCAAGATTTAATACAAGATACAACTGATCATCATCTGCATTTTCAACATAGATTTTCGGTCATAGGAATAAAATATATAAATAAAAACAACACTATTACCAAGCATGCACATTAGAAACCAAGCAGAAATTACTCGGCCAACTGAAATAAGGATGGAGTAGCAGCATATGAATCTTATGACAGATGACTGCCGACGATAATCGTATAAAATCCAATAAAGCTTGATATATCTCATGCTGTAAGCCAAGCTGTCGCGTGTGTCGGGGAGGGGAGACAGGAGCATCGAACGAGATTCCTCAAGAGTATCGCACACAACACCGTGGTCGATATATCGCAAGGTCGACCAGCCCTACTTCCTTCCCCCCGTGACCATCCGTCTCACTTCATCTTCTCCCAACACGCTAATGGGAAGGATGGCATCTAATAAATGGTCGCTCACGATTTCAACACGGGCTGCATTGAGTCGCGAAGGAGGACAACGGTTGGGGGGAGGGGGGGGCGGGATGAGGGGGCGGGGGAAAGGACGGCAAAATATGCCTCTGCACTCGCTCGATGAAGGAACGGCCATAATATCCGACGGACATACACGGCAAAAAGCTCTCAAATAACGAAAACCCGACGAAAAAACTGAATAACAAGTTGACGCGTAATGAAAAAAGCGTAAAAATCTCACGAAATAATTTATAGCTTTGTATATACATCCCACACTTTTTTATTTTTACCGTCCATGGTTCCGACATTCAATGTCATTTTCAAAGTACATACGATTTCATTTCATTTTCCTTTGTTTTTTATTTTTATTTTATCTTAACTACCTCGAATACAGCACCTTGGCCCAATTTTTACCTCGTGAATAACTGTAACAACATACGAACACAAACACCCATGCCCTGAGTGGTGATAATTCCATCAACGCGAGATTCGAACCCGTGACCCTCATGTTAGCAGGCGAGGACTTTACCCAATCGCCACCAGGGCCAGTAAATTATCCCGGTAAATTACCAAAGATTTCTTAAATTACCAAAATTTTCCAGTAATTTTTAGTTCTCATCAATTAATAGCTAATTAAGGGTTTAGTAGGAAAGCCAACAGTAACAGTAAGGGATAAATAACACATACACCATAAATATTGCTACATTAATGAATTAGAAATAAAGCAGGTGCAAAAACAAACACGGCAGGCCACAAACAATTTGACTTTCTTATGTCATGGAGTGAGAAAAATTGCTTGCAAACCATTAAGGTGATAGCCCTACTAACTAACTACGTCGCTACCGGAGCCTGGCACCAGATACAGAAAGATAGGTACATAAAATGTCTTTTCGCAGAAAAAGACATTTACCAAAGACGAAGACAGAATGATATTTTTGCATGTACCATGTATGTATATACCTTTCCCAGGAAATAACATTGTATGTACTGGGAATAAATGTCGTATATGTCACTGTAAGTCGAAATCATGGCCGGTAAAAATAAAAAAAGTGGAATTTGCAAAGCAAGAAATATTTCATTGTCGTGTTTCCATAAAATTAAGCCTGAATTTGCAACTTAAAAAAATCTCACGAAGAAATCACTTTAAAATATTACATTAAAAAAGCCAAAAACTTTCACATGAAAGCCGCGACAAATGTCCTATCGATGAAAGGTTTACAATCATTCTCACGTATTCAGGAATTGACATAAACTTTGTTTTATTTTACGTAGAATTCTTATTAGACGACCGGTTTCGTCGAATAGTAGATATCATCAGATGATCACGACCTTATGATGTCGACTATTCGACATATTTATGTCAATTCCTGAACATTATGGAAAAGTTTGACTAGGTTAAGGCCCAAAACTATTGAAATCATTCTCACGGTTTGGTAAACAAGAGTTTTCTCACAAAGCTTACGAAAGGTGAATAAACATCTAAAACTATTTCCAGGATGACATCAAGCCGAAATACTGAACTTATCACGGTTCCCAGATGTAGCATCACGAAAATAAAACAGCATTCAACGTAAACACAACGGCCTGATTGGGCCAACTTTCTCGCGTATCATTCCGCAAAAACAATTAGCAAATGCAGACATGTCTGAATTTGATGTCTCGGTCGGTATCTTCGGTAATATAATGACGGTGGACTTCAGCGCATGATAGTAAATAATAGTATTCCACATGATCTGTTAAAATCAAAGCATGCAAATATGAAAATGATTTATTTTAAACAAATAAATATATCTATTGAAAATACTTATCAAAAACAAATTCCAAATACGATGAAACAGCACAGACGTAATAATTTTCTATGTAAATAGGAGATGAATTACGCATATTACGCTACGATTCGAAAAAAAATATTGGAAGAATGAACACGGATTTGCATTGAGCGTTCATCATATGAATTTCCATTATGACAAATCAAGGGCGTTCAAAGTTGTACAAATGAATTATTGAAGTAAAAAACAAGGGAGTAACGATAACATAAAAACAACACAGCCGAATACTATAAATAAAACCATCAATATTGGAGGAATATTATTCGTGAATATCCTAACGATCGCACCAATTTATATACAAAATATAAGGCTTATTCAATCAAATCATCAAACACTACATTCATAATATAAAACCCCACAATGATACGCCATTCTTTGTAAACCCCCAAATCCTTGGCTATTCCACCTATAAGTACGAATGTAATTTAATGAAAACATTTCAGTGGCATAGTTCAATTTAACCATTGAACCTTAAAACGCATCAGTCCAGTAGTAGTTGATTAACTCCAAACTAAAAAGATACAGCTGAAGAAAAAAGAGCGGATGTTTTAAAATTAATAACTACGTAACTACACGACACGTGAGATGCTCTAATTGGTGGATAAACCATCTCGAGGAAAACATCAAGCTAAAATTTTAATACTCGTAAATTTTGGTCCCGTAAACTGCACAGACGGAATAATGCTACTTCCATCCATACCGCAAGTCAGTAATTACAGGGTACGGCGAAAGTTTGTTTCATGTTTTTACACTTGGAAGAGCACGCACGAAACTTCCCCAGAATGAACTCAAGATTTAATCACCATTTCGTTTGCAGTTTTATTCTCTTGCACATGCAACCGACAAAGCCGCGAATTATCTTGAGAAAGATGAAAATGATGATTAAAGGGAGCAGACGACCGCAAAGAAAAGTCGCACAAAGCATCTCACTATCAGCCATGGTGGTTTCGCATGAAATATTTACGGCTAATATTCAACGGCTCGCATGCGGGGCGAGTAATTAAAGCAATTTAAATTTCAATTTAATTTTAATTTAAAGCAATAAAAAGAGACTGATTTTTCATGATTTAAATTTTATTTAAGTTTAAACTTCACACTTTCTTTTTTCAAATTAATTGCCTAGGGATCCTAGTATGCGGAAGAGATAAACTGAATGTAGAAGTCACCCCGTGAGGAGAGAAATTAGAGCAATTGGATTCCTTTTACTTGTCTCTAAGTAACATCACGTGGGACGGAAGAAGTACATCGGACATCATGCGGAGAATAGTCCAACCTAAGAAGGCGTCAATGGGAAAATGGCAACTAATGTGCTCAAAGAAGATAGGACTACTAACTAGAAAACAGTATGTGAAAACATTCCTGTGGAGCGCAGCACTTTATGGATCGGAAGCATGGACCATTGGAAAAGCTGACCAGAAAAAACTAGAAGCCTTCTAAACCTGGTACTGGAGGAGGAAGCTGAAGATAAAATGGATGGACAAAATAAAAAGTGATGAAGTGTAAAGAAGAGAAGAAGAGGGAAGGACCATATGGAACACCCTACAGAAAATAAGAACAAGATGGATTGGACACACCCTGAGACACAATGGGTTTGTGAAGAACATAATTGAAGGGAAAATAGAGGGAATCCCAAGAGGAAGACCCAGGAATAAGTTCATGGACCAAATAAAGAGGAAAGTACATAGGAAGAGATAGCAGGAAGTAAGGGAATCCAGATAGGGAAGGGCATTAGACAGGGAAGGATGGAAGGCTACAGTTAACCAATCTTATGACTGAACAACCAATGAAGAGGCCGAGGGAAGCCACACAGCAATGAAGACGATTTTTCCATTCTTCATAACTGAGCTAGAACCCGAATACTAAAATTGCCTTCATCTGGTCGGTTACGGCCATTTGAATGTCTTCTAGCGTCCCAGAATGATGTCTTTCGAGGTGACTTTTCCATCCTTGGAAGAGATAAAAGTCAAAAGGACTCAAGTCGGGGGAATAAGAAGGCCGAGCACCAACACTAATGACACTTTCCACAAAATGAGATTCTTTAACAATGCGCTTCAGAGAGTCGAAGCATGTGCCCATCTCGCTGTTCTTTGGCTGTTCCGGAAGGATTTTCGGAACCATTTTAGCGCAGATTTTTCCTCGTCTCCTATTCGCCAGCCAAAACCTCTTAAAGGGTGTTTGGAGTCAAATTCCCCGAATTCAAACTATTCCTTTATCATAATCACTACGTTTACCAATCGAACTCAAATCGATCTGGCCGGTTCAGCTCGGTATGGTAAACGAAATAGTCGGCCCAAGTGGCCCCGGGGTTAAGTCCTCGCTTGTCAGTCCGAGGGTCGCGGGTTCGAGTCCCGCCTGGGTGGTTTTTCACCACTCAGGACATGGGTGTTGGTGTTCGTCTATTGTTAATTGTTAATCACCCGATGTAATAGGCCTTTGTTGTGCTGTTTTCGGGAGTGTGAGTATAAATAAATAAAAAATATAAATAAATGGGCTAGTGGGATCGATATGAGAAGCGGGCTTACTCGGCCCGCTTTCTCAAGCGCAGAGGGAGACTAGGAAAAGATAGAGACAGGACGCAATAGATGATTCACAGAGATGGAATGCCACAAGCTGGAAGGAGTAGGCAAAAGATGCCAAATTCCATGGCGGTTTGAAGTATCTTTTAAATAAGAAGAATAAATTAGCATTCATTCACCAAAATCACACAGAATACACAAATAAATGCCATGGACACTCAGTGACGAATTGAGAGCACAAAAAAGACCGTTAACTCCACTTGTGACCGCATAATAAGGCGAATGAAAATTAACGCAACCGTTGCGGTTGGATCATTAAAGACTGGCGTGCGAATTATAGATTTAAGCCACAGATTATTTTCATCCAGCGTTTAAACTTTTTTTCACAATGGAGTCGACGTTCTCGTTAAATAAAAAATGGCCAGACCGGTCGTGCTATTTGCCCATAAGGTGATAAGATCAACAACTATAAATCTCGATGCTAAAAATTTCTTATACGCTCTTCTTTTGTTTCTCCTCTCCCTCCCAGAAACGTGTTCGTCTCCTTAACGCGCTACACCCTCGAGAGAAATGCTTGTGTAAGCAACTCGGAGCGCGGCACACTGCTGCACCAGAAAGAACTTGGGTTTCTCTGACCCCTCCCCGAGATGAATGCCTCTTCCCCACCAAAGTCTAACACACTCAGGTTTCTCAGCACTCGGCCGCTAACGAAGTTAATGCCACCGAGCCATTTAGAACGAGCTCGACGGAAAAAGTTTCCGAAAACTTCTGTGGACGCCTTTCCCTTCAAAAACACAAGAGGGTGTCTTCACGCCTGAGACCGCTGGTTTCACCCCTGGGAGTCAAGACAGGGGAACTGCTAATTCCGTTTTCCCCTTTTGCTCTCTTGGTAGTTTGAGCGAGACAGCCCCCTTGTCATAATGGAAACCGTATCCGAATTATAAGTAATAATTTCAGCAGCTGTAGGAAGCATGAATTAAATATTGCCATATTAATGGAGCAATATTATAATTCAACACGACTGACGTTCTAATAGATTAAATAAAAATACCTCTATAAGTATTTAACTTGACTTATTTTTTCGCGCGGTGCATTTAGAACTACTTCAAAACGGAAGGTTTTTCGCGACTCGAGAAAAAATTACTATGGCAACAAAATGAATTACTTAAAAAAATAGTTGAGAAAACATACAAATTACACACGTTAATTTTCTGACGAGATCTAGGAGTAATGATTTCCTCATTTTGTTAAATAATGCCTCTCTGGAGTGCATTCATGTACCATGTCCCATGTGAAAGGGTAGGTATTATTCGTCAAAAATCTCAGAAAATGGTTCGGAAAGGGGCTGATATGTTGGTATCTTTGGAAGGGTGAGATATTTTTCTATAAAATGAGACCGAATTCATTGATTTCTACATGAAATGATAGTCCGCTATTCCGCTCTACCTACCTGAGAGATGTATTTTTTTTTTAATTTGGCCTTCTCTTTGTTTATCATAGGATGGTCATGGCCTTGAGCTCGTTCCTTCATCGCCACTCCATAAAATGGACAATCTATTAAATCTTGTGCGGTCTGAAGCGGGATGCGAACTCCAACCATATGACTTGCGGTCGGAGGCGATTGACGTCATGTCCCTTATATCATCTTGTTTTCCACTCACGGGCTCCTCTAAATTGTCTCAACTGGTCTACGGCGCGTGTGAAACAGTTGAATGTGCCGTGAATTGCTACATGTTTGGTACCATCACGCACTCGCTTTCATGCTGGTAGGTTAAAGTTGTCTCTTCACACTGCATTTACACACTACTATTAGTAAAAGGTGTAAACATTTTGGCAGTGTTTTTGTTCCCCATATTTACAAAGTAACAGAAGTCTACTTTTGTAACATGTTTTTGTGAGTCAATTAGATGAAAGAAGTTAATACAGCCTCATAAAAGTCAATATGAATATTCCATGTGACGATTAACTATTTTCTTATAAATGTCTGTAATGCTGACGTACTAGAGAACACAACGGTCACATTAAAATTTCAATCTTGCCTTTCGCATCGGCGTTAACATAGTTACACACTTTTATAAGTATCTCGCGCAACTTTTGCAGCAACATAAGAATAGTATTCTGAAATCTATCAAGGATAATCATGTCTTCCATTCTTTTAATCGCAAATCAGTAGGATGAGAATCCACGGATTAATAAGTGCTTGAACATGGACTGGTAGATTCTACGCACCGAAAGAGAAAAGGATATTTAGGCGAAAATTTTGTTGAAGCGCATTAAAGGCTACAAAAAATTTTAATTTCCATCAATAAAAGTAGAACTATACAAGCTTTAAGGTGCATTTCACTATATTATATTCCGTTTCTTCGTTTTGAATACGTGCATTCTCAAAATCGTGTGTTTCAACTTTTTATTTAAACATTAGGTGTTTCAATATCTCAGAAATAACGTAATTTGCAGATGAATGGCGAATAGATGCTAACAGAACGATTATATATACCAAATGTATTTAAGTCTAAGGTATCTTTTCTTTTATTTAGAACTAGCTGAGCCCGGCATGAGTTACAATGCCTTTTTGAGTCCAAAATCGGTCCCTAAACGAATTTGAGACATAGTCCAATGTATTCCTCATACATAAACAGGAATTCGTAACTCACAAATGATGAAATGAGTTTCCATTCCATGCCTATGCCGCGGTTTCCAAGTAAATAAAATATTCTATTGTTGAAGTAGTGCAAAAATTTAAGATTTTCGAGCTTAAAAATCCAATTTTAGGAAAAAGCGAAGCGTAAACGGAAATCGAATGCAAGAATTAAGAAAAGCTAACAAAGAGACCACTGCAACAAATCTTTTCTATGTACAAATAAATTACGTACCTTTTAACACAAATTATGCCTCACTGATATGATTCTGATACACGCGATATTGGGCCTCACTGATACAATTCTGGTGCACGTGATTGAGCAACTCGTAAACGATCTGCTTCGTTGCTTCCATATCGTCCCTCGCTTGTTCAAGAAGCTCGCGTGCCAACACACATTTGTTAAAACGACTCGCGTTTTTCCACCAATTTTTCAATGGATTTAAAAATTCAAAAACCTTTTCGGGCGCGCGCACATCAACTCACCAAAGTTTCAAAGTAATCTGATGAATGGTATTGCTACGCATAAAATACATTTAAAAAAACATTAATTTTTATATATTTCGCACAAATTTTATATACTTCGCACTCAAGATAGTATCTATTGTCAGATCATAACATTTTACTTGGAAAGTGGGTAAGGGGAAAGAAAATTTAGTAGAACTTCAGTCGTATAAATGCTTATTATCGCACTGTAAATACTGCAAATTCATGTTTCCTACAGCTGGTGAAATTAAAACGCATAGTTTGAATATGATCTCTATTATGACTAGGGAACTATCTCGCTCAAACTGCCTTCATCGACTCTTTTGAGGTAGAATAAGCAAGAATTTGCACTAGTCACAATGCACACCGATGCCCGCTACAAAGGCACACACGAGAGTTACTCTCGATCAATCAATCTGTGGTGTTTCCCTTGAAAACTAATCCCTCCCCAGTGACTGAATCTATATGTGGCGGTTCACTGGACACATGCACTCAACGCGAATAGTAAGGCATCCCGTTTTTAGGTACAGAGAATCTGTTCAGTCGTTGGTCACCGGAGAGTGATTAGTTTTTTCCGCAAACCACCTCAGATAGATTGATTGGAAATAAATATAGTTTCTGGTGGACGTTTTTTGCCGCTAAGTTTTGCTCAACCTTAATTCGGCGTTAGAATTTTATACGATCGACGGTAATATCACTGTAGTATAACAGAGGTCACTGCTTTAACCCTTATTAACTTAGAAAAGCCAGGACGATTCTCGCAGAGTTGATTTGAAAAAAACAAATATTTTCTTAGGCTAAAAATATTCCTATGGCTTTCCATTTCAACCAGTTTTTCCTAATTTACATTTACAAGCCACCTTCCAGCCTTGGTTCCACGGACGAATACACAACGCCCCCTGGCCTTAAAACTTTAAAATCATAGACCAATTCCGTAAGTTGTCTGCCCCTCCACACCGCTCGTCCAATGAATTTTTCCCTAGCCATCGTCCGTTATCGCACATTTCCCTCCCTCAGAAATTCAACCCGTGAATCCATTTCTCCCTCCCTGGGAGTTCCTCTCCTCCCTCACCACCGCCCTCAATTTTTTATATGAAATTTTGACACAGTATAGTGAACGGGCGGCTTCGTAGCTGCGACCTTCACCCTCACGCGTTCACCTTCATTTTACCGAAATTCCTCCGAATTTCACCTTTTGTCGCCCAAATATTCCTTTCTTGATCTCTTTTCCTCGCCCAACAAATTTCATATCCTTAATGAAACGGCACTTGGGTCATGGATCCCCGACTTAACGTTAAATTTATTGTGTTGTATTTTAATTTTATTCTTCTTATTATTCTTAATTATTGTTCCATATTTTATTAAATAGACCGATTTAATTAGCCAAAACGCTGTTTTTGGATGCTTGGAATAATAAATTAACATCTATACTTAGACCCCTACATCGACATACTAACCTGAGAGCCGCCGCGAGGCAAGGGGTGTTGATATACTAGCCGTGTAAATATGTAAGGGATAAAGTTTTGGAAGGTGAAACGGTGACGTGTATTGTGGGAGTGTATTGAGTGGGGATCAGTTTTTATTGTGGTCGCTTATTGTGCACGGAAGGAACGAGTTTGTGCACCAATCTGTTCGGCAATGTATCTCTCTTATTTTATCGCTTCTGTCACACCTAGAGATGTAGTGAGGCGTCATGATAATATTCTCTGTGTCGCTCTGTATCACACCAGTTCTGAATTTCTCAAGCAGGCTAAGCCTAGCGTGCAGCCTCCGAGTCTCTATGGGCTCCCAACTTAATCCCTCTGAAGGGGAAAGCAAAGCCTCCAGGGGGCGGTAGAGTCCACTTTGGGAACCAGAGACCTAGAACATTTTATACCTCATTTTGGGGATTAAAATATTACCATTACTTAACATCCTTAGTTCTGTTTCGATCAGAACATTCTACTGTGAAAAACAAAAAAACAATAACTAAACTCCATAGAACCATTCAATAAGACCTATCGCGGCAATTTATGTTTCAATATTAATTTTTTTCTGTCGTTTCGTTGGTCGTACAAAACCTGATACATCAAAATCGTAGAAGAAATTGACGTGAAAGTTCTTCTCGTAAAACCCTTGTCATTGAAAGAATGGCACGGATCCGATTGGAAAATCTACATCGCTCACCTTAAAGCGCGGGTATCCGACCTATCCATCACCCAGTGCCGAGAAATGATGAGGAAGCATCCGCCCGGCGACACTATGTCGGGACGAGGAAAGGAAAGAAAAAATACGAGCAATTACTCGGAAAATTGACGGGTGAATGAATGAATATTCACCCTCGAGGCTCGAGATCGTCTCACAAGAGTCATTATCTTGCGGACGATCGTTCGAGAATTAATTGGCGAGATGAGATCCATCCACTGTGATCATTAAAAAGTACTTTACTACGACGAGCATTAATCCCACATTTTTTTTACTGGACGCAGAATTCATGCGCAATGGCACACTTTTATGATGTTTCTCAACAGCATTCACTTCAACATAAACTGATCTTACAGACATTTTCAACGCTTTTCCGCTCATTAGCCGAGTGTGATAAACCGCAAATGCATCTACAAATTGCACAATAAACTGATGAAAATATCATTGAATAATTGTTTAACATTTTCTAAATAAGGTTTAACTAGAAGAGGGTGCCCGTAGATTGGGATGTTAGCGTGATTTTTCCCGAGTAATCAGAAATTACGAGATGTCCAATATACGAATACGCGTATGAATTTCATTTGAGCGTCACTAAAGTTAGTTTGAGGGAGGTGGAACACTAATCACGATGGAGACAATATTCAAATTATACGTTTTAATTTCTGCAGCTGCAGGAAGCGTGAATAAAATATTACATTATTAATTTCGCAATAATACACTTTAATATTAATGAAATTCTAACTAATTAAATAAAAATAACCACGTAAGACTTTAACTCGACTCATTTTTTTCGCGCGGTACGTTTGAAACTATATAACGGAATAATTCTTGTAATCCTTGCAAAATTCCAAATCCTGAAAAAATTACGACGGTAAGAATGAGACTTGTTTTCAGAAACAGTTGAGAAAACATATGAACTACACACTGTTAGTTTTTTGACGAGATCTCGGTGTTAAAATCCCTTATTTTTTAAATAATGTCCCTCTGTAGTGCATATACCTACCATTTCCTATGTTAAAGGCCTGGTATTTTTCGTCAAATAACTCGGAAAGTAGAACGTTAAGGGGCTGATATTTTGATACATTCGAAAGGGTGACGCATTTTTCCTTAAAACGAGACCAACTTCATTGATTTCTAGGTGTATTATATTTCGCTTGAATTACCATAATTACCATAGAAGGTAGTGCATGCCAAACTATAGTACATTAACGACAGAAAACATCGTTAAATTGCAAAAATGGTGCGTCAGTCCGTTAGCGCCAACGGAAAATCGGGGTTAACAAAGATGGCGGACAGGCCACGCCCAAGTTACAGTTTCTAGAATTGGCCACAACAGTAAGGGCCCTTACTATATACCTCGGTGCTCGGAGTGCATATATTATCGTAGTGAGGTGCATGTATCTCGTCATTTCCATGATGTATTTTTTTGAAAATCTCGACTCTAACGCCATTTGACCTTTTGTTAGGTGAAATAATTATTGAAATCGTAGTTCTGACGGCATAATAATTATGTTGCGAGAATTAATCGATGAAGAAAACTACGAGAAAGAAAGTTCGGGAAAAATAACGTCATTTCCCAGGGTTGAAATATTTGGTGTTCACGGAAAACCACAGAGACGTTTCAAATTGTTTAAACAGTTTTGGTTTTTCTATTCTAGAATAAGAGATTTTGACCTTTGTAATTCTAACAACAGTTCTAATTTTACCAATTAAAAAAAATCATTCCCATTACCCTTGATTAATTCTTGTTTTAAGTCATATATATCCTAAGCAGCAGTCCCCGTTAGTATTTTGCATAAAAATAAAAAATATTTTAAAACATGCTAATGGTTATATGTATTTGTGGCATGTTTTATTCTCAGAGTTGAGAGCGAAGTATACTACCGAAACGACCACACTAAAGAAGTAAGATCATGTGAAAATCTAGTAAATTATCGAATGAAAACATCGATTTTCCTACAAATATCGATATTTTACGATGTTTTCTGTCGATAAATTATTTGAATTTAGCATGCACTTCCTTCTTCAATGTGGAAACTCCTTACGGATTTTGTTTACTTATTTATATTAAAAACACGAAAAAATTTCATAAGTAGTGCGTCCGTAAGAGCTAGAGGAAAATCAGGGTTAACAAACATGGCAGACAGGCCACGCCCACATTACAGCTTCCAGCATTGGCCACCGTAGCTAGCGCCATCTCCATCTTCCTCCATGATCCTAACTATGCAAAATCTACGGAAGACCGACTCCGCGCGACACCTCAATCCGCACGACTTGCTCTGCGCGGGTCTCGAATGAGTAATACTCACTTGAACTTGAGCGTCCCCGGGCAATTTGCAGGTCCCCGCGAGGCTAGCGAGTCAGAATCTACGTGAAAATCACCACCCAACACGATTCCCGCATACGAAATGCGTTTTTGATGATCACGCGGGAGGGGGCCCTAACTGAAGTTCGATAATTCGTCCGCCCCACAAACGAAGCCCGACGCGAAATTGCAGATCGATATCCAAGCAAAGCAGTCTCCGGGGACCCTGAGGAACGCGGTTCGCATTTTCGATGAACATCGCCGACTATCAATATTCGCGCTCCAAAAATTAACAGGCTGCAATTTTTCATCATCGATAACGTGGAGTATTTCACGTGTTTGAAAATTCGTTTTCCATTTAGAATGTTTTCCCATGAGCAGAACAGACAAGCAAATTGAAAAAAAAAACTGAACGGCACGAAAAAATTAATTGAAAAGATAAAAATACCAATCATCACACAACGATGTGTGGTAGTGACAGTCAGAGAGGTATTTTATAAGATAGAAATGGTAAAAGTTTCCGACAATGATTATCGCTGCACATCTGATAGCTTCCAAGATACACTACCATTTTTAATAAAAAATTGATAGGAACTAAAAAAACAAATGGTATTACGTTACTAAACATAATGCCTTCCTAAGAAGATATATAAACTCTCCTGGGGCTAATTTAAAATTCGTTTTTCATCTAAAAATTGTTACACCACTGAGCAAACCACGCTAGCAAATTATAAAAAAAACTTAACGACATGAAAAACTTCATTTCAATGAAGAAAAAAATTCCAATCATCCACTCAGATGTGTGGTAGTGATAGTCAGAGAGTTATTTTAGAAGATAGAAATGGTAAAAGTTTTCTACAATGACAATCGCTGCACATCAGACAGCTTCCAAGATACACTACCATTTTTCATAAAAAATTGATAGGTACTAAAAAACAAATATTACGTAGATAAGCAGAAATGCCTGTCGAAGTAGGTATATAACCACTCCTGGCGCAAATTTGAAATTCATTTTCCATTTAGCACGTGTTGCTAGGAGCAGAGCAGGCTAGCAAATAGAAAAAATCAGTAAGACACGAAAAAATTAATTAAAATGAAAAAAAATACCAACCATCAAACTACGAGTGTGATAGTGATAGACAGAGAGTTATTTTATACAATAGAAATGGTAAAATGTTAGACAAACATATTCGCTGCAATGTTGATGGTTTCCAAGATAGACTACCATTTAAAAAAATTGATATGTACTAAAAAACAATTGGTATTACGTTAGCAAGTAGAAATACCTTCCTAAATATAAAACCTCCTCTCGGGAAAATCTAAGCACGAGGCTTCGTGTATGAGATGCAATTGCTATCGAATAATGGAGCATCGCAAATATAGCTTGAATTCCCTGGAGACCCTAAGGAACGCGGTTTGCATTTCCGATTTTCCAAGCCATCAACATCCTCGTCCAAAAATTAACACGACGGAATTTTACGTCGCTGATGCGGCCGAGTTTTCGCTTGTGAGAAAATTCGTTTTCCATTTAAAAAGTATGCTATCTCAAGAAGGGAGCAAGCTTGAAAAGGAAAAAAAATCAGGAGATAAGAAAATGAGAACAATTTAAATCGAAAACCTGCTGTATACCTTGGCTCCTGTGGATAGCGAAATAGCCAATAATCGCTAATATTACTGAATGGCATTAATGACACTTTCAGTTTGATTTTCAAGAGGATCAATCTGGCACTTTGTTTTTAGCTAGGTAATCATATAAATGCATAAACGTGGACCCTTAGAAAGGAGAACGAGAAAAGGCTGCATGCATTTGAGATGTCAGTGTGGAGAAGGATGGAGGTGAGGTGGATGGAGAGGAAGACAAACGAGGAAGTGAGATGGCGGGCGAGGATAGGAAACTTCGTGACCGGCAGAGTAGGTGGCAGGAGGATGTAATAAGGGGGAGGGATTGCTCAAGAATGTGATAGAGGAAAGGATGTTGGGCAAGCGGGGAAGAGGAAGAAAGAGAGTAGGTTTTATGTACAGGATGAAGAAGGGCAGGTCGTATGCTGAGGCGAAAACGGATATACTAGAGATAGGTATGCCCCTGAAAGTGTAGAAAACCGAGAGGTGATGCTCTGACATTCAATAAAACCTTTCTTAACCGGTAGAACACTTTCAAAACCATCTAAATAAGACGTAGAGTACTTGAATAAATAAATAACTTCGTTGATATTTCATCTTTTATTTGTTAATCGGCTGGTTCAAACGCAACATAGCTTTTATCGATGGTATTAACTTAAGAGTGGTATTAATGAAAGACGCGGTATTTGGAAAAGATATTAACTCACTCGTGATGGCTTAATTCCACGAAGTACGGGCAAAAGCAGTGGGAGTTGTGACCTATCGCTATTTACGAGGAGCAAATTAGTGCATTGCTGATGTCGTAATTGAAAGCGTCAAGAGATATGAGACGTGTACCACCCAATACGTGAAAGTTTCTGATTAGCCTTGACTACGCTGAAATGTGTATTTTTACATTAGGAAGTGGAAAGGATAACATTCTATTATAAATTGGTCTCAAATTGGAAACTCAGCTGTGAAAAGCCTGGAAAATCTGCTCTTTAATTACGGAGTGGATACAACAATACGGAAAAGGTCAATTAAAACTTTTTATTGCTCTTAAAAAAGTTCTTATTTGACGTTTCCAAACAAGGCGAGGAAAAAACACGTTGTTTCCCCCCTTCCCCCAGCGGAACTCAGCTGGGGAGAGCGGTTGCCGCCGGGCCCCCAAATTGAGACACGCTTCAAACGTTGGGAGTCTTCCACGGTTGTCAGGAACCTTTGACTAATGGTTGTTGTGATGTCGCTTGTATCAACCATTCTAAAGTGTTTTTTTAGTTTTTCAATCGCCTGCTAACGGGCAATGAAAAAGGGCCGAAAGCGATGGACCGCAGAATCAGGTGCTCAGTTTTTATGCGTGTGAAATGTTGAGATGTATATCGTAATGAGAATTGACGTATTACTTTTCAGTTTTTTTCAGCCGTTAGTTCAGGAAGTATTTATTTTCGGAATCACAAGGGAATGAAGAGTAGTAGATGCAGTTCAATAACATATTCCAGTCTTAAATACTCCCAATCAAAGATAACACTGTATTTTCCACACTTTTATTTTGCACCTCGACCGGTTTCAACGCTTACAACGTCATTTTCAAGGAGGAGACAGAGTGAGCAATTTGTCTGACTTATATAGGTTTCAGAAGTAGGTGGGGTAAGCATAACGAAGGAGGCAGGAGATGGGGACTTAAGTTTAAGGAGCAAGGTAGGGTTTTCGAAAAAGATTTTAGGGGGGTTAGGAAACCGCACAGTAACAAAGGTGAATGCGTCATCGGCACAACCTCGTTAACAATTCTATCCCCATATATATTTTGAAATGCCCCAATTTCAAAATTTTCTAAGAAATCCAGTTTAGCACCTTTGCCAATGACATGTAAAATATGCAAATTAAAATCAGATGAATGGTCACAATCAGATAAATGCTTAGCAAACATAGATTTGTTGTCAGAATTCAAAAATGATTTTTTATGTTCACTACACTTAAGTCCCCACCTCCTGCCTCCTTCGTTATGCTTACCCCACCTACTTCTGAAACCTATATAAGTCAGACAAATTGCTCACCCTGTCTCCTCTTGAAAATGACGTTGTAAGCGTTGAAACCGGTCGAGGTGAAAATAAAAGTGTGGAAAATACAAAGTGTTATCTTTGATTATAATGAATTTCCACGAAGTAAACCCGTCAACGATTGATCTAATTAAATACTCCCAACCCTTTTTACGACTACAATGAAGTGTAGCAAAGAGATGCGGAAGAGAATAGTGCTAGCTAAGGAGGCCTTTAGTAATAGAAGGGAGCTGATGACGGGGACCTTGGGTAAAGGATGCGAAGAAGAGGCTGGTGAAGAGCTTGATATGGAGCGTAGCATTGTATGGGGCGGAAACGTGGACCCTCAGAAAGGAGGACGAGAATAGGCTGCAGGCATTAGAGATTTAGGTGTGGAGAAGGATGGAAAAGCTGAGGTGGACGGAGAGGAAGACAAACGAGGAAGTGCTTGAGATGGTGGGCGAGGAAAGGAAACATTTGAATGAAATTCGAGATCGGCTGAGTAGGTGGCTGGAGAATGTAAATAGGGGCGAGGGGTTGCTCAAGAATGTTAGAGAGGGAGGGATGCTGGGCAAGAGGGGGAGAGGAAGAAGAATAGGTTGTACGGACGGAATGAAGAAGGGTAGATCGTATGCTGAGGCGAAAAAGGAAAAACTTTAGATAGATACATTGGACCCTGAAAGTGTATGAAAACCGGGAGGAGATTCTCTTACTTTCAACAAAACCTTCCGTTACCGGTAAAATACTTTAAAAAAACCTTTTTTCCGATTTTATGAATATTTTTTATGGAATCCATCTCTCAGAAAAATAACGAAAGTGCACTTTACCTCCCGCGGCAAAAAGTAAATTATGCCACGGAAAATCGTTAAATATTCGTTCAAAGATAGAACCCGAGCTCTCAAAGAAAGCGACTGACAGATTGTAAGAAAGAATAGAATTTCATGAAAAACCTTAAAAAAAAAATGTTTCTATTTTCGTGCCTACTTCCATCAGATTCGAAAAATGAAACATTTAGTACGTTTCAGCACATTTTTAGTTAAATGAAAAAAATCGTATTTTCCAAACGTTGTCAACGTTTGTTTTCATTTTTTTTAAGCTCTCATCTCTGGTTTACTCGTATCTTCCCCTTCTTTAAAATCCACGAAGCCTTCGCGAGACAAGAGGAGAGCAAAGCAAAGCAAAAGCGCTCCAGAGGAGGCGCCAGTCGACAACCGTTGAAAACAGATGAATAATTCATGGCGCACCGAAATACTTCAGCTCGCCCGTGTGACGATCGCCGCGCGTCGTCGTCGTCCCCCTAGGGCGATTCATCTCGCAAACCGCGTGGCGTTTTGGACAAACATTCATCAAAAGCAACCTGCTTCCCATCCGAACCCCCTAACATCACGCCTTGTTCGGCGCGCGCGCGCGCAATTAACGCCAAGAGCCTTGCGGCCCGCGCGCAGTGTTTTGTTTTCGGTGGAAAATCGATAAAGGCCACCGGGGGAACCGTCGAAACGTTGGGTTTTGATCATCCGCATCCAGAATGAAAATTATTTTCAGTGCTCCCACCTGAATTATTACGTTCGCAGCACTTTTTTTTGGAAAACATCGCCACACATGCATGCACTTTTAAAAAACAAAATACTGGGTTTCAATTAAGGCTGGTACGTGATACGTTTCGGCTGACATCGATTTTTCGGAAAATTTGTAGACCTACTTTCAATTTTTGATTCAGTGCAAATTGTAGGACTAGATAATGTTAAAATATATTCGTTCATAAACAACAAAATATGCGTTATAAAAATTTGCCCCTGCTATTTTTTGTGTCTTTACCTATTCATTCTCGCAACTTTCGGTGGAAAATCAATGCATTAGATCACGTAGTTTTCCCTACGCTGAGATGCGAAGTTCATGAAGTTGACAAAACTGCTAAATTTAGGGTGCGCGGTGTCGATTATTTCATCGTTGTGTCTACATTTTTGGTTTTAATATATAATAAAAATATGGCAGAAATTGCAATAGTATAATATTTAAAATGGTGTATATAATATTGCACTAGCATTTACACGGACCCAGAAATATTTTTCAAAGTACAGCGGCACATCATTTTGACGCCGACAGATAGTGTGTCAGGTACTTCACATAGAACGAATACCGTGTTTATACACACTCCTTTAAGAGGTGAATATCTTCACTACGTTAGCCACAAATGTTTCCTCATATCATTTCCAACATTAGATCCGCATTGACATATTCATAAAATTCAAGAATCAGAAGGTGCAATTCACAAAGTTATATTTGGAAATCGCTGCCGGAAGTTATAATGAAAAGTTTCAAATTGTATGCATCTGAGATAGGATACCCTATTCACGTATGGTTTCGAAAAATCAAACCATCACGTTAAATCAGATCAGATCATAAGAATAAAATAAGGGAAATACATTGTACAACAGATAGGTTTAAAATGTCGTTTTTCCCGCGATCGATAAGAGACCATGATGGCTGCGTTAAGGCTCTGAAGTAGGTTAGTTGACACGTAGTGTAGCTGATTAATTCATATGCCCCCTAATGCATGTTTCTAAATCTGCCACATAGTGCTAACACCATGTTTTGCATGTTCCCTGAATGACACTTGTGTCACGTTTTCATAGTTACCTTATGGGTTTTATTCAGTAGTTTCTGTAGCATTTGTAGCATACCGATAGCGTGTTGCTTGTTGGTGAAAGTAAATTTCTTCACTGTAGTTCATGTTAGTGATAAGTCGCCCCCTGCCAAAAACCCTTGTGGTGGCTTTCAGGATAATAAGTAGATGTAGATGTTACACCAATGAAATGAAATTTAATGCTTTTTGAGGATCTGATACCTCAGAATGTAGCGGCCTATGTTACGGCAATACGAATTTCTTGTGAGAGCGGGAGAATTTTATGGTCTCGGGCACACGAGTAGATCACTACGCCACCCACGATTTTCGATACCGAAAGAAATTTTTGGGGGGACGAATAGTAACATACTGAAGCATTCAATAAGGATCCATCAAAAACTGCACTCGCCAATAAAATAGCCTCTTAGTTTCAATTTCCCGTTCATTCAATCAGGACTTTTTATTTTCAAGGCTCGGTTTGTCTCTTGAGTTTAAACGAACGAAACGAGTCCCAATGCTTTCATTTACGGAGGTATAAAACCGACAAACGAAATAAATATTTGAGGGTTGCATTTTTGTAAAGAGAGTCACGATGATTACAGTTTATACTTTAACTTAGGGACGGCTCCAGACTTGGAGGATGGGGGAACCAGCGGTACAGGGGGAATGGAATAACCCCCAGGGAAAGGTGGTCCGGGAGTCTCGTCTGGGGAATTCGCAACATATTGTGTACACAATGGCGTATTTTTAGTGCTTTTGGAAACAAAATTTTTCCTATTTAATAGAGCGACTAATTACTGAATATGTATATCATTCCTTTGTACTTACCACCAAGGGTCGACTAATTTCACAATTATTGTGATTTACAATCTCACAAAATGTACATAGAAGCCTTAATTTAGCCAATTGCATACGCATAACGCCATACTTCCCAGGAAAATAATGTGACCTTTCGGTTTTAGGTCTGTGAAAAAAAACGCCGGATCTCAAGGGAAGAGTGAGGGGGAGAATTGCACTGTAATGAGATATAAATATACTTCATACCTCAGTTAATATATAAGAGAGCCTATTGACGGTTTGGGTATCATGCACTAGCTTTGCTTTCGGGAATTAGGATATTCATCATCATTGGTAGACTACTGTTTAGCAGGTCCTCAGTAGTCTCTCCTCCAGATAACTCTGTCTTGTGCCTTCCTCTTTATCCCCGCGTAGCCTGTCTCTTCTTCTATATCATCCGCCATTTTATTTCTTCCTCTTCCGCGTTTACCATTTCCTTCCACCATCCCTTCTAATACCTCCTTCATTAAACAATCTCTTCTCAATATATGTCCCAGCCAGCTTAGCTTCCTTGTTTTATTTGTCTCTATCTTCCCCCATCTGGTCAATACCTCTTCATTTCTTACTCTGTCTGCCCAACTAATATTCAACATTCTTCTCCATATCCACATCCCCAATGCCTCAATCCGTTTTATATCCTTTTTCAAAGCCGTCCATGTCTCACAACCATACAGTAAGACGCTCCAAACATAATACTTTGCCAACCTTTTCCTAAGCCCAATATCCATTTTGCTACACAACAACTTTTTCTTTTTGATAAAGGCGTCTCTGGCCATTGCAAATCTACCTTTAATCTCCTCGTCACATTTCCAGTCCTGTGTAAATTCCGTCCTGTGTAATTTAATAATTAAGATACTGGAAAACCTTTATTTAGCTAATTAGACTTTTGATCAAAAATGTTTTTTAGTGAACTTGATTTATTAGTTGTGAGAATGGTAGACGGTGACCCTAAGTTTGCTAAAACATTACTATCTTATTTCATATAATCACTGCTTATATAAGGCAGATTTTGTTAGTTGAATACCAGTGACTCCCTAATAGCTATTCAGAGGTGTATTATCGCTCCCAAGAGTAAACATATATTTGCAAGTGGTGATGTTTGAACAACTCATGA
This sequence comes from Ceriagrion tenellum, assembly GCA_963169105.1. Lineage (NCBI taxonomy): Eukaryota > Metazoa > Arthropoda > Insecta > Odonata > Coenagrionidae > Ceriagrion > Ceriagrion tenellum. The sequence goes on along the minus strand of OY720644.1, from coordinate 46,062,052 downwards.
AGTTCAATAAGAAATTACAAAGTTCAAAAGTTTGCCGAGCATATATTCAATGCATTTTATTATTTCTGATAACACTTAAATTGGAAAGCGTATATTTTTCCTGCTCTTTAGTCTATTCAAATACAGTCATTGTCCCACAAATTTTGGCAAGTATTTGGTTCCAAGTCCCAATATTATGTATTTAATTCAGAATTGATGACTGTTAGCAAGCATATTAGCTCCGCCAATGTTGTAACTTCAACTAAAACATATTTAATTTCACATTATTTATTCATCCAAAAAAATATGTGATACTAAAATCCTTACGACTGACACATAGTCTCGTGTATCCTTAGTAAATATATCCTCGAATAGGCAGAATCTCGATACCGGTGGGTGAAACATCTATTTTGGTATAGATCGGAGAAACTAGCATCGGGCCAGCCCTTGTTAAATTAGGCGGAGGTTCCTCGCAAAAAAAAACTAGTAAAGAAATTGTCTTCGGCCTTGCCGAAGCGTAAATACTCTACACCACTTTCAATTTTGTAATAAAAAAACGTGGTTATCGTCCGGTCCAACACATTTTAGAACTATGCCGTCTGTGGACTACTAGAGGCTTATGACCCAAATTGCAGTTCCATAACTCAATTTTTACGGCAGTTATCGTGCTAAGAGACAGACGGACATAGCTAGATATTTTTTTAATTATTATTATTCATGGCACTGTAAGGGCTCTTTATTCTCTCTTCGTCACCTCGTTTATTTTATTTATTAATTCATTCATTACTTTCTTTTTCTTTCTTTACATCATTTTGTTGTACAGTCCCTTTTATCTGCTGTTGCTTTTTTTCCTCTTCATCTCAATCCGGGATGGCTTTGCGAGCAGGCGGACGTCAGGAGGGTCGCTCCGAAGGGCCTGGTTACCACAACCTCGCGACCCCTAGTCCCGCCGCCCATGAGCCAGCCAACTTGGCCACCCGGACCAAGGTGTGCTGCATAGGTTAGGTCTTCGTAGGGATGGTCCAGTTGTGCTCGTTGAAGGTCCCTTCTGTCGTGGTTAGTACGTTGCTCACTCCCCACCTTGCCAGGAACTTCTGCAAGTGTTGTCATGAAGTATTTGGTGATAGATTTTTTTCTTTTTCTATTCGTCGTCTTAGTCTTTTTGCAACTTCTTCTGCGTATTTGCAGTCCACCTTCAATCCTCTCTGTACTAGTGTGAATTCGTAATATATGGTACTCTTGGCGATGCTCAGGATGTAATTTTCCAATCTTGTTGGTTGATGGACTTGTTAATGGACTCGTAAGGTGATGCTGATACATTTCCATACCTTCCACGCCTCCTTCAATGCGTTACATTTCTGCTGTGACAAAACTAATATACCCTACCCATGTAGTGGTGTAGGGTATAAAAACAAGAGCTCATGCTCTTTACCCAGTATGGGTACATGCATTGCATACATGCATGCGGGTCGTCAAAAGCCTGTTGAAAGGGTCCACCGGCACGAAACCTTATAGCGACGCCAAATCCCTCCGCTTAGCGGCAACCTTACTCGACCAACTCGGCCCGTAAAAGGGACACTTCTGCAAGTACGGTCAAAAGGCCAGTGCGCCGTAACATAAGAACGTGAAACGGTTGAAATTGATCCCTAGACAAAAATAGTGCGTGCTGGTTAGAAGGAACTCTTTAAGTTAACAGAAGTTCCATGTGTAATAACGAGCGGAGGGATACCTATCCGATCGTTCACTGAAGTGTTCGTCCGCCTCGGACGTCTTATTGTGAGGACTATTTGATGCCTATTCATGTACGTATACCTTATTCATTCATGTTCATGTATACCTTAACTTGCGATATCGCCACAGCAGGCGTTGGCCCGGATTGACATGGGGAACGTGTGACCAGACGATTTCGCTACATTCTGTTAAATACATATACTAATTTCCCTTAATGGCTATTCTATACACATGTACGCTCACATATGTTCTATATGTACGCTCGTAGCAGTTTTAAACGAAGCGCGCTGCTTTCCTTCGTCTTTTATTAATTTTTTTGGTTTAGTTGTGGAGTAAAAGTTAAAATAAAACATAACAATGGAAATATACCACAATTTTACCAAAGAGATTGCTTTATTTCACCAATTAAGGCCTCTACAAACTTGGCTACCAATGGATCACACCTTCACAGCAGCCTCAAGTCAAGGGTATGTGGGAAAAGCGGAGGCAAGCAGAAAATGAGGCGGATTTACGAGGAAAATCGAATTCTTACGCAACGCGAACGACAACGCACACATAATCTATTTCCCCGCGTGAAAGCCATTAACGCCACAAGCCTGTCACTCAAGAGCGAGGCGCTAGGTCGGTACACGCGATGGTTAACAAGCAACTCCGCAGAGCAGTGGTTGCCTTCTTCCCACTCAATTTTTCAGGGGAGACTAACCTAATGCCGCGTTGCTAACACGTTAACATAGAGAGCTTGAAAATGTCACTGGTACGGAAAATACGACCCAATTAATGGGCCAATGACGTGGTTCAATAACACACGATGACGGTGTAGCTACCGAGAAAGTCACCTTAACAAAGTTACAATTAAAAAAAGGCAATTTTTTTACATTTCTAACACGATACGTTCCTTGAGGTTTATTGGGTAAGCGAGAGTAACAACTGCAAACACAGCCAATCTGTGCAAAGGAGGAATTTGGGGAAAAAGATGAAACGCCATTAAAAATTACAGACTAGATCGTCAAAGTCTCGTCTAGAGATAGTTTCATAATGAGCCCTTCATCACATAAACAGAAAAATCACTATAAATGACTTAATTATGACTTGATTGACTACCCTGTTTTCTGAAATCCACTTTACAGTTGCTCAGTAGGTAGAAAAATAAATTTAGATGCCAAATTTAAACATCGACTATGTTCGTACTATGTAGATTCTCTTTGCTAAGTCCTAACTCTATGGGGCCTAGACTCTACAATGAAATTCCTAATTAAATAAAAATCATAAAAAATGTATCCATATCTAAACATAAAATTAAAAAATTCTTATTTAGAAAAATGTATTACAGTGTGGATCAACTTGATAAAAACAATTGATTTATAATTGATCCTTATCTATATGTATGTGACATGTCCTATACCGCATTATGTAATGATCTTTGGACAAAATAAAGTTGTAATGTAATGTATTCTGCCCAGGAGACGATGGATGTCTCGGCTATTTTAACGTCGACAACCATTGAGTCTCTCACACGGTGGACTAAACGAATAGAACAACTAAACATCACAGGCCGGGAAAGCCTCAGAAAAGTAAGGTATTCTGCCAGAATGGAGACCCATCATCAGCTTGGTAACAACAGGGGCTGAGAAGATAGGAATCATTTCATTAAGGCACACGTATACACAGCAATCTATCAGATGACAGTGAATCTAGGACGATAAAAGCTGAAGCACCAAAGAAGCGATGGAAATGTGACCTTATCGTGGAATCATGAAGAACAAATAGACTGAGAATCGCCAACGAAGGAGAACTTCGTAAAGCTGGGAAGGAAAGATAAGCCATGAAAACATTGCGAAGTAGAAAATACGAACTTGCTGGATACCTTCCAAGGCATAAGTTTCTCCTGAAAAAAAGCTGCGGTGAAAAGATAATTCTAGGAAAGAGCTGCCTAGGAAGATCAAGAATGGAATTGATTATCGTCTCAGGCTAAACTTTGTGGAAGTTCATTTCATCGTAAATGAAAAACTTTGTAATATTCCACCAATTTATTTTGCGGTACAACTACTTTCGTCGCAGCGGCGACATCTTTAGGTACTTCTCAGGTCTTCAGAAATTTATAAATTGACAACAATAAATTCAAGAGCACCCAGTTTTTTTGGTCTCCCCAAAATTCATAAAGTGAATATTCCAGTTCGACCAATCGTCTCCAGTGTAAAAGCTCCTTCCAGAAAACTTGCGTCCTTTTTAAATTCTCGATTTAGGGATTTTCAGTCGACGTTTGGAGTGAAAAACACGATACACTTTTGTGACCGACTCTCCAAGAAAACACCTCCACCCTATAAATACATATTAGGTGCCTGAAGATGTCGCCGCTGCGACGAAACTAGTTGTACCGTAAAATAAATTGATGGAATATTAAAAAAGTTTTTCATTTTTCATTTACGAATGGAATTGATAATTAATGATGCCACATTAAAAAGAGTTGTGAAGGAATTAAGCGGTTAGCTGTTAAGTGAAAGGTGCAGACAGCCCCAGTACTCCACTATTCGGGATTGCGGACTGACATACTTAAGAAGTTGAGAATTTCTTAAATACATTTACTTTAATTGGAACTACAGTGAAATCTCTCTTAACGACCACTCCTACGAAGCGACCACGTCTCTTGACGACCATTTTTCAGCGGAACCGTCGATGGTGGCTTAATTCAGGTTTCAGTGTATGTCTACATCAAATTAATGTGCATTGAAATTTCCCAAGAGCAACTTAAATATGAGGAATTAAACGCCATCTGTCAAGGTTTTAGCAAAATAGGTGCTTCAAGAATTTTTCCATTTTTTTCGAATCAGCCGCCCGTTCATTTGCAGATTATGATCTCCAGGAAACTGAACCCTCTTGAAGGACCATTTTTTATCGGAATCGTCGGTGGTCGCTTAAAGTAGCGCGAACGAGATAGTTCCCTAATCATAATAGAGACCATATTCGATATATACGTTTTAATTTCACCAACTATGCGACACACGAATTAAATATTGCATTATTAATGGTGCAATAAAATAGTTTTGCATGACAGAAATTGTAAGTAATCAAATTAAAATATCTAAATAAGTCTTTAACTTGACTCATTTTTTTGACGCGGTCCGTTTGAAACTCCACCAAAACAGAAGGTTTATTGTGATCTCGAAGAATTTACTGCGGTGACAATATGATTAATTTTCAAAAATAGTTGAGAAAACATACAAACTACACACTGTTAATTTTTTGACGAAATTTAAGTGTAGGAAATGCCTAATTTTTAATATAAGTCCTCTCTGGAGTGCATACTCGTACCATTTCCCATATAAAAGGGTTGGTATTTTCTGGCAAATATCTCGGAAAGTAATGTGATAAGGGGTTGAATTTTTGATGTCAATGATATGTATTTTTCTATTCTATTTTTTTGGGATATAATTTTCTTAAAAATGAGTCCAAGTTCACTGATTTCTAGGTAAAATGACATTTCGCTCAAACTACCTTAATACAGGTTTCAGTGTAGAAAGAAAATACGTGATAGACTTGGAAGAGAGTCAGCGCGATTTTCAACCACGAAGTGCACTGTCAAGCACGACTAACAGGAATTCTCATGAGAAAACGTAAATTTACCAATATTTATCGCACAATCTCGATGAAAAAACTGAATTCATCACCGTGACTATAGCTGAGCAAATATTGAAATGTTTTAATGATTTTTGGCCAATTTAAGGCTGTTATTAAGGGTGGCTCTTGCTTCAGGGTCACTTATTCCATATTTTCTGAAAATTTAAATATAACATCTTCGAAATACGTTTTATAATCTGAGGTGAAAATAACATAGGGCTTCCGGGCTAGTTTAACTGAAATTCAGCCTTGAAAGCGGATATGTTAACGCCGGCTCAATTGCACAAATTACAGCAGAAAAACGTAAATTTGAACAAGTAAGCATATTCAAACTTTTGATTAAGACTGTTTGTAAGAGGTGAAAAGTCCTGCGACATAGAATATATATAATATATAGGCATCTAACCACCCATTTTTAAAGTTATTGGCGTATTTTAGAGTTTCTGCCGTATTTTAGTCAAAATGCAGTAGTTGAATTCAAAATGCAGTAGGAAAACATGAGAGCAGACTACAGCGCCATGCGTATGCGTAACCTTACCCTGCCACACGCCCATGCGGGTAAGGTTTTTGGAGGTGAAACGGTGACGTGTATTGTGGGAGTGTATTAAGTGGAGCTCATTTTTATTGTGGTCGCTTATTATGCGCGGAATTAACGAGTTATTGTACCTATTCTGTTGGGCAATATAGGTATCTCTCTTATTTTATCGCTTCTGTCAGACCTAGAGGTGTAGTGAGGTGTCATGATTATATTCTCTGTATCGCTTTGAATCACACCAGTTAGGAGTTTCTCAAGCAAGCTAGGCATTGACTGTAGCCTCAGAGTCTCTAGGAGCTCCCACCTTAATCCCTCTAAATGTCGCGAGACACTACATGTTCGCTCGTAGCAGTTTTTAACGAAGCGTGACCCATTTCTTTGCATTTTATTTATTTATTTGTTAAATCTGTATAACCAGGGTCCTAAATGCTCGCGACGTATTCGAGGTGTGGCCTCAATTAGCAATTGTGATCATTAAAAATATATTCGTGGAATAATGTGAATATTTGTTGCCTTAATACTGGTTGAAAATAGGTAAACTATTTCATTAGCGAAATCCGGTCTTATCACCCTGAATATAAAAAAATGTGCAACTTAGTATTTGCCTCGACTCATTTAGTCAACCCAGAGCCACTCGAAATATGTTGCAAAACGTTCGTTCGGGCGGACGGGGAGCCGGGAACCTCAAGGCTATATTTGGGTTTCGGAGGGTTCACCATAATGAGCCTTTGCCCCTCCACAGGCCGCCCCAACGACTACGCCGCAGGTAAAAATTTTCTGCGGCATGGCAGGATCCTCATTTTTCCATTATTTCAAAATTTTCACATTTTTTTATTTAAGTATTCTCGATGCTCCAATAGGTTACGGCGCTCTATCCAGGGGCTGAACTTCGAGGAAGTCGATTAGAAGCAATTCTCGAGGTAGTGGCAAAAAGTTGGCGCCATACAGGGGCACTTCAGCCGACTAGCAACACCTGTCATTCGCCCGGAAACCATTAATTTATTTATTGCTCCCCATAGACACTTCGATGGGAGCCGATGGAGACTCAAACAACACAAGCTAAGAAAACGATACTTTTGCTTGGAGATTTTAGCGCGCACTAGTTTCGAAAGGACATGCTGTTTTACAAAAACACACTACATCACTAATGGCCAGTCACAGGAACGACACACACAAATTGTATAAGTAAAAGAGACCCATAAGCCACAATTCAATAAGTGTTGCAGAAAAATTTTATAAATTTATTGGTTTCATAACTTACGGCATTCCAATTAAGTTCCATTAAGTTGCCAAGAAAGCGGATGCGCGATGAACTGCTAGGAGACTTAATTACTTGATAAAAGAGTTGTTTTGAGACAAATGACCAGTTTACTTACTCTTAGAGACTAATTATTATCTGCATTAACAACTGTTCATAGACTAAAATTTCGAAAGTTTTATCCAGCGATAGAAGATCATATCAAATATCAGAAGCTATTGACTCTTGTTAAATAAGTAATTATTAGATGTGTTCCTGCAACTCGATAAAATTAATGAGATTTATACCTTTATGGATCTCACAACTACTGATTCCATGTTAAGAATGAAACCACTTAGTTTTTTCCACCAATATATTAAAACCACAAATCTACCGGTTTCGGCCTTTTCAGGCCATTATCAAGACTACAGAATAAAAACCCCAAAAGAAAGCACAGCTTATATATGAAATTTCATGGAGAGGGAAGTGGTTGAAATAAGGGGGGGGAATGAGAGGTGATTGGGCAAGCTGCAGGGGAAGGAACAAACAGATGGTGACGTCAGGCTCAAGGACTACGGGTTTTTTTGTCTTTTGGGGTTTTTATTCTGTAATCTTGATAATGGCCTGAAACGGCCGAAACCGGTAGATTTGTGGTTTAAATATATTGGTGGAAAAAAACTAAGTGGTTCCATTATTAACATGAATCGTAATTTCCACAAAGTGAATTCGCCAACCATTGATTTTATTTACTGAGTCCATAACTAAATTTTCTTGCAATCGGCCATTAACTTGAAAAGTTATCAAAATGTGGACTCAATGACCCGCGATTACCGCTCCAACCACCTTAAAATTCAGACGAAGTATCAGCCGAGAGCAAACACCGGAACCGAAAAGCTACGAAAATGAAATTAGCCGGTGAAAGCAGGCAAGGGGTGGGAGGGGGGCAAAAGGGGCCACTGAAGGCGCCACCGATCCTCGCCCAGGACTCTAAGGCTTGACACCTGTAGCTCTCCGTGAAGTGTATGTGCTGAGGGGAGGAGGGGAAGATGGGGAGAAAGAGGGGGGAGGGAGAAGAGGAGGAGGAGGAGGAGGGGAACCAAGCGGGAAACACCGGAGGAGTGGAGGGGGGAGAGGGAAGAGAAAGGGGAGGGGTGGAAGGAGAAAGGGACGGGGTGTATGACATGGAATGAGCCGTGAGGTGAGACGGGGTGCTTGAAGAAAAGGGTCGAGCCTTATTTTTTTTCCGTGTGTGTACCTTCTTTATTTCGGAGAAAAGCAAAGGGCTTCAGGAGAACTCGAAAAAAGGAAGCAGGGACGTGTGAAATGCCGCGAGGGGGAATGAAAAAGGCGAGTTCAGTAGAGCAGGGACCACCATTAAAGAGGTACGAACGCGGGATTCAAAACAGATTAGAAAAACCACCTGTTTTTGTTTTTTTTCCGTTAAAATACATCTACTTTCTCTGATATCATGCCTTATCTAGTACACACCAAAGATACTAAACAACGAGATAATTCGACGAATATTACGCCTTACACTACGCCATTTCTACTGAGTTAGGGCTTTTAACCTTTAACGATTTCAACATTTTCCCAGTAATGCAAAAACTATGGTGAGATGGCGTCTTCATTTAAGGTAGTTTGAGTGAGACAGTTCCCTAATCATAATTGAGACTGTAACACAGACCAAGAGGGTAAACTTTTTCGATGCTAAAGGCCATTCCCAACGTTATTTTGTGCGCTGAACCAGAATCTAGTCACGAAAATTGTCTATCACGTCAGGATTTTGAGATATTCTGACCATTAAGGGTCAAAATGGCAAATTGACAAGTTTGAGAGATGGGGGGGGTTTAGGAATAGAAATAAGGTGGGGAGGGTGTTCCTCACCCCCTCCCCCTTCTCAAACTGGTAAAATGTATAAATGTGATGCGCTCTCTACCAAATAAGTCTTTATCTGATGATGGCTCTGTGAGCAGAAAAGCGTCGTACGCATTAAAATACCTTGTGTAATAGTGCAATTGTTGTTTCTGTTTTAATAGACTCTCTTTCAATGAATTCGTTAATAACCTATGCCCATGAATAACTATTTCGCTTCTGGATTGGATTAGATATTTGGGGAGGCGGTCACTAAGGTCATGTGCGCCATAGGGGATAGGTAAGGGAGGAAGGGTGGATAGAAACCCGGCGTCGGCGTTAGCCTGCTCTTAACGAAAGGCGCCAAGGGGACCACGGCTTAACGTCTCATCCGACAGACGGAGTACTCTACTTAAGTGCCCTCCACAAGACACTCAAATAGGGATCGGGTTTCCTCTGAAAAACATCCGCCTATGCAGGGATTTGAACCCTGGCTGCCCGTGTGGTATGCGAGTACACTAGCCACCGCACCAACCCGACCCCCTATTCCGCTTCTGTTACGGACGTGAAATGCTTTATACCGGCACCATTGCACTCCTTATATTCTTCCTTTTAAGAGTCTTCCGCTACATTCCACAATAACATTCTCACTTAACCACTTCCTATCTAATTTAATTTCTTAGAAATATTCTTAAACATCAGCTTTCCAAAGATATGACCATAGATGTAATTACGACCTATAAGGTAAATTTTCGTGTGCAAAAACACGGAAGGAGTTCGTTTTTACATTGCAAAGATACTTGGACGATATCATCACCTTGGGAGGGAGATTTGGAACTTTGGATACGTAATGTAATAGCCGTATGACGCAGATTAAATCCCCAAAGGAAACCGCCGAAAAAGCATTACTCCAAAGATCGGGGACAGAAAGATTCTTGATGAAAACTCAGTGTAGGTAACAAAGAAAAAGAAGCTTCAGGGAATATGCTACGGCTTCCTGGCAGGTGTAGTGGAAAGGAGAGACGGATAGTAAGAATTATGGAGAGGAAGATCAAGGAGAAAGATGCATTACGCAAATCACAAAGGAAGTGAAAATGAGGAGTCAGGAATGAATTATAAGGTATGCTGAAACGATTTTGGAGTGGGAGCCACGGAAAACTAGTCATTGGATTGAAGGCTGCATGCGAAAAGCACCTGTAATCATCATTCCGAAGATTGTTTTGCTACAGCTCTTCACTCCACTCTCTTCTTTGCCAACCGTCTCACTCCTGACAAATCATTCACTCTGAAATCCTACATAATTTTCCTACCTATTAATAAAAAATCCATAGTTTCCCTGTTTTTCCTCCCGAAAGTTTCTTTCCTGATATTTGGGGAGTCGACCGACAGCTAAGGCCGTAGGGGATAGGTAAGGGAGGAAGGGTGGATAGAAACCCGGCGTCGGCATTTGCCTGCTCTTAATGAAAGGCGCCAAGGAGACCACGGTTTAACGTCTCATTCCACAGACGGAAGGGCCCTCCACAAGACACTAAAGTAGGGATCGGATTTACAATGGAAAACATCCTTGGATAGAAGAAAGGTTTCCTTTCCTCTGCAGGGATTTGAACCCTGGCCATCCGTATGGTTAGCCAGTACTATAGCCACCACACCAATCCAATCCCATCATTCCAATTAGGAAATACAACTACTGAGTTAATTTTATTCGCGCGCAGTCTTTTATTCCATTTGCAATTCTTAATTAGAAACAGGTACTGGTCGCATTAAGTCGAGACAAACGCCAAACGATAGAAAATATAGTACAAAGGTCTTATTTTTTCGGACGAATTTTGGTTTCCCTTTCTTATTCGTGAAATTTGGGGAAATAATTCATAAAATTGCTTATAATTACGCGTATTTGGCGAACGGTCTTCTTGACGACACACAGCAGTTGAAGTCGGAGCTCGTCTTCTTCTTCGGTTATCAACCCATGGGTTGGTTGGCAATAGCACGCCATTCCGCTCTTTGCTCAGCTTTCCTCTTCATTTCACCATATGAGACGCATCCAGAGTCATTGATGATCTGCTTCATATAGCATAATCTAGGACGTTCCCGACGATTTGTCCCTTCAATAAAACCTTCAGCTATTAATTTTATAAAATCATTGCATCGTAGAATGTGACCTATTAGTTTGTCTCCTTGTCTGTATCTGTCTCCAGAGACTTCTATTTTCTTGTACTCTTCTCAGCACTTCCTCATTGGTGATTCTGTCTCGCCAGCTGATTTTCTGCATCCTTCGATTGCACCACATTTCTAGGGCCTCTAATCTGCTCTTTTCATGTTTCCCGATAGTCCAACTTTCACACTTTCTTTCGGAGTTCGTATACAGGGAAAATACAGGCCCTTGGCGAATCTATTTATGTGAAAACAGGGACTCAAAAGGGAGGAATCTAAGAAAAATAATTTAGCTGTCTTCTAGCGACTGGTTTAGTCGAAACAAAATGAGAAGTTAATGTCACCTTTTCGTCGTAATCGATAGAAAAATATTGCTCATCCTGATTTCACGTTTCAGCACTGTTTGAGCCAAGCCAGATATAGAATGAGTGGGTGCGACTAAAATGAGTACTCAATGGGTACTTTTTGTCACATGGGGCGACTACTTCGCGCTATTTCTACGGAATCATTTAGCCTTCAATAATCGCAGAAATTTACTGGAACCTATTTTTTTTATTGGTATTATTCACTTAATTTATCAGCTTATATATAGTTACAGAATCTACATCTACATAATACCCTGCGAGCCGCCGCATGGGCATGAAGCAGGGGGTATTAGGTCACTAGCCGTGTAAAAATGTAAATTTTTGGGAGATGAAATGGTGACATGTATTAAAGGAATGTATTTAGTGGAGTTCAATTTTTGTTGTGATCGCTTATTGTGCGCGGGAAGAACGAGTTTTTGTACCTATCTGTTCGTCCATGTATCTCTCTTATTTCATCGCATCTGCCAGAACTAGAAATGTAGTGAGGAGTCATGATAATACTGTCTGCGTCGCTCTGAAAAAGTATCAGTTCAGAATTTATCAAGCAACCTAAGCCTAGCGTGTAGCCTCCTAGTCTCAAGGGACTCCCACCTTAATCCCTCAAAAAGTTGTGAAACACTATATGTTCTCTCGTAGCAGTTTTTAACGAAGCGTGCTTCTTTCCTTTGTATTTTATCAATTTTATTGGTTAAATCTTTATGACCAGGGTCCTAAATACTCGCGGCGTATTCGAGGCGAGGCCTAATCAGAGCAGAACCTCCATAAGAAATATATTATACGTAAATTAGGGAATTGTGATGGGGTTCAAAATTGAAAAACAGTTGGGTGTAGCAATTTTGTGGACACAAACGCGGGTTTCTAGCGATACTCCAGCATTACCGTGTAATTTTAAGCGACACTTGAGGTGCTAGCGCCGGCGTTTGCGGCGCGTGCCCCGTCATATTTACTACTTTCCCTAAACCGTCTCAATCATTTCACCATATAGATAGAGGTACTGATCGACGACTAAAAAGACGCCCTTACCGGAAAGATTTGATTTCTCGGAGCTTTTCGCCTGGGCTGGGTTGAGGTGTCACCTCAAATTGGACTTGAATTTTCATCAACCATTTGTGATTTGTCCACAAAAAAAATGTATACTAAGCCAGACTTACTTTCGCGTTAACTAGCCCTCCCGATTGACACTAAAATCAAATAACATTCGCGTTTACTAGATCTTCAGTTTGACACTAAAATCAAATAACATTCGCGTTTACTAGATCTTCAGTTTGACACTAAAATCAAATAACATTCGCGTTTACTAGATCTTCAGTTTGACACTAAAATCAAATTACATTCGCGTTTACTAGATCTTCAGTTTGACACTAAAATCAAATTACATTCGTGTATACTAGATCTTCCGTTTGACACTAAAATCAGCACGCTAGCCCATCGGAGTAGCGATACGTACGGAGCGGAAATTTCCGTCCACGCCGAATGTGGCCGCCAGGTGCAGCGTCCCCTTTCCCACACGATCTGTGTAGGCATGGCGCCAGCTTAACATCAAGCTCGTAACGTAGTCGTATCAGCTAAAGCGCAGTCGTAGCATACCGATCTAACAATTTTATTTCAATCACGTTGACATTATTCACAAAACCATTGTATCAGGGTGGATCAGCCTACAAGTGTTAGGTCTGTGCTTATGTCCTATGGCAATAATACAATTAAGGGTACAGGGAATGAATATAATTAAGTCATCATCATCTTAAATCATTTTATGCTAATTTTTAAAGAGTGCAGTCCTCCAATCTTCCCTGTCCCCATCTAATTTCTTTATTCCATAATAGTACTAGCGTCCCATTTCTCCATTCACCATGAAAACGTATTTAAACCTAGTAGAGGTGGGCCGTTCGCGAACGAACAGGTCCAAAGTAACAGGTCCACGGATAGAACAGAAGAACCGAGGACCGACTCATGTGGAACAACCGTTCCTTTCGATCCTTCGTTCCTTTAGGTCATCGTTCTTTTCGGTCCACCGTTCCTTTCGGTCCGTCGTTCCTTTCGTTTCGTCATAATTTTGGCTCCACCGCTCCCATCCTTAAGAGATAGAATGTTCCACATAACACCCCAAAAATTCATCTACTTATGCAAGCAGTCTAATTACCAATTCTTTTTTATATAAATGAAACCTTATTACGAAAACCATGTAAAAAGTTGTTAATATCACTTTCCATCTCATTTCATCCAACATTATTAAACGTCGTCATTCCGGTATGCCAAGGATTCCCGAGTATTTTTTAAAATACTGTGAACACCAAGAACAAAATAAATACAAGACCACCAATAAATTGAGGACCGGTGAACGAGTGAAAAGGAACGGGTCCCAAAAAGGACCGGTCCAGAGTGAACGAGTTCCAAAAAATGAACGGATCTGTCCATCTCTAATGTCTTCTAAACGGAACAGCCCCATGTATGATCCGACATGGCCAGGATTCCCTTTCCAGCATGATTTAACAGATTCAAAGATGGCGTCCATAGCTAAAAGGATTCAGGAAAATCCGAAAGGGCGAAAGAAAAACCGAGGTCAGTTCAGCAAACCACAGATCCGCATTGAGCACGGGCTGATGCCAAATCTAGCTCTAAGGAGTATCTACAGGAGGATGAAATTTAAGTCTTGTCTCATTCGCGTATAATTTTGAAAATAAAAGTCCTCTGCGGTTCGACTCCCAGACCGCACAGGGACCGTCAAGAAGCGGCAGCAAGGTAAGGGCGCGAAACTCATTGAGGAATCCTACCGCCTCCGGGTAACGACACCGCTCCCTGGGAAATCAATACGTTTGCCTACGTAACAATATTACCCCCACGCCCGACCTCTTACCGCGTAGGTCATCATACGCAGCAAGCACGGCAAAAACGCAAACCGACATTCCACTCTTCGCGATTCCTTCTCCGGACGCCTATCTTCACCACACGAAGACATTTAAAATTTAAAGAACGACGCGATGAGAACATTTTCCTTGTTTTTCTCTCTCGCAATCATGACCCCTAGACATAGTCTCTCTTTCTTTTGATATTTCTCGATCGATTTATCCTTTCAGCCATTCGCTCGAGTTTTTTTGCGGTGTGATTAAGCGCGACAGCGTTGAATTATTCCCGTTATTTCGTGAAATTTTGAGTGAGACGAACGAAGACAAAAGGAAAAGAAAAGCTGCGAGAGTATAGAGAGCTTTCTTCTCTTAAGAATGAAATGCGGAGATAGACAAGAAGTCAAACAGACACCAGCTGGAATAATTTCTATCAAACACCCCATTCACGCCCACATTTAAGCAGAAAAATACACGAATCCGCCAAATCACAACATAAAAATCACATCCTTTCTCTACTAATCCCTAGCTCCTATTCCCTCCCTTTTCATGGATAGACAAATAATATCCGCCGCCGCAAGCCTTGGCGGTAGCATGTGGGATGGCTCGAAATGGATCTGCGTTAAAAATATTTTGCTCAAAATTTTGCCTCACTAATATATAGTCACAAGTAACTTTTCCCCTAAAATATTACCATACAAAGGTCATCGTTGAACAAAACTGCATAGTTTCCCATGGATGCTAAGACCGCGTAAAAATGGAACGCTGCAATTTAACCTACGAATCGATACACCGTCTACAACGCCCTCCCGTGATGAACTTTGAATCAACGGCGGTTGAAACTCCGAGAATATAAGGGCATAATAATAATAAAATCATCACCATCTTAAATCATTTGATGTCACTACTAATAAGATTACATTTCTCCATTGTACCCCGTCTCAAGCCACTTTCTTTAAACCCTTTAAAGGCTTGCGTAATTACTTCTTGCCTTCCTCACGAAGCTTTCCCTTCTAACACCGCGCTTCGAAAGCGTTTATTCTCTCATAATCTCTCTGCCGGTGATGTATACATAACGCCTTTCTCCATTTACACATTCTGTAGCTCTCTCGTGTTCTTGTTCATATGTATTTTTCCTTACAACAATTCTGGACTCCCTCGTCTCAACGAATCTAATTTCTCTAATTACCAAAAATCTTATTCATCATGAGAGAGTTTTTAATATTGAGAATCTAATATTTCCGTGGGTGTAGCAATAGGCGAATATGGTGGATGTTTGCAACTGGCCATTAGCCGTTTAGTTTAAGTCAAGTTTATCCAAAGGTTGAAAACGTGACATCACTTCCTGAAGGTGGGAAAATTTAGTACGCCTTCATGTGGATTGGAACACGGCTAAAGATAACGATCATGCTCCGAGTTTTCGCGGAAAAAAACTTCAAACAAAACGAACTTTCCACAAAGCAGAACGCAAATCTGTTTCACCATAAGAGGATATCCGCCGCATGTTAGGTCTACACAAATACTTGGATTTCTCGACGTCATCCTCAGTGCCCCATTTCCCACCTCACTAAAAAGGTAATGGCGACCTCAGGCTAACCATCGCCTGCCACATTAGGAGCTATTATTCTCATGGCGATGCACTGTAATCACTTGACGAGAATACCGTTTTTGCTAAATGAGACTTCAGCGCAAGGCTTCATTTTTTGCGCTCAAGTTTCAAGATGGTGTCAAGGCGTGTCTCGCAAGAGTTTCATGCAGCGAAACTACGGCCGTTTCCCAATCCACAGTACATCTTACTGCGCTTGCTATTCTTTTACGCAAATCCGGAAGTGATATCACCACAGAGTCATTCCATGTCAATTCGAACGACGAGCTGCCCTCGGTCTCTTCGATTTCGACCAAATGTGCATGACGTATTCTGTTATACTGCATTGTTGCCCATGCCCAATTGTTTTTCAAAAATGGATCCGTTATCTGGTTAAGGGAATGTGAAAAATTAAGCTTTTGGTATACTTGTGTTCGGTTTGTAATCGTAACCTCCGGAATTTAAATACCCACGACAATATTCTACGACCTGCGGAACTGACCGCGATGTGACTTCAACGATGTCACCGCTAGAGATCACACAATAATATGAAATTCATAGTGGAAAAATATTTCGCCTGGAGAAGATTCTCAGTTCAGGCAAATGATTTTTCCACTGTGAATTTCACACAATTTTAATTCTTTAGGTAGTTAGAGCGAAATATCATTTCACCTAAAGATAAATGAAGAGGATCAAATTTAAAGAAAATATTTCACTCTTCCAAAGATGCAAAAATATCAGCCCATTACTGACCTACTTAGTGAGATTTTTTTTACAAAATATACCAGCCTTTTTACTTGGGAAATTGTACGAGTATATATTCCAGAGAGACCGCATTTAAAATGAGGTATTTCTAACCTCTCGATGTCGTCAAAAAATAAAGTGTGTAGTTTGTATGTTTTCTCATGTATTTTTGAGAATAAATCATAGCCACCGCCGTAATTTTTTCAGGATCGCGAAAAACTTCCGTTGGTAATGAGTTTTCAACGTGCCGCGTGAAAAAAATGAGTCAGTTACAGACTTTATGGATATTTTTGATTAATTTTTAAGAATTTCAGTCCCATAAAAATACTGAATTACAGCATTATTAATGCAATATTTATTAAAACGTATTATTCGAATATGATCTCAATTATGGTGGGAGCCCCTAGAGACTCGGAGGCAACACACTAGGCTTAGGTTGCTTGAGAAATTCAGAACTGATATTTTTCAGAGCGACATAGAGAGAAATTTATCGTGACGCCTCACTACATCTCTAGGCCTGACAGATGCGATAAAATAAGAGAGATGCACTGCCGAACAGATAGGTACACAAACTCGTTCTTTCCGCGAGCAATAAGCGACCGCAATGAAAATTGAGCCCCACTAAATACACTCCTTTAATTCATGTCACCATTTCATCTCCCAAAAACTTACATCTTTACACGGCTGGTGACCTAACACCCCCTGCCACACGCCCATGCGGCGGCTCGTGGGGTATTTTGTAGATGTGGATGAATTATGACTAGGGAACTATCTCGCTCAAAATACCTAAAGGCAAAACAAAAAAGATGATTTGAAAGAGAAAACAACGGCGCAAAACATGGCGACGTCAACAATCCAATATTTAGCATTTTTGCGCGAAAATTTTGATACCTTCAAACGAGTTATTTTCAGAATACGTACTCCCTCGATTTTTTTCTCATTTTTATAGCCACATACCTGGCTAATTGATTTTACAAAAATGAGTCGTTAATTTTCAAGTCCCAAAACGTCATATCTCAAAATAATTTATTATATTTATTATTATATTAATATTTTATATTTAATCCATGATTTCTACACCAGCTGAAATAAAACGTACACGATTACGGTCTCAATTACGACAGTGGAGCTATCTCGCTCAAACTACCTTAAGGTAGACCGTAGAAAATTAATAATGAGAAAATATCATTTCAAATAACTAAAGCTCTCTAGCAATCAAGAATGTTTTTCTCAGCTTCCTGTCTAAATTTGGGAGCGAACGATGAATTGTTTGTGGCGTATCCACGGTCGTGTTCAACTTCCCGCCTAGGCATAATTCTCGTAGTTGATTTCAGGAAGTTAAGTCACGATCTCGGCCTCTGGACTTACTTTAAGACCGTGAGAGGCCCGGTAAGGGCTAGTAAAAGGCAAGACACACCATCAAGCCGTGGAGAGGGCGTACCTGTCGTCCTGATAACGTCTGACATGACAGAGGACGGGAATATTCGCGCAGGTATACCTCAACGCCTACGCTAAATATTACACCGTGAGAGAGTTTGAAATGGGTTCGATTATAACCGCATCGCCCAATACAGTCCTGTATGACTAATTAATAAGTTTCTGCGCGGGATTTCGCATTTTAAAATTTAGACTTCCGGTACTAATTAGGTTGACGTTTCCTCTGAATAAATCTTCGTTCTAGCTCTATGTGATAGTTTCACTTACTTACGGCCATGCTTACACTAATTCTGGCACATGGTATACACTGGGGTACACTTAGATGATTTTGAACCAATAATCAGTTGAATTTGACAGGACTCAAGGATCAGAAATCAAGGAAAACGGGGAGTTACGTCGACAAGGTCATAAATATTTAACCAATAAAAATTGATAAATGCAAAGAAAGCTGCACGCTTCGTTAAAAACTGCTACGAGCGAACATATAGTGTATCACAACTTTTAGAGGGATTAAAGTGGGAGCCCCTACAGACTCGGAGGCTACAGGCTAGGCTTAGTTTGCTTGAGAAATTCAGAACCGATTTGTTTCAGAGCAACACAGAGGAAATTATCATGACGCCTCATTACATCTCTCGACGTCTGACGGAAGTGCAAAATAATAGAGATACATAGTCGAACGGATAGGCTCAAAAACTCGTTCCTTCCACGTACAATAAGCGAGCACAATAAAAATTGAGCTCCACTAAATACACTCCTATAATACACGTCACCATTTTCTCTCCCTTTCATTTCATTTCTTTTCGCCTCCCAAAACCGGATCCCTTACATCTGTACACGGCTGGTGTCCTATCACCCCCTGCCACAGGCCCATAGGGCGGCCCACACGGTAGCACATGTAGATCTGCATACCACCCTGCGAGCCGCTAGAATGGAGTATGGCACAGCGTGTTGAGACACCAGCCATTCCAGAAAAGTTAGGGAATAGGAACAAAGGATTTCCAAACGGCGATAAGTGAGAGTTACACCAGAACAGCGTAAACTCGTGATCTATTCTAAAACTATCAAACAAACGTCACTTAGAGTGAGTACATTGCCGTTCTTAATGCTTTTTCTTAACTCTTCACGTGACATACATAATCATTCATTTTGATTCGTTCATTTTCGACCTAGCATCGACTTAGCAACTACGGGCCGTTCCGATATTAACCGTAGTTTTTGGTATACATATAGGTGGTACACCTGACTCGGAACTTAGCCAATGGCACGCGTGACAAAGTCCTCGCGACAGGATCCGCCTGGCACGCCATGCCACCGAGAGAATTTCAACGATAAGTCACCTCTATCTCCAAGGAAAACAATGAAGATTTCCACAGAGTAAAAACATACCCGATAGCTGGTGCTTTCAAGGAAGAAATATGAACTCCAAGTCACCGTAAATCTCAAAGACGCTTCAACAAGGAAATTTTTTTGTCATTCGCCGGCGAACGAACACCGAATTGCTCGTCGCCGTATAGATTCGATCCAGGCGAACGGAGACTGTAATTCAAAGACAATAAAAAATGCAGAGCGCTATGCGCGATGAATTGCAGCGTGTTAGAATTTTCCGAACAGGTCAATACAAATTAAACGGAAAAACCGATAATTCGATAGTCGCTAATCACAATTAATACAGCAAATTTTACATTTTCAATTTTTTTGAGAAGGGATTGACGATAACAGGGGCGTGATCATTGTTATCCACTATGTGCGCGCTACCGATATTGCCGGCGAAGTATAGAAGTAAGTAATGTTTGCCATCACTATCGCTATTCTTCAAATAATCTTCTGAGGGCGAAAACGGAGTCGCCATTTGGCGAATTTGGTGTGGTAAATGGATTTTGGGGAGGCGACCGACAGCTAAGGTCATTGGCGCCATAGGGGACAAGTAAGGGGGGATGGGTGGATAGAAACGAGGCGTCATCATTAGCCTGCTATTAACGAAAGGCGCGAACGAAAGGGGACCATGGTTTGACGTCTCATCCGACAGACAGTACTGCACTTGAAGTGCCCTCCACAAGACACTCAAGTAGGGATCGGGTATCATCTGAAAAACACCATCGTCAGAAACACCCACCAAAGTCCTCGTATTGTACGCATAATAAATTCCAAATATAACGCCTGATACAAGACCACTCCTATCAAGCGACCACCCCACTCAACGACCATTTTTCAACGGAACCGTCGGTGGTCGCTAAATTCAGGTTTCACTGTACGTGTACATCAAAATAAATAGTTTCAGTATTAAATTCTCGGTATTAATTTTTTCTAGATAAAAATTGTTTTTTTTTCAAGATCCATTCATGTTTTTTTGTTTATAACTGTTTAAAATGTTTTTTTTATCTCATACGTATTGCAACCTTTAAGATTTTTACTCTTCGATTATCTAGAATTATATATGTACTTATCTTTGGATTCAATTGTGACACATGCACAGTTATTGTCTTTCACGGAGGGTAGTTATTTTTTTCTTTCTTTTTCTTTGTTATTAAGCTCCATTTATTTAGATTTGAAGACAATCATTTGTTAATTTATTCATTACTTCGCAGCTATTTAATTGTATCTTATTGTTGCTCTAGGGGATCTGTCCCAGCTTATAACAAAGATTTATTCTATTCTATTCTAAATCTAGGGACAATTATGCCGCAGAGGAGAATGACAGGGGAGGTTCGGACATCAGCTACGAATAACGAAGAGAATCTAACCAACAAATCAATCGGAGAAAGGAAAGTGCGAATACTGAGATGAGCTTATCAAGAAAATTGTCTTCATCTGAGCTCTATAAATATTCGGGAATATGCCGCGCTATTTTCGTTGTCAGCAAAACGTTTCCTGACCCTATAAGGTCACTTCTTCTAAGGGTTCTTCAAATGTTTACCGCCGATGTTGTCCTTATATAAGTGGGTATCGTAGTATCGTATAGATTTGATCAAGGCAAACGGAGACCAACGAAAAGACAGTCCAAAAATGCACAGTGCGATAAGATGGTAGATATCAGCTTTTTCCGAAAAGGTTATTTTAATCTCATACGTATTTAAAATGTTTTTTTTAAATCTCATACGTATTGTAACCTTTAGGATTTATAACCTTCGATTATCTAGTATCATATATGTACTTATCTTTGGATTCAGTTTTACAAACGGTACGGTTGTACAAACGGTTTGTACAACCGTACAAATTCCATTGTACATAACTAATTAAACGGAAAAACCAATAAATCGAGAGTCGATAATTACAGTTCATACAGAAAAATTATCGTTTTTAATTTCTTTGTAAAGGTATTGGAGATACCAGGGGCTAGGGGTGGCTTTATGAGGGGGAAAAGGGAAGCTGGAGAAATTTTACGGATGATAGGGTCCCACCTGACACAGATTTTGAGACCACCAACTCAATTGAAATAGTGTACGTTTTTCCTAATCTGGGTGGCCTCGTGGATAAATAGCGGACAGAATATTTTCTCCTCGGCCACGGTTTTAATTATCTCGAAGTCAATCGCGTGTCCCAAGGCTTCATATCCAGCAACTGCCGACTTCGCCGTTTGCCTCAGTTAGTCAGATGTTCTGTTCGACCTCTCATTTCTCCCATATAAATCAATTACAGATGTGATACACATCCCAAATGAAAGGACTTACCAGCTCTGACAAAAGTAAATGCCACAATGGGGAATAGTGCAAATAAAGACTAGTGTGGCACACAACTGCAGATGTCTCGTAGGTGATTCAACTTACCTGAAAAGACAAAATAATCAACGTAAATAACCAAGAAATCACACGATAAGCATTAATTTAACACATTCCTCCAAAATCACAAACGACAAACACACAACAAAAGACAAGAGAAGCTTACAAAAATTACCAATTTTTAAGTTTTGATGTAACTCAGTAATTGCTTAAATGAATCCTCTAGAGCCTTAATAAATTTTTTTTAATTGGTTTTAGTTTTGTCCATCTTTTAGCTGAGTATATTCACATAAACACTTGTCCCGGAATAATAAATTTTATTTTATATTCTATTCTAATTTTATATTGTCCAACATTTCCTTTCTCTGCCTACCCTTCTTCGCTTTCCCTCCACCGTTACTTCCATTCCTCTCGTTAGCAAACAATCTCTTCACCGGGAATGTCACATCCAGTTCTTCATTCTTCTTCAAATCATTTCCATCAAAATCTTTCCCTCACCTATTCACCTCAATACCTCCTTTTTCTAACTCTTTTCAACTCCCTTTTTCCATTTTCCTCCATAGCCACCTGTCTCGGAAGAACCACCCCGTGGGACGGAAGAAGTAAAACGTACATCAGGCGGAGAATCGCCCAAACTTAAAAAGGCGTCCACGAGAAAAAGACAACCGCTAGCATTAACCATTGAAAAAGCTGACCAGAACAGACTAGAAGCCTTCGAAACCTGGTGCTGGAGAAGGATGCTGAAGATAAAAATGGACAGACACATTAAGAAATGACGAAGTGTACAGAAGAGCATAAAAGGAAAGGACCATATGGCACACCACACAGAAAAGAAGAACAAGATAGACCCTGGGACACAATGGGTTCGCGAAGAACATAATATAAGGAAAAATAGACAGAAAAGCCCCCGGAGGAAGACCCAGGAATATTTTCATGGACCAAATAAAGAGGAAAGTACTAAAGAAGAGATACTAGGAGGTAATGGAACTGGCATTAGATACGGAGGGGTGGAGGGCTGCAGTCAACCAATCTTAGGATTGAACGACCGATGAATTAATCCATATCCACTTCTCTTAGGGCTTTTCGACTTTTTCCATATTCCGTCTAAATTTTCAAAGTCTCTCTGGTATATATAATGCAACACTCCATACATACACTTTGTTAGCCTCTTCCTCAGTTCAGTGTTCATCGGTTCAAGAGTGGCTTCCTTTTCCTTTGAAATCCTTTTGCCATAGCTATTCTTCTTCTTATCTCCAATAGATGTCTTGTTATCATAAAACCTAGATACTTGAAACTCTCCACTTGTTCAATCCCGCACAACTCTTAGTAGGACTCGAAAAGTTAAGTGCCCATTTTCCGACAGCGTAGATATGAAATCACGGACGACTGACAAAACGGCGGCGTTTGGGAAGACCGCGCCCGCACAAACAAGCAAAACTTTTCGGACCCAAACCTTGAGGGGATAAGATTATATGGAGTGCCAAAACGTTATAGGTTTTCCGCGGCTATCTTTACGCACGCTCCGAAAAGCGATGGAAGAGGAAATAGAAAACACTTGAGAAAGCAGAAGAGCGACTCCGCGAATGGGAGGGCGACAGCGGCAAAACATGAAACGCCCGAAATAAAAACAAGAGAAGAGGGTGGGCGCGCTCTCGAGAGACGATGCAAAAAATAAAAGAAATGCGACAAATCTTGCCGAGTTTATCGGTCTTCCGGGCGGCTTACGATAACAACCCGCCCAATTTTTTTTTTGAGGTGCCGCTCGGGAAACGCCAATATCACAAGGGCATACTCCGCTACGGATACACGGAGTAGGGCTGCGCGTCACTGCGATGTTTCGCCTGCGATATACGATACTCACACAATATCTCCCATTCTACATTCACCTCCTGACAATATTGATCTGTTTTCGCTTTCTTCCAACACATTCACATCCCTCGATCTTTCTCATCTCAACGGCAAATTTGGTTTTCTCCATCTCTGACGTAATTGTAGTTACATTTTAACCATGTTGTGAGTTTGCACGTCTTTGTCTCAAAATAATGAACAGATTTAAACATCTTGGAGATATAAAAACATGCCAAAAATTGAATTAAACCAGAGGAGCATCCAAAGATTTTATCAGCAAACGCACTACAGTCTGCCATTTCTATAAGAGCCTTAATAAACACATGGAAAACCGTACAATATCTAGATAAAAAGATTAATATTAAAACATTGGTCTACACGGTACAGTCCACGGCGCAGAAACATAGATCATTACGAAGGCCATAGATGAGCTATTGCTATGAGCCAAGATTCGTGAGAAATGTTAGACCCCTCTTGGTATACGCTGCCAGATATAAATTATATCGTGATACCATACGAAAACACGGGAATATTGGTGAATGATACGCACGACATTTGTGTACCACGTATTATGGGATTAACGATATCAGCCGATATTGGCCACCATGTCTCATGAAATTATCTCTGATACATAGTGTAAATAAGATAAGAAATGGATACGCCGTAATATTCGACCCATATCTATTTTGAAAGTGAGGCTGTGGAGTAGACCTAAGTTGAAGATCGTTTGTACTGAAGAATGCGTAGCTTATTGTAGCCAATAACAAATCAACCTACATATTAGGGGCGAGAGAAGAGAAAATATGCAAATTTTATTCACAAAACTTTTACAATACTACATAAGAACAGAAATAACCGGGGCTTCGACGGAGGATCGTCATCATCAGGTGATGCTTCGTAAAGAAGTCCCTCTCTAGTACTTATACACTTATCACAGCTGGTGAGGCAGTAAGGGGCGGGTGGGTTGAGAAGGTCGGTTATTGGTTGAATGAAGGAAGGGGCGGGGGAGGGGATTTCTCGTTCAACCGCCACGAGTTGAGTAATTACGAGGAGGAGAGAGGGAGGAGATTTTGTGAATGAGAATGGGAAAGGGAATTTTGTGAATAAAATTTGCTAACCATGAAATACCACCAAGCGACAAAAGACAAGAGATTTATTTATAAAATAAGCAATTAAGAAAGCATATGTCATACGCATTTTACAAACAAGTAAGTAAGAATGCAAAACGCCGTAGAAATTAGCGTGAAAAGAAAACTTTTCCCGAATGATTCATTCACTTTATTATTCTACCAGCTAATTGGTAGGTTTATGGACTGTGCTTATTCGAATCCGTTTTCACTACAATGGATGACCCGTCAATATATCCTTGAAATTTCTCATATCGCCTACCGCTTCTTATTTCGTTCAGAATTCCCATTCTCTTCCATGCTTCCCCAATATTCTTTCCTATATTGCTCTCTTCAACATTCTCTCACCTTTCAAAACGTCCTCCATCCATCACTTCTGCCTCCTCCGAACCTCCGCCACAATCTACCTCTCCTCTCCAACCATTCCAACACCTCTTCGTTTGTCCTTCTCGCCACCCAGCCCACCCTCTCCATCCTCCTCCAGACCCACACCCCAGCGCCTCAAGTCTACGTGCATCCTCCCTTCGCAATGACCACGTCTCCGAACTCATACAGCGCCACGCTCTGAGTTAAGAGTTTTCACCAGCCTTTTCTTTACGACTCTACTCAGAACCCTCTCATCAAGTACCTCCTCTTTTACAATGCTTCTCTACCTATGGCAATCTACCTACATCTTATGTCCCAACCAATAAACATATTCTCCTCCAAATAATAACTAGATAAGTAAATCGCTTGACATAGCTCTATTATGTGCCCTCCCACCATTTTTCCATCCGAATAATACAGTATAAAAATGTGTCAGGTGTCTCAGAGCATGTTCCAAATTCAGGATCAATTCACTTGTCTGATTTCTCCATCTATATCAGCAACAAAATTGAAAATCCTGCGACCAATACGAAAAATTAGAAGATTACAGTCCCGTAACATGTGGGATAACATTACATAGCCTTAGATAACGAGCCAGAATATTGCGAAATAATGGAATATATCACGCGCCGAACAAGTCACAGCGATTTCACGCACGAAATGCAACATTCCTATGAAAAAATGCGCACGACGTATGCGCAGTTGAGTGATGCAGAGGATATTTCAAGATAAAGAATAAAGTAAAGCCACGATAACGGTAACGATAACGATAACGATAACGAATATAACGGTACAAAAATGAGACAGTTGTCTACATCTACTTATTACCCTGCTAGCCACCATAAGGGTGTTTGGCCGGGGGTGATTTATCACCAACATGAACTAGAGTGCAGAAATTTACTTTCACCAACAAGCACCACACTATCGGTATGTCACAAATGCTGCAGAAACTACTAAAATAATCTATAATGTAATTATGTAAACGTGACAAAAAAGTCATGCAGGGATCATGCAAAACATGGCTACTAAAAAAAAAGCACTACTTGACAGATGTGGAAACAAACATATCTATAAATCAGCTGCACTACATGTCAACTAACCTACTTCAAAGTCTTAACACATCCATTATGGTCTCTCATCGATCGCGGGAAAAGCGACATTTTAAACCTTTCTGTTCTACAATCTATTACCCTTATTTTATTCTCATGATCTGATCTACCGTAGTATGCTGGAGTTCGTAAGATATTGAAAAATTTGTCTGAAAATAAATCGGTTTTAAATTTACACATAAGATTGAGTCTAATTTTCAATCGACGGTCTTAAAGCGATTCCCATCCTAGTTATTACAAGAGGTCAGTAACACTAACGAACGTGTCCACGAGCATCTTTCAAATTCAAGATCAATTCACTTTTCTGATCACTCCAACTATATCAGCACAAAAATTAAAAATTCTACAACCAATACGAGATCAAAAAATCATAGCCTTGTAACATGTGGGATAACAGTACCTAGCTCTTGATTACGAATCAGAATTTTGCAAAATATCGGAATACACCACGCGCCGTACAAATCAAGGCGATTTCACGCACGAAATGTAACGATCCCATGAAAAAAAATGCGTATGGTGTATGCACAGTTGTGTGAGGAGATTTCAAGATAAAGAATGAAGTAATGCCACGATGTTCGCCATTTAGGCCATCTATCAGGGAAGCTGTCGTCTTCATAACGTTTTCGCGAAAAAAATCGCGAGCTAACGACCTAGACATCTCAACATTTCGGATGGGACGGCGGGGGAAAATCAATTTCAAGAAGGCACCGCGCCAGCGATCCCACGAGATAAGGTGCTTTAATGGCGCCGAGCATTAACCGGCAGAAAAATGGCTCACGTAGTTCGGAAATTGTAAATCTTAGAAAATCTGGACGCGTAATTCTACGGCATGACGACAGAACTCGCATCTCTTAGACCGCTGACTCATCCATATTTCGTCGAATCGCAAGTTGGCTGAGGGAATGAACGTCCTCCAATCCTCAAAGAATTTGGCAAATGAAGGTATTTTTCAGAAAATTCCAGGGAGACCCTTCTGTACCGTCTTGGAATTTCCCAGCCAGAACAGAGAGGGAATTTAGACGGCACAGCCAGGAAAATTTCCAACAAAATCATTCTAGAGCTGAGATGCGTCGGGATGCGACGTCATATCCACGGATTTACCGAGTATCGATTATGTTAAACCCATACTGCATAAGGCCCCAGGGGTGCTACGCAGAGGAATATTCTGCACGGTCTCGGAATTCCCGAGCCTCGACCGAGCGAAAATTTGGACGTTAGAGCCAGGACAATTTCAAACAGGATTACTCTAAAGCTGAGATTTGTCGGGAGATGCGACGTCAAATCCGCGGATATTCCAAGTTTCCATTACGTTGAACTAATATTAAAAGTTTCCGTGAAGGTTTCCGCGGAGTCTTTGTGATGAAGAGAATGGTTTTCCGGGTCATACTCCGCGTTTATCCATTTTTAAGGACAATATTTCACCAGCGTTTCAGCTGGCTTCTTTAGGTCCTCCTAAGTGATGCTGAATAATAATAAAAATACTGATACTGATTTAATACCGAATAAGGCTCAAGGGGTATTACGCGGAGAGCACACACTGGATTATTCAGTCCATCGGATAGGATGTGAAAATTGGATTCCAATGCACCTTCCGATAGAAATAGGCTGATGCCGACGCTGGATTTCTCACAACCAAACCACCAATCCCCAAATAATTCTTGTTTTACCGTCCTATCCACCAGTTATAAATTCGAAAAAAAAAATTCTCGCTTGTCAGCCTAAAATTCATAGGACAATTCGTGCGGTTTGCGGAATATCACAATTTCCAATCTTCCCTGCAGAGATGAACAACATTAAACTGTCTTTCGTAGGTAATACGGTTGGATGCAGATGTAAAATTTAAGTGACAATGACAATCATTTCTCTGATTCATTCATTGGTGGTTCAATCCTAAGAATGGTTCACTACAGCCTCCATCCTTCTCTATCTAATGCTAGTTCCCTTACCTCCTGGTACATCTCCCTATGTACTTTCCTCTTTATTTGGTCCATGAACTACTCCTCGGTCTTTCTCTGGGGACTTAGACGAGTTTAGGATGGTTGTAGTGCGATTTATGAGTCGCTGAGTACATATTTAAATAACTTTTCAATGTCATAGTTCAATACTAAGAATGGTTGTCTGCAGCCCTCCTACCTTCATATTTAATGCTAGGTCCCTTACTTCTTGGTCGCTCTTTCTATGTAATGTCCTCTTTATTTGTCCTATGTATCCCTTGACCATCCTCTGGGGACTTTTTCCCATACTTCACCTTGAATTATGTTCTTCACAAACCCATTGTGCATAAGGGCGTGTCCAACCCATCTGGTTCTTCTTTTCTGTATAATGATCCATGTGGTCGTTTCCTCCTCTACTTTTCAGCACTCGTCATCATTGTCCGCCCATTTTATCATATGCATTCTTCTCCAGCACCAGGTTGCGACGGCTTCTAGTCTGTTCTGGTCAGCTTTTCCAATAGCCCATACTTCCGATCTATAGAGTGCCACGCTCCACGCGAATGTTTTCAGGATGTTTCCTTGTTTGTAGTCCTATCTTCACTGAACACAGCAGGGGTCTTTTTTGCCATGAACGCTTCCTTAGCTCGGGCTATTTTTCCCTTGATATCAGTTGCACTTCATCCGTCCCACGTGATGATACTCCCGATATTGGGGGAAGGAAGAAGTCTTCTCTTATTATCCCGCAAATTAAGCACTGTAATAATGAGCTCTATCCTCATAAAATGATTCCTCAAATTTCACAGTTTCCAGTGCAATACAGGTAAAAGGAAACCGTTAAAATGATTTATAGGAAATAGGAGGGTAAAGACATCGCGCCTTCAAAGAACAGCTTTCTCAAGAGGGGCTCAAATAGTCCTTATTCCAAGCCGAAGCGCGTACGCTTCCCTGCCTCATAAATTATGTATTACCGACAAGCCACAGCAGAGGGAGTACAAAAGTCATTACAACAGAGGAAGAAAAACAGAGGGAAAGAAATAGGGACTGGAAAATTAAACCTGTCGATGGGAAGACTACATCCACTCCGCATCGCATCCGCCCCATTCACTAACTCAAGTTTCCGCAGCTGATTTCCTCCAGGAGCATCCTTTCTCGGAATGTGAAGCTCCTGGAGGAATTTAAGGACGAGATAGATTAAGTGGATGGAGCAGTGGGTAATAAGGGACAACGGGAAGCCGAAGGTCATGATGGATGGGAGAATGTTGGATAATGTGGGGAAAGGAAGAGAAAGAAAAGAAAGACGAGGAAGAGAGAGAAGAGGCAAGGAAGATGATATGAAGAGAGGTAAGCCACAAGCCGGGGGCTAAGCATCAAATCGAATTAGGAGATGATGGCTGGCGGTTTTGGTCTACGAAAATACACACTTTTTGCACACACATTCGCCACGATGAATTTTATCCGGGGCCCACGAGACTTAAAAATTGATCTTTAAAGCATAAATTATACACTATCTGTTTTTCAAACAATAGAACTATAGTGGTAACTATTTAGCTTATGGCCAGTTGCAGGAATGACAGTATTAATTCTGCAAAGTTATGGGACCAATAAGCCATGGCAACCATTCAATGAGCGTTGTAGAAACATTCGATACATTTATCGATAACTTAATGAATTTCATAACTAAACATTCTTGCAACCGGCCATCAGCGAATACATTCTACTTAAATGTACTCATTCCAAAGGAGTACACCTCATATTTCTCAAGGACTATGCCAGCAAAATGCGATAGCTTTCCAGTGACTGGAATCTTAAGTTGTCCTACCGTTTTTCGACAGCAAAAATTGTGAGCCTTCTAAGAAGTAACTGCACAAAAATATTATACATGGCCAAAAAAAATTCATGCCAATAACGGAACACTGGCAAATAAACATTAATATTAAGGCCGCTTTACACGGTACATTTTATTGTACGGTCGGATTCATATGTATTGCAAAGAATCGAGCGGCTTACGCTTCTCAAGGAAATTGAGTTTCACTTATGGCGCTGTTATTCTTTGCTACGCAACGCTATCTATTCATCTGTTTATTTGCAAGTATTCAAATGGTAAAAGTTGAGCAATTGCCTATTTTGTGCTAATTTGTCATTACACTTTCGTTTCGGTTTGGATTTACGATTTGAGTATGGGCAATTGTTATGTATTAATCACAACTTTCACTCTAAATGATACATTATTTAGTATTTGCCGAAGGTATATTGTATACCAGGAACGATCTGTGTTTAATAATAAAGTTTGGTATTTCAATTAATCAATACGTCGCAGCATGTCATTGTTATTCGAGCTGATCATATTATGTAATAACAAGTTAGCACAAAACAAGCAATTGCTCAACTGTTACAATTTAAATACGAGCTAATAAACAGCTGAATAGATAGCGTTGCATAGCAAAGAATAACAGCGCCGTAAGTGAAATTCGATTTCCTTGAGAAGCGTAAGCCGCTCGATTCTTTGCAATACATTTGAATCCGACTGTACAAACGAATGTACCATAGAATGTAGAAGATACTGAATGTAATTAGAGCAGGTTCTATTTCCCGTTACGTTATTCAGACAATCATACATTTTGCCACTTTACACGGTTCAATTTTCCTCATGCAAGAGTTCATACATTCGTTTGTGCAATAAAATGTACCGTGTAAAGCGGCCTTTAGATTCACTTTCTTTGCAATCGACCTACCGTTTACCGACTGATTGTAATCGAACTATGGCGGTAAAAATTTAGCTTAGTCAATACACTCTACTTGAACATACTTCTTCCAAAAAAGTACTTCTCATATTCTAAAAGGACTACACCAGCAAAATGCAATAGTTATCCAGTGACTGGCATCTTACGTTGTGCCAACGTTTTTCGTCGGTAAAACTTGTGTGCTTCTTAAGAAGTAACAGCACATTAATATTATACATGGTTAAATTAATCATACCAGTAACAGAACAATCGAAAATAAACAATATTCTTGAATTACACTTTTTTGCAATCGACCTACCTTTTACCGGTAGAATACTTAAAAAAAATACGTTGGTTATCGAGATTCAGTGTCTAAAACGCTGGTAGCTAGACCTTTTAATCGTGTAAAGAAGACGGCTGCGTTGGTTAAATAGTTGGATGCAATTTTATCTCCATTCGACGCCTTATTAATCGGTGCACAGTCACAAATAACAAAAGGGGAAATTCCCACGTCCTCCTTTTGATTGTGTCCAAGCAAATACTTCCAGTTCATACATTCATTACTTAAGCGCCTAGGACCCAGCCTCTCTTGCTACGAAATCATTTGCACATCAGGTAATTGAAATAAGAGAATGACTACCCTTCTGAAGCTTTAAGTAAACTGGCAAAGGGATTTGCCACTCGGTATGACTTCGATTCGCGTGAACTACTCAAATCTTAAAAAAAAACTTCGGCTTAACGAGTAACGATTCATTTCGAGTGACTGTTCTCAGGGATGTTCTGCTAATTAAGATATGTGCATACAGCGACAAGATTACCCTCTAATAATCTATATCAAACAGAGGCACAAAACTTCTTAGACAATTTCCAACATCAGCTCGGCACACATCCAACCTTTCATCATTCCATTCAAAACGCCAATTCTCTTTCTTCCTCTTCCCCTCTTATCCATAATCCTTTCCTCCATCTCGGACTTCGGTAAACCTCGTTACTTCATCCAAACTAGAGATGGGAAAAACCCATTCATTTTTGGGGACTCGTTCACTCTGGATCGGTCCCCTTTGGGACCCGTTCCTTTTCACTCGTTCACCGTTCCTTTACGATTGGTGGTCATGTATTTTTATTTTTAACATGTTCTTGGTGTTTAAGGAATGTAAAAAAATCCGAGAAATACTTGGTATACCGTAATGACGGCGTTTGAGAATTCTGGATTAAAAAAAGATGGAAGGTAATACAGTAAAAGATCGATAATCCGGAAATCAAAATAAATGAAGCATCTAAACAACGGAAGGTTTTCCAGAATTTGGCGAATTTTTTATTTTTTAAGTTGCGCCGCCAAAAATGTAGTTATATAAGCGGTTAAATTGCCGTTTTGGAGCCTGTGTGACTTCGTGTCAATCCTCCGAGAGCCAGTCAATGAATTCGCCCTTTTCATCCGTAGAATATCTTATTCCGTGATTTGGAATGCATCTACAGGTGATTCTACGCAACAGTATCTACGGCATCAACATACGACGTCTATTTCGCGAGCTTCCGCGACTTCCTTGCGAGAGGAATGAAGGTGGATTAGGCCTCTCTCACACGTAGAATTGTTTATCGGTCTTGTCCCAAAGAGTCCTGTGCTGTGGGATAAGTATTAGAAGAGTAAATGGACAGAATTGCAACCAGATATGCATGGCGTGAGATTTGCGTCATATTGGATGAAGAAGGTGAAGCTGAAAGAAAACAATTTGGTAAGCGTGACTGCAATTTATTTCAATTTGGAAACCATTTTCAATATTTTTTTACAATTAAAATATGAAAATAACAATTCTCTTTCTTATCCAAATCCAGCTCCACCCGGTTGCTCGAGGGGATCGGGTTGGTGTGGTGGTTAGAGTACTCGCCTACCACACGGGCGGCCAGGGTTCAAATCCCTGCAGAGGCGGATGTTTTTCAGAGGAACCCGATCCCTACTTGAGTGTCTTGTGGAGGGCACTTCAAGTGGAGTACTCCGTCTGTCGGATGAGACGTTGAGCCGTGGTCCCCTTGGCGCCTTTCGTTAAGAGCAAGCTAAAGCCGAAGCCGGGTTTCTATCCACCCTTCCACCCTTACCTATCTCCTATGGCGCAAATGACCTTAGCCGTCGGTCGCCTCCCCAAAAATCCAATCCAATCCCGGTTGCTCGATCGCGCGGATTCCGCGCGTCCAAGATTCGCCTAGTGTGAAAGAGGTCTTAAAGTTTATATTGTGCGCGCCGCACGTCCAAAGTTACTCACAATGTATCATAGGGGATTGGCGGTTTTATGATAAATGGGTGGCACGTGAATACCTTCCCGTAAATACGATTACCTACTGTTTTCATTCATTGTGCAACAATCATCTTGGAGAGAATTTCAATGACTTTCATCTTCATGGGCGGGCGCATGAATATATATGGCGGGCGACTTCCGCGGCAAAGCCCATAGCCTAGAGGGCCTTTTTCAGACTGAGTCATGCGGACTTCCCAGGAGAACGACCTGAGGACACCCAGCTCCACCCCACCTCCCACTCTAAGACGTGCGCAACGCACGTCAAAATTACTCAATGTATTACCCTGTAAAGACCCTCACCCCCACAAATTTTATGCTGGCCTCTCAGCCCCCAAAATACACATTTGAAAAGGGTTCTCGTGAACTCAGTGGAACTCGGTTCATTTCAGAATCAGTTGTTTGCTGGTTGCTTTCAGATAGCGTTGAGCAGGTTGAGTCGTACAGTGAAAACTCCAGAAATAGACTTGGGTCAAGGAAGCAGTAGTAGGCTCCAAGTGAAAGAAAAACTCTCTCCCTTCAACAAAAAATGGAGTTACTGCCAAAATTGGACCGAGGTGTCAGTGTTCCACAGCTTCGTCAGGAGTATGTGGTCGGGCAATCGACCATTTATGACATCAAGGGACAGAGAGAAACTTTTGCTATTCGTTGCAGAGTCTAAATCGTTGGCCGGAATTTCCAAAAGAAGAAATTTACGTGAGCCAAGTCACAATGAACTGGACAAGACGGTGTATGCGTGGTTACGGCAGCAATGTAGTGAAGGCATCCTAATTTATGGCGGAATCATAATGGAAAAAGGTAAATATTTCCAAAAGCAACTTATTATCACCTCACCGTACGAGTATACAACAGGGTGGCTACAGAAGTTTAAATATCGCCATGGCATTCGGTATCTGAAAGTTAACGGAGAAAAATTGTCAGCAGATCATGATGCTACCGAAGAGTATGTACGAGCTGGCACACTTGATGGAAGAACAATCTTACACCGGATCAGATTTACAAAATGGATGAGACTGGTTAGCTCTGGTGCTGTCTTCCTCGAAAAACTTGTTTACAGTGACGAGAAGACTGCGACCGGAGCTAAAGAATCTATGGCAAGACTCACAATCACGGCCTATGTTAATGATGCCGGAAGCCATAAATGCGGACTCATGGTTATCGGAAAAAGTGCCGCGTGTGGTGGCATGGTGCGAAAAAACCACGCGTGTTTAAGGGCATCTGGCAGTTTCCTGTGATTTACAAGGCAAATCAACGAGCGAGGATAACGCAGGAATTGTTTAAAGAATGGTTTCATCGTCATTTTGTGCCTGAGGTTCGGAAAATTTTCAAGAGTATAGGGCTGCCGGAAAATTAAAAAAAATGTATTGTTGTTGGACAACTGCACAGTGAATCCCCCGCAAAAACTCATCGAGAATGATGTAACAGTGTCATTCTTACCACATAACTGCACATCCCTCATCCAGCCATTTGATCAAGGGATAATAAACAGCCTCAAGTGTCACTAACGAAGTGAAATCATGAAAAAAATTATCCATCGTGGAAGTCCCTTCAGCTACGAAGAATTTAACAAAGAATTTACTATGAAAAATGTGGTATGGTGCATTGCTGAAGCGTGAGGCAGGTTACACCCAAGAATTTGAAAAGGTGCTGGAGTAACGTGCTGCCGGATTTTCAAAACCACTGCGAGGAATCTGACGGCCCACAGAAATTTCATGGTTTCCGCCTCCAGATGATAACTTTTCCCATTTCGTAAATTTTGTTGAAGAGTTGTATGCCAATATGAGCGATGAGTAGATAAAATAGAGGAATGACTGTGACAATGATGCACCTGTGTATCAATGCCTCACCGATGGTAAGATTTTGGATGCCGTAACGGGTTCATCAATTATTGAAAACATCGATGAAGATGGGATGGCAAGTAATTGCAGCTCAGACGAGGAAAAAATAACGAATTCTGATGCAATTACACATGCGGAAAAACTGATTAAGTACTTGGAACAGAGAACCTCTTCCAACGATACGGAGATATTTCAGCCGTATAGGATAAAGAACAATCTAACGAAAGAGACGTAGCCAGTGGAAACAGGTGAAGCTCACAGA
Organism: Ceriagrion tenellum; assembly: GCA_963169105.1. Classification (NCBI taxonomy): domain Eukaryota; kingdom Metazoa; phylum Arthropoda; class Insecta; order Odonata; family Coenagrionidae; genus Ceriagrion; species Ceriagrion tenellum. Next base: position 46,026,774 of record OY720644.1, on the reverse strand, counting down.
CCTCTTGAAGAAGACAGCATCACCAACATTCGTGTGTTGCTGCCACGGATAATGTGCGTCACTCCGCCCAGGGCCAATAAAGATCCATAAGACGTGATGTTAAGTAAACATTTCAATTTTTTTGGGATTTATGCCACTTCAGAACGTATTAATAATTTATCAAGTTCATGCCAAGTTTTTTTTAGTTTTTCCAAAATACCCGCGATTTCCCCACCTCGTAGGATTCACTGCGACTGTTAACATTAAATTTAAGAATTCAAACTGTTGATATTCCTAGTATTGTAATCGAAGTGGGATTGTTAATTACCAAAACCTCCGATATGTTTACGCTAGTAGTCATTAAAGCGACGTGGAATTTACGATAGGCTATGTTGAAAAATATGGGCTGGCGAAATATTGATGTTCTACCCGGATTGTAAAGTTGTTGTAAAGTGCCATTTTAAAGATTGTAAAGTGCCATTTTTCTTCCATTTACAGGTGGCCTCATCTAGATTGCCTTCACGATTCGTCATTTACGAACGAAGAACTTTTTTAAATGTTTTACGTCATAGAGAGTTTATGATAGTACCTACTTTAGTTATTATCATTACTTGCCCCCTCATTCATCAAGGCATCATTTCCGTAGAGTCGCTCACGCTCTTTCCGTTAAACTACCTACCGTGTTGCAGTGTTGCATACTTCAAGGAAAGTGATCCATACACGGAACCGTTGGTGGTCGCTCAATAAAGGTTTTACTGTAAACGAAAATGAACTGCCGACTTCAAGCAGTAGATACAGAAATAGCGACTTATTTGCGCAACTTTTTCGAGATCAATACAGTTCACTTTCGCATTAATCTCGTTAGGAACTTCCGGCGGACATGAGACCCGATCTTCCTGCTGCTAATGAGCATGGGGGCAGAGCTCACACGCGCGGAAGAGCCCTAGAACTTCTAATGGCTTCGCACGAGGGTTAGTCAAGAGACCGTAGCTCTTCTTCACTGTGCTTGGGGAATCGGCTCGCGGGATACTCCGGACGCTCTTAAGGTTTCACCGCTTGGGAAAGGCGAGTTAAAAGAGAACGACGCCACTTCAGTTAAGCCTACCTCGGCAAAATTGAAATTCGCTCAGCTATTTACACTCTCAAAACGCCGTTTCAAAACTGAACCAAGAATAACCGTGCAGTGCTTAAGATCTTTTAGGCATCATCGTCATTGGTTGTTCAATCCTAAGATAAGTTGACTGCAGCCCTCCACCCTTCCCTATCTAATTCTAGTTTCCTTACCTCCTCGTATCTCTTCCTATGTAAATCTACATCTAAATACTACCCTACAAGCCGTCGAATGGTCGTGTGGCAGGGTGTGTTGGGACACCAGCCATATAAAGATGAAAGGGAAAGATAAAAGGAAAGGGAAAATACTAAACAGGGACACGGAAGCAAATTAAGTAACTTACATAACTTCATTCGCTGACCGAGACATTGATTCACTGATTTAGGAAGGAGAAATGGCGACGTGTAATATAGGAGTGTATTTAGTGGACCTCACTTTTTATTGTGGTCGCTCATTGTGCGCGGATGGAACGAGTTTTTGTACCTATCTGTTTGGCATTGTATCTCTCTTATTTTATCGCAACTTGTACTTTCGCACAGTCCTATTTTCTATATTTGGTTCATGAACTTATTCCCTGGTCTTCCTCTGGGAACTTTCCTCTCTATTTTACCTTTAATTATGTTCTTCACAAACCCATTGTACCCAAGAGTGTGTTAAATACATCTGGTTCTTCTTCTCTATATGGTGTCCCATATGGTCCTTTCCTCTTCCACTCTTCTGTAAACTTATTCATTGTTTTTGGTCGCCCATTTGATCTTCAGCATCATCCTCGAGCACCAGGTTTCGAAGGCTTCAAGTCTTTTCTGTTCAACTTTTCCATGTCCATTGTCCATGCTTCCGATCCGTAGAGTGCCATGCTCTACACGAATGATTTCGCATACTGTTTCCTGGTTTGTAATCCTATCTCATTGAGCACAGCAGTTGTATTTTCCCCATGAACTCCTTCTTAGCTTGGGCTATACTCCGCTTGATCACCGTAGTACTTCTTCCGTCCACGAGATGGTACTTCCGAGATAGTTGAAGGAATCCTACACAGGAAAGAATCCTGCATAGAAAGAATACATGATTAGTCAAAATATGTCTTATTCAGTCACCAAATCCCATCCACAGACGCTTGTGTTTTTTATGCCTATATTCCCGCTTATTCATTGCTGGTGTTTCAACAATTCCAGCCCATGCAAAGTGGGCTGGGTGCTGGCCAAAATTCCAAAAATGGGTATTTTCTGTATGGAAGTTGAAATTTGGCATCGTGACTCTCCTCTTACTGGTGGATAAGATGTGTGAAATAATGTTTCTCATTTCTAGCGCATTATCAATATGCAAGGGCTTAAAGTTGAACAAAATATGCAAAAAAACCGGAATTCAATTTTCGCAAAAAACCTTCAAAATGGAGAGTTGCAGAACCTTTGGTAGACGCTAAATAGAAAATAATGTTACATCATTTCAGAGAGCACACCTCAATCTTTGATATGAGGTGGATGGAATGACGTGGAGGGATATTTGCTCTTTTATAAGGACAAAATTGCAGACCCATTTTACACCAACACTCTGCTCTCGGAGAGAAAAATAGTCAGCAGGGACACGGAAGGACGTTAAGTAACTTACATCACTAGATTCACTGACCTGAGACATTGATTCTTCAAAATATATCTCTGAGGACAGAAGGCGTAACTTTGTGGAAATTCTTAATGTTCATGTTAAAGAAGAAACCACTAGTAACTTCCACACAAGATTTATTAAAACCGAACCAGGTTTCGACACACAATGTGTCATTATCATTGATCTTGATAATGACACATGGTGTGTCGAAACCTGGGTCGGTTTAAATTAATCTTGTGTGGAAGTTACAATTGGTTTATTCTTTAACAAGAACATCGTCAAAATATGCCTAACTAGTCGCCGTATCCCATCGACAAACGCCAGTTTTTCTATTTCTTAAAATTCAATTTCACCGACCCGGGTAGAACAGTAAGAAAACAAGATAGATTGCAGAATATAATTGCTTAAAGGCAAATCATTATCTACACCATTCACCACCACAACAGAATCCCACCGAGACAATGATTGTTCCAAATATGCCTAATTGGTCGCGAAATGCCTCCAAAAACGCTTTTGCATTAAAAAAAATATTTCCGCCTATCCATGGCTACCGTTTCAACAATGCCAGCCCATGTCCTTGCGTAAGATTTCACGGTAATTCGTACGCGCATATGACGACTCGATATCATTGAAATATGAGGAAAGCATCATTTTAACGAACCTAGATATAAATGTGTACTTAAGTACGGAAAATTGTATATACCATTTGAGCCGAAAAATATGGACGAAAACATGAAAAAATTCAGGGGTAGAGTGGTCCACGGGTTACTTGTCCCCCTAAGAACGATACACGGCACTAATTCTTGGATTTCAATCCACTTGTTGAGTGAGTCGTCACGCTCAACTTTTTTCCTCGCTTCGCGGAAGTGGGAAAAAAACAGAGATGCGGGCACGTGACTTGTCAAGATGACCTGTTGGACGGAGTTGAAACGTGTGGATGCATTTATCCCACGGGGAGGACACCCTCCCTCAATTCGATTTTATTTTTTAAATTCACCGCCCTCTACCGGAAGAGAACAAATAAGCGAAATGATTCACCGCCGCGGCGTAGCCAACCCATTTCTCCCGCCTTTTTCGACAGCGGTATGCTGGAATGGGTTGGACCGATAAATCAATAATGGGAAATTGGTTGACGGCGAGAGAATGACGAGACACTCGTAACTTGGCTTTCAACTGCCACCACTGCTGGGGAATTTCCTCGCAATTCATAGCTTCGCGCACCATTCGTGAATAAAGAGCGCTTGAGCGAGATAAATCTCTGGTCATTACAGAGGCCATAATCAAATTTAATTGGCAAAATTTAAGCAATTGTAAGAATGATAAAGTAAATTAAGTAAAAATAATGACGCAGTAACTTATCAGTAATTCACGTAATATATAATTCATCACTGGTTGTTCAACCCTAAGATTGGTAGACAGCAGCCCTCCACCCTTCCCTAACTAATGCTAGTTCCCTTACCTTTTGGTATCTCTTTCTATATACTTTCCTCCTATTTGGTCCATGTACTTATTCCTGGGAATTCCTCTAGGGAATTTTCCCTTTATTTTTCCTTTTATTATGTTCTTCGCAAACCCATTGTGTCTCAGGGAGTGTCCAATCCACATGACTCTTCTTTTCTGTAGGGTGTTCCATATGGTCCTTCCCTCTTCTTCTCTTCTGTACACTTCATCACTTTTTATTTTGTCCACCTATTTTATCTTCAGCATCCTCCTCCAGCACCAGGTTTCGAAGGCTTCAAGTCTTTCCTGGTCAGCTTTTCCAATGATCCATGCTTCCTATCCATAGAAAGCCACACTCCACACGAATGTTTTCACATACTGTTTCCTTGTTTGTATATCTATCTTCTTTCATCACAGCAGTTGTTTTTTAGCCATGAACGCTTTCTTAGCTTGGGCTATTCTTCCCACGATATCCGCTGCACTTCTTCCGTCCCACGTGATGGTGATTCTGAGATTGGTGAAGGAATCCACTCTCTGTGCATTTATGCAATATACATCTATGAGGTACTAACAGTACTTTTTTACAGGTGAAAACGCCTACACCATTGAAATATCCTACCGATTTTTTCGAAGGTAAGACAGTGATAATGCTTTTACTTTTTTACATAATTTAGAAAACATATGGACTACACATCCTTAGGTTTCTGAAGCTATCTACGCGGTTGAACTAACAATACCTCTCTAACCCGCAGTGGAATTGGCTTCTATTTTTGCAAACATCTACGTGGGTACAGTCACAGAGTATTGTTACTCAGTGGTACTATCGTACGTGGCCGTTTTATAGCTAGCTCTCGATAGATGAAAATTTTTCAATAGGCCATAACCAATCAATTTTAAGAGTAAAAATATCTCGCTTGAACAACCCAAAGCCTGGTACATGGAAACAATAAACAATGAATTAATCGTAGCACATTTAATTATTTTCGTGAAATAACTTTAAAGCGGTCATGATAAAATTGGCGTCGACAGTGCGCCAATCCCATCCTGAACGCTTTATAGCGTCATCTGTTCGCACTTCACGAAATAATGACAAAAGCCAGGCATACACAGGTTGTTGATGTTTGGTGATTGGCAAAGCAATATTTTGCCTCCCCCTCTTCAATTTTCTTCCAATGACGCACTCGAACATTCGACAAATGACCGGCAAAATGCGCCCGGAAAAACAACGGCGAAATTGCGTCCGTAAGTTAATTTCACGCATGTTCGAATGCTACCAACTCCAACACTTATACTCTCGGTACCTCCACATGACTTTTTTTGAAGTTGTTATATGAACACCGCAATTGCCAGTATGGTGTCGGAAAGAAACGCTAGGTATAGACAGATGATAATCTGACGTCAACATATTTTGCCAGGCCCTCTATTGATCCTGACACGTTACTGTCATAATACTCTTGTTCATTTCACTTATCATTTATTTTTTTTTAAACTCTTCTTCGGCCAAAAGAATGTTCATTTCCCCATATTTTTTCATGGAAGGTACTACTGCCAAGTTTAAACAATGATTATCGAAAGTTATCCAGGATTTACATAAATGACTTGCTTAGATAAGATTTAAGGGAGAAGACAATGCAAAACACTCAAGACAGAACTCTTTCTCCGTGACCTCTGGAAGAGGGGATGTTCAAGGTTTAAGGTTTTTTACAAGAATATCTAGCATGCGGAGGAGAGAAGCTGAATGTAGAGGTAACACTGAGAGGAGAGATACCAAGGAGATAAGGGAACTGGCATAAGATAGGGAATGATGGAGGGCTGCAGTCAATCAATCTTAGGATTGAACAACCAATGGTGACAAGCAGTTATGAGCAGCAAGCAACATAATTGGAGGTAAAATGGAGGGAGAAGCCCCCACAGGAAGATCCAGGAATAAGTTCATGGACCAAATAAAGACGTGAGTAGATAGGGAAAGATACCAGGAGGTAAGGGAACTAGCATTAGATAGGGAAGGGTGGAGAGCTGCAGTCAACCAATCTTAGGATTGATCAACCAATGATGATGAAGAGGTAAAACAGACTGCTAGCCGGACTCAAGAACATCCACTAGTCCTTAAATTCTTGTACTTCAAGCATAAAACTTCAGAGATCATTTAGGAATATATTTTTCTCCTCCGAACAGAGCGACCGAGTGTTTTATCACTACATTCTCACATTCGGCCGAACGTTTCAACCCCCACTAATTCCAGCGAATGACGTATTTCCCAAATCGCAAAACGCCAACTGAAAATCTCCTTAAAATAACAATTCCAACGAAGCGACCAGCTGCGACGCTAACGGTCCATTTAGTCAATTGCTTTCCTCGCGACATAAAAAGTGATTAATACTGATTACACAGACGGGATCGCGTAATTTTTCGGCGCTGCTCAACAACGGCGGCCACGGTGAAACTATTCTGCCGGCAAGGAGGTTCCATAGCAACTGCGTGAGTCAAAATAAACACTAAATTCCAACTTACAGTTTAAGGCAATTCCATAGAAAATAGAACATGAAAAGAGAAACAAATTTCTTCACGAGAAAATGATAGTGAAGTTTTGAACTAGTTACCATTATCTACCTGAGATTTTAAACATTTATCCCCACTCCTGACATCTGGCGATAAATGACATGTAATATGTAAATTATAAACAATACGTAGCTACGTAGACTACGTCAATTACCGTCATAACTCAACAGAACAGAGAGCACTGTCATTGTTCAATATGATCCATCTTAATTCAAAATCTTACTTGAACTATTGTTAGCCTCCACGGGAAAACAATAGGAAAGCGTGGAAGAGGAACGAAGAGGGTTGAGATTCTGGACGAAATAAGAAGAGGAAGACGGTATGAGGATTTTAAGAGGGATCTAATGACGTATCACGAATAGGGGGGAAAGCAGAACGATATGCCAGAAGTTATGACGCTAGGATAAGTAGTGCCCATAAACATAACAATCAGCTGGTAGGATACTAAGATGAAATGAAATAAATGAATGGACTGTATATGGCTCACGTTCCTCACATTTGTCGATATGCGTAGTACGTTTTCCTAGGTCTAGCAGTACCTTTGTCACATTTTGTGTGAAAAAATGAGCGGTACCGGTAGACGCTCGTACAGGTTGTCGAAGCATTGGAAAATTTAAAAGTTTTTTTATAGCTCTTGAGCACGCTTAGCAAACAGACACTACAGAGAATTCAAGATTCCAAGGCCACTCTTAAGGTAACCTCGAAAACGCGATAGAAAATATTGTTTCCTCGTCGAGTGTTGCAAAGTCTCTTTGTTTCCGATTGTAAAAAATCCAAGGAAAGGGAAAGGCAAAAGCTTTCAAGCACATAAAGAGCATAAGATATGGGAGTCGAAGTTCTCAGCTAGCGACATAGGTACATTTTAAAGTAAGTACCAGGAAGACTGGTTCATGAAGTTGTTTGCGCATAGCTAACCATTCTTTGAGCGTAGGTCGGTGGGAAAGGACCTTTCTAGGAATTCTTTCTGCCAGAATTTCAAAAGAATAAAAATCATCTGTACATCTATCATTGATTGGAAGATATTCTAGACAGTGTCTAAGTCAAGTACTCCATTGAACGTCCCCATTTTTACCCGACTATGCTTATCTTAAAGCAGTTCGAGCGAGTTAGTTCCCTAGTCATAGCAGAGACCATATTCGAATCGTACGTTTAAATTTCACCAGTTGTATGAAATAAACATAGCATCATTAATGATGTAATAATATAGTTTTTTAAGACAGAAATTGTAAGTAATTAAATGAAAATATCTGAATAAGTCGTTAACTTAACTCATTTCTTTCGCGCGGTATGTTTGAAACTCTTCAAAACGGAAGGTTTTTTTTGGTGATCCCGAATAATTTTCTGCGGTGACGATACGATAAATTTTCAAAAATAGTTGAGAAAAAAAACGAACTACACACGATTAATTTTTTGACGACATTTAGGTGTTAGAGATTTCTCATTTAAAAAAATAAGCGCTATCTGGAGTGCATACACGTACCATTTCCCATGTAAAAGGGCTGGTATTTTTATTTGCAAATATCTCGGAAAGTAATGCGGTAAGGGGTTGAATTTTTGGCGTCGGGGTCAGATATGTTTCTTTAAAATGACACGCAATTCATTGATTTCTACGTGAAATGATATTTCGCTCAAACTACTTTAAGGTAGTATAAGCGAGATATTTCCCTAGTTTAAAATGAAGATCATGTTCGAAATTTGCGTTTTGATTTCAGCAGCTGTGGAAAGCACAGAGTAAAATTTGTAATACTGATGGTGCGATAATATTCCTTCATGAGACAGAAATTCTCAGAAATTAAATCAAAATATCTGTATCAAATCATTAACTCGACCCATATTTTTCTCTAGGTACTTTTAAAATTAATAATACAAGTTCCTTGGTAACTTTGTGGTATTCCATTTTTTTCAGAGGATTTTATGGTAGCATTTACAAAACCACTTACTTAAAAACACACACGACCCGGGTTTCAACGCTTAAGCGTAATCTTCAGGTCAAGATGAACCTGAAGATGACGCTTAAGCGTCGAAACCCGGGTCGTGTGTGTTTTTAAGTATGAGGTTTTGTAAATGTTACCATACATTAAAAATTCCTTCACATACATACATACCCATCACGCCGTTCCCTTTCGGGGTAGGCACAGTCCAAATGTTTCACTCATCAATACATAATTGTACACCTAACTCTGCTTCAATAATTTCCTCCATACTGACCTATCCTTGCAAACCTCTTTTGCCTCATTTACCCCCATACACTGTTTCATACACGCCCTCCTGTTTTTAAAACTCCTAACATTCCTCCTCCAAAGAAATTCCTCAACCACATTCAACCACAACTTTCTCGGCCTACCTCTACCTCTCACACCATTCATTCTACTCTCATAGACCTGTTTCGTCATTCGACTCTCATCCATTCTCTCAACATGGCCAAACCAACGAAGCACACTCCTTTCATACAGGTCTATTACTGGAGCATTTAACCCACATTCATTCATGACCCACTCATTCCTGACCCTATCCATCCTACTTTTGCCGCAAATACTCCTCAGATAACTCATACCCACGGCGTTTAGTCTTCTCTTACGTCTATCCTGACATACCCATGTTTCACTACCATATAGCAAAGTGGGAAGAAGTACACTTTTCCGGAGGTTTTTCTATACGCGCTGCGGTGATTATATCACTTATTTTTAAAAAATAGTCGAGAAAACATACAACCCAAACAATGGTAATTTTTTAAGAGATCAGGCGGTAAGAAATTCTTAATTTTTAAATAAATTTTCTCTGGGATATCGTATATAGTCAACATACAGAAACATGTCCAGTTACAAGTTTGCTAATTTTATTTTAATTTGTATTTGAATATGCAATTATTAATATAAAAAAATATGTGTGTCACATTTAACGAAATTATGCGATATGGTGATGCCCTGAATTTTTATCTCACCCTTATGGCAGCCCTAAGCTTATCCAATCCCTTCTCCTTTGACGCTTAATCTCAAAAGCTTTCCAAAAGGACGAAAATAAATTGATTCGTGGGACTAAAATGTGGGTGACTGATGTCGTGCCAGGATATTCTCATCTCATTTTTCCTGACAGCTCCTTTTAATAACGTATAAAGTCACCGATTCCTTAGTTACAATCACAATGGTTGGCAACCAGGTTATGGCTTAAGGATAAAATGAATACAAGAACTAAGGCATAAGAGACACATCTAGCGTCAGCTGGGAGATAAAGAACTTTACGTGCTTTATCGCGTGTCATGTCACCTCGTCAAATGACAAGAAATTTTCGACACAATCTTCTTCATTTTCTATTAAGAATACGCATTTTCTTAAACTAAAATTAATTAAATTAATTAATTAATTTTTTAATATACTTTTAATGTTGCTTAAACTTTCTTTTGTCAATTGTAAGTAACTTTTTCATTTTATACCGTTCATTCAGACTCACTTTTTAACTACCGATTTACAGCTTATGATTCATTTCTTGATATTTATTCATCTTTATTTTATTTGTTCATTTATATCATTATTTATTTTTTTTATTTTTTTTTATTTTCCGATTACTTCTTTATTATTTTTAACTTTGCAGTTATGTATAAATTACCCTTTCACTATAATTGTTATTTCATGTTTATTTCATGCATTGTTGTTCATTGGTGTTACATTAGCTTTTCGTCTGCTGTTTTTTTCGTCAAGGATATCACCTCCTTATTTGCTTACGCTTTTCCCTCAAATGCATAATTCTTTCTTCACACTTATTTCATGTATTTTTCTGTCGAAGGGTTAGATGGAAGAAGAGACTGCCTTAGTCTCAATCTCGCCCCAATAAGGACGTATTACTATTATTATAATTGTAAAGGGTAAATGAAAATTCAAGCAGCATCATGCGAAACTCATTAAATGACATACATAAGTTAATTCGAGAAATTGGACTCTCGTATGACTTTATTTAGCGCAGCTGCATTAAAAAATGAATGACACCCCCACATCCCGTTCACACAATGGCCTCCAGTTTCTTTTTCTGGCTACGACCCCACCATTCATAAAACTATTTTGAATGCGCGAGCATCAAAAGAGAGAAATATCTGTTGACGGATGCTGTCACATTCCTCAGCCGACACGACCCATACCCGAGTCGTTAAACGTTTCAACTGAAGACCGAAATAACTTTTGGATTGTGCAACACATTCCAAAAATCTAGGATTCAGCCACAATTCATCGACGACGTAAAATCAGAATTCTTCCGCCAATCTGTGCAATGGTTTTACATAAGAGTTTAATCGGGACACACACTGCAATAGAATTAATATAGCGCATTAAGCTTCACCTATTTATATCCCCGAGAAGAAAGGCTTTAATTAAGACTTAAAACCAGACGAAAGCTCTCGGATTTATACATAAGTGTTATGAACAGCTCGTCACAAGATAAAGAGAAAACCTAAGAAGGGAAACGCACGAGAAATTACATATCTTAGAATTTTATCCATGGCCTGAGAAGGTTCGTGGCATATTTTCTACAGGCATATTGAAAGTAACGCTTTCACATTATTAAGTGCATCATTTAGTGAGCCATTACTTCTGAAGTGATCGTACTCATTTTTATGTAGTTAAATAACTTAATAAAACAGTATGCGAATAAAAAACGCAATGAATTTTTATGTTGGCATCAATTAATACAAAGAAGGCGGGACAACATATGGAGAGGCGAGCATGAAACAGAACAAGTGAAAACATATACGTAATATTTAGAAGGAAAATACCTTCAGAGGTAAGAAAATCAGGCGAGGGACTTCAATGCACAGTCTGTTAGATGGATGGGTGAGCAGAGAAAAATCACGTCACGTAAAGCGGAGAATTGCCTGAATGACACCTCAAAATCAAGAGCGAGAGGCAACTTAAATTACCAGGTTACGGAACCTTGAAAATGGCACATTTAATATGCCGAAACTTAGGTCGGTGAGAGATTTTAAGGTAGTTTGAGCGAGATAGTTCTCTAGTCATAATGGAGACCACATTCGAAATAAACGTTTTCATATCAGTAGCTGTAGGTAGCATGAATTAAACACCTCCTTATTAATGGTGCATTAATATACTTTTATACGACTGAAATTCTCCGAAATTTAAAAAAAAAATCTATATAATAATTTAACTTGACTCATTTATTTCGCGCGGTATGTTTAAACATCGAGTCGAGAAAACATAAAAACTACTCACTGTTAATTTTTGACGAGAGGTGTTATAAATTCCTAATTTTTTTATGTAAAGTCTCTCTAGATTGCAAACACGTACCATTTTTGTTGTAAAAGGCCAGGTATTTTACGTCAAAAATCTCGGAAAGAAGCCCAATAGGTGGCTGGACATCTTCGGAAGGATGAGATAATTTTCTTTAAAATAAGACTAATTTCACTGTTTTCTAGGTGAAATAATATTTCGCTCAAACGACCCAAAATTGCCATATATCGGGACCTTTAAAATGACACACGTAACATGCCGATACTTGCGTTGGTGAGAGCAAATGAGCGTGGAGTCATACCGAGTTACTTATTTCGACGTGAACTTTATCAAAGATTTCCACAGCGTAACTTCCGGAGACAATGTCTTATGATTGAAATGCCCCTCCATTGTTCAATACCGCACCATGATGTCCAAGAGAGGTATGACAGATCATTTATGTAACTTAGCTTAATCTTCTCAAATCAAATCTATATAATCAATTCTCATAATGTGATTTCACATCTGTGCATTGCACTGTTGAATGATAGTAGTCATGTTCTATCATATTACTATACTCTTTGATGTCGGGTTACTTTATTTCCAGTATGCTTAATTCATAATGTGGAGGTAATTCGATTGGCTACAAATGCTACCAATTTTAATTTCTGAATCCCTAATGTTTGACCTTAAATCTGTGTACTGTTACCGTGATTTTCACATGTTATGTATTATCATATTCATTGATTACTGTAGGTTTATATTGGGTGCTCCTTAATGAAATTAGTACGTATTCCTGTCACCATTGACCCCATGTTTTGTCTGGCATGTAATTATGTTTCAATGTTCCAGGGGAGATAAAGTCCCTGAACAATAAAGACTGTTTTCAATTTCAATTCCATTTTCATTTACCCGTCTTCTCGCTATTTTTATACCATTAAATGCTCAGTGAACTGCCTTCGTGTAAAGGAAACTATACTCGGTGCGTAACAAGTACACAACTTACGACAGTAACTCGAAAGGGGAGCGTATTATCAGAGCAAGAGGGAAGAAACGAGAAAAGCAGTGCGAGCACGCGGTATAACCCAACGGCATTTCACGTTTTTTTTTCCACTCCTCCCTTCTCAGCCAGACGGGAAAGCGAATCCCAGCAGCAACCCCCATTACGGGCGGCGACCCTTCCGCATGAAAAGGGTGAGGAGTTGTAAGAGATCGGAGAGGGAAAAGGGTGCGCGCGCCGTGACCTTAAAAAAAGGGTCTCTTCACCCCACCACCCACCCACTCTCGCCCGCCCACCCTTTAAGGGCTTTTGGGGCTGAGGGGGATGGGCTGGGCGCCACCGCTTTCATGGTTGAAAAGGAAGGGAGAGAGAGAGAGTGAAAAAATGAAAAAGGTTTTCCGTTCCACTGCATTAAGCCGGCGTCACATACGGGACGTTTTTCTCTGCGTTTCTACCTTGCGTGATCCTAGCGTGCTGACTTGGGATGTGAATACATGATAGGTAAGCATGGAAATACGCCAATGTTAACACTAAGGTAGTTCCTGCGAGAGTTGTCCAAGTAATTATAGATAAGATGTCAAAATTTAGCATTCCTTCCAGCGGATTTCTAAGCTTGTTACCTTGGGATGTGATCGCATAATAGGTAAGGTATGAAATATACCAAACGCTAACGCTATGGTAATTCCTGCGAGGTTTTCCAAATCCTAATAGATAAAATCGAAGGATTTGGCATTCCTCCCAGCGGATTACTAAGCTTGTTACCTTGGGATGTAATCGCATAATAGGTAAGGTATGAAATATACCAAACGCTAACGCTACGGTAATTCCTGTGAGGGTTTCCAAGTCATAATAGATAAAATGGAAGGTTTTTGCATTCCTTCCAGCGGATTACCAAACGTGCTACCTTGGGATGTGATCACGTAATTGGTAAGTTACGAAATATGACCAAGGCTAACGTTAAATTAGTTCCTCCGACAGTTTCTCCATGTCAGAATTGATACAATGTTGGAATTTTGCATTCCTTCGAGGGGATTGCCAAGCGTTATACATTGGGATGTGATCATCTAATAGGTTAGCTAAGAAATGAAAAAATATTATGGTGTTTCCCTACACTACATTAAGCCGGCGTCACATACGGGACGTTTTTCTCTGCGTTCCCACCTTACGTGAGCCTAGCGCGCTACCTTGGGATGCGATCATATGTTAGATAAGCTATGAAAATAGTGAAAGTAATCATAATGCTGACAACTTTGAGGGAAGCATTAATTATTAATTAAATGCAAGAATATAAAAGAAGCCTATTCAAAATTATTTATCATTAAATATAATTAAAAACTTTTGCAGGAATTAATTTAGATTTTCTGAGTTTCCTAAGTCAGTTGACAACAGGGCTAAGAATGCTGTTTCCATTCATATAAAAATCATTTCCCACCCAAGAAATGAATTACGATAATAGCAATAAAGAGGGAGAATCAACTTAAAACTATGTTAAAGATAATCTCAATGAGGCATACACAGAGTTCAAACACAAATGAGCTAACAAATTGAAAGATTAACGCCTGAATACCACAAATCCAGTAAACTTTCTTTCCTGCGAGTTTTCCAAGTAATGATAGATAAAAATGTAAGAATTCTGAACTCCTCCGAGCGGGTTATCAAGTGAGCTACCTCGGGATGTGATCACATCATAGATATGCTACGAAATATGCCAAATGTTGACGCTAAGGTATTTCCTTCGAAAGTTTTCCGAGTAATCTTAATGGATAAAATGAAAGAATTTTGCATTCCTTCCAGCGGGCTATCAAACGTGCTGCCTTGGAATGTGATCACATACTTGGTAAGCTAGGAAATATGCCAAATGCTAACGCTAGGTTAGTTCGTACGACAGTTTCTCCATGTCAGAATGGATAAAGTGTTGGAATTTTGCACTCTTTCGAGGGGTTTACCACGCGTTATACATTGGGATGTGATCACATAATGCGTTAGCTAAGAAATGATAACAATACTATGGTATTTCGCTACACTGCGTTAAGCCGGCGTCACATACAGGACGTTTTTCTCTGCGTTACTACCTTGCGTGAGCCTAGCGTGCTACCTTGGGAAATGATGTGATACATCTAACCCTGCTAACCTAACATTACTACCCTGCGAGCCGCCGTATAGGCATGTGGCAGGGGATGTCAGGACAAAGCCGAGTAAAGATAAGGTTTTGGAAAGGTAAGAGATAAGGTTTTTGGAGGTGAAATAATGACGTGTATTATGGGATTGTAGTCAGTGGAGCTCATTTTTATTGTGGCCGCTTATTGGACGCGGAGAGAACGAGTTTTTGTGTAAACCTATCTGTTCGGCCATTTATCTCTCTTATTTTATCCCTTCTGTCAGGCCTAATGGTGTAGTGAGGCGTCGTGATAATATTCTCTGTGTCGCTCTGAAACACAGTTCCAGGATAACATAAGGGGTAAGTTAGGAAATATGTCAAATTTTAACAATAAGGAAGATCCTGAGAGAGTTGTTCCAAGTCATAATCGATACATTGTTGGAATTTTTCATTCCTTCGAGAGGGATACCAAGCATTCTACCTTGGGATGTGATTGCATAATTTATAAGTAAAGATACGATACGCTAACCACATACATATCCATACTTCCACAACATAAAACGCAACTCTACGTATTCGACACTCCAAATAAGACTTGTCACATTAAAGTCCTCGCTAAATCATTTCTTAATGCTTTCACTTGAGCTAGAATATCTCTCGTCAACTCCATTACCACAGAGGAGACACTCCCCTTATCCGTATATATTATTTCTCTAAGGTGTTTTTTTGTGGATAGGCCATAACTCCCATAATTATTCATCAAAATTAATGATTCAAACATCGTTTTAAACCTTATATTCCCCGATATTGATGAAAAATAGAGAAATTGTTTAAAATTAAAGTTTTTGTTAAAACAAATGATACAACGCCATCTGCTGACGATATAATCAACTAATATGTTGGCAATGGTTACGTGCTTACAAGACTGTAGGAGGCGCCATCTATTAACACATCGTTTAGTTAGATTGCTTACATTCTACATGCAATCAGTGTCACCATTTACTGTTTACGTTATGTATCTCTAACACAAACATAAATAACATATATTTGTCCATGGGAAGAAACAGGTAAAAGAAAAGGAAGAAAGAAGAAAGAAACAGGAAGAAGCTGCATACTGTGCGAAATATTCGATAGGTAGAAGAACAGGAAGAAAGAAGGAAGATAGGAAGAAGCTGCATACTGAGCGAAATATTCGCTCGGGTCATCTAGTCATGTCTTATACGCACAACCATTTGAACAACGGAGATGCGAACGAATCCCAGGATTGTCCACGATTTGTGAACTAAAATGGATTATGCTTCGGAAAAATTGCCTCAATGACAATGGAAGTGTATATACAGCTGAATAAAGGACATACCCATTTGCATAGCTATTAGCTCGTCTCATTGACAAGAGACTCCGTGACATATACGAGCTCTAATCACTTACTTTAGAAATACCACGATGGAGAACAGTGGGAAAGGTATATACTTAACCCCAGATGAGAGGTGCAGAAACAGCGATCGTGCCAATCAACTTACCTGGAAAGATAAAATAATAAATTTCAATAAAACAATGCAACAATAGGCATAAAATTTACATAATCACTCAAAACAACATGGCCTAACAAAGGGGGAAAATACCTGTCTTTTTACATGGGAAATGGTACGTGTATGCACTCCAGAAAGATCTTATTTAAAATAAATGAAAAATTTGTTTGTACGTTACAGATATTATTTTTGAAAATAAATCATCCTATCACCGCAGTCATTTTTTTCAGAATCGTAAAAAACATTCTGTTGTTAAGGACTTTTAAACGTACTGCGGGAAAAACTGAGTCCAACTGAGGGCTTTAGAAGATGTTTTTATTTTATTCTTTAGAATTTTAGCCATATAAAAGCATGTTATTGCATCGTTAATAATGAAATATTTAATTCATGCTTCATACAGCTGCGGAAATCAAAACGTATAATTCGAATATGTTTCCATTATGACTCGGGAACTATCTCGCAAAGACTACCTTAAGATAAGCTTAGTGGGGTAAAAATGGGGACGTACTTGACGGAGACAATGTCTACGTCAATGACGTACTTGACGTAGACACTGTCCATACAATCGTTAAATCAATGAATTCTCTACGAAAGAATTCCTAGAAAGGTCCTTTCTCACCGACCTACGCTGGAAGAATGGTTAGCTATGAGAAAATTTACTCCATGAACATGTATTCCTGTTTCATTTTTTAAAATGTAGCCATCTCGCAAGCCGAGAACTTCAACTCAATATCTTATGCTCGATACGTGCTTGCAAGCTTTTGCCTTTCCCTTTCCTTGGATTTTTTTCATCGTAAACAAAGACCATATGATTTATTTAATTATTTAGAATTTTAGTCATATAAAACTATGATACACAAGGAGTATCGCACTGTCTACTTTATTTTCAACTGGCACTACACGTGTTTCGACTGACTATCAGTCGTCATCAGGCACAACTAATCTTCCACATATCCAGACACGTGTGTGCATATTAATAGATATATTACCAAATCAAAGTAGTGGATGGGGGGTCAGAAGGAAGGTTAGGTGGGGAAGAAGGTTAAAACATCTCGCCTGAGAAAGTGGAATTCATATAAAACTATATTATTGCACCATTAATAATGCAATATTGAATTCATGTGTTTCACAGCTGGTGAAATTAAAACGTATTATTCGAATATGGTTTCCATCATGACTAGGGAACAATCTCGCTCAAACTACCTTAAGGACAGAAGTCAAGCGTCGCCTCGGAGTGGAGAGAAACACGACTGAACCTGCCACAACGCCGTGCTCCAGGCAAGGGATAACGCAAGGGGAAAAGTTTCGAGCACTGAGCCGGTTTTAGGACTGCTCTCCTCGGACCCTCTTCACAGTTCGGGCAGCGTGAAGGGTCGGTCGGGGACGGCGCGGCTCGAATATGCTTTCGCGGTGCCCTCGACCGTTTAATCCCGTTCCAACTCTCCTCCCCCCATTCGCACGCAATTGATTCAGAGGCGAATGCACTGAAGGGGTCCTCCGGCTCCCTCCCCACACTGAACACGCGGCAATGCCAACCGTCCCGAATGGAATGCTTATGTAAAACACGTGTCACCCAGCGATCCGACACAGGGAGTGCGTGTACAAGGGGCGAGTTGAATGATGGGTAGGGATGAAAAAAAAAACTTTTTCCATTAGACATTTCATTTCTTTCGAAAGGATACGTCATTTTTTGACAAGATTGTTTTTTTTATACAAATACGTTTCGTTCGAGGGGGCACATCTGCCAACTTTTATTGGAAACTCAAAAAAATAAATCGTTTTAAAACCATTAAAAGCTACAAATTATGAAGATACCGGCGATATTCTGCGGAACCGAAACAGAACAAACAAACCACAAAATAAGCCGATTCCACAAGTACAAATTTATCACAAGACCTACATTACAGAATCATCAGGCGATGAAGTAACGTGCGTAAATGATGATTTAAAAAAATGACGATGCTGTAAAGAGCGAAACCTAGTTCGAGTAATAAATTTGTACTCGTGGAATTTAATCTTTTTGGGATTTGTCAGTAATTAAATCTTAAATTTTATTTTATTTCTAGTGGGAAAAATGAGGTTAAAAACGACTTCTTTACGTAATATCCCAGCTATCAGCTTTTCCTCGCAAAATTAACATAATGATGGTATACCGGCACAGTATAGTTCCCGGCAGTACTAATTTGTCGACTTTTACAACTCCATCTCATTAATAGGAAATATAAGTTACATTGAATCAAATGTCGTAAACACTGGCAACATGCACGCAGAAACGATACCATAGAAACAGAAACTATTCAAAATCGATTTTTAGGGAACAAATGAAACATAATGTATAAAATAGAATTAATGCTATTGGCAGAAGCTTGGCGGAATCTCTTCATAATGAAATGATGAATTACTTTAGTTTCCCACACAAGATTTATCCGATCCGGGTTTTTCCGCTGCAAGACATCATAAGGTACAGATATAGTAAAAAACGTGTTTAAACAGGCAAAATTGAGAGGGGAGGAAAGATGGTCTTCAGGTGACGAGTGCGAGGTTACGGGAATAGGGTGAATTTTCATTATAATGCATAAAACGCTCTTTGACTTGATACTTCATAACTTAGGGGGAAAAAACATGTTTTAGCCTGGGCTACGTATCTCGTGGATTTTTTATCTGGAAGTTTTTGACGCAATATTTTCAGCGGGATCAACCGAAGGTTTGAGGTCAAAGGCACAAGTTAACTTATCATGGCTCGAGAGAGGTAACGTAAATGATCCAATGAAAATCCGCCGCGCGTTAACCTCTATTGGGAGCTTTTAGAAGGGCGATACAAACGTTTAAAAATGATTCCGACATTTCACTTACGACTTATTTACCTCTGGAAATGGAAAACATAGCATATTGAAGCTAACTAGTGGAAGAAGATTCTAACAATATAAAACTACAAATCCTTACATTGCAGTTTCTGCCCAAGTTTTTGACAACTCCGTTCTTGCAAGAATGTGGATTCCGGGCGCGCGGATTCCGAATGTGCTAGCAACAAAAAGAGCATCAAAGACGTTGAAGAACACTTGCAGTGACACATTTGGCTGCTGAAGAGTACGTTTGCTTAACGATGAAGGTGAATCCGAAGCTATGGAATTTAAAATCGCGTGGTTCCAAAGATTGGAAGGCACTGTTTATGCGAATAACTGTGCACGACTTGATTAGAGGAACCAGGTTCCAATTCGAGTCTTCAAATGATCACTTATTACGAGCGTAAAAACGAGCATTCGAAGGGGTAAAAATCAATATTTTGGTTCGTGTAACATTATTACACCCATAACTCGAAGAGCTATTTAATATCGCACCGTGATATCTCATAGCGCAAAACTATAATAAATTCAATTAACACCACACATAGTGAGAACAAAAATTCTAAAAGCGTTGAACGCCTTTTTTTTAGTAATATTTTGTTATATTTCTTCTGCTATGGAAAAATAATGTTTGGACACATTTTCTTCACACTTTTTTTCCATAGCACTCGTTAAAAAAGACCGAATCGCCATTTTTTAGTCGAAGGTGAGCTGTACAAATCACCCGACTAGCCCTGAACAGGGAATCGCGTGACAGGGATGGATCTCATAGTGCCTCGGCCATTTGCAAAAAAAGTAAAACTCGCGGAGAAGATCAAAGGATTTCTGGGAGGCAATTAGGGGATATTTCACAAATTGTCACAGCGCTTATACCCTTTGCAGTTGAGTTCCGCGACTTGAAACTAACGCCGGTATTCACGTTGACTCGTATTTTCCACGCCAGGGAGTGGAAAATTCGGAGTACTAGTCGCATTTTTCAGGTGACGACTTACGCTCGAGTTGTTTTGAATGGAAGTGCCTATGGTAGAGGCCTCCCTGGCGAAGGGTGGGGGATGTAGGGTAAAGCAGACCGTGTTTCCCCTTAGGAAGATATAAAAGAGTCGAGAAGTACCGCCGCAGGGACGCAATGCAGGAGGCGTTTGTATACTACCCACGATAAATAAATTTAACGCTATTATTAAAATTATAGAAAACAAACGTAATGAGATTCTCTACGACAAAGAAAGCGAAGCTGGTCATTAAAGTCGGAGGACACAAACTCGAGCAAGTAGAGCATTTTAATTACTTAGGACGTGTGCTAGAAGAAAACAGACATAGTACCAAAGTCATACGGGAGAGAATAGTGCGAGCTAAGGATGCGTTTAGTGATAGAAGGGAGCTGATGACAAGGACCTTGGTTAAGGAGGTGAAGAAGAGGCTGATGAAGAGCATAATATGGAGCGTAGCGTTGTACGGTGCAGAAACGTGGACCCTCAGAAAGGAGGACGAGAATAGGCTGCAGGCATTTGAGATGCGGGTGTGGAGAAGGATGGAGAAGGTACACCGGACGGAGAGGAAGATTTGAGGAAACGAGGACGTGCTTGAGATGGTGAGCGATGAAAGGAAACTTTTGAATGAAATCTGAGATCGGCAGAGTAAGTGGCTGGAGGATGTAATAAGGGGTGCTCAAGGGTGATGGGTTGCTCAAGAGTGTGATAGAGGGAAGGATGTTGGGCAGGCGAGGAAGAGGAAGAAAGAGAATAGGTTTCATGGACGGGGTGAAGAAGGGTAAATCGTATGCTGAGGCAAAAAAAGATATACTAGAGCAAGATAGTCCCCTGAAACTGTAGAAAACTGGGAGGAGATTCTGACATTCAACAAAACCTACCTAATCTAGTAGTATACTTTGAAAAAAAAAATTAAAATCATCTCACAAACCTGGAAAATCCCACCGGGAGAATTATTCTTGGTTAATACGAAAACGTAATTAAATATCGAGCGCAAAAGTCTATCCTCTGAGGAAAAATAAACACGATTAACGGCTCCAAAAGTACAAATTTAACAATAAAGTAGTTTAACACACATTTAGAAGAAGCTAAAGCCTACGCTGTACCCATTACGCTTTCCCAATAATCATTTTGGGGCCAAGAATTTTTTTTCTCAACGACTTACGCCATTTGCAAGTTATTGGTTAAACCAGAGAGTTACTAAATTATAAATTAAAGGTCCACAATGATATATCTTTGTCTTTAGATGTCTCTATTACTCCTACTTTAACTGAAAAAAAAGATCTTTGATTTTATAAATAGAATTATTAACGGTCAAAGCAACGTTTTTACTATTTATAAATGCAAGTTTCCCTTGAATATAATTTACTCTAATTAATGATAATATTCCCTTGGCATTATCTTGGTTTATAAAGCCAGAGACACCATTAATATCGTAATATTTAACTGTATTCTCTGCCGTCAGCGATCTCATTTCAAAATGGTCAGATACTATAGAGGCATTGGGATTATTTATATCATCACATCACATGCCGTTAATTTTTCACGAAATTCTTTTATTATTTATCTACTTGAAAAATTAATTACATGTCGATACGAGGTCACGCGGAATATTTAAACTATTCAAATATAATCACGAAGACTTCTTGAGAAAAGAGAAACGACAAGGAAATACCTTATTCAAATTGTAAACTAAAATATTTTTTATCACAAAATTCTTTTATTATTTATCCACTTGAAAAATTAATTACATGTCGGTGCGAGGTCACGCGGCATATTTAAACAATTCAAATATAATCACGAAGACTTCTTGAGAAAAGAGAAACGACAAGGAAATATCTTATTCAAATTGTAAACTAAAATATTAGCAGTCGAAATCGGAAGAACCAAGGAGGTATGTTATCATTACCAAATCTACTACTTCACAATGGATATATTATCTCAGTTTTAAAAATAATTTTGTTAAGATACGAAGTTTTTTCGTTTCGCGTATTAACGTCACAATGCAAGCGTACGGTACAGCTGAGTTAGAACAATATGATGACGTGGTACCATTTTAAGAGAGCACTGATTAAAACGATTAATGAGAACAATATCTAAGGCCCAATTAATTACGCTCCCACCACGTCCTGTCTTACACTGCCGAATACAAAAACGTTTTGCATTGCGGTCGGTGAAGCAATCAAAAGTCTCGTGAATTATTACTGCAGCCAATTCGAGCAAGAATCCTTTCATATGTGTTTATAGGATTAAAGCGATTCTATTTTGTATTTTTCCAGCAGGCTGACTCTTGCATGTAATCTCCTCGCCTTGAGCGGCTTCCTTCACAAGGTTTTTCCATTATGGCGAGACGTTTTCCGTTCGTTCTAGTAAACGGATAGAGAATCGTTTCTTTGCATTCCACTGAACTTAAAAAAAATAGCCTTTGTTTGTGGGTGGGTCAAAAACCGAGACAGCTTACATTGAGACCCGGCCCTTTTGTGAAATACGCATCATATAAAGAATTCATATGATGGGTGCCAACTAGATTCATGGTTAAACCAGACAGTTACCGAACAGAGAGTTACTAAATTATAAATTAAGGGTCCACAGCTGCCAATATCTACGAGAAATCGGCAATTGGACGCGTTACAGAGTGAATATTTCTATGTTTATCAGCTGTATAGCTACACTAAAAACTTAGAACTGTCGTAAAGAGCGAAAGAGCGAAAAAAAGAACTAATTTCTGGACAGATATTCGAGAAACACTACAGAGAGATTATATTAAATCGTTGCTTATAAGTATCACAAATTTTAAAAAAAAGTGATGAAGAGTAATTTCCCTGGCAATAAGAGATAAGTCTTCCCTGGAGATAAGTCACTAACAATTAGTAGCGTTAAAAGCAAGTTAAAAGGTAAATAATCATGGAAGCTCGACTGTGACAACAAATAATTTTTTCCAACATTTCCAATTAAATCCAATTTATTTTGATTATCATACGAATGAAAGAATACCTTTTTGTAATAATTTTAAAATTGACGTCATTTTCTTGGCGCTTGCCCCTGGCTGCATCAGCTTTCCATTTTCTTGACCCACAAAAAAAAAGACTGAGAAGTACCACTGTAGTCTTGTCGCGTAGCTGGAAGCCAAAATAATTGGCGTCTTCTTAAACTACACCATATCTCCTTCCGCTACTCTCAAAACGATTCGGTTCCGCTAAATACAGTATTCCAAGAGAGAGCGGGAGAGCGACCTCGTGATTTTTTCCGGCCATCTGATTCGCCATGCCATACTTTAAAAGACTGCAGTAAATCACGCACGGTAGGACTCAGGGAAATCCTACACGTCACGGGGCCTGCGTGGTTGCCAGTTCGAAAACTGCTAGCCAGCAAGCAAGGAAGCATGTGAGCGTCCTGCGACCCCACCCAACCCCTCATGTCCATTGCATCTGTCCGGCAACGGTCGTCCGTCAAAATTTTTTAGTCACACCTGGTGCCGAATCCCTTTAAGCCATGCACTTCCTTCAGCTGGAATGTCTACAATTCGCCGCAGCTGTAGCCAGGAAAACACTAAATCTGTGTCCCAATTCGCCATTTAGGCAGCTAAATCGGCAGATTTAGGGAGGACGCCATCTTGAAGTGTGTCCCAATTCGTTAGGCATCATGGGGGAGCGGATTTAGGTTCCTTTCTCGGGGGTGAAATTTAGGGTAGATGGAGTTTATCCTAAATCCGCCTCCATTGAATTTCCTATCATGCAAAGCGCTGCATGCGTCGCACAAGGAAACTCGTACACAAGGAAGTAGTTGAAAAGTGGCAAACATGGCCGGCAAGTATTTTGTCTGTAATTGAAAGAATTCTCTAATATTTCGCAACCCAACACCCGACTACAAAAGAAAAATTCTACTTAGTACACTTAAAAAAAAAACCAATTCAAATCCCAGAACACCGACACAAACTTAAATACCCAGAAAACTAAAAACTAACGAATCTCCAAACAACGAAATGGATGAAAAAATGTTATTTCACTTTCCAAATCTCACAACGCATACGAAGGTAGCCACAGGCGCCAAAAATGTCTCAATTTCAGGTTTCATTTGTTTCATTCACTCCTTTATTAATTCCTCACATGTTTTTCATTCCTTTCCAGCTCGGTAGACGGCAACACTAGCGAAGGATGTCCCAAATCAAGCTCCCTTAGCGAAAGGCCTCTAAATATTTAGGTAGCTAACTGCATCCTCCCTAATGCTTAACGAATTGGGACACGGCTTAAAACTTAACGTGGTTGGAGCGATTTTTGTCCATGAACAGATTGTGTGAAACTTATTATACGTTTACTTATCAGTAAAATGTATGGATAAAAGAGAAAAAAAATCCGTTACCAATATGGCCTCTTGCCCATTAATGTTTTAATCAGCAATGTATGTCAAATAGAACTGACGGTACCCTAAAGACAGGCCTCTTGCGTAGTAGGGTACCTAATTTCCGAATTTGTTAATGAATGAATCTACCTATTTGTTTCTGGAAGAATAAATAATTATTATATTTAAACACAGAGCCAAATGGCACTTGACATATTCCAACATAGTTCAGTGACACAGGTACAGAGTTCTCCTAAACGCGAAAACATATTTTTACAATGGTTCCGAATAAATATCAATGTATCACGCCGAATTAAAAACAACTATTTATCCATGTTTTCCGCTCAAATTTCGAATTTCGCGCCGTAAACCATTATCATGTCAATTTTTAATTAAGGCGAAATTATAAAAATTATAGTTCTTGAATATTTTATATCAGTACTTGTATAGTTGTTTCAACCGTAGAAACGAATGTACTCGAATAAAGTGAGGACGAAGATTTTTTTCGATTTATTTGATAAGTAATTCAAATGTGCACTCAATGACTCACAATTAGCGCTACACCCACCTTAAGGTAGTTTGAACGAGATAGCTTCCTCGTCATAACATAGACCATACTCGAATATACTTATTAATTTAATAAGCTGAAGCAATTGAATAAAAATATCAACACAAGTCATTAATTTGACTCATTTTTTTCGCGCGGTACGTCTAAAACTCCTTTCCAACAGAATGTTTTTTATAATCCCGAAAAAAATTACTGCGGTAACAATATCATTTATTTTCAAAAATAGTTGAAGAAACGTACAAACTATATTCGGTCAATTATTTGGCGATATCTAGGAGTTAAAAATTCCGTATTTTTTAAAAAGAGGGTCTCTCTCGAGTGCATACGCGTACTATTTACCGTGTAAAAGAGATGATATTTTTCGTCAAAAATCTCAGTAAGTATTTCGGTAAGGGGCTGATATTTTGGCATTTTTCGAAAGGTGAGATATTTTTCTTAAAAATGAGACTAAATTCATCGATTTCGAGGTGAAAAAATATTTCGCTTTAACTACCTTATATATACTAGCCAACGTTTGCTCGTCGTGCCTTTAAGTACAGGGGCTAGAACTAAAAATCTAAATGCATGCAGGGCTTTATATAGTTCTCACGACAGAAATCACATCAATTGAGGAGAGTTTGCATAAATGCACCAGATTAAGTCAAATACCTGGAAATAAGAATCGTCTCAGACCTAAAGTGGGGATAACACGCTCGAAACATGAGCGGAGCAGAACTCCAGGAGATAAGGTTTCATCAAGCGAACGGTCGGAAGATCCTCGGATACAAAAGAGAGGGATGTCATACGAAAAAAAGAGGATGAAGATAGATGTCACTTCCATCCAGTAAGGTCACATTTCGAGTAAGCCAGACGTTTTTGGGACTCGGCACAAAAATATTCCATAAATGAACCAAAAAAAGTACAAATCATTGCACCAACTACAAATATAAGACGCAAAGCATATTAAAAACACTGTGGATAACATCGATTCTAAGCAGCTGGCAGTATAATCTTGAAGCTGGAGCATAAAGCCCAGAATACCATTACTTAATGCAATGGCTTACCACCAACTTTTAGAGGGAGAAAGATTCACTATGCCCAGAAAGAAAAAAAGGGATATGCGACCATTCTGATGCATCCTAAGCGCTATCAGTATTAATATCCAAAATGCAAACGTTCATTCTTGCGAACTGTACTCGGTCACAGTTCGAGCGAATTGCAAGACAATTTCGAGAGCGGTGATATTTTAAGAGCAGGAGTGGCTTGCAAAACGCTCAGCTCCTCTTTCTTAATAATTGAAGTGGTAATCAAATAAGGATAACGCGAGCAATCCTTAATCGTGCCCCGAGCTATCACCATAGCAACGCAAACATTGTTCATGGTAATTCTACAAACCGAGACTGTATGTAATTTAGTATACGAATGCGAGCGAGAACTTTAGGTAGTAATATCGTTAAGTTGAAGAAATGAAACCAGCAAAACTGAAGAGGCCACGGCACGAAACATCTCGAAACCACTCAGGCCATCATCACTTAATGAACACGATATGTCTCTGCTACGCCAAGGCGCCACGGAAACCTCCAATGGATCCCTAATCAAGGAGTACTGAAATATACCGGCTATAAATCCCCGACGCGACCGCGGAAGAACGCAACTTCTTACTCACAATCCGGTCTCTTTATACTCCGGAGGGAAAAAGATATAAGGGTTTCTCGGAAGCCGCGGGCGGAAAAAAAAAGCCCATGGGTGAAACCACGGTGGAAGAGTTGAGGCCGTGTCTACAGAACGCAAGAACATATCCTGAAAGCATAGCTTGGGAACGTTACTTAAGGACGTTTCATCGCGAATGAGTGAAATTAAGGCATTAAAACGGGGTTTAATCGATAATTATACTTTTCAATCAACACGATACATACGGTATCACATTCCACAAAGTGAAATTCATCCATCTAGGAAATAAACATAATTGTTTTATTTTATGAATATTATGTTTTTGTTTGAAATTTTTATTCATTTATTGATTATGTCAGCCAGTGTAATAGCCTTTGTGCCGTTTTTGGTGGTGAAATAATTAATTAAAAAAATAAAATAAATAAAAATCACGTCAATTGTGATAAAGAGAAAACTTAGCACGTGAACTTGGATTGTAGTTATTTTCTTCACAAAACTCGCAGCTACAATTGCATTTTCATTGAGCTTGTGATCCAATTACTTGTGGTTTACTGAATTTCAGATATGAAGAGGCATTAGTGACATCTCTCTATAAGTTGAAGTCGGAGGGCCCTATAAATATTCACTTTTTTATGAATCCAAATCTCTTCTTCAAAGCCACAAAACAAATGTTCCAACGTACTGACTAGTATTTAACCCAATATTGAAAAGATTGAAGAACAGAAAGGTTTAAAATGACGTTTTTCCCGCGATCGATAAGAGACCATAATGGCTGCGTTGAGACTTTGAAGTAGGTTAGTTGACAGGCAGTGTAGCTGATTTATTCATATGCCCCCTAATACACGTTTCTGAATCTGCCGAGTAGTGCTAGCTCCATGGTTTGCATGTTTCCTGTGTGACTCTTGTGTCACGTTTACATAGTTACATTATAGATTATTTTAGTAGTTTCTTTAGCATTTGTAGCATGCTGATAGTGTGGTGCTGGTAGGTGAAAGTAAATTCATTCACTAGTTCACGTTGGTGATAAGTCACCCCCAGCCAAACACACCTGTGGTGTCTTGCAGGGTAACAAGTTGACGTAGAGGTATTGTTATACCACATTTCACAAGGCTATTATTAATTTATTACGTACTAGTTGTAGAATTTTTCACTTGAAATATGCTCGTCGGCACCAGACTCGTTTTTGCACAGTTATATTCGTGAAATTTATGTAAATTCAAAACCGATTTATTTTCAGACGAAGTTATCAATATATCTTACGAACTCCAAAATACTACAGCAGATCAGATCCTGAGAATAAAATAAGGGAATTAGACTGCAGAGCAGAAAGGTTTACAATGTCGTTTTTCCCGCCATCTGTGAGATGTAAGATGAGAGAGGCGAAAGTAAATTTCTTCACTCTAGTTCGTGTTGGTGATAAGTCGCCCCTGCCAGACACCCTTGTGGTGGCTTGCAGGGTAATAAGCAGATGTACTTGCAACAATATTTTCCCACTGAGTTAAGAGTGACTAGAGTAAGATCTCGCTTTTAACTACTTCAACGGATAAACGAGAGCAATCTGTTTGGCTTTAATAATTTTCTCGAGCCGCGTTGCCAAGGCTCATCATCGTCTTGACGCGCTCAAGTTCAACCGTCCTGAGTTACGTTCTTGAGTTAAGCGCTCATGTAGAACGTGAGCCAGCCTTCGGTTCCTCTTCCCCTCCCCAACCCCCTCCGATGGCAAAACGATTCCGCCAAGTGACGGCGGGAAATGGTAATGTGATGTGAAGTTAAATCGCTGGAAAGGCGCGCCCTGGGGGGGAAAAAGCAAGCAACGCGATTGGCTCTTGGAGGAGGGAAATGCCTCACACTCCACACACAGACACACGCAGGCACACATAACCCTCTCCCGCATCCCCCCCTCCCCCCAGCCCTCCCACACTCTCACTAAGGGCTGCTCTTTATATAGCGACCGAAATGAGAGGAGTGGGGAGGAGTTGGGGAGGGAGAATGCCGGTAGGGAAGGGATTGGAAGAGGGAATTGAGGGTACGGGAGGAATGGAAATAAAAATAAAAGGAAATTAGTAGTGGTGAGAGTTTTGGAGCGGTGCGAAACGGTATGACGACTGGTCCAAGTCTCGAATCTCGAAAAAAAACCGAGCCGTAACGAAGCAATTTTGTCGTTCTGATGACGTCATTCTCCCCAGTTTATTCCACTGAGGTGGAGAGGGCATTACGTCACCAAACTGTAACCTGACATCTGAAATAACGAGTACATTGGCTATCCTGTTCTTTCCTTACTTTCCCATGGATAGCACGACGGAATAAATGAGTAATTTATTTATGCACAGGGATAACTCATTAGAGCAAAAAACTATGTTACAATTTCACGTTCTGCTCAAATAATAGTATAGCCATGAATATACATAATGGATTCAAATGTTTGGAATCGTTGCCTAGGTAACGTGTTGCCTAAATTTCCACATTTCTATATGTTACCTCTAAGGTGACTTAGCGTGATGGTGGGTTACGGAAACATGTACACATTGATTCCTAGTAAGATGTCGGTGGAAAACATCATAAAATTGAAAAATTAGCGCGTCAAGACGTAAACGCTAAAGGAAAATCGGGGTAAACAAAGGTAATAGACGGGCCACGCCCACATTAAAGCAGCTACTATTGGCCACCACAGCAAGTGCCCTCCCCATATACCTCAATGGTTCATTCGCTCAGCTGCAAGGGAGAGTCTTCAAAATATTCGGAGAAAACCGATATATTTTTCAGCGTGTTCGCATAGATGAGCATGAAGCGACCCCAAGCGATTCAACCGTTGTAGGGAACTTTCACGAAGTATTCTTCATTTTCGGCCTTACTTATCACTTGATGTCAACTTTTTTTTGAGACTGCTCTGCACACCTCAGTCAATATTCCTTAGGAGAAAACAGGGGAAAATAACCAATACTTACTGCCGTAAAATATAATAAATCCGTGAATCGGGTCTTGCGCGGAACGCCATATTGCAGAAGCATGACTCATGACGCAACTCGGACACAACGGAAACTTTTCTTCAATTTAAGCGTTTGTTAACTTCACCGCTACTTGGTCGGTTACGGCGACATCTTTCGGTTCGCTGAATCTCTAAACGTCTTGTTACGGAAGATCACCAAAGTGTACGTCGTATATCACGACAAAATCGGTGAAAGTATCGGATGGAAGCGAAAACCTTCGATAGACCGTAACACGTAAGGTGGAAAAACATAGCTTCCCTTTCTACGGGATGTGTGGTGGAAAAATCAAAGCTAATAAGCGAGGAGCTTCCAAAGAACATTGCGCTAAGTCACCGAAAACTGCGATTTCGAACAGCAAAACCAAAGCCAATCGTTAAGACGGGATACATAATCGCGTTGTCGATTGGAGAGATTCCCCACAAGCGAGAATTTTCGCTACCGATGAGTTAACGATAACTTCTTGACGAGTTGTACACAACGGTACGCAAACTCTTGAGTTTGCATAGACAAATACGTACATCCTTCACAAAAGCTTAAAATAATTACTCGCGACGCGCAATATTTATTTCACAAATGTTGACATCATAGAGCAAGACCAAAATAAGTTTAACTATATGAATGGTAAGGTAATGGTAAGGTAAGAAAATCTATGAAAACGAAAAAACATCTAAGTCGTGTGAACTAACTCGTTCGAAATTTTATGAATGAAATTTTCATTACGGCCTGATGGACATATACGTAACCAAAGAACAACTAGGGGCTCGCAGAGTCCAATTCTGTCGATCCCTGAGCTGAGAGAGTGCATAGTATTACCAGGAATTTTCACCGTCAGTGATCGTTTGGAGAAGAGAAAGTGCTACGGAATCGCTGATATTAAATATATCTTTGGGTAACTCTCACCACCGACGGCGCGACGCTAGGGAACGAGTTCAGGGTGAGGACTATACGAGGGGAAAGGGGAACCCCGACGATTTTTTCCCGGCATTCCCCACGTGTTCTCGCCCGAGAGGACCCGCACTCTTCCCGTGCCAAGGGGAACAGCTGCGGGACTACGATGGGTTATGTAAATATAAACAAACCGTAGAGAGAAGAGGAGGAGGAGAGAGAGCGGCAGTCAGCTTCCCCAACCAATTCACGGCTCCGCTTTTGAACAAACTCGGGGTTTTGAAAGCGCCAAGGGAGAGAGAGAATATTTGGTCGAGAGGGTTTTTTTCCGGAGAGAGAGAGAGAGATCTCTCTGTGGACCCGATCAATGCTTCCATCTCCCCGACACCCGTTCTCCCACCCCATTTCCCACCCAACCGTATTTATTTGTCTTCAAGAAAGCTCCGGCCTAGAACGCAGTAAATGTCATTTGCTTCATTCCCGTGTCACTTACCTACATGGAAAAAATCTCTATCCGATAGCGTACCTTACGGTAGTTTAAGCGAGATAGTTCCCTTGACATAACGGAGACCATATTCTAATTTTACATTTTGATTTCAGCAGCTGTAGGAAGCATTAAGTAAACATTGTAATATTAATTGTAAAATAATATACTTTCATACGACTGAAATTCTGAGAAATTAAATAAAAATATCTACACAAGTGTTGAACTTGACTCATTTTTTTCGCGCGGTACGTTTAAGACTCCCTCACAACGGAAGGTTTGACGATAATTCTGAACAAACTACTGCAGTGGTAGGATTTATTTTCAAAAAAAGCTGAGGAAGTATGCAAACTACGCACCGTTAATTTTTTGACGAAATCCAGGCGTTAGAAATTCCTAATTTTTTAAATAAGGTCTCTCTGGAGTGCATACACGTACCATTTCCCATGTAAAAGAGCTGGGATTTTCCGTAAAAAAATCTCGCATTGTAGTCCGGTAAGGGGCTGATATTTTGGAATTTTTGGAAGAGTAAGATATTTTTCTTTAAAAAGAGATCAAATCATTGATTTCTAGGTGAAATTATACTTCGCTCGAACTACCTTAAGGTGACTTGGCTTGACTATGTGAGTCAAGACAAGACAAGACTAAGCTGCACATTTAATTTATTTCGTTTAAAAAATCCTGCCATCTCTGATGAAATGTGTTACCTCTAGAACACTAAAAAAATGTATATTATTACATGATTATATTTTAATGGCCACATTTTACAGCCATATGGGCCGACTACAGCGCCATTTGGCTGATTTTGAAACTTACAAGGAATATTTGCATAAAAAAGTGACATTACCGGAGAAACAGCATAAATGGTGTGAATATTTCGTGGGCTACAGAGTGGAATTGTGAAGTGAAGGAGATACGGCCAACATACCCTTCTCAAACAACGAAATGTCATTTACTAGAAGCACAAATAATTGAAAAAATACCGGAATGCACAATAAACGCTCCTCTTTTGTCACAATATCACACTTCCTTTATATATTTTATCCGCATTTCATACACCTACACGTCTACATATTTCAATCAAAAGCACAAATTCAAATCCTCAATATTATTAGTAGTTTCATGCGTAACTTCATTGAATTTCTTAACATAATGACGAAAACATGAACTTTGTTATTCAACATATTTTTATCGACCAACAGATGTCGTTGAACGTCTAAACCCGGGTCGTTTCAAATGCAAATTGCAATTTATCGTCGTCCCTAACATAACCTGGTCTTTGGTCATATATACGCTTCGGTTAACAAATCAGCAACAATTTCCAATTTCCTGTCCCCAAAACAGAATTATCCCTTTTACCGAATATATCAATTTTTCAAATACGAACAAATAACCTTTCACATAAATCACGACCGACAATCTTCATTCTAATATCCTGATGCTTCATCAAATTCACAATTTTTCGCGTTATCTTTTGGAAAATTTCCATAGCACATCGAAAATGGAGTTAAACTGATATTAGTTGTATCAATTTATACAAGAAATTAATGAAACTGTTGGGTAGAAAATGGCTGGCGAGCTATTACTTATCAAAGCCGACAGTTTTTATGCACCGTAGCATGGCGATCAACGAATTGAAAGTACTAAATTTCTTATAACTATAGAGTAATATTCAAGATACTTCCAAAAAAACTACATAATATTGATATTTTGGCACCTGATATTTGCAGTTAACTATGATTCTCTACATGTTGAATTGAGAACTTGCGCCAATATAACATCTTTTTCGCGAAACTGAAAATTATTGTTACTTTGTAAAACAAACATTGAACATTTACTTGCATGTTATAAATGACTTTAACATATGCAGATGTTGTTAAGTATTGTTGCATAGGTTTGAGTTGCAAAATATTGTTTTAGTTACCTGTATATATATTCTGATTGAGTCGCTGAATTTCATTCTTGATTGCATGGGCACATATATTTGAGAAAAAGTGATTTGCCGGGAATTGTGACAGCAGTGATTGGTATTAAATGTCTGTCTCTTTCGATGTGGAGATGGTAACCCCAAAAACAGATTTTATCTATTCGGGATACCTAATTCCACTTTGGAAGTTTGCTGGTATATGTGATGGTTATATATGCATTGATCCAGAGGTGGAATAAAATTCTTATTATTATCACTGTTATTTGCGCAGAACACTGAGGACTACCTTTGAATGAGACGTGGTCCGAATATTTTTTTCGACTTACTAGAAAAATTATTGAAATGTGCACAAATTGGCCCGTCATTTATCCTCTGTCGCCTGCGCACCAAACAAAAACAATACTTTTATTTCTATTAACACTATTCTCCTCAATTGAAATTCAATTTCTACCCCTATTAGGACGATATAAACACACCGACGACGCTTGAAATTTCAGAAAACGACAATTATGTCACGAATGCCTGCGACTCGTAAAACCAGCTTCGAAACCGGAGTACCCAGAGAGCAGGACGGAAAAAGAAGTGAACTCCCGCGAGGAGAGAGACGCATTCCCGTTCCTGAAAACCTTAAGTGGGAAGCGAAAGATAAGGAAAGATAAAATATAGACACATCAAAAAAGATATCGTTTATCGATTAATTTTACGACCCAAACAGGTTCCAGAGCAGGTCTTTACAATCGAGAGACTGCGGGAAAAGCCGTCAATCCTCGTCCGGAACCAGAAGAAACACTTAGAATTCCATTCGCAGATGAAATGGAACGAGCTACATTTCCCAATAGGTATGAGGTGACTGAATAGGAAATCACGGGTCATTCAGTGAATACATTTTAATAATTTTTTCAGTAAGTCGAAAAAATAATACGACCACATCTCATTTAAGGTAGTTCACAGCCTACTACACTAATCATAATTAACTGCATATATCAGACGCCAACCATTCAATCTAATGTATCAATTATAATTAAATGTATTCATTTTCATCGCGTAAAACGTCACGGAAATTGAATGCATCGATTAAATGAAAGTTCAAAAAATAACATTACATTAGATTTATGCAGTATGGCCGTATTTAGAACCTGTCTACGTATTTTTACCCTAAATTTAAACCGCCCAGAAATTGTGAGGTTCGCTTAAAATACGTCTAATCTATTTTTATGCAGTTTTTTTGGAGGTATCATGAATATAACTCTATAGTTGCAAGAAATTTAGTACTTGCATCTCGTTGTTCGCCATACAACGTAGTATAAAATCGGTCGGCTTTCATTAGTAATAGCTTGTCCGCTATACGGTAAAAAGATCCTAAATTTAACTCCCTTAAGTGCATCTGTTTTTCGGTGCAACTCAACATACATGCAGGAATGGAAATGATAAAAGAATGATATTTTACATTTTTGCCTTAACTAAAGCATGTGTCGACTTGACGGCACAGCATTCGAAATTTATAATTCGAAAATTACATTGAAATTTGTTTTTCGAATCTTCGATTCGGTAAGACGCCTTGATATTATCAGCAACTATTACATGCTCATGAAACGAGTCATTTCGCGTTTAGAAGAAAATTTGTACTCACTTAAACGAATTATCACGAAATACTTCTCATGTGACAAAATGTTACCTAAACGTGTTAAAATAGCGTTGAATTGCCAAAAAGAGACGGTAGGATATATTTTTTTAAACTGTTATTTATACATATAACTAAAGCAATATTCACACAAATCTGTACACGAACAAATCGCTCCAACCGCCTTAAAGTGGCAGTATCCAAAGATGCAAGGGAATCGGATTTCACGGAATTTATGTTTTTGTTCCTTGTATAATGCTTTGTGAATTCATTGAAAAGGTCGTGGGCCATCGATGTTTTTTTTGTTAATTATTTGAAGTCATTACAGCATAATGGCTTGGCCACACGATGCAGGACATGATGCGTAATGCATAAACGAGTGGATGAGCGGAATTAGTGAAAGGGGCAATTTCGAGATCGAGCATTAACGCATTCGAACAAGTTGTTGTGGCAACGCGATGGATTTTTGACGGGACGTGCATTCATGCACGAGCTCGCGCGGTTCAATCATCACGTGACCAGGTCTTAATGATACATTCTAATGCGTCAGACTGAATTGTGGATTAAGTTTCACACCAAATGATAATTGATTAAACGCGGCTACTTGGAATCTACTGATGATGTCAACTCCATAAATACGAAGCTGATTGTTTCCAAGCTCTATTATATGTTTCTAGCATTATCAATTTAATTATGTAATTATTCATATAATGATGGGACTGTACTCCTTTGTGTTCATCTGGTGAGTCCTCACAACAATTAACTGTGTATAGTATTTTTTCATGATTATTTATTATGCAGTGCCGGACAAAGAACAGGCCGAGGAGTATTTGAAATACAAAATACAAATGTACAAATTTGATGTACAAAATACAAGATATATTCAGGTCATGTATTTGAAATACAAAAT
This sequence comes from Ceriagrion tenellum, assembly GCA_963169105.1. NCBI lineage: Eukaryota > Metazoa > Arthropoda > Insecta > Odonata > Coenagrionidae > Ceriagrion > Ceriagrion tenellum. The sequence continues at coordinate 45,991,050 of OY720644.1, read as the reverse complement.
ACAAATTTCTTTCAAATACGTATTTTAAAATACTTGCATTTGAAATACTGCCTAGCTCCAGTAGGTCCTAATACTTCAACTTACAGCCAGGGCTGGGCAAAATACAGGCCGATGAAAATTTGAATTACAAAATACTGCTCCAAATGTATTTGATATACAAAGTACAAGATACATTCAATTTGTGTATTTGATATACAAAATACAAATGTATTTCAAATACATATTTTTAAATAGTTGTATTAGAAATACTGCCCAGCCCTGTTATAATGTAATTTGTTTTCTGATCTTAGAGAACATAACGTCCTAGATCAATAAATACAATTTCATTCATTCAACTACCGATCAAAAAACATTACGTCGGTGCAACCGGCCATTGATAATCCAAATGAAACTCATGGAGCCGAGTGCGGCAAATCGGTCTTTCATCGTGAGAGTAAAGACGAGATAATTTTCCTTACCCTCTTCAAAAGCGAAGATGGATAAATCCCACATCAAGGCGCAGGTTCAACAAGAGCGTGAGGTCCTTCGATTAATAATCCTTTCGTTAAGGCTTTCCCCCGAACACCTTAGAAAGCCCTCTTCCGTCCGACCTCCGCTTCTTTGAACTAAAAAAAAATCACTCTCGGCCATAATTTATCTCCCACGGTTTTGCCGCAATGGCGCTAAACCCTTATAAAAGGAACCCTTGAACCCGTCCGCACGACCAAAGATACGACCGGTCGCGATAATGGTGGATGGTACGAAGAGCACACACATTAAAACCTAGGAGGATACGGCCATAAAATGCGGATGTCGGGGGAATCAGGTAAGAACGGTGGCTGAAGTAGGTAACTCCTTTAACACCCCTAGGGCGCGGGTTCGAATACTGGCAGCTAGGCGGAGATTCATCTGTGAATCCAGATCCCTACATCTACATCTACATACTACCCTGCGAGCCGCCGAATGGCGTGCGGCAGTGAATGTTAGGTCACCAGCCGGGGAAAGATGTAAGGTTTTTGGAGGTGAAATGGTGACGTGTATTATGGGAGTGTAATTACAGTCACCACGGCGAAAGAAGTCCGATGACAGCTTGAAAAGTGGAAGGGGCCAGGGAGCTCATAACGGGACTCATATATCCTAGAGCCAATAGCTGAACCCCGTCACCACCCCATCCCCCTACCGACCCTGACGACGTTGTCACATACCTTTCACTTTTCAGTCTCCCATGAGTCTTCTTTCGTGCGGTTTTCGGTGTCAAGTGCTTCAGTCTTTGGGTGTGTTGTTTGCGTATTATTGCAATTGTAATACTTACGCGATTAATCCATTCGCGCTTTCGGGTGTTCACCGTAGGAGTTTTTTTTCCACCTTCGGCCTTCATTCAAGAGAATGAGTGGAAAAAACGAGGTCGTGGTGAGACATTACGCTCGCAAGCTCGCGAAATGATCGTGTCCATCTACGAGTATTATGAAAAAGAAAAGGTCAATGGTAATGGTCAATGGTGGTGGAGCTAAGTTTTTATTGTGGTCGATTAATAAGCACGGAATGAATGAGTTTTTGTACCTATCTGTTCGGCATTGTATGTCTCTTATTTTATCGCATTTGTCAGACCTAGAGATGCATTGAAGCATCATGATAATACCCTGTGTGTCGCTCTGAAACACACCAGTTCTGAATTTCTCAACCAACCTAAGCCAAGCGTGTAGCCTCTGAGTCTCAACGGGCTCCCACCTTAATCCCTCCAAAAGTTGTGAAGCACTATATGTTCTCTCGCGGCAGTTTTTAACGAACGTGCTGTTTTTCTTTATATCACTACTTGGGCGTAATGAGAAAAGCATTTCAAGTCACGTATGCACTCTGACTAACTCCGAACTGTCGGATGCGAACAATATTTCAGACACCTTGGAGCCGGATGCTGAAGCCCGCACACACAGAAAAATTGATTGTGCCAGAATTAATCTGCAATCATTCGCCCGAGAATGTCAGACGGAATGGCGGCAACAGACGGCTAGTAATATTACATCGTGTCGAGTAAACACTCCGCCAAAGACAGCCGCCACTCCAGGTAGGGCCACCCATGCCCGATAGGTCAAAGGGTATGAGCCAGACGAAAGGAAGCTCACGTTGAAAATACTGTTTTGAATAGAAGTCCCTCCTCAAACACTTACAGCACAGATAATGGAAGACAATCTATGGCACCACGCGACCAAAACGTGAGGACCATCTCATCTATCGTTGATTTCCCAGGTAGAAAATTACTAATGGACGACGATGCTGACTACCGTAAGTGAAGAACGCATAGCGAACGTTAAAAACTAACGTAATACGGCGACGGCTACTAGGTCCTACTGGAAGCTGGCAGCTAACCAGTAGTACCGCATCAATTTTGAAATCAATCAGCTCTGCAAAATTAGAGCAAGTCGATTCCTTCACCTATCTCGGAAGTACCGTCGCGTGGGACGGAAGTAGTACAACGGACATCCAGCGGAGAATTGCCCAGGCTAAGAAGGTGGTCATGAGAAAAAGACAACTGCTGTGCTCAAAGATGATAGGGCTACAAACCAGGAAGCAGTATGTGAAAACATTCGCGTGGAGCGCAGGACTCTATGAATCGGAAGCATGGACCATGGGAAAAGCTGACCAGGAAAGACTAGAAGCCTTCAAAACCTGGTACTGGAGGAGGATGCTGAAGATAAAATTGATGGCCAAAATAATAAATGATGGTGTACTGAAGAGTGGAAGAGTACAGGGCCATATGAAATACCATACAGAAAAGAACAAGATGGATAGGGCACACCCTGAGACACAGTGGGTTTGTGAAGAACATAATTGAAGGCAAAATAGAGGAAAAAGTCCCCAGAGGAAGATCCAGGTATAAGTTCATGGACCAATTAAAGAGGAGAGTACATACATAGGAAGATATGCCAGGAGGTAAGCGAATTAGCATTAGATATGGAAGGGTAGAAGGATGCAGCCCACCAATCTTAGGATTGAACAACCAATGAATATCAAGATAGCTCTGCGAGTACGTGGGCGATCGTGCTGGAAACTTTGCCAGCAAGTTAACTATTCATTACACGATATTGTGACGCTTTCATCCAATTAAGCACCCTCGAATTTGCTCAGGATCCAAAACTGCACGAGACGGGATTGATTCCCTTTCCTGTATCCTTCATCAATGGCTGGTGTTCAAATGGCTAACTCTTGCCAATTGCCTTACTAAGTCTCACGGGGCGCAGAGAAGATGCAGATGAAAACGAAAGGCGCAACCGTTAACACCGGTTGGGAATCGGAAGTTTACACGTTGCGCCTCCGCTACCCACGGCTGTACACTTAATAATTCTACATTGGAACTGCCCCTGCCCTCCCCCCTAAATCAATACCTCACACCTCGTCCAATTCACCACGTCAATATAAATTCTACCCTCGTAGGGCTTAAAACAGTTCCCAGGACCAGGTGGCCCCTACGCCGAAGGTTAAGGCCCATTGTCTGGGCGCCAGGTTCCTGAAACACCCCCGTCTCCTCAGTTAATCACTAACCTTTCGTCCCAATAGCCGACCCCCACCTCGACGCCAAATATAGGTAATTATATACCACAAATCTTTCACTGCGGGCCCCAAATAAATGGTCACATTTGACAAAATTTCCAAGGGCGAGGGATTTTTAATGGCGAAAGCAATTTTCTACAAGATTGACAATACAAAAGGCACCACCAATTGTGGGCGGATTTTAAAATTATCCGGGAATAACAAATCATTTTATCAAAAGCACAAAATCGGTGCCGGGGTCTGCGTGAATGCATGTTGGCGGATGAAAGGTGGTATCCTCCAAGTTCCAGGCCGAAGGGACTTCCACACCCACAAAATGAGAACCAATGACTTGGAATCAGGTGTGGTACGCAAGGTTCAGTACTATTAAATTAGTTCTGTATTACCATCCCGAAGGCACAGGTTCGAATCCCGGCGGTATCGGAGATAACACACAGAAACCTCAATCCCCATGCAGGTGCCACAAGCAGATAATTTCAAAAGAAATTCCGCTGGAAATCCTTACGCTCCTAACTCACGCCGTCACTTTGCAATGGTAAAGCGCTGCTGTCGAGAGCGGAAACCGGAAATGAAGAATGACGATAATAAAAAAATCATCATTTGGGAGAAGCAAATGATGCTTCTTTAATGAATGAGCATAGAAAAGTCTCATTCGCTTGAGAAACATTTTGAAAGCCTCAAAACGCCACAGGGGCGAAGAATTCCTTGTTTTGTACGCTTGCTCTTGTTCGTCGAGATGTCCCGGTGAGGTCAACATTGACACCCTGTTCAAATAACTGTCGCAGGTGCGAGGGTAATCCGAATGAGGCATTACCCCGTAGTTATGGACAGTTCCCCTAAATAACAGACCCATTCAAAATTCAACTAGAAGTATGAAAGCTTAAGAAGAAAGACCATTCACATATCCGGTAAAAAATTACTCAATATTTATTATAAACTAAAAATATTCCAATGTTAGTGGGCTGACACCATTATCATTCCGCGAGCCCTGGATATGATTTTCCTCTTTGATTCTTGCCAATGTTAAAAATAAACAAAATGATTCATTTATTTGAATTAGATTTACTTGCAGAAGAACTTCCACACCACAGGCTCTTCTACGTTCAAACACGTGTTGAATCCGCTAGGCTATCGTAAGATTTGATATGCCTTCGCCCGGCTGTTGTTCCAAAGAAAATACACGGGTGTTCATCGCATATCAAATACTAAATCGATTTTTGACGCTTCCCCTTGGCATTCATCTGTTCCACTCAAGTTGACAGCCGCTGCTCACCAGAACCGCGCGAAGGTTAACAGAACCTAAATAAACACATTTGATTTAGTCATCGTAAGAGATCATGTGTCCCCGGAAGTATGAACAGATGTCATTTCGCTTAGGCTGGCTCGATGAATATCGACCGATTCCGATATCTACTAATGGAAATTCTTAAGGCGGGTTTACACATAGAAGTCACTTTCCAGACAGAAGCCTAGGAATTCGCTTGCAAGCGACACTTCTATGTGTAAGCACGCACTTACATGGCAGTAGGGGTCGATAAACGTAATAGTCGACCGCGGTTGCTACTTGCAAGGCAAAGACACTGGTTTCCATTTTGCCTGCAAGTAGCATATCGACTCTGCGATAAAATCGCATTGCATCCGTTATAAATTAGGTCACATGTCAGCAAACGGAGATTTAAAATGTAAACGACGAATAACTAAGTCAGAGGACTCATTGTTGCTAGTGTATTTATTTGTTCTCAAGAATATTTTAAATGCCAAAGAACCCCTAAAGTAAGCTTTATGACTTATCTCTCATTAGATAATAATTAATATGTCACAATGGACACACTTGATTCGAAGTAATAATGCATCATTATTGTAATTCATACAAATTTATTAATCCCACGATTGCCTATGGGGCACAAACAGCGATATACGAACGCTATTATTGCCAAACTTGGGCGATTTTCGTGATTAACATGTTCATTGTTTACTTCCGTCATCCATTTGTTTGGAAAAAGCCGGAAGTTATGCGTAAGCAGAACGATGGCCTACGAGTGGCGATACGATTCGAGATATCGAAACACTAGCTACTTCCATAGACGACTTCTTCCATGTGTAAACTCGCCTTTAGTATTGGCTATTTCGACATTTTAGGATGTTGCCGGAATATCGAATTTTTTGGATGGGTGAAAATATGTGACCGGCTATCAAGATTCTTGGTGATTTCAGTAGTCTCTACCTAATTAGAGTTCAATTGCTTTGACTTCGGTGAGGTTAACATTTGATACATTTTATTAGTATCTGAGAAGAGAGTGCTTACTAACGTTATGCAGACTACAATCTATACATCTAACTTGTAAATTAAAGTTGTACAAAATTGCAGTACATGTAAAAATAGAAAAACTTTCAATGTTTTTATGAAAATTCTGACGATGTTTTATGTGCAAAATCAACCAAGTTTTGCGCATTATCAGAGCGAAATCAGCACTAACGGAATATTGGCAAGTAAAATGTCGATATCAGATAGAATCTGAAGATTTATCGGGCCATCCGTTGCTAAAAATATCGTAAGTAACATCTTAATAGAATCAAAATCATGAGACTGAGAGCATATCTGTCAGTTTTGTCCTCTCACTTAAAAGTATTGTAGCAGTGAGAGGAGGACAAATATTTGCAAGGAAAAGAAAATATAAGCAATCCTTCTATCCCGACAGGCAAAATTAATGACACACGAAAATACAGCCACTCAGTACTCAAAGTTTAACCATAATTTCCTCAAATGTATACCATAAGACTAAAGAGGGGCAGCCGGCGTATTGACGCACGAACGTTAATTCTTTTTTTTCCGCGAAAAATGTTCCACTTAACATGTCTCGTGCCCGGTTTTAGTCCATTAATTTTATGAATGATGGTGAGCATTTTAGAAAATTATTTCCATGTTGATAATGGATAACTAAATAATTACGGTACCGCATCAATTTCGCAACTTCTTCGGCGTAATGAATACACAGCTAACCCATTCAAATTGGCCGGTTACATATTTATAAGTGTTCAAAATTCCCTAGGGCCAACATAGCACACACTTCCTTCAATTCTCTTCTTGAATCTGAGGTTTTTTTTATGCACATCCTTGAAAACTTCAGGAATGAGGTCGCTGAGACACGAGTATTCCGGGAGAACAAGGGTCCGTTGTGGTTGGCTGATGACTCGTCGCGAGGATACTTCGGGTGCACGTTCCGTCATGAAGCGAATCGCAGAAAATGCAGGTCTTTGACTTCGCTTCGAGGATCTCAAATTCCCAAGGTCAGAATCGATTGACCTAAAGCTTTGATAAAACGCAAGACCAATCCATGTCCGAGGTGAGGTTAGAACCGGCGACCTATTGGTAGCCAGGCCGTCGTATCACCAACCTGGATATCGCAGCTGCAGGGGAAAATTACCCCAATGACTGACAATTTCAGCTTCCCCTTTACTTGAATCATTCGCGATCAGTTCATTCGTAAAACTGAATTCCTTCGGAGATGAAAAAAAAACAAGAGATAATCAATCCTAAACTGCCACAGCAAAACCCGTTTGTTAATATATAGACAGTAGAGGGCGTGGCAAATTGAGTGAATGGTATTATATAAGCAGTTGTTGTCTACGCAAAGCGTACAGATTGAAATCACAACGGCATTTTCTGGAACAAAAAATAGGATTTTCTCCAACCGAGGAGCGATTCGAAGGAGTACGATTTAAATAGGCATACATCTATATATGGTTTTCCCTCCAACATTTTCGACTGTAACCCCGGAAAAACAATTAGCAGCACTAGGAAGCGGCTGTCTATCGAATCATTGATATGAATAGCAAAAGTTAGCTGGAGGCGCACGGGATTATTTATTGAATAAATTTGCCGATTTTTCTGCACATTTTCTCGTTGATGTTCACAAAAAAATCAAATAATCACTTACAGTCAACAATGGAAACTATAACAAAAACAAACAACACACATGGCTGTTGAAAACTAAGTCTGTTTCCATACATGTTCCATAAGTGTGAAAATAAAGTTTAGTTTTCGTTACGATGAACACCGCACGCTTCTCACAAGTGATGTTTTATAGCAACCACACCAATGAGAGCATCCACCACTCAGGTCCAATGAAGAGGCTCGACTTTGATCTACAACTCAGCGAACCAAGATAAATCTTTGGAAGAATCTAAAGAAACGTTGAATAAACGGAAAAGTCACGTTCCAACATTTTTACGAACGTTTCAGTAAGTTGCAGGGCGAACTGTGAATCAATTGAGAATATATTTTAATATTTTTTTCAAGTAAATTGGTGAAAAAAACAATTGGACCACACCTCACTTAAGTACATCTATTTATACGTAGGAACTAACCAAACACATTGTATTATAGGCCATGCAAGAATTTAATTTCATAATTTTCGGTTCAATGAAATCATGCTATAATGGTTTTACGGCACGGCATTCGAAATTTCAGCGAAAATCGTGTGCAATACGCGTATTTTATCCCGCACGATACCTTAATATTTGAAGAAACCATAAATATTACTAAATCTTTGCTTTGGAATTTCGGAGAAAACCGGTACTCATGTCATCGAAACATTTTGAAATATATGTAAAGTTACATACATGTATACGACTTAAAATAGGTAGTATTAATATGCCAAGAAACCAAATCGGTAATACGCTCATATTTTTAAATGTTAGTGATAAATACTAGCATTCAAAGTTCCACGAAAATCTGTGCGCATGGAAATCACTCCAACCACCTTAATTGTAAGTTATACCTCAAGGAATTGGCTCTCAAGTGTATCAAGCAAAATCCTTCAAAAAGCGAAACGTTCGGCCAGAGATCTTTCCCACACACCTCTATCTCTGGCGGGTGAAAGAATTGAAAAAATTATACACTCAACAATTAATTTCGTAACCCACGGCTGAGGCAATCCACAGCGGGTACATTTCGTCATTTGATGAAACGTAAATACGCGAACAAATAAATAAAGGGTCTTCACAATAACGGAATTATAATCCAAAATTAAGTAGCCAAATACAATGAAACAAAGCAGTATCGACCACGGAACTATATACTTCAGTTTCACCATGAGGGAGATTCAGGAGATATTTACCTAAGAAAATATTAACGAATATCCTCTCACCAGACGAGCAGCAAAGACAAGACTACAAGCAACCACAGTATATATTGAGCAAACAGGTAACTGTGCACACATGGATTACTTTCAGTTCCCAAAATTCACGCTTACACATTACTGTGGGCCATAACATTGACCTTTAGAACCAAGCCGCATGCATTAAAAATAACCTATTCACGGCTAGATGTTCCCATGAATAATATGGGTGATTAAAAGATATTCCATCAAGTGATAACACAATGCTTTTGTTTACGCTTTCAATTCTAATTATATATAACCGCGAGCCATGCTTTCGACGGTAATCACGCAAAGTATTAATCAATCGTGAATAATAAAATGAATGAATAATTAAAAATCAACAAATACCCATTAATATTAAACGAGTATTGATAAATAACGATTAAAATAAATAAGTAGGTAAATTCATGATTGAATTACCGGAGAAAACTTAAAATGAGGAGATAGCAGTTAATATTTCCAGCTCAGCGCAGGTCACTCGTTCGGCATAAAGTGAAACGTCAATGGATTGATTACATTTCCATTCAATATAGGGGTCGCCAAGGGGGTATAGACCGTCATATAATCCAAGTAAAGGGTTACTTATTACTCCTCAAATTTAGGAAGTGACGTCAATGAGCATCTCAGACGATCTTAGTCATTGGGCTAACTTTACGATCGCGAGAGGGCCGGTGCCGGTGGGCTATTACAGGCCATCGAACGTGCCAAGGAAGGCGGCAAACGCTGAGAGAGAACGTGACTTAATGCGATCCAAGGAGTATAGATATCTCTTTACTCCTTGATGCGAACTTAAAAATTAGTTTCCAACATTGCCAACTTGCCACGATGAGCGCTAGAATCACGGGGATGCTAAAGTTCTGTATTTTTAAAAAGAGAACTTACTGTCGGCGCAGAAATAATCTGCACTTAATCCCTTTAAAAGTTATGAGACACTACATGTTCGCTCGTAGCAGTTTTGAACGAAGCGTGCAGCTTTACTTGGTACTTCTTTAATTTTTTGGGTAAAATTTTTATGGCCAGGGTCCCAAGTGCTCGTGGCGTATTCAAGGTGTGGCCTAACCAGAGCGAAGTAGCATCTCTCCCTTACTTTTTCATCCGAGGACCTTCATTGCTTGCCTTGGAGCCTTGAGTTGTTTTTGGGTGCAATTAATAAAGAAATAAGAAATTGCGAAGGTGCATGTAATACAGCACGTTAGTATTCTTGAACTGGACCACTACCAAAGACTGTGCCTATTTATCGGTGCCTAGAAACCGAGGAAGCGACCGATTGGTTCCAAGCCTTCCCCCACGCATTCCCGCCACTTACTGAGGGGGAGGGCTGGAGCTCCTTTTTAGTGCAACAAATGGGAGAATAATAAGAGGGAACGAGAGAGGACCTGAAGAGAGAGGCTGGATTCATGGATGGATTGAGAAAGGGGGAGAAGAACGAGGAGATGGTGGCGTTGGTAATGGTGACGGAGGTGGTTAGGGGGGGTGGGGGGAGTGGAGGAGACGCGTGCAAGGATAACGGGGAAGGGTGGGCTCTGAACACGACAATGATGGCGAGATTAACAAAAGGAAGGAGGGAATTGTGGGAAGGGGAAGGGATGAGAGACTCGGGTCTGGACATTGTGAGCGGACGTGCGTGCGTGTGGACGACTAAGGGGAGGGAAGGGTATACACACACACACGCTCTCGGGGAATGGTGTGGGGGCAAGCAGGAGACATGGTCGCCTGCCCTCGCGGAAGGACACGTTGGGGGCTTGACAGACGGAGACGGAGAGCTGCTGCCCCCTTCTTTCACATCCTCCCCTTAAAGCCCGCCCCCAGACGCCTCGGAACCCTTACCCCCTTGCCCTCTTCCCGCCGCCTCCCCCGCCCCCGATCCCCTTTCATCCTGCCCCATCGAAAACCTTTTTAAACCAGCCGAGAGGCATATGGGCCATGAGGAGTCGTGTTTCCCGAGAGCTACGGCCGGCCAGAGCGATGGAATATTACTCATTCTCCGTCTCTCTCCTTTTCTTATCGAGAAACTCATCGGATATTGTGGGATAGGGTGGAGAAAACACTCAGGGCCGAACCTTGATTGGAACATGGTACGGGCTAATGCGGGGGCACAGAGTAAACCTAAACTCTGGCACTCGTGCAGAATACACATTGCCGTGGGGAATGGTCCAGGGTCCCCATTACGGGAGAAAGGGCAGCCACGAATATCCGTTTTTTTTAAGGTGGTTGGAGCGATTTTCATTTACAGATTTTTATTTTCCATGCACAGATTTGCGTGAAACTTTCCATACAGGTTATCTTTAGAAAAATAAATGAATATAAAATCGAAAAAATATCGCATGCTACCGATCTTGTTTCTTGGCAATGTGATGCTATTTTAACACGTAGACTTGGTTCAGTTTTGGAGATATATTTCTAAATAATTTGATGACAAACGCACATATTTTCTCCCAATCGCAAAAAATAGACCTTTTACCTTTTCGTATAATACTATAATTGTTCCAAATGGGCATCAAGGTATTGTGCCGAATAAAAAACACGTATTTTACACGCTTTTCGATTAGATGTCGAATTTCGCACCGTAAACCTAAGTCATAATAATGCTTTAATGGAGACGGAAGTTTTAATACATAACTTCTCCATCATTTATACAACAGCATGTTTAATTATTGCTAAGGTATGAATTGATGAATTTACTGTCCATTAAAAAAGTCAAGTCCGTTGAGTTAAGGACCATGTATCTTCATGTAGAGTCAACCTATTTTAACGAAATAAACTGCGTACGATAGAATGACCATTTCTACGTTTATTGATTGGTGTAAATAATTTGTATATCCTTATCTACACTTTTACGACATTTGTTTTGAAAAAAGGCCCTGTTTTCGGTGCTCAAAACCCGATGACCCGACTTTATGTTATCGCCATTCTCTTAGTATTTATTTTCGAGATGAAACATTTTGATATGGGCTAGCCAAACATGTTTTTAACATATTAAAGGAAAATAAATGTTTCTATGTTGAGTTTTACATGAGCTGTCGTAAAAGTTGTAACCTCAGCTAATTCCGAAACTAACGATGCGAGAGAGGTTTGAGTTATACCGTTGTAACCGCAATGACGCCAGCTTTATAAATATGTACATTACCATTAGTCAAATAACCTGGGATTTCCAATAACGATTTTTATTTATATGTATTTTACGCGCAGAGAAAGCAAGGCTCTCTGCGGGAAGAACGGCGAGGCATCGCTAGGGGAAGGTAGGGGAAATCGCCCAAAACTGTAAACGAAGTGTGGCCCTACTAGTAGATTTTTTTTCGACTTCCTTGAAAGGTAATTTTTAAAAGTGCACGCAACGAATCACGATTTGCACTCCAAACGTCTTAAAAACTACATCGTTTTGTGCGTAACTTCGTGCTAAGCCCTTCGTTGTGAAATAACTTACTCATTTGAAAGCCTGGTGATGTTATAACTAGCCAAAACCTTGGGCGGTGGTTAAAAAAGCGCGGAATAATCTACTGTTAAACATTTTCTTGGGATGAAAACTGAAGATAATTAGCCCCAGGTACTCCATTCCCACTGCATTTAGCTGACTCTTATATTGTTCAATCTCAATTCCGTAATTTTTCCTATTCCCTCCTTTCTTCACGACTGGTGTCTTACCATCCCAGCCAACAGCCCTTGTGGGCTCAAGGGGCATTACACGGACTCAAGACACTTATCGGATTTCGGAACGCAGATAAAGATAACGCCAAGAGCGTAATCCTGATTGGATAACGGCTGGGATTACGCGGCCTCCTCGCTGTCATTAGAACCAACATTGGCGAGGCAAAAAAAAATTAAAGTAGGTCTCGGAAAAATCATGGATCGGTTGATCAGCTGTAGGCACAGGAGTGACAAAAAGGTAAACCGCTCGGCCGATGGCGTCTGATCCGTCCTTAGCGAACTTTGAACTACCTAAAGGAAAGAGGATTTATTTTCTCAAAAACTATTTATTCTTCAAAAATGAAACTTACACATATCAAAGAATGATGTTTTATCGGTTGTTCCACATAATTTCCCCCACGTTATATTGCCTTCCTCCAGCGATTCACAAGGGCGTGTATGTCCTGTGGGTACCACTACACACTCTGGTTATGAAGCCAGCATTGCACTGCACTAATCACCTCATCGTCGCCCAAAGTAGTAGTGTGGAAAAGTACTTAGGGTCATTATTTAAAATGGATTAGAAAAGAAGGGAAATCACGAAGGGATTTACAATCTTTCACGTTTTTAGCTTGTGCCTGACTGGTATTGCTGAGCGTAATCTTGCCGTTCGTCCTCTGCAGAGTCCACGAAATTGGTCAGAGCACTCGAAAGTCAGATAGATGTCAGACTAAACACTCGAAATAAGCTAACAATTTAGAATTTAATAAATGAGGTCAATATTAGGAGCCATGAATATACATCATGGATTGTTGACTCGTCGCCAAAAACTGTTGTCTAGAATTCCTTATACAAACAACTTTTTGGATTGTGGCGCCGCCTAGTGATGAAAGGCGGCAGTTCAAATGTAAATAGAGTCGACAGATTGTAAATAAAGACGTCTTACCGTTTTTACTTACCAGTAATCATAATGCAGTGGATAAAAATGCAGTACCATACGCGGGATGTAATTACACACTTTCTCACGTTAACAACAATTAACAACGGCCATTTACGATTCAAATGAAAAGACTTTTTTCTGCGTAGCGCCAAGAACTGTGTGAACTAAATGTGGAAATTTAGGCAACACGTAGCCTAGGCAACGACTCCAAACATTTAAATCCATTATGTACATTCATGAAAGGAGCAATGATACTTCATTATTCGATTATTATACGATTCCATTGGAATATTCATAAAAGCTCATCGCATATGTGGTGACTGAAAAGGCAAGAGGATACGAGAGCAGATCGGCAGCGGCGGACTAATCAGGGAGAACAGAGAAGGGGTGGAGAAAAACCATGCGTCGAATATACTCTTGGAGAAGGTGATAATGAATTCAAAGAATAATGTGTTATCCGAGGATTGGAGTACTACACCTGCCTTTCAAGCTACATGCCAACAGGGTAAGAATGGGGATACAAATTTATACACCAATAATCCATCAATTAAAGTATAACATACTGGATATTAAGGTCGTTTAGAGATGTCGAATTGCATCAGCATAATATCCATTTATATACCAATAATCTATGTGCGTGTGAACTACATGTGTGATATTTGAATGCCCAAATATTATGGGTAACCAAAAAACAAGTACGACGTGTCAAATCGGTTGGGTTGGTTTTTGGGGAGACGACCGACAGCCAAGGTATTACCATGAATTAAAAATTCTTAAAATTGAACATAGAAGAAAATTGCAAACGGGTGTATTTATGCACAAACTAATAAAAACTGAAACTCCTTCCCACATTTTTCAGTCGTGTTTAGATAATTTGGTTTAAAAAAACAAGAAATACCAGAAATAAAAACAGATTTATTGTACCCTGTCACAAAACCACTATGTACCATAACTCTTTTTATGTAAAATCATGTCCTGCATGGAATTCGATTCCGCAAGAGTTGAAAAAAATCACGTCTACAGAAAGATTTTAAAAATGTTTGATGTATTTTTATCTCGATGAAACTTATTATTTTGGTTATTATTTTCTTGAATTAAATTCATAAATACACTGTCTCTTTGATTGCTACAATGTATTAAGCGTGAAATTGTAAAATTTGTCGTGAACAAGTATCGTGATATTTTTGTAAGTGAGTGACGTGTTTTGAATGTGATTGTTATTATTTTTGTCTGAGTTGTAATTACTAATTCCTGCTTCAAAGGCAATCATTCATTGAGCCAATAAAGGTTATTATTCATAAATAAATGTTGTTATTATCATTATTGAGGTTATTTGCGCCATAGGGGACAGGTAAGGGAGGAAGGGTGGATAGAAACTCGGCGTCGCCATTAGCCTCCTCTCAACGAAAGGCGCCAAGAGGACCACGGCTTAACGTCTCATTCGACACACGGAGTACTGCACCGGAACTGCCCTGCAGAAGACACTCGAGTAGGGATCGGGTTTCCTCTGAAAAATATCCTCCACTGCAAGGAACGTGTCAAATCGATCTGATTTGTAATTAAACCGAAGGCACTCAACAAATGCACGAAATTTAATGGCAAACAAAAAAATCATAAAGGCTAAATTTCAAACTCAGATCCCTGTAATACGCTCCAGTTGCTTTTTCAGTTGACGCAGCTCGAGCAAGATTTTTCTTAGTCACATTACACGTCATATTCGAATTTCATCTTTAAAACTTCGGCACTTGAATTGAGAAACATGAATTAAACATATTACAAGTATTATAGATCTCCAAAAATTTTAATTTGACTAACTGAAAACTAAAATCAACTTAACATCATTTCTGAGTCTTTAACTTTGTTAACTTGTCTCACGCGGTGCAGATAAAATGCCTTCAAAATTGAATTTATTTTGCGATTTTTTTATTAAATATTTCCGCGGGTTCTAAACTGATTTTATTTTAAATGAGAAAATTTTCATTCCATACACCTTAATAATTCTGAAGCGATCAATACTTTGTAAATCCCTCAATGTTTTGGGAAATGTCTCGAAAAGTAATACGACACGATATAATGACGCCAATACAAATGAGATATTTTCTTTTTAAACGCGAGAGCCGCAAAACTACCAATATTCACATTTCCCAGTAATTCGCACCTTCTTAATTTTACGATACCGGACGCCATCACACGAAACCATAGTAAAAAACAGCACATAAAACGTTTACAGGGTAATTTTAAGGCATTTTCATTTTAAAAGTCTGAAAGTGCTTTATGGAGTCCAAAAGTAGCCTCGATTGTCTCGACGGCTCGGCGAAAATGCTATTACAAACGGAATCCGTCCTTAGAACGATAATTACACGTGTCGCTGTCTGGTGCTGTCCCAAGCCTTTTTCAACAAGCTTAAGGAATTCAATGGGCTACTTTTTCCTGATGATACACACTTACGGCTTTTATTTTATAGTAAGTCTATTCTTCACCAAATTATCCAATTGAAACAAAAAATCTGGAGATCCCCAGAGAGTTGCATGAGCTATTGCGAATCGTCCAAAGGTGAATGTATTCATTGTTCAATTTTGCGGAAAAAATAATATATGGCACGTGCAATGGCTTGAACGACTAAGTAATACCGAGAAAAATTGAGGGGGAAAACAGGAAACGCAAATCAAATAAAAGCTTAAGGTGGAGGAAGACCGAATTGTGAAGAACGATCACGCTCAAAACACGAGTTAAATTCTGTGAAATCCTACGCGCGCTGATAACTAGGTCTTCCCCGCTCGTTCACTCGCAGAGGTTTGTCTTTCAGTAACTTACACTCCATCCTGCTTAGTTCAGCGGTGACGTTTTTTCACGAACATTACCTTCTGCGACGCCATGCATCTTTATCCTTCTCGTTTCCATTGATCCATTACGCTTCTCTACCGTTCAATACCATGCATGTTTCCTTACTCGCCAATCTTTCCGCGAGAGTTACAATGTTCTTTGGTCCACACGCTTCTGTCCACTAACCTCTTCTATTCTCTTTTCAAAAAATGATGACCAAAGTTCGCATCCGCCCCCGGAGAACTGCGCAAATTCACGTCAATCACTACTGTTACCAATCGATCTCAGATCAATCTGAACTCGGACCGAACTGAAAATTCCAAGCGAGCCGACTCAGATCGCCTGGTTTACCAACACGGACTGAAAATATCGATAGTAAACAATCGAATCAATCAGTTGAAGCACGATTGGTCCGGTGTCTAAGGAGTGCAGAGTTGGAAATTTTCAGTCGCATTCTGAGTGGACAACATTATCCAATTTGAGGTGGAATTGCGATGTGCTACGATATCATCAAATGTCAGATCGCTCCCCATTGCTCCACTCTAGTTCTCAACTGGTTACTCAACAACACTCGCCTTGAACGATTATATTTTTTTCCCCAATGACAACCAAAATAATAACGAGGAGCGCCACACACCCGCTGGTTCAAATAGACCTGAAATCTCAGACTGTCTGAGAAAGCGGGCCGAGCGGGCTTCTCGGTTCTATCCCACTAGCTCGTTACGTTTACTATACCGAGCTGATCCAGACAGATCGATAGGTAAATGTAGAGAATGTTCCTAAATCTCTTCCTCGCCATAATATAATGGATTTGATATTTCTCTATCGATACGTTTACCAATCGAACTCCGATCGATTTAGCCGGTTCAACTCGGATTGGTAAACACAACGGGCTAGTGGGATCGATATGAGAAGCGGGCTAACTTGGCCCACTTTCTCTACCAGCCTGAGATTTCAAATCGATATGAACCTATTCAAATCAATATTTCAATATATTTCGCATTCAGAAACCAGGCGATCCGAGTAGGCTGGCTTAGAATGTTTATACCGGTCCGAGTTCATATAGTTCTGAGTTCGATTGGTAAACGTAGTGTATGTCCCCCGGAATTGCGTCTCCATTAGTAACAATGGAGCACTATGCTAGGTCTAACTGTTTGTCAATTACGTTTCCTGCGCTCAGCTTAGATCGAAGTACATATTTTCCGCCGCAAGTCCAATTATAACGTCCTTTTAAGGTACGATTAATGTATTCTCCTTCGACGAAAGTACAAGCTGCCGGTAGTTGATGCATTCGCCATGGCCTCACAAACGAGGGCATATATTTAATCAGTGTCACCGGGAGAGTATGTCCAAAATAAACAACTGAAAGCAGTGTTTCCGGGCGGGAATTCCTTCTCACCCGTATCCCAGGAATCTTCGCGATTTCCCGGTTCCGAGTTCCAAGAAACCCTGGCTCCGGGGAAACATGAAGAAATCGCACCATGAACACTATAATAGTACGAAAATTTGAATAACAAAAACACCAAAAGTGCGAAGGGAATCGACCTAAAATGATACCGTTTGTCACAACTGCGGCGACTTTGTTTAGTGCCCCGCGAGAGGGATGCACTAGTCATTACGAAATAGGCAAAATGTTTCAGTTTGTAGACAAAGACTGACATAGAAAAAAAGATTTTCCGAAGATACGGGGATAAGGGGCGTTAAGTGCATAATATTTTATCTGTACAAGCTTAACAGGTATATATCTGTACGATTTAAAAGAAATGGTAAAAGAATGGCTTTTTTCTCGGCAAAATATTCTCTTGTTTTGGAAACTGTATTTTGAATGCGAACAGATTTAGTTTTGAGCTTAAACTTACTGGATTTTTTATGGCAATGCTTTTTTCTTGATACTAGGATGGCGACTTTACACAGGTAGCAGGTACCTTGGAGTCCCCGAAAAACTTACAAATATATTATCAAAGGCATTGTCCAACTGTATGATTCAGAGCTTGGTGTATATGTTGCCCACGAACTCTCTGCTTTCGTTCAAACCAATGAAATAGACGGAAAGTACACTTGCTATGACGGCCAAAGTTAGAAGCTGAAGCCCGTCAGCCATCTCCATTAACCCACATCTCCGTATAGCCCTCGCGAGCTAACGCGCTACTACTTTCGCAATTTTACTATCTCTTCCATTCATAACTTACTAGAAATCAGAATGCACTTTTTTCCTTAATAAGAGTACTCATTATATAGTTTGTTTATTTATTTAACTTAATAACCATCCGCATTCCCGATAAAACTATTGTAAAATCGAGTGGAATTCATAGCAATAAGCAACCAATATATGTTTCAAGTGCATTAAAAAAATTCCAAAAGATGGTTGATATTTTCGCTTTACGTGCGCTAAATCGTCCATTCCTCCGTGTTATCCATAGAAAAGTAAGGAAAAATCAGAATTAAACAATATGGTTGTAATTTTAGTAGTCAGGCTTGATGACGTAGTATCCTTTCCATCTATCTCAATGTTTCTCAACCATTAATTACCGTTGCTACGTTACATGATTAGTTCAGTTAGTCGATTTGTGCGAACACGGAGCCATGTATTCCATATGTTATATCCCCAAGTATATGACTGCTTCTGTATGTATTTACAATTTCAACATTTTATGTTGGGTGTTAGGTGAGTACAAATAAATAACAATAAATTATGTCATATTTTAATCCTGTTGACATAAATTTCGAAACTTCTGAAGAGATACTTAATTTCGCGTCAAAATTTTATGGATGAGTCTCCGCCACCTTTTACAGAAGTATAAGAGGAACGAGAAAGATGTAATTTTAACTCCACACTATATCTCTAGAGCTGACAGGAGGGGTGAAAATATGGGAGATATAAGTCTCAACTTCAAGGCACAAAAATTCTTTCTTTCCACGCACCATTAGTGACTACAGCTAAGGCAGAGAGAGATACTAATAAACGTACGGTACGCTGATAACTCCCATATGTCTTAACTTAAGCACCATGAGGGGATCTGTTCCTTTTAATATCGTTGGTCGACGATCATCTTTTGAGCTGAATTTTTATGATAGCAACGTCACGAAAAAAGGGAGTTACTAGAGGAAAACGTAACTAATTAGAACGTAGGAGGGTCATGAGACCAAAAACAACCATGGTAGTATGATAGTAAATGCAGAAGACACACTGAGAGGAGGAATAAAAACGAGCAAAAGGATTAATTTATCTGGTAATATCGCGGGACGAAAGTAGTACAAGCGAAGAATAGCCCAAGCTACAAGGAAAGCGTTCATTTTAAAACGACTAGATAGATAAATAGATATTTCATAGCTCCATTTTAGGCATACAAACAAGAATTAAAAAAAAGCAATGAGCTTTAGGTAGCTTCAAGTACTTCCTGTGAGAAGCTACCATCGTGACATGAGTTTTATCTCGGAATTGCCTTAACTTCTGACATATCGTGGGGATTACACATACAGAACATATGTGGCGCAGCATTAAAGAAACTAGGTTATCTAAAACGTATAATAGGAAGGTCCTCGGATGAAAAAGTCAAAGAGAGATGCTACTTCGCTCTGGTTAGGCCACACCTCGAATACGCCGCGAGCATTTGGGACCCTGGTCAAATGGATTTGACCAAAAACATAAATAAAATACAAAGGAAAGCAGAGCGCTTCGTTGAAAACTGCTACGAGCGTACATATAGTGTCTGTCAACTTTTCGAGGGATTAAAGTGGGAGACCCTAGAGACTTGGAGGCTCCACTTAATGCACTCCTATAATACATTTCACCATTTTATCTCCAAAAAACTTACACATTTACACGGCTGGTGACCTAACACCCCCTGCCACACGCCCATACGCCGGCTCGCAGGGTATTATGTAGATGTAGAGTGCACAATACACACTACAAAGACAATACGCATTACAAGTATGAATGAAATAAAGTACAACTATTCATCAAATTTAGATGACATATTTAATGATAACTTTTACTGAACCACAAAAAACACGACCCGGGTTTTATCATCTTCAGGTGCATAACAAGTTCGGGAAGTCTCTTATATATTGGGGAAAAAAGGAATAAGGGGGAGGTGATGATGGGGAGGCCTCCCCTATCCTTAGAGCAGTTGCACATTGATACCTTCCACCTCTCTCCCCCCCCTCCCTCTTTCGGATTCGAATAATTCGCCGTAAGAAATTGAGCACCGATTTACTCATTGGAAACTGTGATTGGCTGCAAAGAAATCAAAGTTAATCCACACAGGCTTTTGATTCTACGGTAATATGGTTGAATAAACGGCTGGTGACCTAACACCCCCTGCCACACGACCATGCGGCGGCTCCCAGGGTGGTACGTAGATGAAGATGTAAGCGCTGCTTTTTAGAAAATCCCACTAAAATGATCCTGTAATGTAGACGGGGTATAAAAGATGAGCCACATCGATTCGTCTCACTCGGAACTCAAGAACTGATCGAAGAGAACAAATGCGCATCGAAAACGAGTTTCCATCCCAAAGGGAATCCAGTTCCCGCCGCGATGACGAATATGTCTAACGATGCCGCCGTCTCGGGCTCTTTTCGGAGAATCATATAAATAGCCGCAATTAGCGAACCCCTAATTAAGCTACGCCCGTTTTTGATTCGCAAAAAAAATATTCAGAGGTAATCGTCCAGGAAACAGGAGCCAATTTTGTGGGACTCGTCGTAATGCAGTGCCAATTAAGCGATTTCGACACCATGTACGGAAATGAATATTCATCGATTGATATAATTTAGAGGCAACCTCTACGCCGGCATACAGCTTGTTAACATCTCGTGATGACGGAAAATATTCATGCCAAATGATTAAATGTCGATCTAATCACTCATTCGTGTGTTGCCGAATTCCTGGAACATTAAACGTACTTCTTTGTAAACGGCATCAGTGACATCTGCAAGTCATCAAAATTTCATAAAAAACAATTTCACAATTGCTCACATTAATTACTCAGTTTTTACATGTCCCCCTTCCTTTGAATCGACGACCGTTTTTCATGACGGCCATAATTAAAATCTACTTCCATCTCCCTGCAACTCAAATTTACCGTCCACTTCGCAGTGCGTTCATTTCCATTCCGGAATTTGATTTTCAACTGTTTTTACACGGCGAATTCGATCCCTTTGATGTCCCGTTCACACTTCTACCGCACGCACGATGGTAGGCTGAATTCGCAATGCGAATGCACTTTCGAACCATGGTAACCCTTAGTTCCTAACGCTGTCACCTCACAGAGATAGCGCTTGTGCCGCGAGCAGAAAACGGAAATAGTGAATAACGATAATTTAAAAAATACAATCAATTAAGGGAAGCAGATGTTGTGACTTAAATGAATAAGCATATGTATGAGTTATTTTGTAGAAAAGCATTTCGAAAGCCTCAAACCGCCACAGGAATATGGTATTACTTATTTCGTTCACTTGCTCACTAATGGTTCGTCGTGAAGCCCAGGTGAGGGGCGTGAAGCCGTGCGAAGCCCAGGTGAAGGGTGTGAAGTGGGGTGTGAAGTGAAGCTTCAACTGTGAAAGGGCTGTACTCCTTCATAGTACAATCGTAGGTGTAATGGTCCATACCATAGAGGTATATGGAGAGAGGGCACTAACTATGCTGGCCAATACTAGAAGCTGAAGCCAGTCCGCCATCTTCGTTGACCTTCATTTTCCTATGGCGCATGTGGGCTAACGCACTAAATTTGCAAATTCACTATGCTTTTCATCGAAAACTAACTAGAAATCAGCATGTACTTATAACTAATAAATTCAGGCTTCACTTTGTGGAACCTCTCCATATCGGAAATCATAAACTTTTAAGTAATGGTCCACTAATATTTTTGTTTACGACCCGGGTTTCGTCACGTAATGACATCTTCAGGTGTCATTACGTGACGACCTGAAGATAACATTACGTGACGAAACCCGGGTCGTAAACAATAAAAATATTAGTGGACCATTACTTAAAAGTTTTTGATTTCCGAGCACGTACATACTCATTTAATAAGAATTCGCCTTAAATATAGTATATTTATTTAAATTAATAATCATCAGCATTTCCGATTAAAACTATAGTAAAATCCAGTAGATTCCATAGTACTAAGCAACCAATTTATATTTTCGGAGTTGTTTAAAATTCCAAACACATGGTTGATATTCTTTATTTACAATCGCTGATTCGTCCAATACGTCGTGCTATCCATAGGAAAGTAAGGCAAGAGAAGGGTTAAACAATACGGTTGTAATTTCGGTTGTCAGGCTTCACTTTGATGACGTAGTGCCCTCTCCATACACCTCAATCGTCCAAACATTTTTTCTTAAAAATTAAATTTCCATGAAAATGGGAACATTAGATAGAAAAATACTTTATTTTCAATACTTCCACCGAGCATCAAGAAATTTCCAGGGCACTTTGAGAGAAAAATAGCACGGGAAGGTAACATTGTGCCGTTCATACCTAATAGGGGGCATATTATTCCATCAGTATAAATAATATGAATAAAACGGTATATGTAATTTCACGTTTGGAACCACCTCAACACATTCGTACGCCGATATCTAAAAATACGACATACAAGGGGGACAAATACACGCGTAAAATAACTGGGTCATTTTACAACCTCATGAACAAAGGATAATTTGTACTTTTTGAGAATAGACGATTCCAGCGATCAGCGTCGATATGAAAAGCTTCGAAGAAGAACGCACAAACTGCGAGATCAAGAAAGAAATGAACGCGCACAATAAATATAGGGTGTGCGGCCACAATTGGACATCGGATGCCGCGCCGTTTGCGGCTGGGGAGCCTTTACCCGGCCCACATTTCATGATGGGATTCCCACAAGCGTCCAATTAGAAACGCAGCCGCTTTGCAGTTCCGCCGCAGTCAGCCCTTAAACTGGAAACGGGGATTCCCCCGGCGACTCAAACAGTCGACCGTTACGGATACCGCCCCCACACCCCGGCGACTGTTGCTAGGATTATTGATGCATGCGGGAGCCGGGTTTGATAGGTGCACGAAAGAGGTTACTGCCCATTGCGGACGAATTGAATCACGACCTTCAACGACACACGTCGATCGCTCGAGTTCTGAGAAACGCGTCACAGAAGAAACAAAAGAATTGGAATAAAATTCTTGGGCTATAGAAAAAAAAACTGCGATTCGCGTCAATGAAGATTGAAATGCTTCCGATGAGAGTTCAAAGCTCACTTGTTAACGCAAAAATTTAAAACTTAATCAAAATAGTTTAACGTTATAATTTCACACAAGGATTGGATGGAAATAAGACATGATCTATCCCCTAAAAGATTAAGCAAAACAACGTTTTAGGTAATGGTTTAGGCCAGAGGCCTCTTTACACGGTACATTTTATTGTGGGAAAGAATGTATAAAGGTCCTCGTAAGTTGTTTTTGGGACGTTTTCGCTGGCTGTTCCGCCAGCGTCTTCAGGATTTCGACCTGAAGACGCTGGCACATCATTCCAGCTCCGCAGAAACCTGAGAACCAACATATGGAACACTATTTATAAAAGAACCAGAAGGACTGAACACGCCCTGAGCCACAATGGGTTTGAGAAGAACATGAATGAAGGAGAAATAGAGGGAAAAATCCCCAGAGGAAGACCCAAATAAAGAGAACAGTACTGAAGGAGAACTATCACTACGTTTACCAATCGAACTCAGATCGACTTAGTCGGTTCAGCTCGGTATAGTAAACGCCCACGTGCTAGTGGGATCCATATGAGAAGCGGGCTAACACGAATAAATTTCGCATTGGTAAACCAGGCGATCCGAGTCGGCTGGCTTAGAATGTTCAAATCGGTCCGAGATCATATCGATCTGAGTTCGATTGGTAAACGTAGCATATGACGGAGCCAGGGAACTAGCATCAGATAGAGAAGGGTGGAGGGCTGCAGTCAACCAACCTCAAGATTGAACGTTCAATAGCGATGAGCAGGTGCTACTTCCTGGACTGATTTACTTTTTCACTGACGCTATATACGGAGACGAATTGAGGAGAACTAAATCTGCCAAATACACCGTCTCGAAAGCCGCAGAATTCACTGAGGATCGCAAGAGGTATTCCCGGACCCAAATGACTTCAGCCGAGCAAGAAAGACACATGACGAGGACAATGAAAAAAACCTGAGGGTTCACCCGAAGGAGCAATTCTCATCAATCCACACCATTTGGTTTGTTTTACGAGCCTAGACTGCCCTAATGGGATGGATAATTGGACAGTTAACCGCAGCCGGATTGGACTATGGCTACTTTCAACGCTTGGTGAGCGGTGCCCACACCCGCATACAGATACGGGAACCCATGAATTTTAGATTGAATGTTCGGGGAAGGAGGGCAGACTTAAGTGGGTGCGCGGGGTGGGGGGGAGGGGGCGGGTGTGGTGAACAGCCGCGCCCACCGATGCCAGAAAAAAAAAACCTTCAAGGGAAGAGGGGGGGGTCCGACACCCGACCTCAAGCGAATAGTTTCTGGTGCGGACGGGAACCGCTCCATATGAATGAGGACGAAAGGGAACGCTGTCGAGTTAGGCCACTGCCAAAACCCTTTCTTAGTGCAAGACACCCCTTCGAAAACACACTTATTCTAGGCATATTTTGCGGTTTCCCCCGCTCAATCACCATTCGTAAAAAAAACAGAGTAATTCAAAAAGAGGAACCACATTTCAAATTTTTACCTTTGAACGAGGTGAAATGGATTGATTCAAATTTCGCACTCATTTCTGAACTGAGAAAGGCTCAAAGTTCAATTACTGTAGAGGGTGTGTGAACTCGATGACAGCACCGTAAGTTGCGTAAAAATATTAAATCTGTGTACAACTTCATTTGCGCAGACGAATTAGCTTACCGCCAAATACTACTCATTGAATTTTTCCAATAGTATAAGGTGTGTTCTTCGTACTCTACATAAGTCTGCACTATAATTTTTAAATACTTGGCAGTATGAGTGCTACAGACGTGATTGTACGTCCTCTTATATTACCTGAGAAGGACGATGGACGCACTAGGACGTCCATGTAATATCATTATTGAACGGCAGCTGAACGTAATGGTATAACCAGGTGTGGGGTGTGAGGGTGACGCTGTGCCCCGTTCACACTTCAATCGTACGCGCGCTGGTACGTATCATTGGAGTATATGGAGAGGGCACTACGTCATCAAACTAAAGCCTGGCAACCGATATAACAACCTGATTGTTTGATCCTGCTCTCTCCTTACTTTCCTATGGATAGAAAAACGGAATGAACGAATTAGAGGATGTAAAGAAAGAATATCAACTGTCACTTTGAATTTAAGGCAAGTAACTCTTAAAACATTAATTTCCTGACAGTGCTATGGATTCCACTAAATTTTACAATAGTTTTCATCGGAAATGCGGGTGGTTATTCATATAAATAATCAAATAAAATATGTATGGATAATTGATCCTTCATCGAGATGAAGGATTTCCATTAGCGACTAGTTCAAATATTTCAAGGAATATCCACCGTGCGCGTCATGGCGATCACATAAATGTCGACAATTTCACGCTTCTTCCGCGGTCGAAATAGATATGCAGTAAGCAATAAGCGAAAAGTTACGACACTTATTTTAAAAATGTATCCTAATTCCAAAGGCCTGAGTCGACAGATATAATTTAATTAGCAAAGCAGAGCCGAAAAAAAAGCACGTAGACGTCAGTGGAAGCGTTTTCGGCCGTAGTATACAGCCCCCTTAAATACCAACGCAAGAGGAACGCGTTCTGAAGAATCGCGCCATGAATGTATTCTTTATCGTGGGCTAGTACCATTACCATCTCTCATAAGGGATAACGATGACCATTTGATTTCGCTAATAAAATCGAAGAGATTCAACACCTCGAACATGAATCGTTTTCGATCCCATAGCTCATTTCGCCCGGGCCGATTTCGATGGAGAGCAAAGGCAAACATGAATATACGAAATGCCTACTGTCTTCAAATCAAACAGTTAAAAGCTCATCCCTTACAAAGGACGTCTGATCTTCGGTGGATTAAAATTCAGAATAAATTAAGAGCTCATTAATTCTTAGAGTATGTGTTTGAACCATTAAACAGTAAAGCAGAAAAGGAACACCGCTACTAGTTTTTTTATCACTCACAGTTATTTCAGGATGAAAAATATTCCTCACCGCAGAAATGGCCATAAAATGTAGTTCTACCTGTCAACTCGCGGCTTCAAATGAAAATTAACGGCACTCCCAGAAAACAATAAACCAACAACGGCACAGTCACATCAAAGCTAGCGGAAAAATGTATTTTAACTGTGAGTCAAATATGTATAGCATACGACAAAGAAATCGTTGCATATGTTGCCAAAATAAAATTATTCATGGCCGGTTGCGAGAATATTTAGTTAGGGAATAAATACTTATGAGATCCATAGAGTAATGGACCTCGTAAAAATATTCGGGTTGCAGGAATACATCTACTAGTTACATTACTTATTGACCAATAGTTAATAGCTTCCAGTATTCGACATAATCTTCTACCGCCGGATAAAATTTATGGAAGTTTAGCCGATGAAAAATTGCTAATGCACAAAATAATTAGTCAGTAAGAGTAAACAAACTAGTCATTTGTCCCAAAACAACTATATAATCATAATATTTAGTCTCCAAGCGGTTCACTGCGCATCCGCCATCTTGGCTACTTGTGGAACTCATAACTCCATGCCATAAGTGAAAAGACCAATGAATTGAATGTTTCTGCAACACTTATTGAATGGTTGCCATGACTTATGGGTACCCTAACTTAATAGAATACATATGAGTCGTTCTTGCAACTGGCCATTAAGCAAGGTCATTTGCAAGTCGGATGCGAAAAATTCCCCGAGAATAAAAATCCAGTAAAGATTGAAAAACATCCGGCGCAATACCTGGGAATCTATGTTCCGTTTCTGGCCTAGGCATGGGATTTTTTCACTTCCAAATTCTCACATTATACTCTACCCAGCATAAGACTCATTTTTACGTTACAGTAACGACTAATAAGCATGAAGGCTAACTGCATGATGCCTACGCGATTAATCAAGTGGTCTCATTTCCCTCATGACGTATTTTATCGAAATAAACTACTAGATAAATACGCCGGTAGATATGTCAATTTCAAGCCAGCGTAAGGGAGAGGGGAATTTCTGAAATTGAAAGTTCGTAGCCATATAAAACGAGAAATATATTAAACACAGGCCTATCTATGAGAACCTGATACTTTAATCAAAAGAAATGGACGGCGTGACAGGTTAAAATGTAGCACCCACATTCACGACGAAGAAAATCCCGGTTCCGACTATAACAGAGATGGCGTTTGGTTGATACCGTGTAGAGACCAACGGAGTAATATACGAAGTTCGCATGATAGCTGGAGGAGAAATATGTAGCTTATTGCCAGGATCGGGAAACAACAAATTCAATAAACGAGGGAAACAAGTTAACTACATTTCATAAGCTATATCGTGAGCTCACTTGGTATTATATCGACTTTTCTCTCAGATATTGGAAAAAGTCGAAAACCTGAAAAGAAAGATGTTTTTCAATAATAATAACATCAACAAGATTACACTGATATTGTAAGCCGTAATAGCGAGCCGCAGGGGTCACTTTGTGAAAATTACTTCTATTACGTTGATTCAACCATATTTCAAAAGCCCGTATGGATTTACTTTGATTGATTTGCAGTCACTCTCAGTTTTCAATGATTAAATAAGAGCTCAATTTCTTACTGTGATTTTTTTAAATCCGAAAGATCAGTCATTTCAACATTGAACCACACCCGAAGTGAAGCCTTTAATGAACGAACAGCAATTCACGGGGTAAAATCAAATTATCTGCATGTATTTAACGACTTTTCGTGGAATGACATATTCTACGATGAGATCATTAGGATAATATATATACAACAGATGGAGCGTATATGCACGATATCATTACATTTCCATGGTCACGAACTAAAGCATTTTATTCAAACATCAATTTTCTCATGAATATCAAATAATTCCTTATTCAATCTACTAGAGCACGCAACAATAACATGCAACTGATTCTCTAACCCCTCCATACCTCTTCAATATTCAACCATTCCAGAAGTAGTTCAGCCTTCTAATGGCCGGTTGAAAGAACATTCATAAATGCAGTACAGAGTAATTAGATCAATGAAGTCATAGACCTCATAAAAATATTCGGGTTGCAGGAACACATCTACTAGATCCATCACTTATTTACCAAATGTTAATAGCTTCGAATATTTGATCGAAACTTGTAACGCCAATAACATGTATGAAGGTTTAGCCAACGAATAATTACTAATGTACGTAATAATTAGTCAGTAAACGTAAACAAAATGGTCATTTGTCTCAAAACAACTCTTTAACCAAGTAATTAAGTCTACAAGCGGTTCATTACGTATCCGCCATCTTGCCTACTTATGGAAATCATAAATCCATGCCATGAGTTATGAAACCAATACATTTACCCCATGTTTCTGCAACACTTATTGAATGGTTGCCATGGCTTATGGGACCAATAATTTTATAGAATATATATAAGTTGTTTCTGCAACTAGCCATAAGAACAAATAACTCGCGACGTTTTCCAAGATCCAATTGTCCGGCACTCATACATAAGTTAAAGTTTCAGGCTTTTTTTATAAAAACAAACTTTGTGAAAAAGTGATACATGAATTAAATCTTGCCAATCGGATAATAAATACCGACCTTGGTTTCAAAAATGTTGTCATTATCAAGATCCTTGGTAACGACATAATTTGTTGAACTCATGGTCGGCATATCTCTCATACAACTCAACTCTATAGAAGTTAAGTACACCACGTGACTCCTTAGTTACGAGCTCGGCAAAGCAAGATTCTCTTTTGAGACATTTCAATTATGCCATTATCAAGACCGGTATTTATAAACCAGAGAGGAAAATACAAGCAAGAAACTTATTTCATGTCTGGCACTTAATACTACTCTTTTGCTTTATTTGTGAATGTGCACATGTTAGCACAAACAAAAAAATTGCTCAGGAAAATGCAACACAATCAGCAAATGATACCTTAAAATTAACCTTCACCCATCTAGGAAGCACCATCACGTGGGACGGAATAAGTTCAACGGACATCAAGCGGAGAATAGCCCAAGCTAAGAAGGCGTTCAAGGGAAAAAGACAACTGCTGCGTACAAAGAAGATACGACTACACACCAGGAAACAGTACGTGAAAACATTCGTGTGGAGCGGGGCACTCTATGGATCTGAGGCATGGACCATTGGAAAAGCTGACCAAAAAAGACTAGAAGCCTTCGAAACCTGGTGTTGGAGGAGGATGCTGAAGATAAAATGGACGGACAGAATAAGAAATGTGGAAGTGTACAGAGGAGTAGAGGAGGAAAGGACCATGTGGAACACCATACAGAGAAGAAGAACAAGATGGATTGGACACACCCTGAGACAGAACGGGCTTCCGAAGAACATAATTGAAGGAAAAATAGCAGGAAGAGTCCACAGAGGAAGGCCCAGGCATAAGTTCATTGACCAAATGTACATAGAAAGAGATACCAGGCGGTAAAGGAAATAGTATAACTAATAGTAGATAGGGAAGGATGGAGGACTGCAGTCAACCAATCTTAGGATTGAACGACCAATGAATGAACCCTATAATTAAATTATCACCGAAGCATTTCATGAGTCCAATTTATTCTAATGATCCTTAGTATACTATCGTAACTGCTTCACACAATACCGAGCAGCTTGGGCCGTACTACTTTGATCTGAATTAATTTTATTCCTCGCATTAATCCTCCTCAATACTCGAGGAAACTCCCGACGTCCACAAAGAACGAATAACTTATTACGATTTTCCAAATCAACTCACGGTATTTACTCACACACAACCGCAGTAAAAAAATAAACACATATATAATATATGTATACCGAAAACCCGGTTAACCTGGTAAAAAAAAACCTACGCGATATATTTTTTTTAATGCGCAAACTTTCTTATGAATAGAAAATTTTCGTAACTGCTTCCTCACTTTTGGAGGGAACGGGGCGGGGGTCGGGTGCACGGACCAAAATCACGCAACTGTGATTTGAGTGCTTCCTTCCTCCTTCAATACACCATCCCAATACGCTCCTGTATCTATAATCACGCTCGCCACAGCACTCAATTCGCAACGCTCGAACGACCACCAGGAGCAATAAATCAAAGACGCAACAATACGCAACAAAACACGCTCGCGTCCGCCATCATCGACAGAACCATCCAATCGGAATGGAAAGCTTCGCTTCCTGCCATTCTTCTTTTCTTCCCCATCCGCAACCTCCTCCTCCGGCTTCTTTTTACTACTCCTCCTCATCCTCACGCCGCTCTCCGTTCTTCTTCTGTCTCATCCTCACGCCGCGCTTCGTCCTTCTTCTGTCTCATCCTCACGTCGCCCTCCGTCCTTTTTTTTCTTGTTTCGACCGAGAGGAGCTGGCGACGGCGGCGTCCGGCGTACGGGAGCATACAGCAAGCGGGTCCGTCCACATTCCACAAACGTTTTGATTCCGTCCCGTCTCCGAGATTTTTCAATGGGGGTACGTCGGAAAAACGAGTAAACGAATAAATCTCATCGGCACAAGGCATTCGCGTGCATGTGCGTGTGGACGCCGGCCGCAGCGACGGCGTGCAAAAAATATATAAAAACATAAGGAGGAGTCGGATCCCGGTTGTGTCGCTGAAGGGACGGACATCGGAAGAACGGGGCGGTAAAGATTGAAAAGCAGGAGGGATGCGCAAGCTCGCTGGACCGCGTCCGAGTTAAGAGGATTAATAGTCGAGAAGAGAAGAAAACGATACGAGGGAGAAAAAGATGAGGAGCTGTGATGGGCATCTTTCTTTTGCACATTTTGGATCTCTCAAACATAAAAAGTTTTATTGCCGAAAGAATGTTTTTTTTGGCGATTTTTCCCGTTCAATGCATCATTTGCATCTTGACTAATCAGAATCACATCATGTTCCACGCAAATCCTTTCTACAAAACATTTTCTATGCATTTTATTTCTAAAATAATAAAAAAACCTAATCTTAAGACTTGACTTTTTAATTGACATATCAAGAGTTACGTAACGTTACGTAATTCTAAACATTTTCTATGCATTTTATTTGTAAAACAATACTACATCTGAAGAATTTACTGTATAATTGGCATATCAAGAGTTACGCAACGTTATAAACTCCTTTATTTCTGACAAAATTTGTCTTTTTTAAGGAAAAAAGCTGCTGATAGCAACTTTTCACAAGAGATTCCTTTGTATTGTTTATTAAGAATGATTATAACACCTTCCCAATTTTCCATAAAAATTACTCATACACACTAAAGATTTAGGCTTCACATCGTGGAAGTTAATAGTATCCATCCTTAAAGAATACAATTTTGTACTTTTCCACAGAATTTTATTGTGGATGACACGACGCGTTTCACCAAATTGCGGAATCATCAGGTACAATATCAGAGACTGGAAACCGGCCATGCTGCATGCTCTGGGTGCTTGATTTAATCATAAAGTCGTTAACCACTTAAATATTTTATCATTAATTTCATTAATTTATGTTTTCATTGTTAAATATTTAATTAAACGTTAAATAATAATTAACGTTCGTATGAAAGTAGAGGTTACGTTGTTACTGAGCAATGTTTACAAATATTTCTGCCGATCTCCGTTCAAAATGCGCGATTCTCATCGGTTCCGCGATCTTCCGTGGTCCAGTAATCAGAGATAGAACCGAGGTGTCCAGTCTCTGCGACTTCAGGGTCTCTACAAAGATGTATTCCAGTCAAAAGAACCGTATTTTCTGCTATTTCCAATCATGTGTTCAACAAATATAATAAAACGAATCGACAAAATTTCCGCATACACGGCGCGGTGCAATCGTGTGTGGGGCGGGGGGGGGGTTACTTAACATATTTATTTATGCCTTTGTTAATTTTATTTATTTATTTCCACCTCTCCGAAAACAGCACAGTTGACCTTTTACATCGGGTGTATTAACAATGGCCGAACGCCCATACTCTGAGAGGTGAAAAATCCAGCCGGCCGGGACTCGAACCCTCGACCCTCAGATTGCCAGGCGAGGACCTTCCCGTTCGCCACCGGGGCCGACATTCGTTGAAACATCTACATCTCAAGCATCTAAAAATTCAATGTTCCGGTGGCTAAGACATGGCGTAAGTGAAAGCATTTTTTTAAGGAGGCACAAATTAGTAGAGACTTATCGTTTGCTTTGTATCATACAGCCGAGAGGGGACGTTCTCAAGGGTGTCGAGAGGCGAAGGGGACCGGCTTCCCTTCCTCCGAGTACGTACTTCCCCCGATAGTGGACTATCTCTCTCTCTCTCTTGTGCTCGGACCCCTCCACGCGCAAGAGAGGCGGACAAACATAATTGCGGTTTGCGGTCACCCATTCCACCGAGAAAGACGAGAAGATAAAAACGGACTATGGCCAGATTACACACAAAAAACCGACGCAAAATTGACTCAAATCACTACAGGTGAAATTTACGTAAAGATTTTGAATCGTTAAAGGAAAAATAACAGCGCAGATAGTACGCCATTTGTTCAAGTTTAATAAACTGAAGAAAAATTATGGAGCCCTAGTGGCTGGGTACATTTGTAACATTACTATGGGGATAGGCAACGGGATAGTTGTGAACTTCTCTGCAATAACTATACAATTCCTTCCACGATGAACTCCAACAGTCTAAGCAAGACTAGATAAAATACCTGAAATAAGAGCTTTGCAATGCGTCCTCAATTACACTTAACGCTTCATCGAATTCGAAATAAGGCCTACGCTGATATCTTAAGGGAATGTAACAATGGTAATTGGTCCTACAAACGCCGTCATAGCCAGTAAGGAACTGAAAAAAAGACGCTATGCATTCGCAAACTCTAAGACGCACACATTTTTTCATATACGGGCCTTAACACAAACAATATTATTTTTAGTCACCGAGGCTTGGATTAACGCACATGTGAAGCATTGAGAGAAAGATACGATTGTTCTACCGCATACTAATTATGACAGAATGTTTTAAAAACTGACTTCAGAGGGCAATTTTCCCAACAAATATTGTCATGATAAAGTGTACAGATGAGTAGAAGAGGAAAGGACCATATGGAAATCCATACAGAAAAGAAGAACCAGACGGATTGGACACACCTTAAGACACAATGGGCTGGTGAATAACATAATTGAAGGAAAAATGGAGAGAAAGGTCCCCAGAGTAAGACCGAGGAATAAGTTCGAGGACCAAATAAAGAGAAAAGTACATAGGAGGAGATACCAGGAGGTAAGGGAACTAGTATTAGATGGGAAAGGATGGAGGGCTGCAGTCAACCAATCTTAGGATTGAACGACCAATGAATGATGAATGAACTGAAGGTATCGACATATCCTTCCGCGATTTAATTTTTGCTGATTTATTTTTTTTAATAGACTGACTTTAACACTCACATTTTCATAAATCGGATAAATGAAAATATGTATTTGACTTAGTGTTTGTCGTGACTCGCATAGTAAACCCAGAGCTACCTTAAACGAAGGCGCCTTCTGCACCTTCTTCTCGATACTTCTAAGCGCTCTCCACAACAAGTACACAAGCAACATCCTCATACAGTCACAGATTAATGAATCGAATAAATTAAAATGTTCAACTTAGTGTTTGTGTTAACTCGCATCGTAAACCCGTAGCTAACTTAACCCTTTGTTTACTGACGGGACTTTAAAGTCCCACTTCTGCACCGTCTTCTCGATACTCATAGGCGCCCTCCACAACAAGAACCCAAGCAACGCTGTTTGCTACTGCTGTCAACTACATGTGGAACACAATATACTGGACAATCTTCGTTCTTGGGCCCGCACTCCTCCCAATCCAAGAGTGGTGGGGGACACACATAATTGCGGTTAACCCAACCCACAGAGAGGGAGCGGGAAGAGGGAGGACAAGAGGAGAGGGAGGGAGTGAGGAATGAGAGAGTCTGCAGACGGGAAAATTACAAGGGAAGGAAAAGAAAGGAAGGAGATGGGCGAGGAGCCATCTCCGGCGACGGGAAGAAGAAGACGGAGAAGAGGAGAGGAGGGAAATGAATGGGTATGGGGGACGAGGACGAGAAGAATGGGAATTAAGAATGCGAGAATTAAAAATCGGATCCCGCATTCGTACGATGGTCGGCGAGCCTTTTATGAATCCCACGCACATCCCTCGGAACCAATCGAATGCCATATTATTATTACGGACAGACCCCTTATGAAAAATAAACGCGAAAATAAAAAAAAACTGATGAAAAACTATTATTCCTCTCCTCTTTTTTTTATTCCCCTCGCCTTGCGTGCCCCGAGATGCATATATAAATATGAAATCTCATAAGGACCACACAGGGCCCCTTACCAAAGCTCGCTTTAAAAACACACCCAAATCATTCCATTTAAACAGGGCAATATTTTTCCCCAAGAGGTTTACTTATTTAAGTATTTTCGCTGGAATTCCACAAAAGGATTTAATGAAAATACAACAAGCTCGATTATTAGAAAACGCACCATAGAAACGAGAATTACGGAAAGGTTTTTTTTTCATAGGCGAGTACAATTTTACAGAACTGTTTGATTTATAAAATTTCCCGCCTTATATTACCAGTAACTCACGGATAATATTTTGTAAAACACCTTAATAAAATACGTTAACTTTTATTGCAATAATTTCGGGAAATAAATCCAGTTTTCCTTTCATAAATCGATTCATGAAACTTGGTTTGATATAGAGCCTAAATCATTACGACAGTTACGATAAATGCTTAGTTCTACAATTGACACCTTGAAACGTTTAGAAAATTCAGAATCAAAACTGCCGATTATTGAAAAACTATTCAACCATTTTCCTACAGTATTCCATAAAAATTCGCACAGTAAAATATTTCCGAAAATAAACCTTTCTATTTTCTTAAAAACATAGTAGCCAATCAAGAACATAATTCCAGCATTATCTAACCATAGCCGGATAGGATATGAAACAAAAAAATAATAAATTTACAGACAACAATCAAGCACTACAGACATTTTGCGCAATATGTATTAGTTTTACGGTGGGAATACAATGATCACTTTCATGGTTCACAAAGACAGCCACTGGACGCAGACTTTTACCATTTACTTGAAGAGCCTTACAGTGGGCAACAAAGAAAGCTTTGTGTACGCACGACTTGCTACATTTGAGAAGAAATATTGAATTTTACTATGAAATAAAAATGGTCGCCACGAACAAACGCCTTACCGACTATAAGTGACTAATGAAATACTCACGCAGATAATTTTCAATAGAAGGTGAGAAAAAGATTTTTCAACTGCACTCCGGAATAAGCCCCATGGCTGTACAGCCGCGTCTTAACGATTGAAAACGAGCGGCGAGCTTTCATAACGATCCTACCGATGCGATAGCCGAAATACGGTCCTTCTTATCCACGAATGGTAATGAATCTGGAGTTTTATGAAAATCGTATGAACCAAATAAACAGCTAAATCGAAATAAACGGAAAATCGAATAACCCGCAGCGGGCAGCTGCCTGGGAAATATCATTCACTCCAGCAATAAAAATATCTTGTTCAAAAAACGCTCAAGTAGACGAGTCGTAATATCCGTAATAAAATGACGCTGCCTCAGCAAGACGTATCAAAGTGAACGAGGAATCGAATGAATATGGATTCATCACACATTATACCTTCCAGATGGTGAAATTTAACGATGAAAAAATTCAGTTGTTACCTTCAAATCAAGGCGAATTGATAGGCGGACTCATGAAAGTAAAAGAAGAGAGAAAAAATGAGATATATATGGTCAAACTTTATCCATTCAATGAGGAAGCGTGTGTCGGTAAAATATCATACATACCGCATGACTGGAAAGGAAAAACAATGGAATAATCCCATGGCTACAAATCAACGTCCTTCAAAGTAGAAGTAACACTAGTACCTTTGCCGTCAATGTCGACGTAAATCAGGTATGAGCATTAAAGTTATACTATTCTAAAACAATAATGGCCAGTTGTAGGAACGCTACATATGTAATCTATAAAGTTATGGGACACATAAGCCATGTCAACCATTCAATAAGTGTTGCAGAAACATTAGATAAGTTTACTGATTTCATAAGTTATGACGTGGAGTTATTGGTTCCATAAGTAGGCAAGATGGCTGGTAAGCAATGAACGGCTTTGAGTCTAAATTACTAGATAAAAGAGTTGTTTAAAGACAAACGATCATTTTACTGATTTCATAAGTTATAACGTGGAGTTATTAGTTCCATAAGCAGGCAAGATGGCTGGTAAGCAATGAACGGCTTTGAGACTAAATTACTAGATAAAAGAGTTGTTTAAAGACAAATGATCATTTTGTTTACTCGAACTGGCTAATTATTATGTGCCTTAGCAATTACTCGTAGGCAAAACTTTCATACATATTAACCAGCGGTAAAAGATTAGATCAAATATTCGAAGCTATCAACCATTGGCACATGCGTTATGTAGCTAGGATACGTGTTCCTGCAGCCTGAATATCTATATGAGATCTATAACTTCATGGATCTCATATAACTATTGATTCCATTACTAAATGTTCTTGCAATCGGCCATATGAAGTGTTGCCGTACATGTGGATATATATTTCACCGCTGAAGAAGCGTGAACGCTGGAATGAGTCATTAATGACAGATGATATCTAATCTTCATAATGTTATGGAATCTAATTTACATAATTTATACAGGTGGCATTAATTTCGCCAAGCTCGGGATATTAATGAAATGCAAAAATTCATGGAATCTGCCCATTCCGAGAGGCTCGTATTATCGGTCTCTGATCGAAATATACCGCTCCAAATCCACATTAGAATGCAAAAACGCATGACTTGCTGTCATTAACGAAACCTCCACTTATTCGAGCATTATACGATAACAACTGAGGACGTTCAACGAAAAACTTCTACTTCTTATTAAGTAATGTCTAATACAAACGGCAAATATATCCGAAAAAGTTCAGTACATCAGTTGAAATAACAGCAAACATACTCATGTCCAACTGTGCCAGCTTGCGATTGAACCTTTCCGTTAAGCCTATATATATATTAAAACTTTTATTAAATGCTAGTTCAGGAAATTTTGTAACAAGCTTTTGACCAACAATACATAAAACTAACACACGGAAGCTATGGCCGAGAGAAACTCGGATAAAATTCACGAGAAGCAACATTAATTTCAGAAACAACGAATAATTCAATGAATAACATATGTGGACCCCAGAAGTCAAGGGGTCTAAGTGACATTTTTGAAAAAAATAAGTTAGGTACAGGAATGGGATGTGAAAATATTAATCTTTTAGGTGGTAAAGGGATCCAAGTGAATTTCTTGATAGGTGCTGCTATCTAGGGTAATGCCTATTAACTATTTAGTGGGTTGTACCAAACATTTTTAACTTTGACTTAAGTTTTCTCCAAATAATGGTTTTGTTACTCAGACCCCTTGACTTCTTGCGTCCTCATATACAATGAACATGTCTCCTGCGTAAATCAAAATTTTAGTTTTTAGCTACATTCAAATTATTTACACAGATAAACAAGTTCAAACGACCTTTATCACGAAATCAGCCTCAATGTCTCTTAACAACTATGCACGTATTCATAGAAAAATTTAACATAACTTATTATCCTCCTATTTAGCACTGAATGAACATTAACAAGCCTAGCGTGCTCGTTATCCGATCTACGCAAGCCAAAACCCTCCTATAGAAACTGCACCTGTTTAAAGTAGGTAACACGAGGTTTTTCTCCTGAGATAATCCCAACACGACGAATACAGTGAATCTGCAACCCGGAAAGTGAGAAAAAAGATGATCGCCCGAGGCGACCTCAAGAAATGTGTTTTTGTTTCACCCCTTTTGACGCCGGAGGGCTCTTGGCGAGTAAATATTCCCTCCGGCGAAAGCAGGGAAGGGTTGAAATAAAAAAAAGAAAGCATTCCAGTGCCTGATCATGCATCACCCTCCCTTTCCTTCGACCCTAGTTAAATATGCCCCGACTGCAAGAGCAGCCACGATCGACCATTACGAGTCGCCGGGCTCCGAAGAGCTAAGCGAGAGACCCGCCAACAACGCCAGCATGGGCCATTGATCGCGACTATTGTTCTAAACTCGGGCTCCGCGCTCGGATCCATCACGGGGCGACGACTTATTGCAGCCGAGGCGTGGGAGTGGATGAAAAGGACCACTCGCGTCAAGTGATAGACAACCACTCAACGTACAGCTAGACTTACGGCGTACGCTTCGCATGTCTTAAACCCTTCCTAGATCATTTATTCATTATAATTCCAATAAAGAAATTACAATCTCCATCTCATCATTAAGGCAGTTTGTACAGAATATAATTTCACGCATAAATCAATTAATTTGGTCTCATTTATACAGAGTTTTCTTTAACTCGCTTTTCCAAGGATTCATACCCATGAATCCTTGGAAATAATAAAATATCTTGGAATTACCTTAACTTCAGAATTATCGCGGGGAACACACATACAAAACATATGCGGCACAGCATTAAAGACACTAGGTTTTGTAAAGCGTATAATAGGAAGGTCCTCGGATGAAAAAGTCAAAGAGAGATGCTACTTCGCTCTGGTTAGGCCACACCTCGAATACGCCGCGAGCATTTGGGACCCTAGTCATAAAGGTTAACCAAAAAAATTAACAAAGTACAAAGAAAAGCAGCGCACTTCGTTAAAAACAGCTACGAACGAACATACAGTGTTACACAACTGATAGAGGGATTAAGGTGGGAGCCCCTAGAGACTCGGAGGCTCACGCTAGGCTTAGGCTGCTTGATAAATTCAGCACTGATATTTTTCAGAGCGACACAGAGAATATTATCATGAAGCCTCACTACATTTCTAGGTCTGACAGATGCGATAAAATAAGAGAGATACTCTGCCGAACAGATAGGTACAAAAACTCGTCCTTTCCGCACACGATAAGCGACCACAATAGAAACGGAGCTCCTCCAAACACACTCTCATAGGACATTTCACCTCCAAAACTTTTACATTTTTACACGGCTGGTGACCTACCGCCCCCTGCCACAAGCCCTAGCGGTGGCTCGCGGGGTAGTATGTAGACGTAGAATTTATTAATCGAGTTTCACTAGTGGTAAAGCTTCCGACTCCCGTCCCGTAGGTCTATATCAGAGTCGTCGTGTCGAGTCCACAGCCCGGAGAATTTTTTTGCAAACAGTCCTAGTTTATTTAGTCCTAACTAATAAAATGTTTACAAAACAACTAGTTTTTTACACATTTTATTAACTTGGACTAAAAAGTGAAAAAAATTTTAATAAATGAAAGAAGAATTTGTAAGAATGCTTTTCCACAAAACATTATTAAAAATGTAAAAAAAATTAATATCTTAACATCGCACTAAAAAAGAAAAAAATAATATTTTCTCGAGTGAATGAAAATGTAGCCTAGTGCTGCATGCATGCATGCTGCATGCATGCTGCAAGCATGGGGCGCTGCCTCGTTTATATTTACTTAAGTTCATTTATAGATATTCGAGAAATTGTCAATTGAAGCTCTCAATTCCATTGAACACCAAAATCTTCATATTTAATGAATTTATGTTGATATCGAACATGAAAGAGCGCCCCACGCTTTTCGTTGTGGTCTTACCATTGTGTGGCTAATTTCCTTGAATAGAATTTAATTATTTCTAGTACTTGGCTAATTTTTCATTCTCTTGAGAAAATAATACCTTTTACATATTTTAGTACGATGTAAAGATACTTCTTTTTTTAGATTTTTAAAATAATTTATTTTGAGAAGCATACTTAAAAATTCTTTATTCATTTTTTATTAAGAGAAATGTCTTATCGTTCCAAAGATACCAAAATATGAGTCCCTAACCGATCTACTTTATATGAGTTTTTTAACGAAAAAGACCAGCCGTTTTGCATGGGAAACGGAAATTGTATAAACTCCAGAGAGACCGTGCCCTAAAAAAATTAGGAATTTCAAACATCTAGATCTCGCCAAAAAATTAAGTGTGTAGTTTGAATATTTTCTCGGCTATATTTAAAAATAAATCATATTGTCACCACAGAAATTTTTTCAGAATAGCAAAAAACGGTCCTTTGTGAAGGAGTATAACCCGTATTGCGCCAAAAAATTAGTAAAATTGAACACTTATGATTTTCTATTTAATGATTTAGAATTTCAGTCATACAGAGGTATATTATACATTATTACACCAATAATTATGAATGAACGTAAACAAATAATCAATCAATAGCGTGAATTGTATGGTGGATGAATCCGAATGTTTGCCAGATATCTCGTTATGCGCACGAGTGTAAAAATTATGAAAAAATATCCTGAAATCACCCATTAAACTTTGCGTTGCCGGATTAATACGCTTTTCCTCTTTTTTTTACCTGGGTTCAAACGCGACCGACGCAGTAACTCGTCTGATTAAATCGCATACCTACTTTGATCTTCTCATCTGGTAGATTTCCACGAATTAAATGAACCCATTTCCTTTAATTAGTCTATTTTTGATTCATCTGTATGCATTCTTGGCCCGGTTAGTCCTCTTCCTCCACCGCCTACAATAATAAAGCCGGAAGTTGGATCGATAGGCGAGGATGGACTAAACCTCACACAAATTGTAAGCAGTAATTGCATGCCGTAATTATGCATTCTGGCTTGGGGAGCAAAGTTCCTTCCCTTCTCGCCACCTGCGGTTTCCCAGGGAGAAGGGGGTCCGACACTCCGCACGGTCGGAAGAAGTGCGGTCTGAGAAATAGAACGGATTTGACCCGGGAACAATGAGTACATACGCAGATAATAAAATTAAAGTTTCGCCAGTTCGCCTTTAATCTAGACCTTAGGTCTACATTCGCGTACTACGCCGGAAGCCACAGAAAAGGCGTCTAGCGGAGGGTGTCAAGACATAAGCTCCGGAAATGGGAGAAATTTGGAAAAATGAATTAGGGAAGAAAAATTGACTTCTGTTTCGGCGCATTAAGGCTTCACTATCTCACTTTTCCAGTCACGAATGGCATGAGAGAAGTTAGAATTTTATCCCTAATGATCGATAGTAAATCTCATTACTATACGGCATTTATTTGTTTCATGTTCAGTTGCGGGTACGACACATATGTATTCCTTAAATTTATAGGAACCATAAGCCAAAGCAACCATTCAGTAAGTGTTGCAGAAACATAAGGTAAGTTTATTGGTTTCATAACTTATGGAGTTCCATAAGTAGGCAAGATGGTGGATGTGCAATAAACCACTTGGAGACTTAATTACTAGATAAAAGAGTTGCTTTGAATCAGATGACAAGTTTGTTTACTCTTACTGACTAATTATTATGTGTATTAGCAATGTTCCATGGGCTTAACTTTCATAAATTTTATCCAGCGGTAGACGATTATACCAAATATTCGAAGCTATTAACTATTAGTAAGTAAGTAATATAACTAGTAGACGTGTTCCTGCAACCCGAATATTTTTATGAGATTTACAACTTCATGGACCTCATAAATATTGACTCCATTACTAAATGTTCTTCCAACAGGCCATTACAGAGGTAGCGTTGGGATGAAATAATCTCCTTCGCGTGCAAGTGAAACTCGTGACATCAGAATTTCGCTAGTAACGTTAGCCTTTGTTTGATCTTGCTGTCAACCTGGTCTTCCCAATAGCTTTGTCACCCTTTCTGTTCGCTCGCAAGAGTTTCTTTTATCAAAATGCGCGTGTATTATTATTATATACTATACAGATCGGACACCTTCGAATTTTTAAAACAAAACTATCAACGCCTCCATCAGTATCCTATCCAAGCAGTGAGATTAATAATAAAAGGCCCAATTAAAGTGGTGTGACATTTTTAGCGATAATGCAGGCCATGTGAAAAGGCATCAAATAATAATAATTCATGAGCAACTACCAGAGACGAAAGGGAGACGGGAGGTAACAGCTTGGACGAATAAGGCAGCTGAAAAGAATCAAATCAATTGACTGTGGCTTTACGTTGTGGAACGACGAGTAGAGAAAACTCCGCGAAAAGTAAAAACGATGGACAGTTCCACCATGTTTTAATACTTCCTACCCGTTTCGACGTCTAGAGCGTCATTTTCAAGACAAATAGCAAAACCATAATGGAACTGTACATCATTTTTATTGACAGTTATTCTGAAAAGAAATTTAACATAATTTACCTTATTCGTTTCACCTACTTCACGTCCTCCATTACGAAACGGCGTGTAGCAATACCCACACAACACTACTAGTATATTTACGAAGTTCTCGAGAAATTTTCATGGACATTAAAAAAGTACTCGGACAGAGGGAAGCCGCAGATTGAAAACACCACAGTACGTGACCATTTGCGAGAAGTGCTATCGACAAAAGGAGTGGGAAAACATGGTTTTAACGAGAACGGCTCAGTCCAATGAAATCACCGCCATAATTGAATAACAAACGGCCATTACAATGATCAACCCACGCCAGGCACATAAAATATAACGATATGGTGTTACTGCCTAATCAAACTGTTTTAATGGGATATTGAGCCAAATATGGTGCACTGAAAACTCGTGTGCAAAAGCATATGGTGCACTGAAAAATGGCAAGTAACGCATTTTTAGTAAATATCCACAAACAACATTATTTTCATGGAAAATAAGAAAAATCCCCCAAGACAATGACGACATTCTTTTACTCAAGGCCACTAAAATTACCACCTTCATGAACGACCATGCGGGCATTCTGCGTTGAATTGATTTATAGTGGCGACCGCTCATACTCCCGTTGAACTTGCTCAAAAGGAGCTGGAAAAGATGGTTTTAATGGGAATGACTGTCCATTGAAATCGCCGCCATAATTGAATAACAAACGGCCTGGCACATAAAATACAACGATATGGTGTTTCTGGCTAATCAAACTGTTTTAATGGAATATTGAACCAAATATGGTGCACTTAAAAATGGCAACCAACGCATTTTTAACAAATATTCACAAATAACATTAACGCCATGAAAACTAAGAACAATCCCCCAAGACAATGACGATAATCATTTTATTCAAGGCCAAATTACATCTTCGAGAAAGATCCTGCAGGTTTTCTGCATGGAATTAATTTCTAGTGGAGACCGGTGATGCCCCGCTCTAAAGCCTGTATCACACCATGCTAAATCCTGAGAAAAACCGGGTATCTTAGCGAGCGCTTCATGCAAGAACGGAATTTAGCGTGGAGTACGTTTCTAGGAACCTAGAATAATTGAAGCTGACCTCACGGCACTCATACTCTCATTGAAATTGCACAAGCACGGAGCATTGGCACATCCCACAAGTATCACTTACGCTAGCGCAGCCCAATAGTAGGACATAATCCCAATTAACTCAATCAAGGCGCCCTCCGACCATATCCTAATCCCACACAGTCGACATCATCCTTGAATTACCCCGAAAAATTGTTGGGGTAAAATAAGAAGCCTAGATGCAGCCCCAATGAGCCTTACGGACAAGTTTTAACGTCTGTAACCCATAAACGTCTATAAAATTGTCGATATTTAGAAATAAAGTCTATTGAAAATTGATTTCTGTATATCTTGCGTGTAAGTCTATACATTCTCTCAAACTATAAATTTCCACGAACTGAGTTAGTTGTTCAAGAGTTTCCGAGACACTTTCACTTATCGAAGATAAACATTTCTCACAGAGAGAGAGAGTTAACATTCTAGGAAACACTACCAACGTGATAGAAAAAGACTTTTCGGTGACAATAGGCTCAAGGCAGCCCAGTGATAGGCCTTAGGGTACGAGTGAACCTCCATCACACGACAGAGTCGTTCGAATTTTCGAAAATAAAATCTATTTCAATGCCAAATACCTTAGGAATTTGTACATTTACGCTCGTGTTCCCTTGCTTATCTAGTGACCTTTGTACATTTTACGTTCAGCCTAACGAACATGCC
The DNA here is from genome assembly GCA_963169105.1 of Ceriagrion tenellum. NCBI lineage: Eukaryota > Metazoa > Arthropoda > Insecta > Odonata > Coenagrionidae > Ceriagrion > Ceriagrion tenellum. The sequence goes on along the minus strand of OY720644.1, from coordinate 45,946,870 downwards.
TGAATAACATAGTCGAGGGCAAACTAAGAGGGAAAAGTCCCCAGAGGAAGACCCAGGAATAAGTTCATGGACCAAATAAAGAGGAAGGTACATAGGAAGAGACACCAGAAGGTTAGGGAACTAGTATTAGATAGGGAAGGATAGAGGGCTGCAGTCAACCAATCTTAGGACTGAACGATCAATGATGTTACGAAAGCATGAACACTTTCTCCAATTCAAGGTTTCTACAAGTAATATTTTTCTCCGAGTTTTTTAGGCACTTACACAAATCTAAAATAGACTGTGCTTACATTAAGTTCGCGTGCAGGGAGTTAACACGTCGGTATTACAAGCAATGAAAAAGGGACATTAAACATCCGAAATAAAACTTATAAGGCTGCGATCTAATGTGATACACAAAGAATATTGTACTGAGTAATTTTTTTCCAACTCGTACTACACATGTTTCAACTGACTAGCAGTCAGATGTATACCTTATGATGACTGCTAGTCAGTCGAAACACACGTAGTACGAGTTGAAAATAAATTACGCAGTACAATATCCTTTGTGTGTCATTTTAAAATGCTATCCTACAACATCTCGCCTAAGAAAGTGGAAATCACTAGGATCTAAGGGGTATTAAGGCATCAAATTAGCCCGGGGCCACAACGTTCCACCAAAATTACTTACGAGCACGCCTATAGACCCTCGGTTCCAAACAATCCCAATTACCTACGCTAGTAAGTAACCTCTCCGTCCACTTCCTTATCACACACGTAATTGACCTCATCCTTAAATTATGAGCACGTCGCGAAAAATTCTTGGGGGAAATAATGGGCCCAAAGAGAGAGAGAGAGAGAGGGAGAGAAAGAGAAGACGCATCCTTGATGGGCCCCGAGGGAGGGGAGGGAGAAAATAGAACGGGGAACGGGAGGGGGGATTAGCTCAATCTTCACGCCCGTCACGACTGCGGAACCCAGGGGCGACTCTAAAATGCCCGGGTCGGTCTTCTTCGGAGGGAACACGAGGGGGGGGGGGGGTAGATGGGGAGACGGAGGGGGCGTGGCAGTGGGGGGTGGGAGAGCAGATCTTCATTAAAAATGTCGCAAAACTCCGGAGGCGACGGCTCGAGGGCGAAATCCCATCTCGGGCCTCGTGACAAGCCCATCAACCCGCGACTTCCAAGATCCTTCCAAACCGGAGGAGACACACACCCGCGGAAAATTTCCATGACAACGCATTTCATTATCGACTTTTAAAAATAATCAACTCCGACACGTCGCGTCGGATGGTTATCTTTCTCATGCGAAGTGAAGGAAGGTAATCAGGGAGAAGCTACCCTGCCACAGCGAAAAAAAATAGGCCTGAGTGATATTACTATGCATCGAATTCCATACGCGATACTTGCAAAATATCGTCCGGAACAATCGAAAGACGCACTTGTGCTGAGGAACATTTCGAAAAAAAAATGCTATTATACTAGCTCGGTGAAGACTGCTGTATCTTGGATCATTTTTACCACATAAATAGTGATAAAAACCAAATTTAATGCTGATTTCACTTAGAGCGTGACTAACTCATGAAACGATAAATTCACCATAAGTTTTTCCAAGCTATGAACTGTGAGGTAAGACATATGGTTAAGAAACAAATGTTTGTTCATTTGGGCAGAAGAACTCTTCGAAAAAAGTAATATTACACTAGCTCGGGGGAGACTGCTGAATCTTGGATAATTTTTTACCACCTAAATAGTGAGAAAACCAAATTATTACATGCTAATCTCACTAATAGAGTTATTACCTTATGAAACATCTATTCAACTTAAATTTTCACCAACTATGAACTGTAAGGTAAGACAGGTTGTTTGGAAAAAAATTTTTTTTTGCATAGTTATTGAGAAAATGAACACAAAAAATGTGTGAGGCAAGATTGTCGCGTGCATTGGATCCTCTTGCACCTTGGACCATACCGTAACACATTTTCATGCAACTTTGACGCTTAAGTGATTATATACATTTTTTATAATCACCACTAGATTATGAAATTATCTGTATTACTCCCTAAAGAACTTATACCTACAGATTAAGGCAATATATTGTGATTATACAAGCATAGTACTCTAGATATAGTGATTATAATAATTTCTATTATTTCTTTTATTATAGTTGAAATGGCAGTGAGTAATATCCATTACATTTTTACAAGTTCAGGGTACTATTTACTAATCGTAAGTTTATTTTTCATCTCAGAATACGTCCTAAAATTCTTCATTCCATCCATAAAACCTATTCTCTTTCTTTCCCAACATCCTTCCCGCTATTGGGTCCGCTAGCGACCTACCGCCAATGATGACCTATTCGAACCACTTGCTTCGCCTCATCTTAATCTCCTCCAGAAATTTACTTTCCAAACTCATGAATATCACATGGCGAAATTCCGGTTAATTGTGGTCATTTTCACAATCCTGGATTCGAGGCTCTGCGTTGCCATCACGTGGTAAAATAAACCTGTTCTAGTTACAATTAAGTCGCACATCATTTTACCCATCCATAATGAAAATAAGGCGAGTCAATTTTCCCGGGTTTCTCCAACAAAAGCATAGATACCTCTTAAGGTAGTTTGAGCGAGATAGTTTCCTAGTCATAATGGATACCATATTCGAAGTAGGTACACCGTTTAATTCCAGCAGCTGTATGAAGCATGCATTTAATATTGGATTATTTTATAGTGCAATAATGTACTTTTATAAGACTGAAATTCTAAGTAATTAAAAAAATATCTGCATAGGTCTTCAACTTGACTCTTTTTTTTCGCGCGGTACGTTTAAAATTCCTTCTAAACGGAAATACTTTGTGATCATGAAAATATTACTGCGGTGACATTATGATTTCTTCTCAAAAAGAGTTGAAAAACATACAAACCAAACACTGTGAATTTTTTGACAAGATCTAGGTGTTAGAAATTCATAATTCTTTAAATAAGGTCTCCCAGGAGTGCATGCACGTTCCATTTCCCATATAAAAGAGCAGTTATTTTTCGTCAAAAACGTCGGAAAGTAGTTCGGTTAGGGGCTGACATTTTGGTATCTTAAGAAGGGAGATACATATTCATTTAAGATGAGACCAAATTCATTGATTTATAGGTGAAATATATTTCGCTCGAACTACCGTAATATAAATGGAGAAGCAAAGAAAAAGCTCTCTCACGATTCACATCTCAGAATATTATATCAAAAACAATGTTCGGGCAACGAAAAATATGATGCAACATGCGAGTGAAACGCGCAACGACGTGGTGTCGAATTAGACGTTGGATGCATGTGAATAAAATTATTTTTTTTTTACATTCTGAAAAAAATGTGCCAAACTAGAAAGATTTCGGTGAAATTAAATCTAACGTATCAAATCTTTTTATTAAAAATGGTGATAGATCATTAGGGAAAACGACAGCGTATTGAAATGGGTATATTTTGATGAATCTATCACGAAATTTTATCATGATAAATTTTTTATCCGAGAAATTATGTTGTTACAAACAATTTTTTGTAATATCATTAAGGAATTACACAAAATATGTACAGACTTATATTAATTTGTACTCCCAAAAATTTCTCGGCAAAGTTAGCAGAAAAGAAGCACGCAACGAAGAAATGTCACGATTTAAATTATACAGCGAATTGCAATATTACTCAAAGTACGATAAACCTGAGCGATACAATATTCATTTGGTAACGAGACACTAACACACGAAAATTCCAATTCCAAACCAAACTCGTTCGGAAAAGGTCACAGTGATAATTTGAACGAGGTTTCCACGCCAAAAATAAATCGCACATTCCGCGACCTCTTTCACAGAAAAACATTAATAATTTGCTGTCGTTTAGGTCAAGGAGTGTGAAATATCCAGGATGTCAAAGAGGAACGTCGACAGGACGAAAGCGACAAAAAAATTAAAGCCGGTCCCGGAATCCGTACGTGTTCGAGTACGCATTTTCCACACCTCCTAATTAAGGGTACGATTTTTTTCGTGGAGAACAATTCCTGAGCATTTTCAACAAAATATCTCGAGCATAATGATGAATGCGAATCCTCTAACATAAGCAGAGAACGCAGAATTGATGTAGCAAATGTAGGGGGTGTGACCAGGACCGCTAATGGCACTCCGCCCATCGAAATATGAGGTCGTCGGCTAGAACAGCTCTGACGTACGGTATCCTATGAGTCTAGGTGCAGAAAAAATAAAACTGGAAAGAGGTAAGCGATTAAGTACAAAATGATGTAAGATAAACCCACTCCTATAACTGGCGCTCATGGTAAAGTTTTCCGTTCAAGTGTAGGCCATGATTTTTTTCGTCAAACTATTCAGTACGACTTGACGAAAGCATAACCAGGTCGGCTTCATATAAGTTTTATAACACCAGGTTTTAAGTTCAACAGTTCAATTCAGTTCAACAGTTTCAGGCTCCACTTTGAGAAACTTCACGGCAAATAATGAAAAGTAAAAAGTTCCACGATACGCTATTAAAAATCCGAGAAACTTCTTAGGATTTTACTGACGGTATCACCCAGGTTTTGAATTTTTGAATGAGAGAAAGCACAGTTTCACAATAGCTTAATAGACAATTCGTTAAAACATTTTATGAATATGTTAACCGATAAAAATTAACCAGTCATCGGTACTACGGTTTCACGATAGAAATGAGTGTGGTTGTGAGATAAAGGCACAGCTATTCAAAATTGTCATTTTTATTACGTAAACGGAAATACCTCGTGGCTCAGATTTAGCAAAACTACGTTCTCTGCGTTTGCGTTCTGCAGCGATATTTCGCGGGTCTGTTAGCAGCAGCTGGACTCTTTATGAGGAGCAAGGAGGTAACTTTTAATTTTCACGCAGTAGCTCGCGATAAAATTCAGCTTCGTAGATCGCACACTATCTCCTCCCAGAAGTGCTATTCTCTAACTCGTGAGAAACTAGAGGAGAGAACATCGGTGCCAAAAATTTATGTCACCTAAGCGGTGTCTTGAGAGCGGTACCTCCCTTCCACGAGATTGCGATGAAAGTAGTCGATTATTAAATTACGATTTACGAACGAATATTGTTAAATACAACATACAGAAAAGCTATTTTTTCCATTCAACTGTCTTTCGACAAATTTCGCTATCATTCTTTAACGAGTTAGGGAGGGATTATAATCGATTTTGTCTGAAAAGACGGAAACGAACGATAGCGTTCAGTTCCGTCGGTATCCAGTCAAGGATTGGGTGTATTACGGTTGACGGAAATATCAGACCAAGCGGTTGACCGATGTTACAAAAGGAGTTATAAACGGTAACGAAGTAGCTGTTTTTTGCCATATTTTACAATCAAAATATAAGCAATCCGCAAGAAAATGGCGAAGAAATTGTTAATACAAGATGGTTCATCTACACCTACATACTACACTGCGAGCCGCCGCATTAGCGAAAGGAAGTGGATGTTAGGACACCAGCCGTGTAAAAGAGTTAAGGACAAGGCTATAGGGAGGTGAAATCTTGAAACGCATTTTGGGAGTGTTCAGTGTCTGGAGTGGAGCTCAGTTTTTATCTTGGTCAATTATAGTGCTAGGGAAGAGTGAAATTTATAATTTCTTTTCAGCAATTTATCTCTCAAATTTTATCACTTCTATCGGACCTAGAGATGTAGTGCGGCATTAAAATGATATTTTGTGCCAACCTGAAACACAAATTTTCAAAATGTCTCAAGTCATTTAACCCTAGCGAGGAGCCTCCGAGCCCACAGTGGCTTCCAACCTAATCCCGATAAGCACAGTGAAACGCTATATGTTCGCTAGAGGTAGTTTTTAGCGTAGCAACGCGCAGCTTCCTATCGAATTGTTTATATTTATATTTGATCTATCAGGTTTATTCTAGGCTTATCATCGCTGAGTTAAAAATTTCGACTAACGATCTGAAAATAAATTAATCATGTAATTGATGAAAATGACTCCCATATTCGGTTGTCACAGTAAAGTGACGGAAAAGTTTGACTTTGACCACGTTCACCAATCGTCCTTTGACGGCGACGTCAACGTTCGGCCGTCGTAAACGTATTCCACTACATCACAGTCATTATCAACTTTCGCGGACGCCACCGTCCGTTTCGCCACGAAAGTTACGTTACGTTTCATCCATGGTAATCCCGCCAAATAGCATTTTACACCTTGCTAATGGACAGCTTTACTAAGTATGCTCCAAGGCAACCACCTGCCACTGTTAAAGGTGGGATTACACCGGCAACTTTATTGCTGCAAGCTGCTTTAGACGTAAACAATCGGGGTAAACGGCTCAGAAATTCCACTGCCAAAATCTATAAAAGTTCGACAAGCCGCTTATCGAGGCGGATTATAGCCAGTGTGACTGGTAACCAATCTGTCCCTGCACTAACATGGAAAAACTTTTTCGCTATAGGCAAATCTCACGCAATATCCTGCACGAGAAACTTGTGGCAGTAACTTGCCTACGTACACCTACCCTTACTGAATAGAGTTGCAGATAGAGAAGACGCAGGATGCGATTCATCGCGCGAGTAATCGTTACGTCCGATACATTGCTGTTCCAGGGAGAAATCTCTGGGAAACTTGTGCCCTGTGGCATGGGCTCAAAGAAATTTATTACGGTTCATCCCTGTCACGTGAAAAAATACTCGACCACCAGAGTGAGAGCGAGAGACAACTAACCCTCTGGCCTTTATTCCATTATGTCGTCCGGGGGATCCTCCCCCTAATCTAAGGGACATCAGCAGTCAAAATACAAACCACCCCCTTCGATCACCCACGAGCGGAAGTGGAGGAAGGGGTGTGTCAGAGGGCGGGGTGAAAAATTCGGGTGGCGGGAGGGATGACGTATTGTTGGGAGGCAAACATCTGGCGTGATCTGGCGCGGGTAAGCTTTTTCATGGCGCGTATAGGGGTCTCACCTTCCACCAGCCACTTCACAAAGGAAGAGATCAAACGCTAGCTGGAGCAAACACAATCGAAAGCATGCATAAACTTTGCTTCTCATATCCAAGTTAGGTTACAGCGACATATTTTCCTATTTATAGTAGAGATCACTCGAGTATTCCACCAGTTGATTGGTTCATTTTTGGACAGCACTTATCCTAGCGTCCTAATTTCTGGCATATCTTTCTGTTTTCACTCCAATGGACGACCCACCATTAGATCCCTCTTGAATTCCCCATATTCCTCAGGAAAGGACATTGGAAATCTTAAGGATTGGATTGAATATTTGGGGAGGCGACCGATAGCCAAGGTCATTTGCGCCATAGGGGACAGGTAAGGGAGGAAGGGTGGATTGAAACCCGGCGTCGGCATTGGCCCGCTCTTAACTAAAGGCGCCAAGGGGACCACGGTTTAACGTCTAATCCGACAGTCGGAGTACTGAACTTGAAGTGCCCTCCACAAGACACTAAAGTAGGGATCGGGTTCCCTCTGAAAAACATCCGCCTCTGCAGGGATTTGAAACCTGGCCGCCCTTGATGTAGACGAGAACTCTAGCCACCGCGCCAACCCGATCCCCTTGGAAATCTTAAGGGTAAACCCGAAGTCTCATTTAAGTATTCCACTCGATGATAGGTAGGTTAATGGACAGTACTTATGCAGACTTTAATTAATCGACACAAAACTAATAGGAAAGAATGTTCCTACTGAAGGTACAGTTTATTACTATAAAAGTAATATTTTTTTCGTTCTTAGCATGAGACGCGACTGAATGCGCGAAGTGTGGCCAATTATGGGTCATTTTTCTCAGAAGGTGATACACCGGATAAGGACTTTAATTCTGTTAGTATTCTACCAGCTGATTGGTAGGTTTAAGGACAGTAATTATCCTTATCCGTTTCTACTCCTACGGCTGTCCCGCCAAAAGATTCCTCTTGAAATCCTCATATCGTCTCCTATTTCTTATTTCGTCCAGAATTCCTATTCCCTCCCACGCTTCCACACTGTTCTCCCCTCCATTACCCTCCCCAGGCTTCACTCTCTTTTGATAACACCCGCAATCCATCTCTATGTAAGTCTTACTTTAAAATTTAAACCACTGGAAGAAGCATGGTGGCAAACGATTTTCCGGGAAAACATAAAATTTTTAAACCGTAATTAATTAAAGATTGATTTGGATATATGGGGAGGCGACCGACTGCTAATGTCATATGCGACATATGGGGTAGGTAAGGGAGGAAGGGTGGATAGAATCCCGGCGTCGGCATTAGTCAGCCCTCTTAACGAAAGGCGCCTAGGGGACCACAGTTTAACGTCTTATCCGACAGACGGAGTACTGCACTTGGAAGTGCTCACCACAAGACACTCAAGTAGGGATCGGGTATCCTTTGAAAAATATACTCCTCTGCAGTGATTCGAACCCTGGCCGTCCGTATAGTTAGCCAGTGCTCTAGCCACCACACCAACCCAATACCCCATAATTAATTAAGAAAGTTGGTTCGAGAAACATGGCTTAAAAATCGGTTTCACGTGATCGAAAATGTACCCCCCACCGATTCAATAACATTGAATCGACATCCAGGTCGACTTACTGAGCTGATCAATCAACATACTTAGTACACGACTAATACATCTCACTGGAATCGACAAGTTACCAGATATTGTAGAAAGGTTTTATCCGCTTGAAAGAACGTGAGGAATACAAGGTTTGTTTTGACTCATACAATCGCCAGCAAATCGCCACCCTGGCCGCAGGGTCACTTATTTCAGATTCTCTGAAGACTTGAAAATATCAAGTGCGTTTTATACACTTACATGAAAATAAAAAAGAAAGTTCCGAGGATCGATTTACTGTAAAACAGCCTTAAGTGTGGAGATTTTATGGGCTCTTAGGGAGATAGTTCAGATACCAGCAGAAAACCGTCAATACGAACGAGAAAGCATATTCAAGCATTTCGTTAACACCTTTTGTAAAAAGCGAAATTTCCTCGGAAATTGATTAAAAATAAAACATGGGCATCTTACCACTCATTTATTAAAAGTTAATAGCGATTTACTGACGTCAAAATTCGATAGTTCCATTCAAATGGCGCAGCAGTCGGCTCCCACGGCTGAACAATGTGATCGTTAAAAAAAAAAATTCACGGAATAATTTTCACATTGCGTTACTAAATTTTAGTTTTAATCGGGTAAACCATTTCATCGGTGGAATCACGATTTTTTTTAACTGAATAAATAAAAATGTACTTGAACAAGTGGTTTCACTTGTCTCGGAAGTACCATCACGTGGGACGGAAGAAGTACAACGGACATCAAGCGGGGAGTAGCCCAAGCTAAGAAGGCGTTCGTGGGAAAAAGACTACTGCTGTGCACAAAGAAGATAAGACTATAATCCAGGAAACAGTATAAATAAAAGTTCGTGCGGAGCGTGGCACTCTATGGATCGGAAGCATGGACCATTGGAAAAGCAGACCAAAAAAGACTACAAGCCTTCGAAACCTGGTGCTGGAGGAGGATGCTGAAATTGATTGGACAGACAAAATCAGAAATGATAAAGTTTACAGAAGAGGAGAGGACCATATGGAATACCATTCAGAAAAGAAGTACAAGGTGGAATGGACACACCCTGAGACACAATGGGTCTGTGAAGAACATAGTTAAAGGCAAAATAGAGGGAAAAGTCCCCAGAGGACACCCAGAAATAAGTTCATGGACCAAATAAAGAGGAAAGTGTATTGAGAAAGCTGCCGCGAAAAAAGGGACTTCACATTAGACAGGGAAGGGTGGAGTGCTGCAGTACACGAAGAATAGGATTGAACCAGCAATGAAAAATAAAAATGTGTGCTTAAGTATTTGTCATGACTCACATAGTCAATCCAGAGCCACCTTAAGGCACCGCCTGAAGTTTCTTCTGTCAGAAACCAACTATCTCGAGTGTCGCACTATATCCCCTTCCTTCATGACCGAGCCGAAACGTCCCGAAAATCAACACCCCGCCTAAATAGCCCGGAGGCGATGGTTCAGGGCCGAGGGTCGCGTAGCAATGGGGAGATGAGCGTGCATTTTTCATGAAATTGTCCCACCGCGATACGTACGATCTTTTAAACCCCCCCCCCCCCCCCAATCTCCCAGGATGGCATTTAACATCAACCCTCGATCCCGACCTCCGACAAGAGCTTCCAATCGCGTCCATAAAACATGACGCCTGAAGGGATTTAATCGTATGAATGCCCTCGGTTTGTCGTCGCCCCAAATATTTTTTTTAATTTTTGATCGCGTTCAATCGTAGCGAAAATGAACTCTCGAAACGCGGAGTGTACCGAAAGAAATTGTCGACGGAAAAAGTTAGCCGGCCTGAGGCGAAGTAAAATTATTACCTTACTTTTGGGGATATAATGGGTGAGATTTGGTTCAGAAACAAAAACAAAAAGAAAATATTATCAATGGAAAAGTTCACGAAAATGTGAGAAATGACAAAGGGAAACTTGATCCAATATCGTAAAATAGTAAATATTAGTTTTTTTTACTGCGCTTCCTTCCATATCTGGCTCCTTTCCTTCTCGTCTTTCCCTTGGAGTTGAAGCTAAAAAAAAGTTTCATATGAAAACTATGGAAAGTGCTAAGTGCTCCTACGCTGACTTATATAAGGACTACGAGCGAATATATGATTGCACTGCATCTGGTGTATGCAAGCACTGCAGCTGGTGGATGGACTATAATGGCAACAATGAGATTATAGTAGGAATCCATACCATTCAAAAACACGATGTGCTTTTCTCCATAAATTTGATTGGTACGGCGCGTTTCAACTTGATGCGATGTCTGCTGGTAAATAAAAATACATAACAGCACAAGGGTACATAACATCTTCTCAAGTATTCTACCAGTTTAGGTAGGTTTTGCTGAATGTCAGAGAATCTCCTCCCGGTTTTCAACACTTTGAGAGGCCTATCTCCCTCTAATATATCCTTTTTCGCCTCAGCATACGATCTACCCTTATTCATCCCGTCCATGAAACCTATTCTCTTTCTCCTTCCTTCCCGCTTGCCCAACATCCTTCCCTCTACCACAGTCTTGAGCAACCCATCGCCCCTTATTACATCCTCCAACCACCAACTCTGCCGATCTCGAATTTCATTCAGAAGCTTCCTTTCCTCGCCCACCATCTCAAGCACTTGCTTGTTAGTCCTCCTTTCCGTCCTCCTCAACTTTTCCAACCTTCTATCCACATCTCATAAGCCTGCAGCCTATTTTCGCCTTCCTTTCTAAAGGCCTGGTTACACGATACATTAACCCGTACGTGTTCATGTACGGTCGGATTCAAATGTATTACAAAGAATCGAGCGGCGCCAATTACGCTTCTCAAGGAAATTGAGTTTCACTTACGGCGCTGTTATTCTTTGCTACGCAACGCTATCTATTCATCTGTTTATTTTCACGTATTCAAATGGTAATAGTTGACCAATTTCCTATATTGTACTAATTTGTTATTACACTTTCATTTTGGTTTGGATTTACGATTTGAGCATGGATAATTATTATTTATTAATCACAACTGTTACTCTAAATGATACATTACGCAGTATTTGCCGTAGGTATATTGTAAGCCAGGAACGATCTGTGTTTAATAATAAATTTTGGTATTTCAATTAATCAATGCGTCGCAGCATGTCATTGTTATTCGAGCTGATCATATTATGTAATAACAAGTTAGCACAAAACAAGCAATTGCTCAACTGTTACAATTTAAATACGTGCAAATAAACAGCTGAATAGATAGCGTTACATAGCAAAGAATATCAGCGCCGTAAGTGAAACTCGATTTCCTTGAGAAGCGTAAGCGTAAGCTCGATTCTTTGCAATACATTTTAATCCGACTGTACAAGTTCATGTACGAATGCATGAACCAAATAGAACAGGTTCTATTACCCAGTTCATGAGTTCATGAATTCACGCGCATACAAATTGGCGTGGTTACACGGTGAATTTTCGCGTTCATTCAATAACTCGTATGGGTTAATGTATCGTGTAACCAAGGCTTAAGGGTCCACATTTCGGCATTATATAGAAAGATAAATTTTTTCGCTCCACTTAAAAAACAACACAGAAAAAGTTAAGCAATACAACGGGGCTTTAGGTAGATTCAATGGTTTACACAGGGTATAACCTACCAGCACTTATTTATGCGTTCAAAATATATCATTGAAAAATATAGCAATAGCTTTTTTGACAACGCAACTCTTCATCAAAAATAATATTATTATAAAAGAAAAATAATATTATTACCATGAAAGAGACATCACGGAGGACTCGCGAATTAAGGTAAATCAATGGGACGGACTATCCAAGGACCTAAAATCCATTCGAAAGAATAAAAACAATGATAAGACTGGGGAGCGTAGCAGAAGATATTTTTTAGTTTAGGCGAAGGACAAAAGAACCCTAATGACACTAAGAGAATGAACACCACAAAATAATAATTATCCAAGAATAGTTTCGAGTTAATGGAGACGAATTATGAGACAGGCACCATTTGATAAAAAAAAGTCAAAATTTTTTTTCAGAGTCTACTCCTCATTTATGAGCCTCTAACCGCGTTAAGTGAAAAAATATAGGGATCGAAAAGGGTCGTACCACACAAAAAGTAGTCCCAGAGCACATGGCGTCCTGCTCCGACTCAGAGTGAAATGAACACCCGAAAACGAGGCCGTTACCCATGACGACGTGGTTTCTGATCATTTTTTTAAGGATACAGTAAATGAATTGATGGGTACCTAACTGAGAAGATTTTATAATGGCTCAAGATTACCGTACAAAAGTTAAAAAATAGTATTTACTGCGTAGTAGGAGCGCTAATACAGTACAGCAGCTCCGGATATTTATATGAAGACAAGTTCCCAATCATTGCTTTGACAAATGATGTGGTAAGAAGTCACTCGCACGGTCGCATATACATATAAACCTATGTGCTACAATGTAGACTTGAGGCGTGAACATCTATTTCGCAAAAACCCGCCTCGACATTCGCCTTGAAGAAATTTGGCTTGGTGTTGTAATTAGTTAACACACCTGACTGGGAATTTGGAGATCAATGTCCGAATCTCAGAAATGTCAAATGATTTTTTTTATGGAGAATTTGAACCATTGATTAAGACGAGGTAAAGCTCACAACTGATTTTTTTTTTCACGTGAGATTCACTAAGATGGACTTTCTTAACGATATAAATTGCAGGTTTACTGCAAACCACGAGTCGAACGGTATGCACGAGAATTTTGCAATAAAATCCTTTATCACTGTTCTTCTGAATCAAAAGAGGTACCCTCGATGAAGATTTGATTCGCGCAATCCTATGTTTAGCGATACTTGAGGACACATACTCTTCCTGATCACATCTTCCTCAAATAAGGTTAGGGATAGATGGAGGAAATTACATCGAATGTTAACATTAAAACATAGTAACATCGGTAAAAGTTGAAGTTTTCACTGGGAAGGTTGACATTGTAGGCAGTAAAACTTTGTAACCTCAACAATTTTATACTTCCAATATTTTACACGCGGTACCAGATAATGGCGTAACTTTCAAAACTATTTGTACATTTTATAATAAAATTTAGAAGGTTACGTCTTAGAATGTCTACAGTTCAAATACCTGAATAAATTTGCATTAGAGACGCATTTTTTCATCAAACGACAGAGACCAAACACTATATAATTATGCAGTTATGTTACTATATTACAATACCTGAGGACGGGGTTACTTCCGAAAATATTTTTACGTTTTATAATAAAATTGAGGAAGTTTCGTCTTTGAATGTCAATCTACAGTTCAAACACCTGAACAAATTTTGATGATACACACATTTTTCATCGAACGAAAGAGAGATAACACTAACTAATTATGCGCATAAGTTACTGTTGAAGTGTAATCATACATCGGCCACAATAGAATTATAAATCTGTCCTATGCAGCTCTCACATCGGAGACTGAAGCAGATGTATATACTCGTAGCAAGGGGAGGATTTCATAATAATAATGGTAACTTTTACAATTTTATACTTCCAATATTTAAGATTCCAATATTTTACACGCGGTACCAGATAATGGCGTAACTTCCGAAACTAGTTGCAAATTTGATAATAAAACGAAGAAAGTTACATCAATGAAAGTCAATCTCCACTTCAAATACCCCAATAAAATTGAATGATACACACTTTTCATTGAAAGGAAGAGATAGAACACTATATAATCACGCAGATATGTTAATATTGCCGTATGATCATACGTCGGCATTAATAGGATTATAAATCTGTCCTATGCAGTTATCCCCTCAGAGGCAGAAGCCGATATTTCTGCTCGTGGCAAGGGGAGGATTTCATATTTAAAATAATAACTGAATGATCAAAATAGATCCCTTACGAGAAGTTTTGGCCACGTTTGCTGGTTTCGGTCCCACGGCTGTGCGACGCGCCGCGACGCCTGCACGTCATGCGTCCCATTCTGGCCACTGGTTCGCCCTGAAAAGCTCGCCCCCACTCCCCTCACAGGATGTTATAATTCCACGGAGATTTCGGGGCGGGCACCCGCGTTAAATCCTCCTCGAGTTCGGATTTACGATTCCGCGTGAAAAAGTAGTCCCAAACGAACACGACTCGGAAATGGCGCGCTAATGAGCTCCCACATTAAGTCCAAAAAGCGGCGCCCCGGTGACTGCAAACGCTCGCCTCCAACTTAGCCCTCCGTGAGTTCGTTGATTTACAAATCCTACCGACTTCCGAAATTTCAAAGCGCACGCCGGCGACATCATGAACATTCAGAGCTCGGTCACTGCCGTATGAGGTTTTCTCGCGTCGACCCAACTTGAGTCATCTAGTACAGTCGTGCAATCCCTAGTTGATTTTAACAGTTTGCACGCAGTCCACCACACTTAAATGATAAAAATTAAGTCTTTTCCCTACAAATTCTACCACACCACTTTTCGTCTCTAACACTGAGGACACCATGGCGACGATGTTGATAAAACCTTACTAATTTTTCCGGACAAATAGGTAAATAAAAACATTGCTTTTCGTTTCTAATACCGGGGAGAGTACGGTGATGATGTTGATAAAACCATACAGTAAACTCCCGTTTATCCGAAATGATCGGGACGGCGGCCGGTTCGGATGATGAAAATTTCGGATAAACCGAAGTCCCACGTGAAACACCCCGAATTGCATCAATACTGCTAAATATTATCGTAAAACGTGCGTACATAAAATGCTATTAATATGGTTGTGAACAAGCCTACATGTTTTTGATTGAAAAATTGCATTCCGTGCGATCCGTCCGTCCGACCGTCGGAATGAGCGGGTGCATGTGCAAGATTGGTACGCGTTACGGTCGGACGGACGGACGGATCGTGCGGAGCGTGAACATGCGAACGATCGTTGACTTGAATAGCGCCGCTGCGTAACTTGCGTGGTCGATAGAGTATGTAAATATATGAAAAGGTGTTACCACCAAATAATTAACGGGTCGCCATGGTATTCATTGGATGAAGATCGGGTAGGGGCAGTTGGAAAATTTTGTTCGGATAAAGCGGATTTCGGATAAACGCGATTCGGATAAACGGGAGTTTACTGTACTAATATTTCCCGACTAATTCCCACATGAATCATGAAACAAAATTCGAGAGCTCTTCCTGAAATATACAAGAGTATGAGAGGTACTAATACTATACTCTGATGTCTCCCTTAAATATAAATACAATAAATACTTGGAATACGCACTTTATCTCACTAGAGTAACCGTTTATCGTTTCTAGAGCCAATTACGAGTGTTACATATACATAAAGTACCAAGCAATTTTTTTCGCATCTATTGTACAGCTTAAAAGCAATCGCAGATAAATTTGCGCCAGAAGAAACATAGGCTGGTGTCATCGGCAGTAGTCTCATATTGCCCAGCAATCGTAAATCTAAGATACTAACTACGATAAAGGTTTCACGCGACTCAATAGCAAACAATAGCAAGTTTCCAGAAAACTCTGGAAAAAATAAAATAACGTAGAAAGAATTGTACGCTTCGTAATTTTTAAACTTTTCTCCACTCGGAGATACACACTAAGATTGGAACCACGACAAACAGAGCTATCGTGTACCTACATTTCCGCTACCTCAAGTTAATTGCAAAGTTGTCACATTAACTCCTCTAAAATATGGATGAGTCAACACGCCCTCACCCAACAGGCGAAAACACTATAGACGCTTTGATTATGACTGATTTTCCTCAAAAATTCTAACTTCTTACCAGATTCTATTTAACGCTGATATTATCGAGGAAGAATTAGCGCAATTGCCATTTCTCATTCATGTTAGCACAAGGGGTACTATGGCGAGAAGGCTATAAATATGAGAAAATTACTGCCATAAGAGCTCCACATGATTACAGCAAAAAATTATCTCCGCAAATGTCCTCATCCGCAAGATAAAAGAGGGTACGACACGCGATCCAACATTTTCCAGTATTTCATCGATGATTACGATATGCACTTTCGTAATTGAAAACAATTCCGTCAAACGAAATCATTCATCAGGACTAAAGGACGAAAATTTCGACGATCAGATTGCTGTGAATGCACGGGTAGAGACTAGTTCCTCAGCCCGAGGACAAAGATCTAGCACTGAGAAGTAGTTGACACTTTCCGATGGACTTCCAAAACCACTTGAAGAGTTTTACGTCGCGCACTTCAAGTTCAGAACTCCTTCCGCTAAAAGGGGCGTAAAATTGTTGACCCTTAGGGACGTTAAGTTAAGAGTAGGCACATGTTGACGCCGGGTTCCTCTCCGCCCTACCTCCTTAGCAGTCCATTCCTATACCCTCACACCCACGTATTCTCAGTCGCGCCTAGACTACAGTTGTCATTCGACTCCCTAAATAACCAACCAATAAACTTTAAAAATTCCTGGTGATGGGTAGTTTGCCTCGTCTTAATTATTAGTTACAGGTAACGCCAATACCGACTTCCCTCGAGGAAAAAACGTTTTTTTAAGCTATACAGCTTAAAGTGCAAAAGCTACCTCATATTTAGACATCCTTCATTACGTTATAAAAATAATGTAAGATAAGAGGTAATAAGAAGAGTGTTTCTTGGGGGACGATACTAAGAACACTTGTTGTTGAAAATTGGACTTTTTTTACTTCTTATTTTTTCTGCTTTTTTCAACAGTAAATCTAAAAACCTACTTCAGGCCCTAAAATTAGATTGTTCTGGCTACACGGAGGTATTTATTTGGAAAATATTTGTTAGGGCCTGAGTTTAAGGTATATTCCCTCAGAGGGACGATATTTGGGCCCCCTACCTTATCTACGGCCGAACGAGTATTCATAAAGATTACGGCCTAGGGGACATATTCCTTACTATCAGCCTTCATTAGCGTGATCTGGGGAGGGCAAGAGATAGCAGTTATTTTGAAGGAAAAATTTACACAATTTTACAAAGTCGGCGATACAAAGTTTACAGACAGATATTTCGTAAATCTGCGTACTTCATCTCAATTAAGATGTTAAAGTTATTTAATAGCATACTTAAGGGAAAATAAATAATTGTAAATCCCCTTAAGACATCTATTAATTTATCAAGTTTTCGTCGTTTTTGCATAAGAAGTGGTAATACTGGGTTATTATGGTAAAATCCTTCTCCCTACACCATACAAGCAAGTGTCTCCTTACCCAAGCCAAACCTGACGTTACTCAAACGATGTTTCTTGTTCATAGGACCAAAAAGTGTGTTCTTTATTACCTGTTCCACGTTTTAATTAAAAAATCCTAAACACAACAACGAAAAATATAAGATATTGGTTGTTTACTAAAGAAAGTTTAGAGGATGTCTTCTTATAATTGTAACATTATTTGATACATGTACTGTAATTTCAAAAAATTGTATTGCCTTTATATAAGTGTGCATAACCCATTCTGTGAACGACGGTAGCCATGATTCAGGTTTGCCTTCATGGTTACTCTCCGATTTAACCAAAGATACTATGTTGTAAGCATTCTCTGTCGGAGTAATAAAACATTATTATTAAATTTCTACGGTCGTTTATTGCTCTCAAAATCCACCCTTCTTTCCAACCTCCAACGAAAGTATCAAATTACACCCACGATAACCTTTACGCTTAAAGTATCATTAAGAAAATCCGAAGAATTACTAATGAAATATCATCCTCTGTTTAATCCCTGACGAGAAATTACGAAGGAATCAAGCGATCAGCTGAACAGCGAATGGAGTGGAGAGCTGCAGCGAACCAATCCCAGGATCAATGACTGCTGACGATTGTGATGAGGGCAAATAGCTGAGGAGGAAGAGCACGGGAAACGTGAAGGCCATGAGTTACTGTGCAAACATATAACTCATGTTTCCTGCACGACTGAAATTTCTTTTCTCTCCAAACAAACGTCATCACGAGTTACACGCGCACATTCCCTGCACGATTCTGGCTCTCGACGGATCGATATTTGGTAAAATAGAGTTCAGTTTTATATTCCGAGGACAAAAAAAATCATTCTCATATTTTAGAATTTCTATGCGACTAGAGCCTTGAGGTGAGTCCATTTAAATGTCCACTTAAATGATAAAAATTAAGACTTTTTCCCCTACAAATTCTACCATATCGCTTTTGTGTAAACACGGATAAATTAGGGTATTAAAAAAAACATGGCTTTTCGCTTCTTACACCGAGGACACTATGACGACGATGTTGATAAAACCGTACTAATATTTCCCGACTAATTCGAACATGAATCGTGAAACAAAATTCAAGAGCTCTTCCTGAAATAAACCAGAGTATTAGAGGCACTAATTCTATATCGGATGTCTCCCTTAATGATAAATACATTTAATAACATACATATATCATATAATTATAATAACTACTATTGCGTTTAAACGCCGCTTCACGCGATAAATTTATTGAAAGAATGTATAAAGTCTTTCATGCAGAGCCCCCCCCCCCCCGAATGCTATGAAAATCACATCTTCGAAGACCTGTAACTAGAAAATAATAATTTTTACGACTTGACGCCCATTGTGGTTTTTGATCTACTCCTCAAGAACCATCATATCCCAAATTTTCGGCCAATTTCACCGTAACTATTTTTCCATTAGGTTTCTGCGGGGTCCTTTAGTCACAAGCAAGGCAGCGATGACAAATACAATATTATATATCAATGCTCCTAATTTTATACCTCAATTAGCAATCCGCCGACGTATGTTAATCTTTATATGAATCCAGAAACGATAGTTCTCTTCACTCCCCATTCTTACTATTGCGTTTAAACGCCGCTTCACGCGATAATTTTATTGAACGAATGCATGAACTCTTTCAAGAGGAAAGTTGAACCGTGTAAAGCGGCAAATTGTATGATTGCCTGAATGACTGAACGGGAAATAGAACCTGCTCTAATTCCACTCATTCTTTTTTACAATCCATGATACATTCGTTTGCGCAATACAATGCACCGAATAAAGAGACCTTAAAAAACACATAATAGAGACAAATAGCGGAAGCTACTTCGCACATACTTTACAGAATAACCATAAAGATGCAATCAAGACAAACCTGAATGATTTGGCGGTAAACTTATCGGGATTACGCAGTTTTAGTTAAATAAATGAACTTTTTTATGTACCACACATTTTCTCCAACATGGTATTTCCCAGCGATACTGAACCTTTCACGCGAGGCATGGAATTTTCAGATAAATTCACTTTTGATATTCCAAACAATTGTGAAAAATACAGTGAGTTGATTTCTTCCAAAATGATAAAATCACGTATGGATAGGAGAAAATCCAAAAAATAACCT
The DNA here is from genome assembly GCA_963169105.1 of Ceriagrion tenellum. Classification (NCBI taxonomy): domain Eukaryota; kingdom Metazoa; phylum Arthropoda; class Insecta; order Odonata; family Coenagrionidae; genus Ceriagrion; species Ceriagrion tenellum. The sequence continues at coordinate 45,927,067 of OY720644.1, read as the reverse complement.
ATTATAAGTATATCTCCTGATTAAGGTGGTGAGAGCGAGACAGTTCCTTAGTCATAATGGGACCATATTCGAATTGTTCGTTTTAATTTCGGCAGCTGTAGTAAGCATGAATAAAATATTGAATTACTACTGGCGCTGAATATACATTCTTTAATATGAGAAAATATTCTACGTAATGAAATAAAAATACCACATTAGTCTTTGATTTGACTCATTATTTTCGCGCGGTAGCTACGTTCGAAACACCTTCACAACGGAATGTTTCATGTGAACCTGAAAAAAATTACGGCGGTGACAATGTGATTTATTTTCAAAAAAAACTTTAGGCAATATACAAATTACACACTGATAGTTTTTTTATGAGATCTAGGCGCTAGAAATTCCTCATTTTTTGACTAATTGTCTCTCTGTAGTACATGCATGTACCATTTTCAATGCAAGAGGGCTGTGGTTTTTCGTCACAAATCACGGTACGGGGTTGATACTTTGATACCTTCAGAAGGATGAGGTATTCTTCTTTAAAACGAAACAAACTTCATTGATTTCTAGGTGAATTGATATTTCGCTATAACTGCCTTAAAATCCTTTTTCATCACCCGCTCACTAGCCTCTTCTCATCTCAGGAAACGTTGGTAATTTCTATCCGCACTCGCACGTCTCGAATCGCCATGATACACCGGGTATTTACTACCTTCAACGCAAAATGTTTCTCAACATTTATTGGTCACTAGAAGATGGTGACAATTGAACACATGGCCAGTGTACCTAACGTGTTTTAAGAGGGCAGAAAACAACCATTGTAGATATGCAACTATGGTTAGTTAACCAGAGTAGATAAACATACCATGGTTGGTGCCAACCGGACGCTCGCATCACTAAAGGCGGGTTTACACATGGAAGCCACTTCCATGACAGTAGCCTTGGAAGTCGCTTGTAAGCGACACTTCGATGTTCAAGCACGCGACTCTATAGTCGATATTGGTGGCATTCGACCGCGGCTGCTAATTGCAAGGAAAATAGACTGGCTTCTATTTTGTCTACAAGAAGCACATAGATTCTGCGACAGAATCGCATCGCACCCGGTGGAATCTTGGTCACATGACAGCGAACGGAGATTTAAAGTGTAAACAACGAATGACTTTGTAGGAGGACTCATTATTACTTATGAAAATAATTATTTGTACGTGAAAATATTTCAAATGCTAGAGAACCCCAAAGGTAAGCTCTTAAGGACTTATCTCTCATTATATAATAATATTACTGGCACAATTGATACATTTGATTCGATGTAATAATGCATAATCATAGTAATTCAAACAAATAAATTAAATCCACGAATGCCTATGGGACTCAAACAGCTGTATACGAACGCCATTATTGTCAAATTTAGGTGATTTTCGTGATTACCATATTCAATGTACTTCCGCCATCCATTTGTTTGGGATAAGCCGGAAGTAACGTGTAACCAGAACGATACGCTGCGAGTGGCGATACGATTCGAGATATTGCTACAATCGCTACTTCCATGTGTAAACCCGCCTTAACCCTAATTGGCCAGACTTCAGTAGAATTGCATAACGGTCACACTGGGTTAAATTCATCCCAGCACCGAAAAAATGATATCCTGCTTCAAAAATAAATTCTAAATAAAATTATTTAGGTACTGTTTAAGGATCGAAGAAAAAAGTGTCACAGTTTCCCAACAAAAATTAATTGTTTAAGTATAGTAAAACTAATAGCCAAAATTAAGGTAATGAACAATCATGTTTTTCTACAGAACTGATTTTGAGCGAACGAACTACGAGAATCTATTTCAGAAATATTATATATTAATAAAAAGTTTTTTCAATACTCTTCGCTCAAAAAAGTATATTTATTTTGAATATTGAATAATGTCAAAAAATAAAAGGCTTTTATTTTGCACGAATAATTAAAATGAAAGGAAAAATAATCATTATAACACAAAAATATTATGCAAAATACGTTTAATTATAATAGTGTAACATTTAAACAAATGGTTGGGGTTTATTTAACCCCATGTGACCAATTAGGGTTAATTCTTACCCAATTACCATAGTAAAAAGCTAGCAATGCGAACGGGGTATAATAATAAGGAAGAAAGCGTTTAGATGCTGAGAGAATTGAACGACAATTTACGAATGGGCACCGCTGATGAGCGAACGAGAACGTCTCTCGGTAGAATAATGTTCACGTGCCCCGGCATCCGATGGAATATACGCACACAAAAACGTAAACTGCACGCACAATTGAGTCGGGCAGTCCGGAGACGACGTAGGAATGCGAGCGAAGGAAATAAACGGAGGGAAAATGCTTCGGAGGGAAACTATGGAAGAGAGAGGAATTCCGTACCCGGGAATGTGAAAGGGGACGGACATCGAATCGAACTCAAAACACGATAATAGGCGAGGAACGCAATTGACAAGTTCAGGGCGGGGGACACAGAATGAGGAAAAAAGAGAACGTTAACGAGATGTAACGGGAAGTCGATGAGAGAGTAATGCTGGAACGGGAGCCCGGGAGGGGAAAGACGGACATAATTGACTCCTGGAAACAAGGGAAGCGAAGAGGGAAGAAGACGGATGCGGATTGGAAATAGCTTAACTGGAGAGGAGGCGGAATCGACAAAAAAAGAAGACGGGGAAGAGAAGATGAAGAATTAGCAAAAGGGGGGGGGGGTTAAACAGTTGCGGTATTTACCCTTTTAAACGGTAAACCCCTAACACTCGGGATTGACTTCTCGGTAGCTAATGATCATTTGTACCCTTTTTTTTTAGTTGCATTAGGAAAGGTCAGCCTCATCTTCAACGGTCCAGCAAGTTAGGAAAATCACTCCACAACCTTTAGCCTGACCCGCCGCCGTTCAGCTACATCTGTATATTACCCAGCAAGCCACCTCATAGGCGTTAGGCAGGGGGTGAGTAATCACCAACATGCTCTATAATGGACAAGTAACTTACACAAACCTGCACTGCACTATAGGTCAGATCCTGATGATAAAATAATTGAAATTGATAGTAGAACAGAAAGGTTTCAAACGCCGTCTTTCCCCGCTATCGATAAGAGACCATAATGGCTGCGTTAAGACATTGAAGAAGGTTACAAGGTTTTACAGTTGACAGGTGTAGCTGATTAATCCATATGCCCCCTAATGCATGTTTCAAAATCTGCCGAGGAGGGCTAACACCATGCTCCCTGCATGACTTTTGCGTCACGTTTACGTATTTTCATTATACATTATTTTAGTAGTTTCTGCAGCATTTGCAGCATACCCATTATGTGATGCATGTTGATGAAAGTAAATTTCTTCACTGTAGTTCATGTTGGTGATAAGTCACCCCCGGCCAAACACCCTTGCGTTGGCTTGCAGGGTAACAAGTAGATGTAGATTTGCCCTTTTAAACGATAAACCTCTAACACGCGGGATTGACTTCTGGGTAGCTAATGGTCTCTTGAACCATTTTTTCTAGTTGCATTAAGAAAGGTCAGCCTCATCTTCAACGGTTCAGCCAGTTAGGAAAATCATTGCACAACCTTTATTCTGAACCACCGCCGTACATCCACATATTACCCTACAGGTCATCTCATAGGTGTTTGGCGGGGGGAGTTGTCGGTAAAATCGCACTCATGTGAAAAATTCGTGTAGTCAATAGTCCAGCATCTTGGCTTGCTGCATTTATGTGATATAGAAATGGACTTCTTATTCGAAAACATCGCGGTTTCTATGATAACAACTTTGATTGATTTTCTAGGGCAGTTTCGACAGGAAATATCGTATCTTTGTCTCATCGAAAATCTTGTAGCACTGCGGACTAGAGATTGTCTAGTAAATTTACATCAGAAAACTTCACCAACATTCACTACATCAAAGGTATCCTACCAGTACTAAAATAATTATTGAATCAATGGTTGGTCAACACAACTACGTATAAGAGATACAAGATTCATGTAGTGATCAAGCGAAACGTGATGTTAGTGCTAAGCGGCAGATTAAGAAACGAACATTAGGGAGCAACTCAACTAATCAGCTACACTACCTGTCAACAAACCTTCTTTTAAGTCACTCTGGCAGACATTACTGTCTCTTATCGATCACGGGAAAGAAGACATTTTAAACCTGTCTTTTCTTCGGTCCCTAATTTCCGTTCGTTGGCCTCGGGCAGAATGCGCTGTGTTTCTGAGGGCACGAACGTCAAACATTAGGGGGTTAGAGCGATTTCTGTTTATGCAACGATTTACTCGGAGCTTTTCACTCGCGTACTCATTGATAAAAGGTATAGATCAAGATGAAAAAAATCGCATGCTATAGATTTGGCTTATGACATTTTAATGCAATTCAAACACGTTGTCTTACTGAACTTGACAGATATTTCGTGGTAATTCGATGGCATACGCCCAGATTTTCCCGTAAACGAGAAAACGTACATTTTATATTATTATGAAGTTTCCTAATGCAGGGTGCGGAAGCATAATTTGCTGATTTGAAAGGGTCGATAAAACAAAAGATACAATAGATATTGTTGTAATTATTTTCCCTCCATATGATACTCAAACGATATTGTACTGTCTACCAAATTAATTTCAAACTCTTACAACACGTGTTTCAACTGTCTAGCAGTCATCATCAGGTAAGACAGGTCGTAAGGTTCTTACCTGATGATGACTGCTAGACAGTTGAAACACGTGTTGTAAGAGTTTGAAATTAATTTGGTAGACAGTACGATATCGTTTGAGTATCATTGCTCATTATGCTCTTCTACAACATCTCGCCCGAGAAAGTGGAGTTCCCTCCATATACTACAATATATAAGTACAGCAAGACATACGTATATACAGCATACAGTACATTACAGCAAATTCAAAAAAGCAAATTATACAGCCGCACCCTGCACATATCGAGGTATGATATCGAATAAAAAACACGTACTCACATACGACACGAATGAATCTCGCCAATTTCCGTCTCCAGAAATATTCGCATGAGTGAATAAAAGGGACTTTTTGGAACATAAATAAAATTTATGCAACACAAGCAAAAAATATTGAAACAAAAACACCCATACAATGAAAAGCGCGGAGTAAATAGAATACAATAGAGCCGCCCACACTGAAATGTAATTAGCTAAAGGCGCCAATAAATAATACCACGGTGTAGCACTTGTTCTATACAAGGACTGAAGAGGTTATCTTCTATTGACGGAATGGTTTCGATAAATGGAAGCACCCGGGGAACTGTAAATTGCTTGGGGCTAAAGAATTTCAGAGTGAAACCTAAGTTACTTACGTACATTACTGAGAACGGCAAAGAAATTTAATCAATAATAATAAAAAATCAACCGACAGCAGTTAGCATTATATGCTCAAATGTGCTCATTATTTCAGTTCTGCTAAAGATGCTGACTGTATTTCATGCATTATGAGTCTGCAATTGCATACTCATTGTTTAGCACGTTAGTATGACAGACAAAATTGCGCCCCGTGATGCATTATTGGAAATTACTATCTCGCAAAAATAGAATGACGGCTACAAACCACATTGCAATTGAAGTTTCTTCCACGTAATTTATTCAAATTAACCACGCAGTATTTTGACCATAATATCTGACAAGAGTATGATAGTGTTTCCCGTTAGCTCAATCCTTTAGTAGAATCGCCACCTGCCACACACCCTTGTGACGTTTTGGGGATACCACGTATATGTATCTACGTAACTGGAATATAATCCTGTTTTCCTAACTTTCTTCTACGCCTCAAGTTGGGTCGGCCCAGAAGACGCGGGGAAATAAAATAACATCTAAATCGTCACTCTATCCAGCAAGGAGTCGTAAAAGCAAGTGGCAGCGGTTTTTAAGACATAAAAAAGGAGATAAAAAAGATAAAGAGAAAAGGGACAAAAACCTGGACATACTTAGTGAGGGTTAGACAGTGTCACTCTCCGTTTATGTTACAGCCGTAAATTGTGCAGGGAAAGAAGAGCTCTACCTAGCCGCTCGAAAGCATTTCTGTTATACCGCCGCTTTTTTTCCCTTGGACGGAATACCATAAAGTAAATTAAACTTGAGGATCGGGTTGGTGTGGTTGCTAGAGTACTGGCTGACCATTAGGACGGCCAGGGTTCAAATCCCTGCAGAGGAGAATATTTTTCTGGGGAAACCCGATCCCTACTTGAGTGTCTTGTGGATGGCATCTCAACAACAGTACTCCGTCTGTCGAATGAGACGTTAAACCGTGGTCCCCTTGGCGCCTATCGTTAAGAGTAGGCTAATGCCGACGCCGGGTTTCTATCCACCCTTCCTCCCTTACCTATCCCCTATGGCGCAAAATGACCTAAGCTGTCTGTCACTTCTCCTAATATCCAATCAAATCCAAGTAAATTAAATTTCTCCCGGTCAAACTGGATCTCAAGTCATAAGAACTCCACAAGTCCCATGGTTTTCCTAAGCCCAACTTGACACCTCTCAATCTCAACAAATTCAAGTGCTTCGGGTTTTAGTAAAAGGAAATTGGCCATACAATCAAAAGGCAAAGCGAACTTTTCGCAGGCATTTAACGTGTACGACATAATTCAACGATACGCACGCCAACCAATCCCTCCATGGATTTGGTTATCGTATGTTATGGACCCTTGTGCTATGATGTACACTTATTAACCAGCAGACATCGTATATTAAATCTTTTACGAAAGTATGATGTCGACTATTTTTTGCCGGACGTTCAACATATTTTGCTAGAGCCAAACCATAATGGTAGAAACGATCACTGGCATATGGCACAGAATGTCACCAACTTCACAACCCGGATTTACTGCAATGCACTGCCGGTGTTCAAACCTGGACCCTCGGAATGAGAAACCACCATTTAAACAACTCTGGTGGTTGACTAGATAACAATAAATCTTTTCCCTGTAGGAAACCTTCACAAACTACAGAATGTCACCGACTACACAACCCGGAAAAAAATGCTAAAATCATCATCCTCTGGCCATGTTGTACGATAAATTCTGTAGATTGTTGAAGTTTCCGCCCGAAAATAAATTTGGCGACGGAATACCACAAAGCTTTAGAGGAACGAGTTTAATTTTTTCAGATTTAATAATTCACGCGGCTAAAGATTTAGAACCCAAAACCGAACGAATTAACCAGTGAGATTTTACGACGAAATCTACGATCATCCTCCACATTTTCCTCACCGTCGTAAAACGGAGAGGAGGAGGTTAATAGCTGCGGATGCGGGTGGAAGATGCCCTAAACTTCGTTTCATATCCAACATTTAATGGGCGATGAACAGAAATTAGTGGCAGGCAAACGGATGGAAGACACACGTGAACGGTACACGGGAGTTCGTATGATATACGAATTGTCGTTAAAATTCGACAGTTAATGGTAAACTCGTACTTCTATTTACTCTATTCCGAAAAATTATCAATAGTTAGCTCTGAGAAGTATCAATAAGATAACTTAATGTTAATACATAGACTTGAGTAGAGTATTAAGTACCTGCAGGGCACGCTGATGGCGTGAACGAAACTAGAAATGCCGCTTTACACGGTACACTTTATTGTATATGCATGAACTCTTTCATGAGGAAAATTGCACCGTGTAAAGCGGCACATTGTATGATTGTCTGAATGACTGAACGGGAAATTGAACCTGCTCTAATTCCATTCATTTTCTTGTACAATCCATGATACATTCGTGTGTGCAATAAAATGTACCGTGTAAAGCGGTCTGAAGAAATAATTCGGAAGACCTTGGGCACGGTAATAATTCCTTACATGAGCGAAATACCACGCAAGCCACCACTACGGTATTTGGCACAGGGTGATTCCACACCAGGCATGCAACACTCACCCCAGTTCAAATCATAACCGCGAACTTTCCTCGGCCGCTAGGCGCAGTCCAAAAGTAGCCAGGGTAACAATGTGCGGTCAGACCAGAAACTAGGAGAGAGCTACGTACACTAACATGCTACCATTCAACACTATTTACGGAACAACTAATGGTTAGTATTATTACTGCGACTAATAAATACTCCTACAAGGTACTAAACCACGCAAAAAGCGAAATCACAGCGGAAATTTCATGCGGGGCGAGTTGTTATAGCGATGATGGCAGGATACTATGAAAAAGTACATTACATACCTGCATTAGTACCACAGTGTGGGGCAAGATTAAGTAGAATGTAATGACGGATCGGAATACGGTACTGACGGAAGTGAGGGTTGGAAATGAAGCGGGAGAACATGGGAGTATGAAACGTAAAAGAAATGACCGCGGCGAGAAGTTAGTTGAATTTTGGAGAAGAAATAATTAATTACTGACAAATGCTTGGCTCTTATTTCATAAAAAGCGTCGGTATAAGTAGAAACAAATTCAGAAAATGAATGGTGGTATCACATTACTTAACCACCAGCATTGTTAGACAGAGATTTGGTGACTATGTCAAAAATTAACACACGTGACCGCGCGATGGCGTGGACGGCGACCTCAATTCACTTGTCACGAAAAGTGATTAAAGATTCAAAAGACTAATAAAAAGAAGGATGGTGAAGAAGTGGAAATTGGACGCTTTTAATGGTGGCAAGAGCGTGGGAAAATCTGGAGCTAATTGACACAGGCCTACTCGGCTAGTGAGAGATGGGGACAATTATAGGAAGATCGGAATGTATAAGAATAGGGGTAGTTACGGCAGCAGAGGTAACAATAGGTGCCGTAGACAGAAGGACCACAAGGCCTATGGAAACAGAAGAAATTATTCAAAGGTGCGGAGAAAGAAGGAAGACGAAAAATGTGAATACGGAGTCGTACAGGTGGTGGTGGAACAGCATGGATGTCATAGATGAAGCAAATTGAGAGGAGCGGTAAAATTAAGAATTATGAAGGAAATACACGCTCAGCTGAAGGAGCAAAAATCAGGGAGAGCTTAAGCCAGCTAATCTTCAGATGATGATTACGCAGAACAATAAGCGAATGAATGAATAAAAACTCAAGCGAGAAACAAATATGGCTATGGAAGAGTGGGGTACAACTACATACCACCCTGCGAGCCGCCGCACGGGCATGTGGCAGGGGGTGTTAGGACACCAGCCGTATAAAGATGTCAAGGATAAGGATTAGGGAGGCTATATAGTGACGTGTATAATGTGAGTGTATTTAGAGGAGCTCAGTTTTTATTGTGGTCACTTATTGTGCGCGGAAAGAACGAGTTACTGTACCTATCTGTTCGGCAATGTATCTCTCTTATTTTATTGCTTCTGTCAGACCTAGAGATGTATGACCGCTTATTGTTGGCTGAAAGAACGATTTTTTGTACCTATCTGTTCGGCAGTATATCTTTTTTACTTAATCGCTTCTGTCAGATTTAGAGATGCAGTGATAGCCATGATAATATTCTCTGTGTCGCTCTGAAAAATATCAGTTCCTAATTCCTCAAGGAACCTAAACCTAGCGTGTAGCCTCCGAGTCTCTAGGGGATCCCACCTTAATCCCTCTAAAAGTTGTGAGACAGTATATGTACGCAACCAGTTCTGCATTTCTCAAGCAGGCTAAGCCAAGCGTGTAGTCTAGTGTATCTAGGGTGTAGGGGACGAAGGGAAAAAATTAAGAAGTTTCTGAGAGAGAATGAAATGTATGTGTAATACGCGGTAAACGAACGGCACGTCCATTCCTCTACATACTACCCTGCTAGTCGCCACATGGGCGTGTAGCAGGGGGTGTTAGTACACTAGCCCCGTAAAGGATAATGTATTGTGGTGTGAAATGGTGAAGCGTATTATGGAAGTGCTTAGAGTGGATCTCAGTTCTTGTATCGGTCCCTAATTGTGTGTGGAAAGAACGATTTCTCTTACCTATATGTTCAGCAATGTATACATCTTATTTCATCGTTTTCGTCGGACCTGGAAATGTAGTGAGGCGTCAAAATGATATTCTCTGTGTCACTTGGAAACACACCTGTTCAGAATTTCTCAAGCAAACTAAGCCTAGCGAGTAGCCTCCGAGTCTCTAGCGGCTCCCAACCTAAGTCCTCTACATACTGTAAAACACTATTTGCTCGTTCGTATCAGGTTTCAACGAAGCGCGCTTCAAACGAAGCTTCCATGAGACAACCCAGAGATCAGAACAGCTAAGTACATTGGGAGCCCTATATACAACCGAAGAGAGAGTTTTCATCTCCTTGGATCGTATATTAAAACACTTTCCTAAGCTTGAGAACCTTCAAAACCAAACTCATTTTATTAAGAATATCCACAGCTGGGAGGAGACAAGCATAATAACTGGTAGAAAAAATTTTTTTTCTCATTCGACGTTTAGCTACGCATTTGAAAAGAAACATAAATGATAATCAGTAAATCAGACACGAAAAAACAGAATATAAAACTAATTATTAGTTTCAAAAATGTACTCTCGAGGAAATAAGACCCGGCGAGATAGTCTTTCTTTCCAGTAATTGACTACTAGCCATTAGCATACCAGTGTGTTCAGCTTCAGACACCCAATATGCTTGAAAAGCAAACTGTGTAAGTAACTCTCGATCCCTCGCAGATTAAAACATAACAAAACAAGGTACAGAGAGATATTTAACTGAAAAATGAGACTGTGACACTGAAAACATACGCGACAACCGCAGAATCAGACGGAATTCGTAGAATAATTAGGTAGAGAAACGTTTTAAAGCCAGCAAAATACCTCATCGTAATATGATGGAGTAACGATGATAGTCAACGGAATAGAACTTCGACTTACAATCCAAAACGAATGAACTTCTAAGCGAGAAAAATATTCCTTGCAGGACCCTGATCAATTAACTTATTAAACGAAGGAAGTGACCAGATACATATCGGCGTGACGTTTTAGAGCTCTAAAAATATCGTTGACAATCAGTGAGCGAGGAATTCGACTTGATTCCGAAACAATAAACAAATGAGCACAGTACAAAGCCACCAGTGATTAATTATTTCATATTTGAGTACATAACCTCAAGGCAATTTACAAAAAGACAGTCCGCTAAGTGTTAGCAAAGCGATGGCGATCCTAAATATTGTAAACACGCTAACATTATCCCGAGACAGAACACTCAATCTCACAAAAGTAAAACCTTTTCCTCAGCTTGAATTGGCTACCGGGGCCAAGGAGGACCGATGGAAGTGGCATTGAAAAAAATAGAAATCCAACAATGTTTTCCAAATGGTAAGGTCAGACGGGGTGCAAATACCAATGCGAGGTCCAGCACGGAAACAAAAACCATCGAGGAGGCTTCAGAGAAGATACAAACGAAGGCAGCAACGTCATGCACACATAATTCACCTAAGTAACTACGAATACTCCTTACATGGAAAAAACTTTTTTTTTCAGAGAAAGCCATAGGAATAGCACCTTTACCATCGGCGTATCCTTTGGACATCGGCCAGTTCGCTTACAAGAAGGCTCCCATTACTTCTTAGCTCAAGGCTATCCAACAAACGGACGCAGGTAAATGTTCGACGAGTGCACGTGATTGTACTGTATTAATTACAGACATGACCCAAAGTCAGGAGCAAGAGTACTGTTTTTTTGTGATACCAACATTAGCATATACAGCATTACCACACAGCATCTACACAGTGACATTGAATCCAAATGCACAGGCTATCAAAAAGCAGATAACAAACATGTAATTTTCTTACAATGCAAGATGAACAATTTATCCCAGAACATATTCGCAGTAACCAGCGCTTAAGACACTTACTTTCGCGCAATAATCATCTGGTGTATGTATAAGAACTACCTCATACTGTGTTTTCTATAAAATTATAAAATTGCTCCCAACGTCAAAAGAACATTTGAAGAAAATTTGACAAACAAGATCGAACCATCTCACGTGCTAAACCGTCTATGCTTGAAACAATTCCTACAGAGATTAATGAATTATCCAAAACATATCATTGACCCGGGATAACAACCACAAACGGTGAGAGATTTACTTGCAAAAAGAAAAAAAATCTTCTCTTCGCTGAAGAGAACAATTCTGAAAACAAAATAAAGGAACGCCGAAGTACTAGTGGGATGGAAAATATATTAAAATATATGACAGCTAAGTTAGTCGATGATATATATTGGAAATAACACGCTTGAATAGTTTGTTACAGATTTCAAATTTTCAAATAAAATAAACTTTGTGCCTGAACTCATTCAGCAAGTGACTAAAATAAAACCTCCAAACAACTTAGGGCTCGGAAATTTAGTAGACAGAGGCAGCAAATAGGAATATTTATAGAAAGGAATGGGATAAATACTATCCGACAAATCTGCATTTGAATTCAAAAATGTCGAGCAAAGGTTCAGCTAGTAAAGCCCATGCGCTTGATCTGTTTTAATTATACAAGCGTAGAAAATAAGACTAGTAAGATGATAGTTATAAAAAAATTAGTCACACGATGCCGTGAAGTTGTACCTTTGACGAACTTTTCGCAGGCTTACACATAAAAATTATCAAAGTTTGATGAAAAATATCACACGACTATTGGAAATATTTCTCAGAGATCCCGGTACCAGTTCACTAAACTTGAAAGGCAGGTAGCCAATCTACGAGGGCACGATCGACTATCTCCTTAAGATAGGCATCAGTGATCTAGAAAATCGTAGGTTCACTTTCATAATAAATGCCGAATTGAAGTCCTTGTTCACCCAGCCAGGCAGGGTAACATACATATTTATCTTTATACCTGGCGCGGAGTGGGTAAGTTCTACCGATGAACGGTAGACTGTACCTGTAACAAGCTGTTTACTTTTTTCGACTTTACCCAAAAATACTTATACGAGCGAAATTATATGGAGCCCCGTCTCAAATAAATATGGCTAGAACAAAGACTCAAAATAAATCTAATTCTCCTTTCCCATCAAACAGCAACGTATTTACCATTAGTGAAAGAGATTTTCATGAAACCTTAAACAAACAGAAACATGCGTGCGTGATAAGGGATGGAAACACAGACGTTCGCGAGCCAAGTGAACGTGATTTCAAGTCTTATTATTTGAGGGAGAAGAAATCAGAAATATAATAAAACTCCTTACCATTAACGGCAGATGCCAGAAGAGAGACGATTCTGAAGATTAGGAACCAGCAACTTCTCTTTCTTCGAAGTCCTCTCCTAAAGTCGAGCATTATTGTATCCTCAGTCCCAACACTTATACTTTACATTTTTAGTAACAGCAACACTTTCAACGCGCAATGTAACGATTCCACTCGGTTAACACCTGAGACACATACACTTCTCGGAACGCCTAAATCCTCACTGGTTTACCTGTGGTGTTTACTGCTCGAGGCGGAGGGATAAATTGATGTTTATGTTCGCACAAGAAAACGTCGATAGAGTCCACACCCAGAAAAAACTTGCCGAAAAATTATACTTCCGACGAATAAACGCTTAGATCCGCTGTAGTAGGATAATACTTAACGCCGAGAATGTAAATGCCCAATGCATGTAGTAATTGACAATTACAAAGGCGGAATGATACACACAGCCACCACGCCGTCAACCCTCTATGGACCAAAAAGAAAATATCTCTCGGGAGCTTGCCATCTTCTGGGAAAAATCTTAACAAATATGGCAGCGGCCACAATTGGAACTTGCTAGGCTGGCAGGCACGTTTCAAAATAAGGCGGCAAGATTGACCAAAGCACTTCGGAAATGAAAAAGTTAATTAACCACCTCAAATCATCTCTCAGTTTGTATTTAACCCTTCATGATTCACATAAGCCACAGAGAGGTGAGTTTCAGGGAAATTAAGGTATAATTTCCGAGTGAAGGAAGTAAAATTCCTTGAAATGATTGTGAGAATATTACATACTAATACTTGTGATAATACTTTTAACTTGATTGTAATAGGATATATTAGAGCTATTAATGTATATGAGTTTGAATAAATGATAGAGATAAGCATTCATAGAATATCTCAGAATTAATGGTGCTGACTTAGAAGAAGAAAATATTCATTTGGACAATGATTGAATAGTATTTGAAAATAGCTCAGAGAGACTACTATTGTGTTAAATATTTGAGAGAATTCATCGGTTCATTCACAGAATGATCCTAATGGATAAATATATTAAACATACATAGAGATATTTCTGGAGAGTGTTAATGGCCACTTATAGTAAGTAGATGCAGGTACCAACACTTCTGGGTTGCAATTATGAAAAATAATGGCATGTTGAGAGTCTGATCCATATTTTCAACAGTGTTGTGTTTTGGGCCAGATATTTCAGACGATGAGAAAAACTATTCATAATCCCCAGAACTAACTTGAATAACAGTTTACTTCCTGCAAAAGTCATCACACAAATGCCATACCTACATTGTGGGTGGAGTAAAAATAAAATCTTTAGATTCAGTAAAATATCTTGAAATTACATTAACTTTTGACATATCGTGGGTAACATACATTCAAAACATATGTGGCACAGCAAAAAAGAAAACACGTTTTGTTAAGTGTATAGTGGGAAGGTACTAGGATGAAAAAGTGAAAGAGAGATGCTACTTTGCTCTCGTGCGGCCACACCTTGAATACGCCACAAGCATTTGGGGCCCTGGCCATAAAGATTGAACAAAAAAATTAATAAATTACAAAGAAAAGCAGCACGCTTTGTTAAAAACAGATACAAGCAAATTTTAGTGGGTCCTCAAGAACAGACGGATAACTCAGCTTATGTAACACAGAGTTAAATACACGAAATCTCGAATTCCAATTAAGTTTGGCACTCTGCCTGGTATACTGAATCAATGCATCTGAATGAGAAAAATAACAATGAAAAATAAGAAAGCCTTTTAAACTAAAATCATATAATAATATATGACTCGATTTCTAATAACAGAGCTCTTCCAACGGCCAAGAATAACATCCACTCGAACTAGAAAAGCAACAAAGAAGCCTCTTCTGGGAACAGCACTATTACTAGACAATGGGTAATGAGCTAGAGTGCAACAAGCAATTAATGGGCGCATAATGAACTAAATGGTGAGTATAACACTAAACCTAGTGTTACTCTTCTATTGTTACTTACCTGTTATCATATTTTTTTGACAATTCAATGTCTTACACTTTCTTGTTAAGGCTGATTTATTGTTAACTTCTAAGGGAACCAATTAATTTTTTCCTCTTCACTTCATGGATTCGGCATTATTATGCAGCTCTGGAAAAAAACTTAACCTTGGATATCCAATGCTTCATGGTTCTCTAGGCTTGTACTGCAATTTTGGTCCAGCCGCATGCCTCCTGTATGTTCGCATCATTTTATTTTGTATGCTGTTATTTAATCTCCTAATTTAAAAGTGCTTAAATCTTGTCTAACGGTTATTTTGCAGATTCTATCATGCACTGTGCCACCTTTTCCTGTTCTCAGTAATTTTATTTCTGCTAATTTCTATTCAGTTTTCTTTCTGTCCCTCTTTGAGAGTAACCACACCTCACTCCAAGTTAATGAGACTGGAACTGCCTATGTTTCAATTTTTTTTTTTATTTTATATTTTAGAATTTTCTGAACTGTTCTGCATATTTATTTAAATTTAAACCAATTTAATAACCACTACTTTCTGCCTCTTTCCTTGGAGTACAACCTTAATGTGGAGGATGGACTTATTCCAAAAACCCCAAGGTCTGAACTGACAAAGGGAAGGAAAATTTCTCGTAGTATGGCCATTTGTTGAAGAGAAGGAAGGAGAAGAGAAGGAAGGAAGGTAGGTCCATGCAGCATCTGTACCTCAGTAAGACCACTTCTTAAAATGTCTAGGTCCAGAAATAATCTGTTTAAAGGAATTATAATTCCAAGCAAACTACTTACTGCTTCACACCTGCAGAGGGAGGCGACATAATTTTGGAAAAAATAGAGGATCATCCCCTGACACAATTGGGTCCAATATAACAATACTTACTCACCTAAGTTCTACTCAGACAAAGTATCGTCAACTTAGATTCCTCCCTCATTATTCATGGCCAAACCACAATATCATACAGCCAATACATAAATGCTCAGTTACTCTTCGGGTTGGTTTAACTTCCTCATATTCATGCTGTATGGGGCGTAGTGTTGTATGGGGCAGAAATGTGGACCCTCAGAAAGGAGGACGAGAATAGGCTGCAAGCATTTGAGAAGTGGGAGTGGAGGATGGATGGAGAAGGTGAGGTGGACGGAGAGGAACACTAACGAGGAAGTGCTTGGTATGGTGGGAGATGAAAGGAAACTTATTAATGAAATTCGAGATTGGCAGAGTAGGTATCTGGAGGATGTAATAAGGGAGGGGTAATAAGGGTTGCTCAAGAATGTGATAGAGGGAAGGATGTTGAGCAAGCGGGGAAGAGGAAGAAAGAGCATAGGTCTCATGGACAGGAATAAGGGCAGATTGTATGCTGATGCAAAAAAGGATACACTGGAGTGAGATAGGCCCCTGAAAGTATAGAAATCCGGGAGGAGATTATCTGACATTCAACAAAACCTACGTTATCCAGTAGAAAACTTTGTAAAAAATTCATGCTGAGCATTAAAACCTGATCAGCAGGCATTTCATCCCATGCTTTTTTCGACCACATTACTCTCTATATGAGAACAACTATCACATGCCTTCTCAGATCATTAATTTTTAGAGAATGAGGTTCAATGTTTTAAATAAATAACTTATGGTTATTAGAGCGGAGAACTAGGTAGTTCTTCTCCTTCATTCTTTCTTCCATCATTATTTTCTGGAAGCTGATGTGAGCTTTCCTATCATGCATCTGCACATAACTGTTTAGCACAGAGTGTACTCCATTCGCATTTGTAACATTACCTGTACCAAGCACATTGATGCATCTGTGTAGTTTTCCTTCATTAGCATTGTACACTAGCAGAAGAAACGTGCGATGGCAGCAAAATATGTAGCAGTAGAAAGAGGAATATTTTGGTGCCTAAAATAATTGTGCTGATTACAGGCAAAAATTAACAAAAATTTTGCATTGCATCTTTCTAGGGATAAGTTGAATCACTTCTTTATAGAACTAGAATATCTGGTACATATGAGCTTATCACTGCATGGTGATTGGAAAGTACCAGCTATTATTATACACATATGAACTAAGATAGGCATAAAGCAAAATACAGTAAGTCCTCGGTGTACATTGTTTCCATTTACGCCTGATTCGATGTTACGTCCATGCTAACAAGGTTCGTTGGAAAATTTTTCCGTTTAATGCTAATAAAATAGACCATATGTGCATATGTTTGCATTTTTTTATAACTGAGACATAAAAATCCTATCTGAAATAGCTATTTTTTCTGGGTAAAGGTAAAAAATGAATTTTGAAATCAACGCCTTGATTTACCGCGGGATTAAAGAGGTCATGAATATCTGGATCCGTTTTATGTTGTTTTGACTTACATCGCTCTTCTTCAACACGCATCTCCAACGTAAATCGTTCATTCAGTAGGTATTCCATCTGCTTGGTAGGTTTCCGAAATCTTCTTACCATCTTCTCTTTCTTAGGATTATCTATTAACTCACATTATCAATGTAACATGCCTATTTCTTCACACAGATTAGTTATGGGATATTCTTTCAGGGTATTTCCAGCCAAAAATAAATGTATATAATGTATTGTATATATTATATATATATTTATTTATTCATAAATCGAGGACTTACTGTATGTATTACTCTTCAGATAGACAATGAAAGGATTTAGGACTGGGTTGATCAAGGACAATAGATCTTATCAACAAAAAAAATTTCAACAAATATTATATCATTTATTTCATCCCCTAATTTTCTATGAAGTATTGCAATTTTTCAATTCGTTTAATCATACAAAAATAAAAGTTTCTTTATGAACTTATCACAGTCTTACAGAGAGATAGTAGAAGTCTGACCTTCACAAACAACATCATTACACAATCACTTATGAAAATCCTAGTGATCTGAAAAACCAGGCATGGGAAATTCACAAGCAAATTTGTTGACCTCCTTTTTCAGAGCTGCCATCCTCTCCTTTATGACAGAATTACCATCCAAATACTCTCTATAATCCTTCATTTTACTTCCTGCAATAAATAATAGGAATCAATGAAACTTGAACATCCAGTAGCAAAATTATCTTAAACCTTTCACAGCCATCAACTTCCAGGAAGGGGGATATAAAGGCAAATTTACATGGTAATTCTTCACACATAAATCCCATGATAATTTGAGGTACAGCTTTTAAATTATGTCAAAAATAATAGTTTGAGACATCAATTTCCCTATAATATGGTCATAATTATAGTAGCTGCGAGAATAATTTTTGTAACATTCATAATCCGCATTTGGTTAAATCACAGAAGTGACTCCATATTGTCAATGTAATCTCATTCACTAAGATTGGCTGTAGTCTTAGATTCAAATATTTGTTCAGGATTTGGACTGGATTTTGGGGAGGCGACCGACAGCTAAGGTCATTTGCGCCATAGGGTATAGGTAAGGGAGGAAGGGGGGATAGAAACCTGGAATCGGCATTAGCCTGCTCTAACAAAAGGCACCAAGGGGACCACGGCTTAACGTCTCATCCAACAGATGGAGCACTGTACTTTAAGTGTCCTCCACAAGACACTCAAGTAGGGATTGGGTTTCCTCTGAAAAACATCCTCCACTGCAGGAATTTGAACCCTAGCTGCCTGTATGGTTAGCCAGTACTCTAGCCACCACCCCAACCCGATCCCTGATATATATTTGTTCAGGTGATGGATAAATGGATTATTGAAAAAAGGTACATATGATCCCTATCATGGCCGCTGTCCTCAAAAAGGATCATGTAACCAAACCATCATTCGCATCATCATTGTCACTATCTCTGGACAACGTGTCAAATGAATGTATGTGTCAAACTCCAGATTCCAAAGGCTATATCCATGTATGATTTAACACTTTCCCGGTGAATAACATTTGTGTAAATTTCTCGGGCTCGCCACCGGGTAAGATATTCATAGGCAGCCTTCCTTGTATTCAGTAGCCTTGAGAATGGGTAACGAGTCGGAACCCGAAACGTCGGCTCTATGCGAAACTCTATGAATATCTTACCCGGTGGCGAGCCCGAGAAATTTACGCTATATCCACATATAGAGGAGCCTCGATTATCTGAGCTAATGTGAACCTGAGTGGCCTCGAATAAATAAAAAAAAACTCTGAGAATATGGATATTCTGGGCAGTACAATACACATGGTAAAATTTTAAATAAATGAGGATGAAGAGGAGTAAAGTAATGATTTCAATCCGCCTTCCAAATTCCCTTAAATCAGCGTTATTTTACTTTCTTATTATAAATTTATAAAGGGACAGGGCATCAGCCTTCTTTTCAGAAGTTGAATATCTGATACAAATGAGCATGTCACTGCATGGTAATTGGAAAGTACCAGTTATTATACACACATGAACTAAGATAGGCGTAAAAGCAAAATATTTCACTTCAAATACACAATGAAAGGATGTAGGACTGGATTGATCAAGGACAATAGATCTTATTCGTTGTCTCGTTACTTTTCATTACAATAGATCTTATTACCAAAAAAAACTTCGACAAATATTATTTATTGAATAGACTCATTGTTTTACTAGACGACATCAGGCATCACTTTGTATAAGAATTCAACATAAGTATCCATATTACAAAGAATGCTTAATACTTTTCCACAATTTTTAAATTTATTCTAAATGTGTCTATCCAAATACTCTGTAAAATCCTTCATTTTACTTCCTCCATTCACATTTGGGACAACATCATTTGTTATAAAAATAAAAGAAGAAATAGGCATCAGCTCTAACCCTTTCAAACTTTATAATCAAAGGAAAAGACAAACGGGATAGAGTATTCACGTCTGGTATTTACAAAATTAAATGCAATAGATGTAATATATCTTCCGTAGGTCAAACTGGTTGAAATTTCATGACACATATCGAAGAACACTCCCGAGGTCTTATAAATATGGATTCTACATCTCAATTTGCCAAGCGTCTGCTTGAAAGTAATCTTGTAAGTGATTTACAACCTATAAATTATACCTATTCTCCCAAGAGATTCAGAGATGGATGCTTTGGAAAAAATGGAAATTATCAGACGGTTAAGTAACCTCGGTAATGAGCTACTTTTTCCACAACCCTTCCCATTCCTTTCTAACAGAATTTCATTGTTGATAATACCTCATATACCTTTCCCACCTCACAATCCCTTATCTATGATCCCTCTGCCATTCCTTCCATAAATTAGTCTTTCTCCAAACCCCTCCCATATCACGTGACTATCACAACAATCAATAAATAAATGTTATACAAATGTGGTGCCACCAATGCTCCCATCACCCGCACAGTGCCCTCAGCGCAAGCGTTTGTCCCGTCCGAGCTCTTTGCCTTCCAGCCAGTTCTGGCCTAGCAGTCACGGCATCGATATTCTCCCGCTTCGCCTCCATGCTGCATTGCCGACACCAGTGGCGCAGGCCCCGTGGGCTAAGTATTGGCAGAGTATTTAATTTATTTTGCTGCCATAATATTTTGCATTTTTACTTAAACTAACTTGATTGTCTTTCAATTTATCTATACACACCCGACTATAGAAAATGCGAGTTTCCTCATTCAACATAGATGTGCAGTAAATCTCGTATTTGCAAAAAAACAATTATATCTGACAATGCGATAAACCTGTGAAACATGTCAACAAATTAAAAAATTGCAGAAAAGTACTAAACAATATTTGCTCTATCGATACTGTTACATTCTTCTACCAAGTGATGCCTGATGTTGTCAAGGAAAATAATGAGTTTATTCAATAAAATTTACAAAATTGATTTTAAAATAACTTGTGAAAGAAAATTTTTGCTTGCCCCAGGCATTGCCTGTGGATTTGGCCTGGCCAAGGCTTTGCAACCAACGGAGATGCATCTCTCCATAACCGTTTCACCACACACTGATTTCTGTTCTTAGTGAATTTAAAAAGAAAAAAATTGGGGCATTACTTTAAAGTTTTACAGCTTTAAGTTTAAACATTTAAGTATGGGAAACACTCGTAGATCATCCAATTGGCAATTAAAGGGTTGTATTCCTAATATACTCACCTGATGCTGCTTTAATATCAGCAACAATTGATATTGCTTGGTCAAAGAACTCAATAACCTGTTCAAAGTCACTTTCATTGAAATTTCTGGAAGTCAATGCAGGTGCCCCTAGAAAAAATAAAATAAGCAACAAAGTTAGCAAAACACACCAAAAGGGAGGTACATATTTTCATAGAGAAAGGGTGACTGTAGAGTTGTATGATTGGACTGAACTAATAATAATCATTAAAATCTCCGATGATTAAACAATATCCAATAAGTATGCATAACTTATCCATAAAAGTATAACATCAATGGAAAGCAACATTTAAATGATGGCCAAACAATTTAATAAGTAGGAAAAGAATAACACATAACAGCAGGTATGAACTACTACTTCTAATACCGCCCTAAAGTAGACATTTAAAAACAATTCTATGCAGATTTTTATCTGATTAGATAATCATTACATCTATCTTCAAGCCACAGAATCACAGGTAAAATTATTATCCTTTTATTTACCACAGACAAAGGTTTTGGCACTTCATGCCGTCATCTTGGCATAATGTGTCTTTTAACAGCCCTCATCAATATTAAATAAAAGTGAGTTTATTTAATCAGTTTTTCTCTATCTTGAAGTTAAAGCTGATACTCTTTCATAAGATTAAATCCTACAAAGCAATGATCAGTCATTATCACTGAAATTAAATCATTAGAAAAAGAAGAGAGGAACCACATACGGCTAAATTCATATGATTACCAGAAGTCAAGAGATATAAATGAATTCATTCCAGTTTTTTTCCTCTTTTTGTGCCTCACCATCACAATGAAGGTAGGCCAATACTAGAACGATAAAAATCATGATGAATTTTTCCCATCTCAATACAGAGACTTTTCCACAGACCACAACCTTGACGTGGAGGAAGGGCTTGCGCGTTCCAATGACCACTAGAGCTGGACTGGCGGGGGCAATTTATATTGCTCCCGGTAGGGCCACCCATGCCAGACAGGTCGAAGGGTAGGAGCAAAATGAAGGGTAGTCCCGTGATAGTGTCACGTGAAACCCACTGTTGGGAAGTGGGGGTGGGAGTCCCCTCTCGACTATTATACTACCAGAAATATGAATGTCGCTCAAAGAGAAATGAATCCAGGCAACTATGGGACACCGCCCAATGGGTGGGTGTTGGGCCCGGCATTGGGGGAGGCAAGGCCCCCGAGGTCAGTGGCATGACTAGGACTTGGTTTTGTGGGGGGATGGATCAGATTGAATAGCACACCACACCAGGTAATAATACACGAAATTTTGCTTTATAACATGAATGTACTTTAGAAAAACATGGCTACATTTAATATATAATTTAATTTGAAAAAATAAGATAGGCCAAATTAAAACTAAAACATTTAAATACTGTATTTCAAACATGAAGGATTGCTGTGATATAAATATTTTTTTTTTATTTTTAGGGTTCTGGGGGGGTTCTATCCCCCTCATCCCTCCCATAGTTACGCCAATGCCCGAGGTCATCGTCACACGAAATCCTAGCACAACAGAGTCATCACGGGATACAAGGACCAATGAAGATAAGAAGAAAAGGAAAGTACCAATAAAAATAGGAACTTGGAATGTCAGGACAATGATGAGGACTGGGAAGCTGGAAAATATTAAACGGGAAATGGATAGAGGGAAAATGGATGCCTTGGGGCTGTGCGAGGTGAGATGGAAGGACAGTGGGGACTACTGGAGTGATAGTTATGTGGGTGTGGAGAAGGATGGAGAAGGTGAGGTTGACAGAAAGGAAGACTAACGAGGAAGTGCTTGAGATGGTGGGCGAGGAAAGGAAACTTTTGAATGAAATCCGAGATAGTGTAACAGTCCCAAACCATTACATGCTCGGAAGTGGCCTAGCGCGGTGGGTGTTACGCAGCCCAAGTAGTGAGAATGCATATGTGGGGAGGTAGTGTGTATATGTGTGCGAGTGGGAGGGGGGAAGTGTATTCGTTGGACAGTCAAATGGGTTGTGAGTGGCCAACGGCTTTTGTTCGCGAATTCGAAAAAGTGCCCGGGGATGGGGGAGCCCGAGTGTGACCCCTCAAAACCCCATCCCCTTATCCCAGAGTGCATGTGATTTCCCTCCCACCCCCAGGCGCATGTATAAATCGGCCCGGCAAAAAAAGGGGACTCTGCTGGAGGAATTCTTGGCAGAAGATATGCAAAAACATCATTCTGAATAATTGTGCGGGCCAGACGTGCTGCCAGGAGAGACACACCGAGAGGATTTTCGTCGGAGGGCTGACGAGAATTGACCTGCACCCGGTGACAGCAGGCCCGGTGACGGCTGATAGAGCAGCCGTAAGAGAAGTCACTGAGAGTTGGACACAGGATGCAAGCCAGGAAAAGCTGTCATACTTCCACCCACTTATCACTTAAGTTGGGCTTGGGAGTACGTATTTAAGCCACTGGGTCCCCTGATCATCGCACGACATTGACACGGAACCAGGACAGGGGAGCAGCAAAGCCACCCATGGCTATTGTGCAGTCATCCCGTGCATGAAGTTGGTGCATCGATGGTCGTCTCTCCACTCTTTCATCTCTTTATTCTGCGTCTCCACGTAAGCCATCAATGGTTTGCCATATTCCCCTTCTACCCCCCACCATTGTGGGCAAGCCACTTCAAATCATGGAATCCTTAGGTGCTGTAGGACTAGTGTGACTACCATCAGCTCCTCTACCATAAACTCCTCAGTAGTGTAATGTCATTGGTCTCCGGGCAATTTCCTGTATCAAATTAATTTAGAAATTGCTACTAAATACTGTTAAATTCCTACTAAATAGTGTTTGGCAATTTGCTTCATTTTGATCCTCCCACTGTATCTTTGTCGATATGGGAGCCAATCAGTGTATTCAATTGTCAAGAGTAAATACTCGAGTTCAGTGTTTATTGTCATATTCTTGAGATATCACTTTCGTCCATATCACCTCTGTGCTATCATCCCGATCATTTCACCAGTCATTCATGCCCATCACTCCGCTAATTTTCTTTTGCATAGTCATTTCTTTGTCTAATGTTTAAATTTGAACAGCATGTGCACTTCTGACTTGATTATGCCTCCATCGTGTATGGCTTTGTTTTATGTGTTATTTACTGAGTGGATTAAAATTACATCAAACAGAGTTAAGAGTGTGGTTTGTTTCAATCCCAGGAGGGAAGTATACGTCACGGCAGTTTACTATTCCCCTTTATCCTGTTGACAACTGCAACTTCTGTTGAGCATGCATGGTTTTTTTTTGGCTTAATTCAAGAACGTTTGTGTTGGGGGTCCCTCCTCCCATCATCGAGGGAGGAAAATATTATATTCACGCGTCTGCTTTTCGTCGCATCACAGTGAGCCGTCACAATAGGCAGGGTAGATGGTTGAAGGATGTAATAAAGGGTGACGGGTTGCTGAAGAATGTGATAGAGGGAAGGATGCTGGGCAAGCAGGGAAGGGGAAGAAAGAGAATGGGTTTTATAGATGGGATAAAGAAGGATAGATCATATGCAGAGGCAAAAAAGGATATACTAGAGGGAGATATGCCCCTGGATGTGTAGAAAACCGGGAGAAGCTCTGACAATCAACAAAACCTACCTTTACCGGTAGAATACACTTTAAAAATATACAGAGATAACAGTAAGCATTTAGAAATACCAAACATTATTACCTAGTCTGAGACCACCTGGAGAAAACGCACTTCTATCACCAGGGCAGGTATTCTTATTAACAGTGATGGAAACATGATTGCACACCATTTCAGCACGGGCTCCGTCGAGTCCCTTGGGTCTGAGGTCTACAAGGAGTAAATGATTATCAGTGCCCCCAGACACTAAGGTGTATTTCTTTCTGATAAGAGCATTAGCCATAGCTTGGGCATTCTTGAGGACTTGCTCTTGGTATTTCCTGAATTCCTCTGATTTTGCCTGAAAAATAAAATGATCATTGTACTACCCTTTTGCTGTCAGGGGGCTGATTGATCAACATTTGGTGCCTTTACAAAAATTGCCACCAGCCAATAAATTAGCCAACATCTTCATAGAAATAGGTTGATATTCATTACCTTATAAACACAATACTAATTAATTATTCTTCACCATCAATTTTGACAATGAATCCTTATCTTTGAATCATTTGAACAATAAGAGAATTGATAAATAAATTGTTTAATGAAAATGTTAACAGTGGTATACACTCAGGTAAGTTAAGCAAATGGACGAGAAATAAAAAATGAAGCAGATTTATGACACAGGAGAAAATCGTGTAAGGGGCAGGGTAAGCCAAGTCATGGGTGAATAAGATAGAAGATAAGATGGCTTAAAGAAAGAATTTTAAAAGAGGAGTCTCAAGAGTAAGATGGCAACAGCATGCATGAACATTTAAGGGCCAGGCCGAGTTAAACCATTATCTTATTGGGTTTTTCTGTAGCCTTAAGTCTTGCTGGCTGGGGTTTTTTAAATGTCCACGGCTATTTAAATGTCCATTCAATGTACCAAATGAACACATTCAGCACTCTAGGGCCACAACTTTTGTGCTGGAGAGACACGCTTGGAAGATAAAGGTTAACTGAAGAAAAAGAGGCATGCAAGGATGGGGCAGAGTGGAGGAAATTATTAAAGCAGAGTTGGCTTTAAAGGTCTATGACTGAAAAGTTCAATTTTTTGACTATGCCTACATAGAGAAGGGCCATTCTGAAAATTACCATGCTAATTTTAATAAACTTCCGTGTTATTTTTACATAACTGACCACAGCCCCTGAAAATTATCGTAACTTTCGGTAATATTCATCTTCTGTCTCAGCTATTTTTCATACAGATAAATTCCAAACATATAATTTTAAGCCAAGTCAATATATATTTAATACAATCTTGATTATAAATAAAGGCACATACAACTCATTTATGGAATATTTGTGGGGATGTTGTTTTGATGGTTTAAATGAAAAAATCTCATACCAAACAAGAGAACACCGAACTGCGTGTAAGCTGCCATACCTGTCTTTAAATTTTCTTTATTTCTAGCACATTAATGTAGCAATAGTAATGGTTTAAATGTCATTAACCCCTTGCTACTGGATTTCCGATTAATCCTTTATAAGCTGTTAATTACAGAAAAATTACCAGAAAATGATGGCAATTTTAAAAATTACCATAATTTACCATGGTAATACACCTCAAATGAAAATTATGGTAACTTGCCATTCTCTATGCCTACCATGAAAGGGATTAGTGTGATGGTACATATTTATGTAAAACAAGTAAGATTTAAAAATCTGAGAAAAAATTTTTTGGCAGGCTTATCAAACCATAGATGGTATTTGATTGAATTAAAAGGGTTAATATACGGAAAGATACCCCATTCCCAAATCCTACCCAGGCCAACATCACACCCTCATTCTCTGTATATAATTCTCTGTATACAATTGTTTCCTTGCTCCATTATATGTTAGTTGCATTATCAACTTAATTTTGTAATTATTCATTTAACCCTCTTAGTGCTGACTCCTGCCAGCGGTTCCAGCGAGAAATGCGGAGGGTAACTTAATGAAATGTAGCACTCTAAGAAAATAACTATTATAAAGTTATTGTTTAAAATATCCATACACGGCTTTGCTTATTGTGTGTACATTGAATTAGGTAATAATAAAAAAATACTTATACATCATGCAAACAATAATTGTTATTATATTTGTGCGCTAAAGTTAAACAATTTTTTGCCTATGAGCTGATATATCAGCCCGCTGCTCTTTTCACCCGAGATGCCAAAGCCGATATATCGGCTCGCCGCACTAAGAGGTTTAATGAAAGGACTCAACTCCTTTGTGTTCATTTGGTAATCCCTCACAGTAATTAAGGGCGTATAGCGCTGTTTTCATGGTTTACTTATTATATAATTTGTTCCCAGATCTTACGTTAGAGGACATCACGTCCTGGATCAATAAATTCATTTTCATTAGCTCATTCATTCAACCCATACACGTTAAGTACCCATACTGTGGTACATATATCCTAGTAAAGTAGACACAAAAGCTCCTATCTCTGTGCCTGGGATATTTTTAGACATGGACCTCAAAACTTATGAAACCCAGCCTGCCGAGGAAGGAAGGTCGTAAATTATGGAACGTCCGTGAATGAACCCTTTGTAGTTGCTGCCAACCATAACGCCTTGGTAAATTATATGAGTCACAGCTACCTGGCATATGGTTTGTCCCATATGAGACTCAAGATAGGGTTCCTAAGTGCATGGGTTAAGTGTGGGTTTAATGAAGCAAAACCACATGCCTAATAGTTTTGTGTGTGTGCCTCATGCCTCTGCCTTGTGGGTGTCAGTGTTCTAGTGATTCTTATGATTTTAGCAACACTTCTTTTCAGAGTTCTACACCTCTTAACTCTCATTTTCTCTTTCTGCATAAAACTATCCTTATCAGGGCTATCCATATGCCATTTGTTCATATGTCAATTGTTCATGCCATACGCCATTCATGTTCATCTGTATCATCCATACATCACTCACGTGCACATTTTTGTCCATCATTGTCATCATTCATCCTTCATTCGCACTTCCCTGGATCCCATATTTGAACGATGATGATAATTTAACTTAAAGTGAATATGAGGCAGATTAACCTACATAAATAACTTATACAAAAGCATTCTTTAATTTTTCAGGCTTTGATTGGAAATGTAAACGTGTGAGTTCTACTATATGCGGATGACGCTGTTTTGATCTCGAAGAGCCAACAGGGATTATAGAAGCTCCTAGATAAGTTTTGTGAATCAACAGAGAGAATGGAATTGAGGGTAAATGCGTGCAAGGCTTAAGTAGTAGTTTTTTATAAGGAGAATGGGGAGAATAACTGTATGATGAAGGCTAATGGTGAAATAATTGAACAAGTGGATGATTTTGTGTACTTAGGAAAGATGTTTGCCAAAGATGGATGGATAGATGAGGAGATTAAGAGGCGTACGAATGCTCGAAAGAAAGTGATAGGTAGCATGTGGAGCATATCAAAGAATAAGTGCCAGTCTAAGGAAGCGAAAATCGCTGTGCACTAAAGTGTACTTCTTCCCACTTTGCTATATGGTAGTGAAACATGGGTATGTCAGGATAGACATAAGAGTAGACTAAATGCCTTGGGTATGAGTTACCTGAGGAGTATTTGTGGCAAAAGTAGGATGGATAGGGTGAAGAATGAATGGGTAATATGTGAATGTGGGTTAGATGCTCCAGTAATGGACATATATGAAAGGAGGGTGCTTCGTTGGTTTGGCCATGTTGAGAGAATGGATGAGAGTTGAATAACGAAACATATACAAGAGTGGAATGAATGGTGCAAGAGGTAGAGGTAGGCAGAGAAAGTTGTGGTTGAATGTGGTTGAGGAGATTCTTAGGAGGAGGAATATTAGGAGTCTTAAAAACTGGAGGGCATGTATGAAGCAGTGTACAGGGGTAAATGAGGCAAAAGAGGTTTACAAGGATCAGTCAGTATGGAGGAAATTATTGAAGCAGAGTTAGGTGTACAATTATGTATTAATGAGGGAAACATTTTGACTGTGCCTACCCTGGAAGGGAACGGCATGATTGGTATGTATGTATGTTTTAGCGTACATGCAATTACATTTACCATGTCCTGCATGCTTAGCGGAAACATATAGTTTGTTATTATTTAGAGCTTTTTTCTCTCCGCATTACAAAAGCCTTCCCAAATACCTCGCCTGAGATAGCCAAGAGTATTCATCAACTGCATTTCTCTCGCATTTGCAGGATTTATTTTTAATGGATAATGGTGGTATTTTGTTGTGCATCGCTTACATTCATAAAGGTATTCCATGGCAAAAATTCGTATCATGCACACTGCAGTAAAATTATATCTTTCTGGAAAAGTAGTTTGGTTCTCCTGCTTTGTTCTCAGCCATGTCCCTATACCTTCCCCCCATCCTTTCACTAAACTCCCTCCACTTCATCTTCCCCCTTCACCATGCAGAAGAGTGCCAGGATCTTTTGTTACTGCTATACATGCTAGATGGTTAAGAGGAATTCAGTTAACATTTTCAGGAGATAAGCTTCAGCATTTCAAAACTGCACCCAATCACCTCAGGGTGAGAATATCACTCATTGCTAAGCTAAGTAATCAAGGAGTTCCTCCATCAAAAATTAACCTTTGATCAGAACACAATGTGAATAAATAACTTTTTATAGTTCCACACTGATTTAAATTACGCACTGCCAATATCAATGCCAAATGCATCATTTTCAAGTTTTATAAAAACATTATTATTTATGCTTGCATAATTAAAAAGAGATAATTAGGTAAAATTTGTGTAATACAAAGCAGAAATATTAATTATGTGAGCTTCAAAAGTGGGGATGCTTACTAATGACGTCGAAGATATTCAAAATGAAAGTAATACAAACTGACTTGACACTGTTCTAAGTTCTTCACACACAACAAGGTGAATAGAGCCAAATTCTTTAAAGCAATGCCAGATTCCATCATGTGCCTCCAGGCCAAAGACAATTATAATTTTTCATTTTTTGCTCTCTGCATCGAAGGCTTAACTTAAATTTTTAGTATTCTCTTTAGCTAGAATAATTGAAGTAGAGCCAAGCTGCTGAGCATTAGCAAGCAATGTACTTGGTATAGCTTAATATAGCATATTTCAGAGATTGGATTCAAATAACAGAGGAATGATGGATGTTTTTGATCCATCTCCATCAACTTTGAATCAAAATGCATCTCACATTTTCTGCTCGCTCTCTTTACTGGGGATCGCCATGGAGTGCACATCACTCAGCTGTTAGTTTGGCATTTTGGCACTTTGTTAAAAGCTGTGATTGATTTTTGAGCTTTTGATGTCAGAACACAGGTTGGCTGACCCTTGCAATATTTTGTTTGTTATTCGTACACAGGTGAAATATATTTGTTTCATTCGTGATATAATCGATACACTAAATTGTTCCCGAGTTCCTCATTTATCTCACTCGTACTTTCGGAAAGAATTTGTTTAAAGGGCGTTTTCGGAGAGACCCCTCTCCCACTGATGCTTCAAAGGTTAAGGATAACAGAGCAAACATTAAAATTACTTAAAAAACTATGAAAAGAGTGAACACCAAAGCATGCACTGTAAGCAACAACAGGAATATTTGGTAGTCATCATAAGATACTTGTCCACAAAGGACAAAATGAAGAAACTTCAAAAGCTAAGGACCTGTTTAAGAGCAATGGCAACCGCTCCAATTGCATGATTATGTGGACCTCCTTGAAGTGATGGAAAAACTGCTGCATTGACTCTGCTTTCAAAATCATACATAATTGGCTTTCCATTTTTATCCTCGCCCTTGCATCCTCGTCTGAAAAATATCATTCCTGACCTGGAAGTAAAATAAACATGAATTTTCTCACCCAAATTATGTATTTCTATTTAATGTAATGCAAAACACCATTAAGTAGCTTTTCTAAATGAAAAGGTGAAATAAGCAAAATATAATTGTATACAGTAGAATAGGCAAAATGAAAAACACAGACCAATATCACTCAGTGGAAAAAATTTTGACTTAAGTTCTGTACAGATTTATTACTACTGAATAAAAGGATTATTAAATACAGTGATTGGCAACCATGAGGTGCATGTGCACAACATTTGAGATAAAATTCAATTACAAGCAAGGTGCCTAGGGCATAGCAGAAATTATTGCAATGTTTAACTCACTCAATCAATGGATTTAAGTCACCTACTTTTTTAATAATTTCATATTCTAGCATGCAACCCGCACAAAGGTCATATTTTACAGCAATTTAATCAAATATATGCAGATTTTCTGCTAAACTCAGAATAATACATTTCATATTATTTCTACGGTTGTTAACAAATATCAAGGTGTCACACTGAGTCGAAGATACACATATAAATATCATTTAGGCCAAAATTTGTACTACTACATATGTCAAAATCTCGAGCCGTAACACGATTTATGTAACGTTAACAGTAAAATAAAATGCATAATTCATCGATATCACTGCATGCATGGGGAGGAGCACAACATAAACAGATCCACTTAAAGTAACGAGGCGATAGAACTTTTTCCACACTCTAAACATTAATTAAATGTGCTGAATTGACTTGCGCTTACTGCTCCAGACACATTAAAGTGGCGCAAAAATTTAAAGTTTTTTTACGTGGAGGAAGAAAGTAGGTGTAGTGAAATCTGAACTTATAATTCTACAAGGAGACCATTGCTCACCTTCCACATTACTTCCTGTTTCCTTCAAAGAATGATTGACACAAGTGTTCAATGACCTATGCACTTCCGAAAATCGTCTGAATTTGTTAATCGTTGAATTTGAATAGTAACACAGTTCAAGGTAGTTTGAGTGAGGTAGTTCCCTAGTCATAATAAAGATCATATTCAACTCACACATTTCATTTCAGCAACTGTAGGAAGCATGAATAAAATATTGTATTATTAATGACGCAATAATATACTTTTAAATGACTGGAATTCTGAGAAATTAAGTAAAAGTATCTACATAAGTCTTTAACTTCACTCATTTTCTTTATGTGATACGTTTAAAACTCCTTCACAACAGGATTTTTTTGCAATTTTGAAAAAAAAATTCTGCCTTGACTATATGGCTTATTTTCAAAAATAGTTGAGAAAATATACAAACAACACATGGTTAATTTTTGGATGAGATTTAGGGGTTTAAATGCCTAATAAAATGAAATTCATTGATTTCTAGGTGAAATGATATTTCACTCTACCTAGGTACCTTCATTGTTTTCTCAGTCATGCTATCAGTAAAACTTTCGTTTGCACGAGTACCATAGGAGGCCAATTAATGACCTAAACTGTTAAGGTAAATGGAAAAGAAAAGTTTAATTGCTGTTGAATTTCGTTGCTCTTTTGTTTTTGGGTTCTTGAGTGCCTTTTTCTTTAAGCAGTGGTCAGTCTTGTCTGTCATTCGAGAGTGAACAGCTTATTAAATCATATTGAGTTACTGATATTTGGATCTAATTTTAAGTATACGGAACCTCAATATATACCACAAAATAGGTAATTCCTCATAGAAGTCGCATGAGCTGTAAATCAAAACCAAAGCAAAAGAACTTAAACCACTTACCGAGCCCCTCTTAAGGTTTTATGAGTAGTTGTCGTTACCACATCCGCATATTCAAAAGGTGATGGAATAACTTGAGCAGCAACAAGTCCAGATATATGCGCCATATCTGCCATTAGGACAGCATTAACTTCCTTGGCAATCTAAATAAGAAGAGTGACAAATTCAATAGTTTCAGCGTTAACTTTGTAAAACTTTTCCATAATGCTCAGGAACTAACAAAACTTTGTAAGTATTACGTAGAGTAGTAATATTTGAAAAGTACAATAAATACTCTTTAAAACTTACAAAGTTTTGTTAATTCCTAAGAGTGACAAATATTTTTCAAAATAAGAATCTGCATTGAGATTGAAGTGAACAACTGAATTCCAGCAACTCATTCAAAATCCTAAACTCTTGTAATGTACCCCAGATAATTTACAGTAAAGTTGAAAACTGAATTTTTTGAGCATCCATATCTAATAAGCTCAAAAATAGTTGGATGGAATCAATGTAAAGAGAGTTAAGTTTCTCAATTCCATAAATATTTAATTAATGAATTGGTTTAGCTGAGATTGTATGCCAGAATAATAAAGCTTTAAAGATGAAAATACTATTCCTGCACAAGCTAAAATTTTAAGGGAATTTTAAAGTTAAAATTTTAACTACTGTGAGCATTGAAAAATTGTACATTTTGATACTAGTGACTAAAGTACCTCATTATTACACTGCCTGAAGTTAGCACCCAAGTAAAGCAAGATAACATGCTGTGTGATTAGAGCCACTTAAGTCACAAGTATCGTACGAGGTGTGGCAATTAAATAACCGGACTGGTGCTGCTACCAGCTAACAGCAAGCTCACCATGACAGGTTTGAACATGCCTGTGCCTGTTGATGCTTTCCACACACTGAGGTCCATGCGCATGGTTGTACGTTGCTCAGTCTCGCTGTAGCAATGTTTAAGTCCTTGCGCAAGCGTATCAGTGAAAAAATGCAAAGTGTTCAGATGGAGCAATGAGTTAACCTCAAGTTTCTTGTGAAACTGGGGAAAATTGTAAAAGAAGTTCATGCCATGGAAGTGAATATTTATCTCGCACACAAGTTTTTGAGTGTTTAAAAGGTTTAAGGAGAAACATGAAACAACTGAAGATGATCCGCCCCCTGAACGACCCTAAACATCAAAAATGAACGACAGCATCCAGATAATTGGTAAATTGATCCGCAAAAATCATCGTCTGAGTGTCCAAGCTCTTGCTGAAATCTCAGGAATTAACAAAGAAAGTGTCCATCAGACTTTGCATGAATCATTCAACATGCACAAAGTTTGTGCAAAAATTGTGCCCAAAACATCTCAATCCATAGCAATAGGAAGTGAGAATGAACTTCACCCAGACATTGCGGCAGCCCATTCTGCCTAATCTGCAAAGGCATTCCTTGCAAAATACGGCATCACCATATACCCTTAAACTGACTGCAGATACCCTTGATTTGTCACTGCAGATATTGCAGTGTCAAATTAAGCCTTCATTCATACAGAGTACGATTTCCATAAAGTTAAGCCCAAGACCATCAGAAAGTATTCTCTCCTCCAATTCAGTTACTTAATACATTTTTGATACTAACAGTTTTGATATAACACAGAATCTAGAACTGTCTAATGATATACATATGTGAACCACACACAAACTTAGGTAAACATATTGCACAGATAGATAAAAATAAATTCTCCAATAGCCGTAAAAATGGCACCACTCATCAAACATGTACCACAAAAATACACTTACTGTGTTGGTTTGCGGGAAAGGGGATTCCACAGCATGTGGAATTGCTGTGGAATGCCCTTTCCCGCAAACCAACACAGTACGTGTATTTTTGTGGTACATGTTTGACGAGTGGTGCCATTTTTACGGCTATTGGAGAATTTATTTTTATCTATCTAGAGAGGCCGTAGAGCTCAATCTCCTTTGATTTAATATTGCACAGTATTATGACAAAAGGAAATTATGAACTGACCTCTCGGAACGTCTTGTAATCCAACAAGCGTGAGTAAGCTGATGTCCCAGCAATGATAACACGTGGGCGGAAAAGTTTGGCTGTTTCCCGAAGACGGACATAATCAATCAGACCTGTCTTTGGGTCCAATCGATATGGCATGGATTCAAAATACACAGAAGTTGCTGACACCCTCTTCTGATCAGTCATAAACCCATGGGTTAAACTGGAAAAATTATTCAGAAATAGTGAATTTAAAATGACTATGGTTTGCCAGTAGCACCATCAAAAGTCACTATACCAGAAGTACATACAATCTAAGGCCTTATTGTAACTAAATAGATTCTAAGACAAAATTGAAGTTAATCATTGTCATAAAAAAACATCTAATGAAGATGTATCTCCTTGCTTCTAGTGTTTTCTCTCAGTTGTTCAGGATAAAATTTATAAGAGACAAAGATAAGTTACATTGCATTCATCTTGGGGAACAACCTGAATATTCTCATATGCCTAATATCTTATACCCAAGAAACAGGACTTGTACAGAGACTATCAACCTAAGCTAATCAAAATAACATTTTCTTTCAATTTTATTTTTTAGTACCGACTTAAAATTTTTATCTAACAATAAGACGTGGTGCAAAATGACCCAAGTAGTTGATGCACCCAAACCAACTACTACTTAAGATATGATATTCATTTGGAAATTATATCATCAAAATAAAGACTGCAAATCACAGATAACAGAAAGAAATGGCTGAGTTAATAATCAGTTAATCAGTTCCACAACCCCTGAACTGTTTAGCAACCTATGAAAAATTGATTCAAAGGCCTGGTTTGATTCCCAGGACACTACTTTTTCTCCTGCAATTTTCAATGCACAATAAATGGATGGAGGATGTTTTTAAAATAAAGGAAATTTTGAATAGGGTATTAGAGAGGAGAACACTGGGGAAGCATGGTAGAGGCAGGCAGTGGACAGGAATTCTGGAGGAAATAAGAAGAGAGTGATTCTAGGGATGACTAGGCATGACTAGGGATGACCATATGAGGAATTCTAGGGATACCTAATAATGGGCCATCCATAACAAGGACAACGGAAAGGTATGCCAGAAATTACAATGTTAGGATAAGCAGAGTCCAAAAAACCTACTGATCAGCTGGAAAAATACCTAAATACAAAGACATAAATTTCCTGGTGATGGGTTGTTTGCCTCACCAGAAATATTCAGCAGTGGTTACACCATTGCCAACTTCCCTTGGAGAAAAAACTTATTTAAGTTATAGAATTTAAGGTGCAAATGTCACCCCATATTCAGGCAGCCTTATTACTCATGATTCCAGGGTGGCAGTTACCACCAAATATTTTAACTTTGGTGTGTTGACTTCTACATCTACATACTACCCTACGAGCCACCGTATGGGTGTGTGGCAGGGGGTTTTAGGGCAACAGCCATGTAAAGATATAAGGTTTTTGGAGGTGAAATGAAGTGTATTTTCAGAGTGTATTTAGTGGAGCTCAGTTTTATTGTCCTCACTTATTCTGCACAGAAAGAACGAGTTTTTGTACCTGTCTGGTTGGCAATGTATCGCTCTCATTTTATCGCTTCTGACAGATCTAGAGATGTAGAGAGGCATCATGATAATATACTCAGTGTCGCTCTGAAACATACTACACAGTTCTGATTTTCTCAAGCAGCCTAAGCCTAGCGTGTAGCCTCCAAGTCCCTAGGGGGCTCCCACCTTAATCCCTCTAAAAGTTGTGAGACACCATATGTATGCTCATAGCAGTTTAATGAAGCCTGCTGCTTTCATTTGTATTTTATAAATTTTTTTGGTGAAATCTTCATGACCAGGGTCCCAAATACTCGCGGCATATTTGAGGTGTGACCTAACCAGAGCAAAGTAGCATCTCACTTTGACTTTTTCATCCGAAGACCTCCCTATTATACGCTCAACACATCCTAATTTCCCTAATGCTGTGCCGAATATGTTTTGTATTTGTGTTCCTCACGTAAAATCAGAAGTTAGGTTAATTCCAAGATATTTGACTGTATCTGAAGATTTTATGTTTACTCCACTCACTGCACAGGTATGACATTTGTGTGATGGCTTTCACAGGAAGTGAACTGTGGTGCATTTACTAAGATTTAATTCCAGCCCCCATCTGGTCTAGACTTGAGGCGATTGAGATGTGGTTGTGGAGAAGGATGGAGAGGGTGAGCTGGGCGGCGAGAGGGTAGAACAATGAGGTATTAGATGTGGTTGGAGAGGAGAGGAAGCTGGTGGGAGAGGTTCAGAAGAGGCAGAAGAGACAGGTGGAGGATGTTTTGAAAAGAGAGGGTTAATGAGGGGACAGCACTAAGGAAGTGTGGGAAAGGATAGGAATCCAGGACGGAATAAGAAGAGGGAGACGATATGAGGAATTCAAGAGGGATCTAATGGCAGGTCATCTGTAGGAGTAAAAATAGAGAGGTATGCCAGAAATAAGGACTTCAGGATTCGAACTTTCCCAGTACCAACCAATCAGCTGGTAGAATACTCAAATGGAAATTGATGCGGAGAATTCAATCAAGCGTCTAGTACGGGGGTGGCAAACCTATGGCACGTGGAGCTGGGAGGGCGCTAAGGGATATCTCTATCTCACTTGATGGGTAGGCTCGCGAGTCAAGCGAGTTTACTCTTATTTCATAAACTTTGGCACTCAAACGCCAAAAGGTTCACCACCCCTGGTCTAGTATATTCCATCAAGAATACAACTGAGGATGAATTGAGAATGATCAATCTTAACCAATCTGATACATTGACTTAAGCAATTTAAAGACAACCTAAATTGCATTCAGTGATAGAATTGTTTTTATTTCTCAGAAGAATGTCTAATTCACATCTCTGGACCACTGATATGGAAGATGTGGACAAGAATCCCAATGACCTAGAAGATCTGACAATACCTGATGCTTCACCTACTTGGAGCTTGGGTTATCCAGAGCAAAAGAAAGTAGGAGATTGATTACAACCTCTATTTCTTATTTATAATACTTCAGCTGTGAACCTCTCTTATGCAACCACAGTTTGTGGGAGAAAAGTAACATGTATTCTCCACTTGAAGAGCAGGTCATAGTAGCATCAAGCTGAGAATCCTTCTCAACAGGGTCAACCTTTTTCCTCTGTTTGTGGAAGCAGCCATTCTTGTGCTGTAGTGAAATGCAATGGCTGCATCAACACCATTTTACAACTTTAACTGAATGCATACTCACCATTTTTTCATCCTATTTTTCTATTAATCAGATACCAAATATATTGATTTATTTCTATGATTTTCAGCCAATAGATCTAGCACAAAAGTAAGTAAGAAATGGGGTCATAAAACTCATTAAGGTCAAAGGGATCTCCCACGAAATGCACAATCTTCCCTAACTGAACTGAAATGGAGGACTTTGCTCAAGATTAAAAAGAAAGAGCTCTTTGAACCTTTCCCAAAGGATTAGGCCATAAAATTCCAAGGTACATTACACAAGGGGTAAGAGTGATATTCAAAGGACTACGCAAGAAAATGTTCCCAATGGCTGCCCTGGCAAAAGTAAAAATGTTTCCCAAGGCAAAAACATGTGAATAGGAAGGATACTCAGGTTGTATGATATGATTGGATGGGATACGTAAAACTTGGGTAGTGAACAACTATCACCTTCAGCATGTAGAATAATCAATAAGGAGAGTATCTCATACAGGTTATATCCAGTAAAAATATAACGTCATTCCATAATTATAAAAAGTGACTAGAGAAAAATTCAAACGTGATATGCATTAGAAGGCTGCAGGTATTATAAAATTTGTGTTTTCAAAACAATTCCATGAGTCAAGGAAGAGAAATGAGAATTTGAAAAGCTATATCTTACATTGACAGAAGGACGCTATCACCATCACATTGATGGCAGAGAAAACTCACAAGAGGCAATAGTTTGCTGAGCTCAATTTCTCATGTTTTGTGAGCAAAATATCATGCGCTCAATTGATATAACAAGAGAAGCGACAGAATGAGAAGTAGAGCCATGTTTGTACATCTCTGGCGCACAGGTTAATTTGCGCTCCCCTCAATAACAATCTGAATAAATCCAATCCAAAATAAAGGTGATGAACTTACTGTCCACCATCAGGAAGATCTTGTCCCATGATCCGATCATGTGGATTCATCAACGCTGTATAAGTAGCGAAATTAGCTGGAGATCCGGAATAAGGCTGAACGTTCACACCCCACTTCTCTGGATCCAAATTAAAAGCCTCCAAAGCCCTCTTCTGGCAGAGTCTTTCAATCTTGTCAATGACTTCAGTACCTCCATAATACCTACAACAGATTCTTCAGTTTAACCCCAAAATAAAAGAGCCTCCACAAATAGGAAATGTTAGTGCTAAACTGACCCATACAATCACATGGAAAAACCGGTGTGTGAACTTGCATCCACTATTAAAATACTATGTAAATCTATCATGAAAACAAATAGCCAAGATGACTAATGGTCAGTAAATAGCTGAGTTCATACACCCGCGGCAGAGATGAACGTTCAAAGTAGTATATTTTTCATTGATTGTATAAACAAACTTGCCTTGCTCCAGGATATCCCTCAGAATACTTGTTATTAAGACAGGAGCCTAGGGCTTCTAGAGCCGCTCGGCTACAAAAATTCTGAAGAAAAACAATAAGAAATAAGTGGGCGAATTCGTCAATGTTAAAACACAGATATATGAGAACATTATAGGATTTATGAATGGTATACCTCGGATGCGATCAGTTCAAGTCCTTGAACCTGTCTAGCTTTTTCCTCCTTAAGTAAACACCACATTTCTGGGTCATCTTCGGCGAGGGTTTCATTTCCACTCCAAGACGATGCAAAAGCAATTTTGGCGACATTCTACAAGTACGTAAAGTTTGTTTTGAATTCAATGAACCAAATACGCAAGACGAGAAAAGGCAAACATCGTGAAGCGTGACACGTATTTACCTTCGATACTCCAGCAGACGAAAATAATGCTCGATATACACGTATCATTTTACACAAATATATGACTGTATTACTAGCTGAACAACTTCACGCAATTTTGGGATGATTGTGAGAACATAAAAGTTCCTGACCCTTTCTTCCCCAACCGCCGAGGGGGTCGTTTGGTGACGTCAGGGAATCTACACCACTGGTGACCGCGGCGGTTCTTGACCGTGTTGCATTTAGGCCGGGGGCGCGTTGGTTGATTTTTACTTATTTATCACTCAGGATAATCACGCCTAATATAGAATGTTTTTATAGGGCATCCACGATTTCCAAACACTGAAATTAATACTTTTTCCTTAAGTTACTCCTCATCGATTATGTGGAAGAATTATTTTAAAAGCTTTTATTTTAGAATTTACGAGCCCTCGGGGACTGATAGAAGAACGGCAACATCGAAATTTGACCCCGAAATGCACTTTCCACTAGTTTTTGAGCTGGTTTAGGCATGGTTTGCCCCAAATATAAAAATTACTCGCAAGTTTTAGCGATTTGCGAACCTTGTAATGAGCCCTCAATATTATCTGCACAATGACTTCAAAATGTATTTTTCACGGTAGTACGGCTGCAACTACCACGATATTTTTCATTAGCGAGTACCGTTGACCTTGATAACGCTCAGCTTGAGAGAAGGGGCAAAGGTCTTCCTCGCCACTTCGGTTGGCTCGTGAGAAAGGGGGGGTTGGGAATCATCAGGCGACATCTATATCACAGTTCTGAGCGGTCTTTCTGTCAGCAATATAGGTCAGTGAACTGGCTCGCACTGTATTGTTATAACCACTAAGTATTGTATGGGAGGAGAAAGTGAGAAAACATGTGAGAATATATAAGATTATTCCACTACCAAACTGGAATAATAAATTTTCAACGTAAAAGATGCTTTTCTTCATTTTGCTCCATTTCTGACAAAAAAGTAATAGGATATTCCTCCAATAAACGTTTAGTTTCAAAACCCTGGTTTTCCTGTTAGCCAGCAACTTCAGGAGCAGTATCCCTACCTAAGATGCTGCACAACAGCAAAACCTGGATCATGTAAAAAATATCATGAGCAAAATAGCAGTTTTTTCTCATTCTACGATGGAAAGATTCCACCAAGTTAAGCCTGAGGAAGCCTCCTTGAAAACAATAACAAACGTCAATCATCACGGCTGTATTTATGCAATTTCACTGTTCCAGTTACTTTGACGTAGATATATGAACAAAAAATTGGGAGGTGAACTTTGAAAGCTGCAAGTCTCTCTCTTTTGACAATCTCTAAAAATTTCCATTTAATGCAAGTACTCTATATCAAATTGCACTTAATACTGATTGAGGAATCAACTAGAAACTTACATGGCAAAGCATTTATTCTGCAGGGCCTCACGATTTGAAGAGCCCAGAACATTTTTGCAAACCACCTTTAAAATATACTATTACAAGGGGGCCAGATCCCAATACCATCCCATAAATACTTATATCTTCTTTAAGGATCCACACCATTTCAAGATTATTCACTAAACATTTGTCTTTGC
Source organism: Ceriagrion tenellum (assembly GCA_963169105.1). Taxonomy (NCBI): domain Eukaryota; kingdom Metazoa; phylum Arthropoda; class Insecta; order Odonata; family Coenagrionidae; genus Ceriagrion; species Ceriagrion tenellum. The sequence continues at coordinate 45,886,318 of OY720644.1, read as the reverse complement.
TCCCTCAGTAATGAGTCTCGCCCTTCCTTAGATGGTGTCCTGATACATACTGCCATAATCCTTTGCAGTGGTTCACAGTTCGGCTGTACTTGAGAGCATTTTGCTTTGGGGAGGGTGGGATCAGACCTACAAGTCTTTTGAGGGCAATTTTCAAACAAAATCATGGCCAATATTCTTCATTTCACGTTTACATCTAACACAAATTTTATGACTTCATTGAGCTAAAATAAGTAGAGTAATGAAACTTTGCCAATTAACTTTATAGGTATTTCAGAGTTGGTAATATTACAAATTTTTTCCTTCAACATTTTGAGGGGAGTGGGCCAAAAGCCACCCCTTACACCCCAAAATTCTTGCTGCACCCTCCTAATATCAATGCCTTCATCTAGCAGCACAAAATAGAGTTGTCAGTCGTTGAGCACCAGGTACTACAGGGGCAGGCGATGATTAGTGCCTGTAAATGCTGCAAGACTGACAACATTCAACCCTATGAGAGAACACCTTCGTATCATTTCATATTAACATGAAATTCAAATTTTCAACTATCATTTTTGATGAAATAATGTTAGATTAATGTGCTTATAATGTTGGCAGCTGTATCATCTGTTTAACATACCAAAATTATGGAAGTTCAGTAAAAATTGTTGTAGAGGAAAAAACCTTGCATAAATGGAACTGGACCAAGGGTGCTGTGTCAAAACTTGTGAATACCCTCTCATTAACCCTTTCGTGCCACGCCTCTCGAAGGGAAACTCTTCCCCTGCAACAAGTAGCATGAGAATTTTCTGCAATCCTTTCCACAGAGCTCTTTTGTGGCAACGGATCGCTCAGGTATGCCTTTCACCAGTTTTTGAACCCTGCTCAGCAGGACACCATGCCCTTCCCCCAGAGTTCTATTGCCAGTCAAGCACTAACAACAAATAATAAATGGGACATTGTTTCAATAAAACACAAAATTAAATCAATCAATAGTGTATTATTTATTAAGAACTTCAAACCATTACAAATTCACAGAAAAATACGAAAATGATTTTTTTTTTTAAATTACTCCTTAAAGACTATAGCTAGAATAAAATCTTCATCAGATAGATAAACTATTGGTTACCATTTTCCCAGTTGCAATATATGTATTTCAAACCACCATCAAAAGAGAGTAAAGAAACAAGCCCTATACAGATACACAAAATTAAAAAAAACAACCTTCAAATATCATCCTTCTCAGACTTGCAAAAAAAGATGAGATAAATCAATAAAAGCATGAGGTGGTTGGAATCACTAAAAACTGGAATGGAATCGAGGATATACAACTAACTAAACATTTATAAATTTTTTTTATGGCATTTAATTTTTTTCATTTTTTTCTCATAATTTTGTAGTTTTTTGTGTCTAACCATTACGTCCACAGATGGCAGAGATAGCAAGTTAGCGAGGCAGTTTTAAGATATTTCCTACCAAGTAACAATTGATTCTTACAGCACAATCCAAAATACAGCAGGCACCAGCAATTCACATGAGTAAGGAACAATCCGATTTTCAATTAACCGTACATTGAAAATTCCAAACTGTAAAAATGATATCCTGAATGCCACATTTCAGGATATGTCATACACCAACCATGCTTTCATTTGATGCAGAAATGCAATCTGTTTCAATAATTTTTCAGGAAATGTCAGTAAAATATTCCATGCGCATTAATACTTCTAAAAACTTGTTACATTATAAAAATCCTAACCTTGAGAAAAATTGAAAATTTTGACCAAAATGTCATGGAGCTATAAATGTAAATGCACCACTTTGAAACAAATGAAAGCCAAAATGTATCCATTTAGATTGAAATTGCTGGTAGACACTGCTTTGCCTTTGTCGTGTCAAAACAACCTTGAGGTGACTAAGGTTTCATCATCAACCCTCTGCCATCTTGCCACTGTTGATTTGCATGCACGCTCGTAATGCACAGCTCATGGGGAAACATCATGATGAGAGAGAAATATACATTTACTGTAACAAGGGTGAAGGGGTATTGAGGGCAGTGATAAGGGTAGTTGGATTAAGGAATTTGCCACCCGTTACACAATCTGTGAATTACGATCCAACATTCAAAAAACTCTACAAGGTGAATACTATTGCATGCAAAAATTTCAGAACCACAAGAATGATACAGCTCATTAAGATAAGAAATGACCTTCCTCCCTGGCTCATCGACAAGCATTAAACATTATAACTCTTGATCAGCATGAAGGATGGCAGTGTGGGGCTAGGGGAGGGGAAGTAGAAGGTTTAAGGGTGGGGGGAGGGAGACTTCGGGGGCACACCGGATAAATCTTCTTACTCGATGACATACAGCATGTAGAGGTTGCTCTCAGTGTTGCAGGGCACCATCTGATGACCTGGTGCAAGAGTCTGGAACCCCAAAAACATGAATGTTCTCACGAGGAGGGCTGAAATGGAAAGAATACAAATAACTGTTTAATGTGTAATAATTGTAATAATAAATAACTGTAAATAATAAATCTTCAAGTCAACATGCAGTACACTATCATGAAGTTTCGTTATAATATTACGTTATATAGACATTATTAAGATTCATTAAAGATATAACCAACTTAAAATCATATCTTGTCCTGTAAGATTTATAAATATGTAACTATCATTTTAAGCTCATTCTGCAAGAAATGCAGCAAAATAAATGATTTTATCTTATGATGTTATGTTTCGTGAAAAAACTTGTCTTCGTTAGGTATCTTTTACGGTAAGTTACGGAATTAAAGTATGTTTCAGCATATATTCCATCAATGAAATAAAAGAGAAAATCTCCAAAAGCCGTAAGCAATTGGCACCCTTCGTCAACAAACACCAAATTTGCTGTCTTGGTATGCTGGGAAAACCACAGCAGAGACCAACCACAGCCTCAACCAAGAATACCCCCGTGTTGATTTACGGGAATGTTACTTCCTCGCCAGGGACCAAACACACACACCTGGTATATATATATATATATATATATATACACACACCTGATATATATATATATATATATATATATACACACTCCCTTTCAGGTAAAACAGAATACCAATAACTATAATAATAATTTAATGAAACATAAAATAACATACCACTACAGAAAATCGGGTTGAATTTTATGCACATATACATAGTAACACGCACATTAACCAACTAAGGAAACACCCATTGGTAATTAACAAAAGAAACAAGTCCATATCTCAACCGAATGCCAGTAGCTCTGCAAATACCCAGTATCATATGTAGAAAGCATCACAAAGTATAGTAATCAACACTAATGTCATTTTCTTATGCAATAACAATGGATGGGCCCTAGGAAAATGCCCAAAAATCTTTTCACAATTTCCTAGGCAAAGAAAATATAGTGCCCACACATGAGTCGTCTCTGCCAACTATGAAATTCTCAATGTCCACACTAATCCTAGGAGCCATAATCTTACCTCTATCACTGCGATCTTTCTTGAAGCAGACAATGACGTGCTCGCATTTCAGCACTTCCTCTGCATACTCCAGCAGTGACACGAAGCTGTAACAGACAAGATTTCCAATCAATCCTCGCTAGAAACCAAATAATTCTTTAAATTACATTTTAGAAGAAAACATGAGTAATAAACAAATTAGAACAAAAATTGTTTATCTACCAAATGAGGAAGTGGAGTATTATAAACTATTTATTAACTGAAAGTGACTCCACAATTGTAGTGAAGATAAATATCATACAATACACTCAATACGTGAAAGTGATATCAATAATACATAGCACAAATGAGGGCAACACTTCCATCACTTCCTCTACTACATGGAAGAATAAAGGTTTTGAGAGATATTTGTATCCATTTATAGGCCTCTATTTGTTAATTATGATTTTGTTTATAAATGCACATCCAATCCAATCTCGACTACCATCCAAACAAACAAACCTATGAATCCCCAAAAAAGGACAAGTGTTCAGACATAACCATTACTGAGATGAAAATCTTTGCGATTCTGATTCTCATGGGTCAAGTGAGGAAAGATACACTTAGTAGAGGAGCAATGACCATTTTATTGTTACTAATGAAATATTACTCCAAATAAAATGTTAAATTACTTGACCTTTGCACAAACTTGATTTTGCTAATGCTTAAAGTATTGTCTTCCATATACAGACGGTCCTCGACTTTTGTACACTATGCATTCCTGTGACTAGTGTGAAAGTTGAAATGTAAAATATATAATAATAATAATAAGAAATATAAGTCAAAATTATCAAGAATCATATTATTTTTGAATTAAAAATGATTAGAAATGCATGATATACTTCAACAAATACGTAATTACAGTTATAATTTCACTGATATGTCTTAACCCTTTCACTGCGGTCAAATTACAGAGACTCTCCAGTCCGTGTGCGGCGAAAAAGTGAACGGTCATTTACTTCGGTACAGAAAGTAATGTTCTCATTGCACTCGCAAGTCAGTAGTCACTAAAGCTGCTGGAAAGAGATTAGTACAATGTATTACAATAAACAAGGCAAATGGCATTCGCAGAAAAAGAGAAAGTTCGGAGGCAAGGGTAGAAACGATAAGAACGGCCACTTGCCAATGGAACGTAGGAGTTACGTTCATAGCAGTCAACATGGTGAACGTAGCTGCTACGTTCACAGCAGCGAAAGGGTTAAGAAAAGTTAATCAAAAAGAAAAAGGTTTGCTAAGCAAAGAGTGAAACTTTGTTACATAATACATATGCCTATGAAATTTTTACCTAGCTAAGGTTAGCATTCCACTGATAATGAAAACTTGCACGTGAAGGACATAAAAAGAATATTACGATGTTTGATTTATGGACCCTCAAATTTGATGTGACTGAAATACCATAACCATTAAAGAATGACAATTTTGCAATTGCTTTCTAGAGAAGACAAAAGAAAAATGAAAATCAAATGACACTTCGTACTTTAAGCCCTGAGCCCTTCATTGAAGAAGTTAGTGTTTCTTGGAACAAATCAGTGCACAAGAATGATGTTGAATCAGTAAAATGGAATGGCCTGCCGTTGCATCATTTTTTGTAACCTACCAATAGGTAGCATTCTGCTGGTGACCAACAGTCACAGCCAAAGTTTTGCATACAGTTGTTTAACTCAATCATATTTCAATATACATTTCATTACAGTGTAATTGACAACTTCAGGTTTAACACCTTAAATGAAAATCATCAAATTTCACAACAATCACAGATTTCACTATCAACATTCATTCAAGGTTTAGCACATATCAACTTGTTCGTCTGTTTAGAAGTGCGCCATCTAGTGTAGAGGGTCAGTAAAACAAAGGAAGGCAAGTGCATTACTGAGTAGCAAAGATTCTACCAATTCTAACATCACTAGAAACTGAAAGCAGAACTTTTTGTAAGTAGTAAATGTTATATCCATGGGAATGCATAGTGAGCATGAATCTTGTTTGCCAAATTTCGCAATCCTAAGCCTCATCATGCAAAATTAAAGGAATATAGTTCACCTACGAGTAACTAAGCTTGAATTTTGCATTCAAAAGTCAAGAGAAAGAGACATCATTTTGGAACGTACAAAACTGAGAAGTGTACAAAAGTAGAGGACTGCCTGTATAAAATGGCAGACTTGGAACAAGAAGGTAAAATGCATAACTTTTGAAGTACACTTACCCTTCCTTGGAACCCTCAGGGAGCAGGCATGAGGGTACCTGCAAGTACAAACGCTGCTGCCAGAGTACAGCTTCCCAGCACACATGAGTACTTTCCGTTAGGTGAAGCACAAATGTCAGCCGCAGGCTCTGGTTGCCCTCTCCATTATCCTGGTGAAGTTGGGTTACCCTTGCTATCAATTCACTCTCCTGTAAAATTGGTAATTAGCATTTCATTAGACTCACTGCCACAGATGAAGTGTTTGGTAAATTGTCTAAAAATGTAATCTACAACTACATACTACCCTGTAACCTGCCACATATGCATGCGGCAGGGGATGCTAGGACACCATCCATGAAAAGGGGGATGGATAGGAAAAGATGGGGGGAGAAGATAGAAGTGAAATTTATAGGAATTAATTGAACAAACTGTAACGTGTCTCGCTTTTTGTTACGATCACTTAATAATAAAAGGGGCAGATTACAATTACTTCAGCAAAAAGCAATCAATCAAAAAGTATAGTGTTGCAGTAATGAATTTGGAAAATTCATCTGGTGGTGACCTGGCCTAAATATGCACTGAATGAGCTGAAGGTGGTGATTGCAAAAATAAATAATTGTAATCAAAAGCTCTGGCAGTTGATAACAATTGAAAACTTAAGTAATCATGATAATCACAGACCACGTACAAATTCTCTAGAGATGATTAAACGAATTTAATGATTATTTTTGGAGTATTACAAATAATCAGTTTAGGAGTAGATAAATAAAATCACCACTGAACGAGGTAAAGATTACAAGTAAAAGTAAGACAATAAAGGATTACCAGTAAACTCATTTCTTGTAATAATTAATTCATATCACTAGATGTAACAAAGCCACCAGAGCAATTGAAGAGCAAGGAAATGAATATCCCACACCATGAATGCAGGGAAGATACAATTCCAAAAAAAAAAAACAAACTTTGCAAGAAAATACACCAAAAATCTCCTTGTAGCCTTTGATAAAGTATTTCAAACAATTCCTTCAACAGATAGATTTGAATGCAAGGTGCTCATTAATAAAACATTTTACTTCAAACTCCTATGAATAAATGAAGTGCCACAAGTATGAAACTTGTGTGACTTGCCTATTGTCATTTGATCATGATCTTTCTCAAAATTAGTATCCATAGATAAAATTTCTTCTTTCAAAGTATGACTTAACTTAGTAGAGTTTTAGCACCACTTAATTTTTCCTTGAAACATTTTCAGAGCAATCTAAAGACTTCATTAGACCTAGCAAATTTAACTGATCAACATAGGTTATAATCTAACTCAAGATTCAAGCAGATTCTAATGTTATTCTAATTCCATCACAACCCCTGGCTAGCAAAATGCAATTTGGTCATTTAAGCTATTATAAAAGGGAATAATATTTGAATATACAGATGTACATGACTTTTTAAGACATGCAGTCTTCACCTTACTACGCTACGCACTACAATTCATTATTGTGCAAAAGAACCTCCACACTAGTAAGCAGCAAGCTTCACTTACTCGTTTTTCAATGAATCTACAAAAATAAATGGGAACAAATGAAAACCTTACTAATTCAATTGTTTTATACTATTTCATGCTTCTTTATACCCAAATTCTAATACATACCATACTCTTACAACAATTCTCAACTATAAATGGAAAATTCAAGTACTTTAAACGCCAATGAATCATAATTTTCTAAATGCACTCAATTTATACTATCTAAACTACTCAACCCAATCTCTGCTGACCTATTTCCAATGCTAAGTATAATTAAATTTAACCAAAAGGATCATCTAACCTTTTACTGCCAGAAAATTCAATATGGGTGTACAGGGAAGGCTATGGCCATTTCCCTGTAGTTTAGTAGTATCTTTAAATGTTTACAAACAAATGTACATACACATTGAATTAGGGTTACTTTCCTAAGATTCAAAGCAAACAAGAGAATTATACCATGAAACTAGCATTTAACTTACAACATAAGGTATTTCAAATGAATGACCATTTACAATTAATAAAATTTGGGCCAAAAAATTAGTCAACATTCACTATAGGCTCTGGCAGCAAATAGGCTGGATGGTCAAACAATAAAATAATAAGCTCAAGAAAACTACATTTTCATGCTTACACTGACAACCTGATGTTGGTGGTTGCTCACATAATTATGGTACTGTGATGTAGGTTGGCTCACAGAGAGCTCTTTAGGTTTCCCCACACCGCTGCCCTCTGTGCTTTGTTGCAGTGACAACGGCGTAGACACAATTGTTGCGGCGTGGGGGACATCAGGACCACCACCGAGGCCCCACGCCCAGCGTTATGGAGTAGTGTTGGGGCATGGCAGTCACTTGCTGATTTTGCAGCTGGTGCATACTACTGAAAGACAAGAAAGGGATACATTAACACAGGAATCAATGGTTTTTTCCATACAAAGACCCCAATTAGCACCAAACCTATAAACAATCAAATATTTCGATGGTATTTGTCTCCTATCAAGGCAGTTTACATTACATAGTGAGGTGGGTAAAAATAGTGTTTAATTCAGTTATAATAATAAATTTGGTAGATACAAGCTCAAAATTTAGGATAAACTAAGCAATTGTCTTCCATAGCAACAAAAAATGCATAAACCACAATGTTTTCATGATGAATTACTGTAATGGACACGCGTTGAAGGAAATAAGGTTAGGCGGGAGAGAAACTAAAATGTATATTCCAATTTTGTCAATTGAAACTAATGGTAAACTTTGAAAAAGAAGGAGTTTCTGAATCGCTGGATTAAGCACCCAAACAATAAACTGATCCAGAGAAAGTTCAAAGCAAATTATGTATAAAAAACAAAATATTAAATAACAGTCCATAAATGTATTAGCAATGCACTAATAAAGAAGCACCAAATAGATGATTTTGAAGAAAAAGAGTACATCTCTACAATTCAAAATCCACTGGGAAGAGTGCTTCTGCTGGTGAGGACAAAGACTAAAATTTCTCCAACTAAAAGCAAGTCTTAAGAAGGGAACATCCCAGAATCTTATCTCGAGCTGAGATGAAAAAGCTTTAATAGAAAAAAAGCCAAGCAGAACTTGTTTTTCCAAAGCATAATGAGTTGTTTTGGGTTCAAAGAGTCAAAGGACAAATCTATTCCCATCAACACTTCTGGAGATGACCAATTAAAGCCAATCATGCATCATCCAGACAACCTTCCAACTTTCAGAGGAAAAAGTTCGGAAATTTATTTATAGCCGTAAATTGGTTAAAAAGATTGAGTAACTGATTGACGAAGTGCTTCTGAATTGGACATGTGCCAATTCATCACTTATATTCAATTGACATCTATCAGGATCATCTATCATCACTTATCTAAGTCGCAACAGATACATAGTCACCAAACATGGATACTAGAGAATCCTCAATTTTTTTCACCAAATTAAGCTTACTATATTCTGTGGACCAATTAATCTAAAGCACCTAGCAAATAAACAGCTACTTTTCCCAGCAAGTACTCCAACTGGCACAATTTATTGCACTTCAAGAAAAAAATTACTAAAACACTGATGACAAAAGACAATTCTATAGCCTTTTTGGATTTCTTTCATTAAGCTATCTAAGATTTATAGTGGATAGTGTTATTCAGATAAAGAGGGGAAATAAGTAAGCTATTCCCAAAGGCAGACAGATTCTGTAATGGAGAGGAGAATAAAAATTCACATTTTTACTTTTAGACATTTCAAAATAAGACCTAAGTGACAAAACCTCAATTCTGACCTTACTTAGAAGACAAATGAACAATGGAAGGATCCAGAACTAACAACCAAATTCTTCAAGCAAAGAAGATATGGCAAGAGCACACTACATTGAACAAGTTTTTACTCGATCATGATTAGTTGTACAATTCTATTGAAAGCCCTTTATGAGAAATAATGTTTAAAATTTCATTTAAAAAAATTTCCTTCGACATTAACTATGTACAGAATCTTATACAATAAGATTATTGCGACAGATTTGTCTCAAGGACTGAATATAACCAACCCAAGACCCCACTGGTATCTGAGTGAAATTTAAAGAGGCTTCGAATGTTTTGCTTTTAAGATGATTTTATAATTAAATACAGACGTCATATGTTGAACAGCTTCAAGGAGCTGAAAACACTCGAAAGCTGGTACGATTTCTGATGTATCAAGCCAATGGCAAGTGAATAAATCACATAATTTAATGCTTATGTATCATTCCCAGCATGGGGGTGGGTAGCCATTAGTGGAAAGTAAAAAATAGTACAAAAAAGACGCAAAAAATCTGACGATCGCATCATAGCCGGCGCAGCAGCCGCCCTGGTTGAGCAATGTAAAAAAGAGTAAACGGTGGCATATTACTGAGGAATATATAAAATAACAACGCTCCTTTATTCAAAGAAATAGCCAGAGGCTAAATTGAAAGTAGTAGTACGATTTTTTTAATTGTTTCGCGGGAGCAGCTATTTTTTCGCTTTCGAGGAATGTATTTCTTATTCGCTTGGCTTTTCCGTATTCGAGAAAAGGATTTCCTGAAAACTCAGAGCAAGACACCGGCTTCCAAGTGAGTCACGCAACCCTGAAGAAAAGATTGTCTCAGAATTTCCACACGTGTAAGCAATGCATTTTTTAAAGGAACGCTTTTGAGCGCGTCTATCAGGTTGCAGTCGACCCGGCAGCAGCTTCCGTCAAGATAATAGTCGCCGAAAATCCGGCGGATTCCCGATGAGACGCGTAAAACATGAACTTTCTGTTATGCGATGAGATGGAGAGGAAAAACGAGCAGTATTCTACACAGCATTCTACCAACAGACTACGCTGTTCTCACATCATCATGGCTAGCAACAAACTCGAACATTTTTCCCATAACACTTAAACGATAAAATACCAAACATCAAGCATGCCGTCAAAGTTTTCAGAGAGACAGGAAAAGTTTTCCCATTACGCAGGAATACAGCAAAATAGCAACGGTGACAAATCGGGTCCAGCTAGTCGAATTACGCCGAAATGAAAGGGAGGAATACATTTCCCGGCTATGATATTACACGTAAGACCGGGCACGTAGGTTGTCTTCAAGTAGGGATTAGTATTTGCCATGAAACACGGAAGCTAAAGCTCGCACAACGTGAATTCCATTTACAAGGAACAGAACTCTTCCGCGTGCACACAAGCTTCAAGGTTGTCATATCACGTCACTGCGATCGATTTCGATTCTAATACGTATTCAATTCGATCAAACACCACAGTAAAAATACTCGCTTCTTAAGAATAAAGAATTACTGCCCTGAGCAGAAATAGGAATGCAATAGTCTCAAAATATCCGAAGATGCCAGGCCGATTCTGCGAGTATGAGATTAAATATTATTTCAAATAATCGCTGCCAGAAACTTAGTAGATTCAACATCGTAAGCCCATTTTACACAATGGGTGGATTAATTATCAATGCTGTAATTATAGCCAGCGCCGTCTTAGTCTGCTACCTCATAACCAACACTATCTTACCTGACACTGCAGATCTTTTCATCCATATACTCTCCATCTTAAGTACACTATCAACAACTCCTAGGGCCAAATAACACGATTATAAACGCCGAAGAAGAAACCCACTTGCTACCATGCGGCGCCGATATGTCCTTTCGTAACAGCCATTTCTACTTTACTGGGAATATTGACAGCCAGCACACAAGATTTCCCATTCTCCCATTTTAAGTTCACAATATGAACGAACCGTAGTATTTTTTGCAAACTTAAGAAAAGGCACCTGTCGCGGAACCCCAAAATTTTATTATACTTTCATTCATATTTTAAAAGGCTACAATAACGGCATTGTGCTATTACAACAATATTTTTGGGTCACCAAAGCCAAAATGGACTCATCACGGTTAAGCAAATATACCCACGTAGTCTTCACGTCCAACTAATAATTCAAGCTGATAAGATTAAATGAACCGTCCACGGCATGGATTCAAGTCACAAGTGACAGAACGAGGGTGAAGGCGACCGTAGCAAATTCTTAACACGAGCATTGGAAACGTGACGTAGAGATCCCTCGTAACTATAAAAGCCGTTTCACCCTCCTCGGGAGCTCGTATGAGAAGCCCCACTCGGCACAACTTCTTCGCATAAGCTTACTGCAGCATATATCCATTATATGAAATTAATATTGTGACTGACGGAAAATATTATACGGAAAGACAAGATGGTCACTTGAAAATGAAACATACTCCGAAGAAGAACTTTGGAACGCATAGTGGCCCTCGTTTTGAAGGAAACTGCTATAATTATGACACTTATCTACCATCTACTAAAGTTTCTCTTGATTTCCCGCGGTAGAGCTCGGAAAACTATTATTAGCACCATACACATAACCCACATCATTCGATCAGCGAAACTTAAAACTTCCGCTTTCCACCGCTGAAAATTAAAATTAAACAACCTAAGAGATGGCAACAAGCGGAACCATAACGCCATGACGGAAGAAACAAACTTAATCGTATGCTCTTAAGCTTATAGATACACTTGTGATGGTTAAGGGCTTGAAATGCGATCGTGAGTCGAGGATTCGTAAAAAAAATCCTCACGACGGATGACGATGGAAAACGGGTAACGTATTCCTGGATTGGGTACACGACCTTCAGACGCAGTTTGCTTCCAAAGACATTTATAAATAGACCGGCGATGGGCTCTTTGTTTGTTGTTTGCGAAGGCTCATGAGCCCGAACAATTTCCGAGAGAAAAGAACCAAGTAGTTATCTTCCAACGTTGGTTCTACTGACGCCGTGTGGGTCCAAATACTTCACGGATGAAATCATAAGGACTTTTCGACATCCATCCCCACGAGGAGATTCACGTGCCCAACTAAAATTGTTTCTTCAGTCACCACTCCGACTGGAGAACAACAACCACGGTAGTTTGAAAGAGATCTAAAAACTGTCTCATAAATGATGACTATCGAATACACGGAATGTTATTACTGTGCTGATGGTTGACAATGAAGTAAACCAGTCTTCAATAGAACATATGCTAGGATGTTCGCTTTTTGGCTAATTATTAGTCCGGGAGACAAAACTGGTCATTTACGCGATTTAGGACGGGTGGGTAGGTTGGTAAGAGAGGTATTTCACTGGGAAGGGTGGAGAAAAACAGGCCGTGCGTGTTTGCCCAATCACGCAGTTAAGAGCTACGCAGTCCTCTGTTTAAAGCCACATTAGAGTAGATACAGCACTTCACAAAGAAATTCCAGTAATCATCGAGATTCCACCGAAAAATCTAAGCAACTGCCGGGATTCGAACCAGGGCCTACAAAATAGGAAGATAAAAAATTTTTCGGCACGTTTGATACGTGATTTCAAATGCAGAAAAAGCAATATAATTTCGATAGAAAACATTTATTATCCACTATATCTCCCATTCCCGAGAATTAATGAGTTTTTAACAAACTTCACTCATAGCTATTAAACACAGCGCCAATTTCCGTCTCAGCATTCTTATCCACGGAGACCTTGAGACCGCTATACCTTGGCAAAAACCAGGTTTCAACGTCAAGAGCCTCGACAAATCTCAACTCTTGCAAGCCTTCGTCGGAATTCGCGCCAGTGACGTCAATATTTCGTCTATATTAAGGTTTGTTTTCTTCCTCAATAAGGCTTCAGGACCCTGATGTCGCACGGCACAATAAGAAATGTACTTTTTTGTTGAAAGGACACTCATCATATGCGCCTTAAACGGTGGGAGATAGACAATATAGCTTCGCTGGCGCTCTAATTAAAACCTCAGGCGTCTCAGAGTGACGTGGAAGTCCTCCAGTTCAAGAGATTTCCAATACACGAGTCCAGCGATGATATTTCCCACGTATTTCCAAGTCAAGGTGGGTAGACTATAGCATGAATAACTTACAACAGCGGAAAATTGACAAGAGCAGCCGATGCCCAAGGAAAAGACGAATATTAACGATATTAGGTCGTTGAAACCTTCAGCTATTTAAACACGCAACAAAAACGGATCATCACAGAGGGAAACTCAAAGTGATTCATCAGAAAGACGGTGAAGTTTTACCACATTCTATACAGTTATCTAGTTACGTTATTATCCAACAACGGCGAAACTGCAGCACAAGGAGTCACAAGTGACGTTACTGACGGGCAATAGCCACAACGTGATGAACGTACTACCATTTACCGTGTTGCTTTTAACCCTCTATATGTACACCGATTTTTTGCCACTATGTGCAGTCATTTCATATGTTACCCCACTCGTGCTAGAATCGGGAATTAAAAGTTACGAATGAGAGATATTTTAGTTGCTGTTAGATACTTAGTTGCTGAGTTAGATATTTTAGAAGCTGTAAAGTTGATGTCACAAAGGTGTATAGACGTATAGAAACCTAATCAGATACAAAAGAGAACACTTCTATACGATACCTCCAGGTAAGTCAGCGTGATAAGACGGCTAAAACGTGTCAATACAATTCGATAAGCTTTTCAAACAATATCATCGCTATATTGATAGGTGCATTGATAGGCTCTGAAGCACAAATCATAGCGCAGGATAAGCAAGAGTGCTAAGAAGATCCAATAATTGTCCTATAATGTAATTGTGTGTTCCAGAAAACAAGTCAGAATCATGTAACTATGGATAACACATCAAATCACAATACATTTGTTTATTTTTAGCCCCATTTCGTTTATTCTAAAAATTATCTTCTCCTGTCCCTCACCAAATATTCTTCTCTCTTTCAATCTCTTCTTCACGTCCAAACGTTTCATTAAGTTAGCCACAGACATTTGCTGCCGCCTCAAACTAATTATATATCGTCAGCCTCCTCCCCTACCATATCCAACACTTCCTCACGTGTTTTCCACGCCGCCAATTTCACCCTTGCCATCACCCTTCACAGTCAAATCTAAAAAAAAACTTGCTGTCCATGATACTTCAAGATACCAACCCGATTAAATCACTCCGAGCTAATAACTTTGTATTTGCCGTTAGACACGGATGGTGATGCGAGGCTGAGATAAAGAGAGCTTAACAGGATCATTGGCGACGAGTGACACACGCAGCTTCTCAGAGAATCGATATAAACCTCCCCACTCGAGGAAAGCAACACGTTGCAACATCACTCGAATCCTATCGATCGTGCGGTTGATACAGCATTCGGGTCTACTCCAAAAATTCAGAAAGCCTCGCATAACGCGTCGTTTCTATTGACACGACCTGCCAAGAGCACACGCTAAACTCAAGAGAGATTGCCTTTTGTCCAGAAAGGCAATAATAAATCGTACTCTTCCAATACCTGTGAACAAATTCAGTCGGCGCCAATCCTCATGGAACTAAAGCCAGTCTGCAAACATACGTGATTCAGCATAAGACCATACGTGCTAGCCTGATGAGGGAATACAGTATGATTTTAGCCATCCTACATCTACAACTACCCTGCGAGCCGCCGAATGGGCGTATGACAGGGTGTGTTAGGAAATATCAGCCGTGTAAAAATGTAAGGTTTTGGTTTATTATTGTCGTTTTTGTGCGCGGAAAGACGAGTTTTCGAACCTATCTGTTCGGCAATATATCTCTCTTATTTTACCGCTCCTGTCAGACCTAGAGATGTAGTGAGGCGTCATGACAATATTCTCTGTGCTGCACTGAAACACACCAGTTCTGAATTTCGCAAGCAACCCAAGCCTAGCGTGTAGCCTCAGAGTCTCTAGGGGCTCCCACCTTAATCCATCAAAGTTGTGACACACGGTATGCTCGTTCGTAGCAACTTTGAACGAAACGCGCTGCTTTCCTTTGTATTTTATTATTTTTTTTTGGTTAAATCTTTATGACCAGGGTCTCAAATGCTCGCGGCGTATTCGAGGTGTGGCCTAACCAGAGCACAAATCCTTGTCTCTTTAATGGTGTGTCGCATTTTTTAAATATGTATATTCCCCACGACATATCAGAAGTTAAGGTAATTCCCTAGTTTTACACGATCAATTAATTTGCACTAGCGAGGAAGCAGTATTTTCATTCATTACATAGCGCATGTTTAATCTAGTTTTGAATTAACCAATCTATGGCAGTAAGGAATCAAAACAATAGCAGGGGCTTTTAATTACGGTTGATTTTAACGTCAGAAAATAACTATTAGTCTCAAAGAGGTATAAATGGCACTAATTTCAGAAAAAAAGAACTTATAGAGACTACAAGCGCTAACGTCATCGGTTGACAGCTAGTGAGCCACCATGATATATTTCTATTATCATTACAAAACGTCCTCCGGGTTTCTTCAAGAAAATATCAAAGAACACACATTGCTCACTGCTCAACTCGTGGCTTATGTATATTGATCCAGCTCCGTGAATAATTCAAAATATAGCTTTATCGATAATGTCCCTCATGATTTTATTATTCTTCCCCAAATGATAATCAGCAAGGTCGGCTGAAAACTATATTTGCTGGAGTTTCCATTTACGTCTCATATCTCCATCGCTTGCAATTGTATTTCCAATTCTCAACGTTGTGTAAACGAAAGACCGGGAAGATTTACGTCAAAAGCTTTGAATACTGGTTGAGTGTTTTGCCAAACTCACCACCACGCGTGCAACGGAGATACAAAAGCAATGGATAGAAGCCAGGGGGAGAGAGCTTATTACGCGGTAGGGTCTTACGGAGCAAAGAACTCCCCCCGCTCTGCGTTGCAACCATTGACATCATTCACTGACCAATTTATTCCGTCGCGCTTTTGTAGTCGAATCAGTGGACGATAGAATTCGTGCGTAATTGAATCTCACTATCAAATAGGAGACGTAATTACTTAGATTAACTTCAGGCATAGAATACTAATATTAACTTCAGCCACCTACAACCAAAGAGACACTGCGAAGTGATTTTCAATTTACAAACTTCCGTATAAACACTGCTAAACAACTAAAAAACATTCTACATACACGCTCTATACCAAGCCAGCCACCACGAATGAGTGTAGTATGAGATGTTACGATACCAGCCACATGTGTTTCGTATAGATAGAGTTCAACGCATAATGATCCCTTTATGAATCTGGTATCTCGTTTACATAGTTGCATTATACATTTATTAAATAGTTTCTGCAGCATTGGTGGGATACCTGTAATGTAGTGCATGATGGTTAAAGTTAGAAGAACGTTATAGTGCATGCAGGTGGTAACCCACGCCCTGCCAAACATCATTGAGGCGGTTTGCAGCTTAATATGTAGATGTCACCACTTGGTGGTGTGGCCAGATTGACAAACACGAGCCTTTTGACTCGAAAGCTAAATTTACCCGAAAAAGTACCAAATGTAGGGTAACAGTATTCTTCCTCTGTGTTTTCAAGTCTGTCTCGTGGGTAGCCGGATATTCCAAGGAAACATGCCAATAATTTCGTTTGTATCAAGAAATAAACCAAATTCTCCAGCCGTCTTAATTAGCCTTCATCTCACATGCCTCTTTGTTCAGTGGGATTTTCGTACTTGTGCATTAAATAACTATTACTGTTTATTTAATTTTCCTACAAACCAGGAGATTCTCTACCAAAATTATTTTTATCTTATACACTTTTTCAGGAGGGCCACTATAAACTTACAATGAACATTACGCGTGGCACCGCTAATGTAAGTAAATAACATTTACACAAATAAATTCCATTGCTTTCTCATATTGTCACACCACTCGTTTAATAAACGAACATTTTCTCTGAAACGCTGGCCCAAATGACTTTGAAGCCTGAGTCAAACTATAATGCCAAATACTGTGTACCTTCACAGCAATTCATTTCAAAAAATCATTCATGCTTTGCTCGCGCAGAGTATTCAAGGGAGCCAACCCTCTTCGTCAAAACGCTTAGATGACGAAAACGTCTCAGAGAGAACTGGGCACGCGGCCTAGGCGCTATCTTCCCCAGCCGCTTCAAGGTCCAAACGGTATCGCTTATTCCCAAGGAAAAACATTTCCTCCCAGCCACATAACCAACAGACTCGGAATATTATACCTCGTATCTTTATAACGCCACTTCCTACCGGCGTCACAGCCACGCAATGAGCGAGAAAAATCAATTACGACCGGCCGCTAACACTGTTAAGGCTTAAAGCCTTACTAACTTAGCGGGGGCAATGAACAAAGGGAAATGGCGGATGCATGCGCTCTTTACATAACTAGAAAACCCAAGGTGAATCACTGCGTCGCAAGTGAATGAATTTACAGCACACGAGTCACCAACCGCACGTGTGTTGTCGACGAAAAATTTTGAAGATGGGATGAGTAGTGTGCGCCATGGCAGACAACACATTTTTAAGTTTTGACGCCGTGCTTTCTACACTAGTCCATAGCATAATTTAAAATATCATGTGTAAAGGATGCAGCACCAAGGGGATTGGAAGCAGTGGAAGTTCACTGTTACAGAAGATGTAAGGTATAAAGGGAGGAAGACAGCAATAAAGAATTCCACTCATCTAGCAAAAAGCTGCGAAAAATTCAGTATAAGCAAAGAAAAGTCCAGGTAAGGTGAAGAGCAAAGATGAAAACAGATAAGGATAAGAGAAAAACACGTTCAGCAACACAACCACCTCCTGAAAACAATGGAAGGAGACATTGATACATAACGCGGAACATTAAAATTAAGGCTCACGAAGGAGTAAAACAGCTTCAGGGAAAGAGTGCTAAGCCCTGGTTACACGATACATTAACCCGTACGAGTTAATGTACGAATGCATGAACGCGAAAATTCACCGTGTAACCACACCAACTTGTACGAAACGCACGAACAGGAAATTCGTACATGCATTCGTACATGAACTTGAACATGAACACGAACTGGTTAATACATCGTGTAACCAGGCCTTGAGAACTGCAGCAAACCAAACTTCAGATGGTATAAATCTTACGTAACTACGTTTAAATCAAAGAAATGGTCCGACTGTCCGAACTAGATATGCATGCAGAAATTCGCCTTCAAATTGTTTAAATGCAACATTTCATTTTTCATTCGATGTTCAGCGTGTGCGCCGCATGATATACAGAAGGCGAATAAGACGGGACAATTAACTAGCCGCACCTCGTTGGCGTGCTTTGAAAAATTGTCAAATTAACACGTGAACATTTACATTTCAATATAATTAGAATTTAGCACATAGTGACTCGGTGAAAGTCGTTCGTTGGCCACGTTTACGACACTCATTAACGCTTTCAATTTTTAAAATATGAGTATTACCACATCCTAAATCAGAAGAACAGCAGACAGTCACAGCTGTCTACGCCAGCTCATACAACAAAAGGATCTCAATGTCGAAATGACAGCCAATCCAAACAAAGAGCCTGAGGGAAAACTAGATGTTTTATGAAAACATGGCGAAGAGGAGAAACTTTTTGGACACACAAACTGAGGCCTACGACCAAGGATCGGGAGAAACTCCAGCAAACTCAAAGGAATGAATACAAGAAGCAAATTAAGGGCAGTTTGAAAATAAAGATATGAAGATGTGACAAAGTGCCGGCGCTAGCTTAGTGGAAGTTCTTAAATATCCATCTTCAAAAGAGGAAAAAAAGGAAACAAACAACAAGGGTGCACTTCCACAACTTGCCCAATGTTTGGAAGTGTGTCAGAGTTTTTCTCTTTTACCTCTTTTGAAGACTGATAAGTTATGAAGGGCCAAGTAAAGCGATCAGCTGATATTGGAATGGAGAGCTGGGACCAACAATTTCTCCGATCGATGACTACTGATAACGCTCATTTGGCTGCCATAATGAGTCATGGTCAACCACAAGGTACAGTTCGATATTTACCATTTTAAAGTTAAAAAAACACGACATACATACAAGAAAATATGAACTCAAGCTTCACAACGGCTTTAATACGACTATTCCGTAGTTCCCTTTCGGCGCATTCGCACATTGGTTAAGGGGTACCCTACGCAAACTTCTAGAAAGTTGAACTAAACAAATACGATGTTTAAATCAATTAACAGCAAAAGAAGCCACTCTATCAATGAAAAAAAACTACGTCCACAGCGACTGCAACAAGGCGAATTGAAACGTAAACCCAATGTTCACTGACAATTTACTTACAGACCGCTTTTCGTGACGAGTATGAGACAAATTACATTTCGCGAAGACATCTTAGTCAATTAACTCAGACGTACAAACAGTTATCAGTTTTCTAACATCAAGATCAAGCAGATTACGGAAGTAATAATGCACCGCTAAGCTCCCGAGTGCATTACAGCAATAATCTGGAAGCCTCGAGAATTCATCTCGAGGGAAACGGTTTTCATACACGCAAAGGACGATAAAATAATGATTTCAAAACTTAAAGGAGCTTGAGCTCAAAATGCTATTTGACAGATCAATCGAACATGCGACAACGAATACCAGGAACCAAAATTATCTTTTCATACAGTGGTTTACGTGAGCATAGTGTACTGTTCAGGAGCACGGCTAAACAGCTGAAGAGGCAAAAATAGGGTACATTTGTTTTATGAAGACAGCAGAAAGTTATCCTTGACACAAATTCAGTTTCAAAATGATTCATCTGGTGTCTGTTGCTCATTGAATGAAATTTATGTTCAATTTTACAAAATCGTATGCAGAAATGTCTAGTTAAAACAACCACTTCCCATCTAACGGCTTTTCACATCATACCATTTGGTTCGACGTAAAATGGAAACAATCAACCTTTACATAAAAACTAGTTTTGATCGTTTTTGCAATATTTTAACACAGCATAACATCTCAATTTACAAAATACTTTCTGCTCACGATTCAACCTTTCAATGAAAGAGTTATGAGTATTTCATTACATTGTTTCATGAGAATTTCCATAACGGTCACAAAGAAAATTTTATCGGGAGCAACAGATTTCCATGAACCGAGTTTCATATTCAAACAGAAACAAAAGATTCGACCACGTTCCAGGTTCTTACGCGGTAACTACGCAGACGAGGAAAGAGTTGGGCGGCTTCGCAGGAACGTGACCGAGCCGTGTGATATCTCCTGTTCTGAAATCCTCATGCATAACGCAGCGATGACAACATAACGCTGAAAGATAGCGATTGCACAACAAGTATAACACGTCGTTCGAGATTCATGGAATGGGTAACCGGGGGCAAATAACGGATGCCCCTCCGTGCTATTAAATTTGCGATATTTTTCCCAAACTGATCATAACTGATAATTGATCTAACAAACTGATCATTCCCCAAACACAATCATGTCCTTTCTGATCACGCCAATTAAATCATACTCGTGCGAAATTCCAGAGAGGAAAAGTCATCCGCCTTGACCGGGATTCGAACCGGGATCCCTCGATTTCCGGCCGATTGCTTCAGCCAGTTAAACTACGGGGGTGTCCTCTTCCCCTGTGGATTTCAGCACTCGGCCGGAAATCGAGGGATCCGAGTTATAATACCGGTCAAGGCGGATGATTTTTTCTTCAGTGGAATTTCGCACAATTTCGCATTTCGGGTGACTCAAATGAAAAACTATCGCCGCAAACTAAAGACATTTCATTTTTAAAATTATAAGTGACATTTCAGGATATAAAATTTAAACACATTAAAGAAAGTAACTCAAAGTTTTCGAAGCATTTGCAAATACTTAGAAGTGCCAGGCTTATGCACGGAAATAGGCATTTTTATAAAGGCATAATTCCTAAATGCATTGAACGTTATTATTGAACATTATCCCAGCTAATTTAAAGTTTCAAAAGTTTCTATATCACGTAAAACCATAGTCTTCCTTTCATAAAAATGTGAATGACATACTGTGTCATTTCTTGTACAACTATTGGGACAATTTTATATAGTTAAATGAAAAAGCTGTATATGACTCAACCAGTTTTTAAGCACAGCATCAATTAGTCAATTTTCGCAAGTCTATTTCGGAAAGGAATAGAATGAACTGCGTTCCGTATCAGTCCACTTATCAGTTTCCTTTTAACGCAAAGATATCGGCTCGCCACGGAACGGAAACTGGAAAAAAACTTACGTGTCTTAAGTAAGGTGAGTCAAGTCCCGTTCCCGGTAAATTCGATAACAAGTCGCCGAGCGTCACGACTATCACTAAACTTCATAATGTCCTGATAATAATGCACAGAAGAATAAGGCGCCCCATTACAGACGTGTACGATGACATGCATTATAAATGTGGCCGCTTATAAGATGTTCGACAGAAGAAACTTAAACGATGCGATGACAATGTCTCATTGGTACTTAAACACAGGGGATCCAATTTTGTGGCCCACATTAACTAGAATCGGAATTAAGGAATAAACCTATGCCAGTTGACTCACTCATTGCTCACGATCCAAGATGTGAAAAGATATCGCTTACAGGCACCAGATTAAGTGGAAACGATTGAACAAATAAAAAAATCCCAGTTCAGATAATTGCTAGTAAAAAAGGAATGAAGTATCAGCAACTTGCATCTACGCAGCCATAGAAGGTTACGCCACTATTATCACACCTGTCTTTATAAGCAACATGAACGCGAGTACAATTTGACAGTAGCCACTCGACCCACTCATAGTACAAGTCTTCCCTCAATACGTACGGCATTTTGCAGACAGTACATTCGGCATTGTAAACTCCTACTTCTCTGACATATGTAGTACTTCGTCTTTAATAACTGTGTCTATGTTAATTTGGTGGTTAAGTATGGATAACATCCAATAAAGATCTACATTAACAGGCAATTTACTATATATGAAAATGACTCGGCCATTCCACGGGTTAGCATTACGAATCAGTTACGACAATCAATAACAATAATGAAGTACAATTAATTGTACAGACAGCTATTGTAAGAAAAAAATTGGATAGGGTAGCATAGTGTAAATAGGAATAGTTTATTGACAGGTACGAGCGACTTCATCTTCCACAGCGACCATCAAAATAAATATTTACAAGAGGAATTGACTAGTTAAGGAAAAACAAACTCAGGAGTGTGTACCTCAGCATTTTCCAACTTGAATACAGTTTCGCTGCAACCAGCCGCATTTACTCTAAACAAAACAGCGCCATAATTGCTAATTTCACTTAATTAACTCCCTCAGTAATCTACGCTCATTTTTCATGCTTCTCCCTAAATGAATTAGTAATTTAACCAAAATGTTTTCATCACCCCTCATAATTAGAATACAGCATTATACCCTCGATATTACTCGGCATAAGTTTCCCACTCATATGCATTTCCGATAACGTTAACGAGTCACTGAAAACAATACACTGGTTAAATGAAGAACTAAAAATAAAAAAGCGTCACAACAGATATAATCGCCTTTCATGATAGTTCACACCAGTTTTGATAAGCCACGGGCGTGCGATCAGATCAGAGAATCATTTCACATAGATATGACAACACAGCAACTCGCAATGAAACGGGGAGCGACTGCAAGACTCGTATCGTATTCCTTCGATACAGCCAGATGCAGCCATGATTCAGCAACCCTTACATTATTCTCAGCGTGATTTTTCCCGAGTCATATGAGAGACTAATTTCGAAATTCATTTTTCTTTATCAGTAGCTTTAAGAAGCATGAGGTAAATACTGTAATGTTCATGGCGCAAAAATGTAGCTTTATACAGATGGATTTGTAAGTAATTAAGTGAATGTATCAGTATAAGTAGAACTTAACGGAGAAAACTCCTTCACAACGAAGATTTTTTGAGATTCTATAAAAATCACCGTGGTCAGCAATTGATTTATTTATAAAATAGTTGATAAAATGGACTAACTACACACTTAAATTTCTGACAATATCTAGGAGTAACAAATTCCTCATTGTTTAATTAAAATATATCTGGAGGGCATAAGCGTACCATATCCTATCGAAACCATTTTATTTCATGACAAATATCTAGACAATTATTGCAGAGCGCGGCTGATATTCTGGTGTCATCGGAGAGGTGAGATATTTTTCTATATTTTTAGAGACCAAATTCATTATGAGAAGCGAGAAAGCTTAAGTCGCTAAAACTACCTCAAACGAAGGGATGCCGACGGTGGAAAAATAAGCCTCTCTTCTCTTCCGCAAACGTCCTACTTTACAAGCATGACGCGGCAACGTGATGTAGGCGCCCCCGTCCCCACCATGCCCCCCGTGAAGCGCATGCGCCTCGAGAAGATCCCTTTCGCTTGGACCGACCGACCACCCCCGCCCGGCGAAGCAGACCCTTCCGCTCCGTGTGAGCGCCGAGGTCGACTCGTCCAACCGTTCGGTCGAATCAGCTGACAACCCGGAGTAGGAGGAGGACGAAGCGGAGGTGACCTTGGCCTTCAAACAGACACGTTTACCGATACTTTTGTTCTAAAAGAAATGGACGACCCGCCGACGCAAAACACCAACGAAATCCCCTTATATTCCCGAGCGCGACAACAGTGCCACGACAACAAATTCATCGTAGGAGAACTGAACACGTCACGGGGCTGGCTCCATCTTTGCGGCATCCCAGCGACTGCATTGTCAAATCGCAACTTTTCGTCGACGTGTTTTAAAAAGTACTGCTTTTTCACGAACTCCACGCTAAACCCATCGGAAAGCAGAATTATAGAAAATTAGTACACGTGACTGCAGACGATTGTACTTTTTGGAATTTAGACATTGTACAAGAAAAAATCGATGTTAGAAACAGGTTAGGTATTTGAATAAAAAGTGTGGAAAATACGAAGTCATTTTTCTTCGTTTTTCTTTTACCAATCAAAATTAGGATTTAACGACGTATCATGATTATAGACGATAACATTTTATACTATTTTTTTCTCTTCTGGAGAGTAGGTCGGGTTGTAAAACATTGTATTTATTCCATTATGCCATTTTCGTAGTCTAATAATACATCTTCAGGGATAAATTGAAAATATTACATTTTAGTTTTGAATTTGTGACACAAAAATACAGAAGTTGATTAGGGACAGTATACAGACTTTTGTATCATTATTTTCAAAGTAGACCTGGAGATGGGTTACTAAAATACGGAACGTTTGCAATGTGAAATAATAATCGTTTATAACTTGACCTACACTCCAAAAGGTAAAGTATAATACAATTATACGAAGGGCCATTAACAATAAACCGGATAAAATTAAATCCATTTCTGATGAACTATGTATTTTGTCCTCAATAACCCCAGTGATTTGTAATCTCCTCAAAAAATAATATGGTCCCAGCCATCACTTAACGACCATTCAATAATCAAACCAGTTTTCACAAAAATAACATTCGAATCGGACAAAATGAACAAAGGTCATGATCCAGTTTAAGCCCGTGCAATTTGGACTTTAATTTGAGGAGAAAATATTGCGGAATAGCAGGTTTCTCTTTACGTAACCGCGGAGAGAACGTCTATAAATATCTTAAGCACGAAAAAAATGGGTAATTTCTTCATGTGATGGAACCACCTCAGGAGACGTAGCTCCAGTTGGAGAGTGGGAATGCTGAACAGAGAATCCATAGTCGGAACGTAGAAGAAATTAATAGGGGCAGTTGAAATCAGACAATATTACTTGGTATGATTAGTATACGAAGAATATTAAATAGAACTGGTTGGTAGTGGGAGGTTAATTAAGATGTAGGAGGACAAGAAATTGTAATTATGGACACAATTAGGCGAAATACATTTTGGGAGAAAATACTGAAGTTTAAATTTTACGCATGAAAGTGTTTCATGCGTAACTTCGAAGAAGTATTGTATACATACATCCATATTGGTAGGAATAAAATAAATATACTCCCCACGATGTACTAGAAGTTTACGTTATTCAAAGTAATAACTTTATCTGAAAATTTTATGATTACTTCACTCACAGTGTATGCAGAGGATTGTGACGGTGGCCTCTGAAACGCTATCTCCAGAAATTTCACTGACATTTCCGATCAACAGAAGCTTGACTTTGTCCTATTCATCTTCCAAACAATGTTCGCAGAGGCCGTTCAACTCCCAATTGTGAAGGATGCTTGGGGGCACCACCAGATGGAGATTTACGACCGACGCTCCGCTACACCTTTCCCAGATTTTTTGGGTCCCTTCCAAGAAATGCCGAGTTATCTTTTCGACAATGTCTTCCGAGTTTCCCGAAAAATATAATTTCCCATTCTTTTCTCAACATAGCTGAGAGAATTTCACCGGACGTTATAAGAACGAGCGAAATTCAGAATGAAATCTACATCACAAACCCGAATCCTTTCATCCGATTAACTACATGGCTGCAATGCATCACTTAGTAAGCTCCACACTTCCTTTTTCTCACAGACCATGCTGTCGTCGTGGGATGTCATTAACATGGATATTAATAATGACATTGTTATGTTGAAAGAGCTTTTTAGTTCTACCGGTTAAGGTAGGTTTTATCGAATGTCATAGAATCTCCACCCGGTTTTCTACACTTTCAGGGGCGTATCTCGCTCTAGGATAACCTTTTTCGCCTCAGCATACGATTTACCCTTCCTTATGCCGTCCATGAAACTTATTCTCTTTCTTCCTCTTCCCCGCTTGCCCAACATCCTTCCCTCTATCACATTCTTGGGCAACCCATCGCTCCTTAATACATTCAGCCATCTACCCTGCCTATCTCGGATTTCATTAAGGGGTTTCCTTTCCTCGCTCACCATCTCAAGTAAGTACTTCCTCATTATAAAAACATGATTGTAGAGATGAATATAAGGGTGGAGGTTGTCAAGAGATGAGTCGTTTAAGAAAGAACCTTTATTTTAGGCATGGTCGATAATCTACCTTGATTTTAGTATGTAATATAAAGTAAGATTTCTATTATCGAATCGCAATTAGCAAGACGAAGAATCCATTTCGCCAACAGGATGTTAACCGAGTTTGGATTGTGTAAATTATATTAGACTGTTGGTTAGCCGACGTTAGCGTCATCGATTAGAAAAGATATTAGCATCAGTTTTCATTTCGAGAAAATATTTTAACAACAGATTACAAAACCGTGTCGAAATAGTCATAATAATAATTAAAATAAAATGTCGAGATGCTACATTGCTCTGGTTAGGTCACACCACGACTACGCCGCGAGAATTCGGGACCCTGATCATTAAGATTTAACAAAAAAATAAAATACAATGAAGAGCTGCGCGCATTGTTAAAAACTGCTACGAGCGAACATATAGTGCTTTACAAATTTAAGCGGGATTAAGGTGGGAGCCCCTAGAGACTCTGATACTACACGCTAGGCTTAGGTTACTTGAGAAATTCAGAACTGGTGTGTTTCAGAGCGACACTCAGAATATTATCATGACACCTCACTACATGTCTAGGTCTGACAGAAGTGATAAAATAAGAGAGATACATTTCCGAAAAGATAGGCACATATTAGACAAACTCGTTCTTTCAGCGCACACTAAGCGACCACATTAAAAACTGAGCTCCACTAAATACACTCCCGTACTGCATTCCACCATTTCACCTCCTAAAACCTTATCCATTACCTCATTACACAGCCGGTGTCCTAATACCTCCTGCCACACGCTCATGCGGCAGCTCGCAGGGTAGTATGTAGATGTAAATACGATCCGCTTACTCATAGTGAAACCAGACCTTTATTAAAATTCCCCAACTCGCGTTTTGAGGCAAGTGTTTAGCCCATTGACGCGCTACCGCTGATAATACCGCAGTGCTTCCACTAACGAAACGTGGAATAAAAACAAAAAGAGCAATGAATTCGTGAAAAAACTTCCCAAGGCGCGGCAGCACGCAATTTGGCACCAAAACACCTGGGACGCTTAAAACCCTTGGGGATAGTATAGGCTGGGAGAGTTCAAGGAATTCCATTACTCCTTGACATTAATAATTCATTCGCGACACTCCAACAGGAAGGATTCAAGGAAATGGCAAGCAACGAAGGGAAGAAAAAGTGCGAGGAGCGTCTTACACGCGGGGGCGAAAGGTCGCCTGGAAACTTCCACCTGATACTTGAGATAAAGTGAGTAGCAGCACGGACCAACTTCGGCCGGCCCAATGGAAATTTGCATCAAAGGCCCACGTGAACACTACCGGCAGAAATACATCGAAAGAATCCTACAGTAAAAGTATCCAGTAGGATTTGGAAGTTTTTGGATAAAATACGAAAGGGTGTAATCCACAAGCAAGTGGAAAAGGACCCGAGAGAAAAGGGAATTACGTGGGAGAGAATGAAAGAATGATTTACTGCATGAATGCTGAATGACTGCAGAACCGATTGATTTAAAAAAATTTTCCCACGCACAATAAGGGACCATAATAGTAGAGATCAGTTCTAGGATACTTTGACCCTGACTAGGTAAAATAGGTTTTTGCACTTGTACTAAATATCTTAACATCATTATTAGCTACTAACCTCGCATGCAATTTCCGACATGATATAGCTCTTGCATGATTTAGTACCTTGTAGTACCACTTATATGTCGCAGTAATTATAACCAGTGGACGTATCTAAAGCAGTGTACTACATGGTGGCACATTCGTCCACGTAGCACTATCCTAATTTCTGTTTTGACCGCGCACTCTTATCCCGACTGCTTTTGGTCTGTGACATTACACGCCAGTTATTTACACGACTACATGGAGAGCTACTAACGTTGTATCATAAACCTCGATTTCTTTCGGGTATAAAGAGTATCTGACGAAGGGGAGATCAAAACTGACCACTATGCACTTAGTCATCACCCATGAGTTCTCATTCCTACCCTTCAAAGCCCCTAGCTTAAAGAAACATGAAAAACAATAGAAAAACAGGTTACACAATAGACTAAGTAATAGCCTCACTTTCCAATTCGAATGGCCGGCCTTTGTTTCTGCACTAAGCACAGTTTTTCAGACTCATTTTGCCCAAAATACGTCCCGTTACTAACTATAATCTGGAGGTAGATTTCTCCTGTTTCCACCAGGGTCAAAGGAGTTATCTCCGACATGTTTCGGCAGCTTACTCCGCTACTGTCTTCAGGGATGAAAGTCTGAGATAACTCCTTTGACCCGGATGGAAACCCGAGAAATCTACTTCCATAGCATTCCCCGGGAAAGCCTGAAATTCAACTATAATCTGTTACTAGAAATTTTAAGTGCGAAATAATACTTCGTACTCACTTATGTAACATGTTACGGCACTAAACGATTTCAACTGGGGAATAAGGCATTCATTCTCTGATATCATCCAATCAAAAATGCCTTAATTCAGTCATCTTGAGAACGACGCGCGTTTAACACAAAGCCAGAAGGCAAGCGAAAACGCAAAATATTATGAAAATCCTGGCTAATAATTTGGATCTATCCAGGTCCTGAGTAAGCCTGCGCGAGCCGCTATAAGAGATGCCCCTAAGGCGCGGTGAATGGCCACACTAGGCCCGTTCAATACGGGACGGGGACAGGGAGAGGAGTTGGTTGAAGAGGGGGGTGTGTCGCCGGGAAATCACCCAACCAAAACCCCCCCCCCCCCCAAGGCCATCACACCACCACCAACCGCAAGGCATATGCACACCATGCAACAATAAGTCTTTAGTATCGTGGAGGATGAGAGACGCTGATGATTACCATGCGCGGAACAGGAGAGGGGGAAAATTGGAGATCTCGAGATGAGTAGTAGTAGTAGTAGTTCTTGAAAGACCTACTACTATTAAATTCAACACATTTTAAATCGTTCTAGGTTTAAATTAAACTGCAATCACGCGATACTGAGTGACACAGACAGCTTAAAAATTTAACTCTACTGGTAGTTAAATAGCTAATTATTCAATTCATTAATGGAAGGTCACTGAAGTTAATTCACAGGATTGAGTGTTCTAATGTAAATTTACTAGGAAACCCCTGGTCCTTCGCGGAGTTACGAAATTTTCGACGAGACAATGGTACGATATTTCCTTTCGAAACTGCCCTAGAAACTCAATCAAATAGGTAATCCTAGAAACCGTGGTGTTTTCGAATAAGAAGTCCATTTAGATATCACATACATGCACCAAGCTAAGATACTGGAATAATACCTACACGAAATTTTCACATTAATGAAATTTTACGGACAACTCCCGTTGTCAAACATCTTTGAGCAGGGTAACATGTAGATGTAACCATTACCACGATTGAAATCAAAGACTGAATGATATCATTATCCCTCGATCGTAATTCAATGAACATTCATTAAGGATAATATTTAAGGGCTCTTCATGGTAAGAAAAATATGAAGTATTTTTTTCTAAAGCAAGACATACCAATGCCGTTAAGATTCGGGCTACAGATCAAACAGCGCCGAGCCATAAACTTGGGGGTCAAGGTCTATCACTAAGACATGATTCCCAAACATTCCATTTTTATTAAATCGCAATGACTCACGCACGTGAGCGGTCATTGTGAATGATGACCACTTAAGTGAACGGCTCATCGCTTTGTAAATGATAAGTATAACTTAGTTTTCCACATAGATTTATTGCAACAAGACGACCTAGGTTTCGACGAAGCTCGTCATCATCACGTATATCAGTAAAAGAAGATATAGAATGGTCTTATATGGATAAGTCTCCTTTACTAAGGTACGTGATGATGACGAGCTTCGTCGAAATCTAGGTCGTCTTGTTGTAATAAATCTATGTGAAAAACTAAGTTATACTTACCATTTATAATGCTAAACAAATTCCATGAAGTCACGCCCGAGACAACGGAAGGCTCATCGCTTCACAACAGGCAACAATTGAAAAGAATCAAATCATTAAAAAACCCCGAGCTATGAACATCAGGAGCCAGGCAGAACGCTGTAATGATTCGCGACACCTGGACCATGATCAGCCAACTTAATCTAAACACGATCGACTCACTCGAAAGAAAAGTTATCCATCTTGAATGGCACAGGCCACCGAAATGAACGCCTTGGCACATCACAGCATGCAATAACCTGAGTCCCTTTGCCGTCGCTTGCTTACCCAAAGAATCCCCAGATCTCCAGACTCCGCGACGGGTCTCGCTGAAGGCGAGCGGACAAGATAGGAAAAGTAAACAATGCAAGAACCCCGAATCACCAACGAGTGGGCACTACTCGCCCATAAGAAGATAAGCACGACCGATCGAACTGGCGGGAGACGCGGGCGCGACTGCCGCCAAGCGCGGGACACGGACGCGTGAGAGACACGCAAGGAAGACGCAGTCGGGTACGAGGGGGAAGAAAAGATGGCCCGACACACTAAGAGGTTTGGTCCCCTCGCCAGGAGCGGAATGAGTAATTTAAGCGGGGGGTGGGAGAGGGGATCGCAAAATGGGCGAAGGATAGAAGGCGGATGGGGCAGGAGAGAACGGCCGCCAGACGAAAACAAGACGGGCCAACACCGTGAAGATTTGGTCCCAGATTTGAATACAAACAAATTCATGCGAACTTTAACTAGGGAAACGGAAAACAAAACAGCGTACCTCGAGACGATGTCTAAGACTAGCTTAAGCTACCACCTAAGGTGGCATAACTCCTTACCTCCATATCATTAAATAAATAGGTAATTTCCTCGTTTTAACACCTAAAAATCGAGCACATTAAGACTTCCAATTCTACTCAAAATGCATGATCTTTAGCTTTGAAATAATAAAAACAGGCTAAACCCATATCCTAAACCTCGAGAATTAAAAGCAATCGGTCGGGGATCGAACCCTCGATGCACATGCTCCAGCGCAAATCACAATAACCACTCCGCCACCCACGCTTTGGCCATCTCACTCTTGCTCGACTTCTAATTCTCTATGCATAAATCAGATGTTGCTAGATCTCGGTCACCTGCCACTTTGTACGTGAAATACCAAAAATCGTTCACCCCACGGCTAAAAACTAACACATCAAAAAAATACTATAAACATTGACCCATTCGCTACATCTCAAGTTCGCTACATTTTCTCTCAGCCAGCGCAGAAATACTATTATGCGTGTCTGGATGTGGAGAAGCGTAAACGTGAATAAGCGGAAGTGAAAAATAAGATTAAGGGCAAATTGTCGAACACAAAGGTATAGCAATTCGTTTTCCCCTCGCACCGTGAATGATCACGAACTCTGAGCACTACAGGTTCCTTAAACTTGACAATAAGCAAGCCTAATCCAGTAGCATCACTTCGCTCAATCTCTTTTTCAGTAACTTCAATCAATTCTCTCTTTCTTTGGCTGGTGTCAAAACACCGTCTACCACACCCTTATTAGGTGGCTGGTAGGGCAAAGAGTTTACTCCATTTAACTGTTATCCTGTAACTATTGGTGACTGGAGGATGAAATCAGGGGCGAGGGGGCAAGAATGTGATAGAGGAAAGGATGTTGGGCAAGCGGGGAAGAGGAAGAAAGAGAATAGATTTCATGGACAGGATGACAAAGGATAAATCGTACGACGAGGCGAAAAAGGATATACTAGAGCGAGATAGGCCCCAGACAGGGATGAGAATCTCTGACATTCAACGAAACTTACCTCAACCGGTAGAATATGCATTTTTAAAACTTATCCCTGTAAACAAGCTCCTTTTTAGTAATTTCCTCCATAATACCATCTCCAAACCAACCACCATGACTTCTCTTTTACTCATACATGCTTCAAACACACAGATTCGTTAATCTCTTAAGAATCTCATCTAACTTATCTACCCATGACTTTCACTCTACTACAATTTATCCGTTTCGTGATTCAACATACTACTATTCTTTACACATGGCCAAAGCAAAGAAGCAGTCCTTTCATGCACGTCCATTAATGGAGCATCCCACCCACTTTCAAACAGTTTGAAGTGGTATATATGAATTACAACGCTAGCATTACTGCTTCTTCGATAGTTTTAAAACTTTATTTAATCGGGTGAATAATGTGCCGGGGAGACCGACGCAAAAGGAAGGACACGGAAAAAAACGGCGAGCAGACGCTCACTCAACCGACACACGCCGGCGAGACACTCAAACGAAGGTCTTCAAGAAGAAAGGAGGGAGAGAACTACGAAAATACGAGAAGAAAGAGTGCAGGATGGTCCCTAACACCAACACGAGTTATCCTGTAAATAGTAGGTAGGATTAAATTGAATGGTTTATGGGTAATACTGTGAAATGAGGACATAATTTGGGGAGCACAAATAAGTAATTTCTCAGCTATTTCGCCACACATAGCTGTTCAAAAAAATAGCGCTAAGTCGTGGAAATAGGACAATATTTTGTGTAATTTAACTGAGGAATCCACAATATTCATGTAAAAATTTTAGGATCCTTCTAATGTGCCGTTTAAATGCATACACCACGTAGTGCATACACCATTGAGCAAAAACGGAGAATATGAAAAAAGAGCAAGTAAAATTCCATAGTCATTTTGTTACCTTGATCATTTGTCGTGTCGATATACTGCGATTTCCATGTAAATGAAACGCTCTTCTTGGTGCAAAAAATTTACTATTTTCGGAGCCAGAAACTTATTTTTGGAAAAACGATTCATAGGAGGAAACGGAAAGCAAAAATTACAAATTTAGTCTTTCCTCTTCCGATAACCGAAACTTCAAGGAGATATCACACTGCAAACACTTCGAGGATTACTTTCAACGGATAAGGAATTGTTAAAGTTTTATTACGAGTGTCTTCTGGCAGAATAGTAAGAGACATTTAGCTGAATTTTTAATACCTCCTCTCGGACGCCACAAGCATTTTGGATACACATCGAAGATATAATTAAAATACTGAGCTTAATTTCTACCACCGAAGGACCGTTATGGCAACTTTTAATCAAAATTTCCTCCCGAAATAATTTGGTTCAAAAACTTGTACAACATGCAGTAAATTTTTAGGCACCTAATATCTTTTTTCAGCCAAGGTCATCGATAATATAACACGAGTACTTAGGTTTAAATAACAGACTTCCGTTTTCGCCGGAACACTAAGCCGAAGTATTGTGATGATGGCAATGTTGCCAAGAGAAACTTCTACTGTTTGCCACATTATTTTTCCATGCATAGCATAATTAGGCATTTAAATGCATAGTTAAATGTTTAAACCCCAAGAATCCTACAAAATAGCAATGGAGACTTGAGTCAGTATAATTATTGGTTTTCGTGATGCCGTAAAAGTTTCGTTTTAACGCTCGGTCTTTCTAAATTTTTCTCGAAGGCGTATTTACATGAAATTTTAAAATATAAAAGGGAACACTACGCCTAAATTTACTCATTACAGTAAATTTTATGCACCTTAAGAAAATAGGACTAAGAAGCGCAGGTTCCTCCTCAAACCCTCACAAAAATCTTTCGAAGAGAAAAGCAATAACACAGGAGAGAGCCGAACGGCTAAGTATAAGAATCCCTTCATCCCCACGCGTCATTCACAGCGAAAACAGAGACGCGAAACCACCAAAATACACGTCACTTTTCGTCCTTTCCCTCCGCCAATTCCATTTTCCTCTTCCCCCCCTCTCCTCTTTAATGGCTGGTGTCCAAACATCCACTGCCACACACCCTTGAGACGGCTCGTGGGATAGTAGGTATGTGTTCACCACGTCAATACGAAGACCTACGATCTTTCCAACCTGGACACATTCCACGCGGACAAAGAATTTATTTCCAACTTATCGCGACCCAAAGCAACTTCTTACGGTGAGCGAGAGAACAAAAGAGCGAAGACATCGCAAGACCAAACAGTGGAGCCAAAACGCCAGCAATACGCACTTCGATGACAAAAATAAAAAAGGTTTAAACAGACGCCATACTAGCCACGAATTTACGTCCTTAGCGATGGTACCAATGTCGTATGTCGACGGAATAGCGACAGATTTAGCAAAGATCTTTTGGATAATTTGGTCCACGAAGAAGACCCAACACACTGCTTCTATAGGCGGCAAGAGCGACATTTGTCCTTGTACACATTCACGTAAAACTTGAGACACGTGTCCTTAATGGCGATATCCGCACAGACAAGTGAAAATAAAATTTTATCATACCGATTTGTTTTCGGTCAATTCAATGCTATATAATACGTATCTTTAAGTCAGGTTAAATATTTTGTACTAATTAGATTATATACGCACATTTTTCATTTGAATCGCGAATTAACACGTGTCACATGGTTGCTAACACACTATGAACCATGTTACTGCCCTAAATGATTATTTTCGCCTTTCGGGTATATATTATTTTAGCCTAGAAATGTCAATATATTCGAAGCGAAGTGTTCCATGTAATGACGTATCAAGCTTACTATTAGCAAGGTTGTTCCAATGAAGACCATGGACTTCTAATTTCGGTTAAACTGCTTGATTCCACGTAATTAAGCTGTTACATAATATTACTGTAATAATTCATAGGATTATTATAGAGTGATCATGAAAGTAGATTATTTTTTCTAAATATATATTCCGCGCCGAACACTCGAGCCGTAACATGTTTTAATAAAGGCAAAAAAATGTTTAAAAACTATTCTTATTGCGGTTTTTTTTCTGCGTGTACGTCGACTTGCACCGTGTTAACCGTTGCACTTAAATGAGATCCTACGGTATTTCTCCCACCCGCTTAACAAATTATTGCAATTTGCAATCAGTGTTAATCATCGTGCGCGGATTAATCATCGGAAAATATGTCCTAATACTAATACGACAAAATCCCCGTTCCTCACACTTATTCGACACATTAGTGACTGGAAAAATACAAATATACGCGAAAGAAAGAAAAGTTTTGAAACTTCCGGCTTACTGCAAATATCTTCCAAAAATAGACACGGGTTTTTCAAGATATCATAACAAATTCTCACTGCATCAATTACGAGTAGCATTCACCACTGATTTCAAGGTAACGTGAAATAACTACAACTATGAGTTAGGCTAACTACGCAAAATACGCTAGCTCCATAAAACATACATACATACCAATCACGCCGTTTCCTTCCGGGGTAGGTACAGTCACGAAGTTTCACTCATACATACATATTTGTACACCTAACTCTGCTTCAATAATTTCCTCCATACTGACCTATCCTTAAAAACCTCTTTTGCCTTATTTACCCCCATACACTGCTTCATACACGCCCTCCTGTTTTTAAGACTCCTAGTATTCCTCCTCCTAAGAATTTCCTCAACCACATTAAACCACAACTTTCTCGGCCTACCTCTCGCACCATTCATTTAACTCTTGTATATGTTTCGTTATTCGACTCTCAGCCATTCTCTCAACATGGCCAAACCAACGAAGCACACTCCTTTCATGTATGTCCATTACTGGAGCATCTAACCCAAATTCATTTATTACCCACTCATTCCTGACCCTATCCATCCAACTTGGCCGCAAACGCTCCTCAGATAATTCATACCCACGGCGTTTAATCGACTGCTTACATACCCATGTCCCCCCATGCTCTATAAAATGCTGTAAAAAACCTACTCGTCGAATAATCGACAGTGGTCCTTTGCTTTCCAATACCTTTGTCATACGATCAGCATAGCAGCTCTTACGGCATAAGCTAGATGTTGAAATCCATGTTCTGACTGACGTGAACGCAAAACCACCACCTAGAACGTGCATCTCCAATGAAGGAGAGTTGACATTCCCATTCACTCGCAATGGCGAGTAAACAGACCACAATCCCCAGTCGAAGTTACTCCTGTGGCCCTTCTTAATCCCCATCTTGCCTCCCTCCCAAAATAACTTTTCCTTTGAATCGCATGAGACTCGCACATGGAATGCCCACACAAGAGTTCCTGGAAGAGATCGTATTCACTGAATCTAATCAAAGAGCTTAAAGTCAAATAGCACCCACATATAATGGAGGATTAAAACCATCACAATTCTTGTGAACATTATGGCTTTTTGTAGTTTCTACAGCGCTTCCGCTCTAACCAAGCACTTCTCTAATTTCAAATTAAAACTATTAATTTCGATAAAAACAAACCTCTTCACAGAATAAATTCAGAAATAAGATTACGTGCTTAGGAACTGTCCATACGTACTTGCCAAAAGAGAACTGACGCGTATTGCACAGTTGAAAAATCTCCACTATCAAAGTTCAATTCAATTTTAATTGGAAAATTTTTAAGGCATAATTTCCTAGCAAAATATCGTCTGCTTAAGGTTTAACCTAAGCCAGAACGATAAAATAAAATCCGCTGATGGACGGCCGCAACTTTTTATTAACACTTTGAACGGAAACTTTAAATAAGAGACTGGCAAGAACTTAAAAATATGGAAGAGCTACAATAATAACAAGGCAACCACAACAGGTACTCACCAATCAAATCACAACGCGCTAACATATTCAGGCCGGAGGTTCGAATAAAAACATTACAACGGTTTCACTTAAGCAAGCACGATTTGATAAAATCCACTGGAGGCCGGTAGCAACTTTTTTTTTACTGTTTTAACGGAAACTTTCAGTAGGAGACTGGCAAGAATTAGCAAAATGTGGACGAGCTACAATAATAACAAGGCAACCACACGCCGGTACTCGCTAATTAAATGACGACAACGCGCTGAGCTGAATTAGTATTCAGACCTAAGGTTCGAATAAAAACGCCATTATTTTTAGCCCTACAATTTATCTTGCACAAACACTTAAAGCACGAGCCTCCCTCACCGACTTATTTTGATAGCATTTCGTAACAATCAAGGCCCAGAGGACTGAGGAAACAAAACTCGGGAGACTAAAGAGATTGCATCGAAATGAAAATATGCTCTGATTACACAAGGCAATCTCCGAAGTCGAGAAAGTATTTCATCACTTAAATGTGAATCAGCCATGGCGATGCGTTTAAAACGCCACCTTAGAAACACACTAGTAACGTAAATCAACCAACAAAACTAAGGCACGCACTGAAGTACATACTTGAGCTTAAAAGGGTATATTCTTCTGCCATTGCATACAAAAGGTCTTTCATTTGATGATAAAATTAGTATCTACTTTCAGTTTCAGCAAATCACTCGGGTTTGACGCCAAGGAATTTTTGTAATTATGATTCCTAAAAATCACGGAGAGAATACCAAAACGGGAGTATTGGACAGGAAAATATAATTACAATGGAAAAACGCACGTAAGTGCTGTCTTTTACGACTAATCGGATGGAATTCAGTTGAAGCGATAAACCTGCACTAACATTATTAATTTTTCTATTGGTATATCACATCTTAGAGACTTGTCAGAAAGTTTGCTTTTCAACCGAGAGAAGCGCACTGCCAACGCCCTTAGTATTGCAAAACCTGATCATTCGTAACTTCTTTCTGCCAGGCTTTTCATGACAAAGCTCGAATTTAAGCAAATAAATAGACTTAACAACGTAAACGTCTTCGAGAAAGGTATGAGTAACGTGATAATAGACAACAAAGAAAAACACTTGACAAAACAGGTTAAACAGTTCACGTACCAAGCAGTAGCATGGGCGAGCACAGAAGGCCGCAGAATAATACTGGAACGTAACTCATGCTGATCACAACTACGAACGGGTTACTAACAAACCAAACTGATTAAACGATTCTCTTGAGGGTAATTTCTTTATCAAGCGTAAAAAGGTGGAGGAAATAAAATGGAAGACATTATGGAAATACATAGTGATGCTACATAGGACAACAATGCTAACTTTTCCACCAAGAACTTAGAGGGTAAATAGATATTGATTGATAAAATGACAATCCAAGAAAAATTAAGGCGGAATCGATTAACAGAACATAGGATAATTACGATCCCTAAATCTGACGCGAAGTTGATAAAACTTATGCCAACAGTCAAATTAACGTACGCCAATCCTCTTTTTTACCAACTTAATACAATGCCTTTTACACCAAAATAGAATAAAATTCGTATCAGGACAAACTTTACGCGGAACGGCGAAGGAAAAGTTAATGCGAGGGAGTTAAAACATCCCGAAAATCAGTCTACGCATGCCACAGAGAACACAATGGCGTAATACACGCCTTCTCACTTCCCGCGAGAGATAGTGAAACCGCAGATGGGTGAGCCGACGGCTCGCAAGAGGTACAAATAGCACAATGACAGCAGATTACATCAATTAAGCTGTATAAAAAACGAGAAAGACCCGAATGCCATGCATGTATATGAGATAAATGAGGTTACGTCGATATATACATTTTTCTGGTTCCTGGTTCTTTCTTTCAACATTCAAACTGGCTCGCACGCACGAACAAGATTGTTCCGAGATTAACCTATGACAATGATTCTTCTCTACGTCTTTGTTCGAAAGATCATGGTCAAATCGCACTACTACACCTATGTGGACAAGAGACCGACATAGCTACAACCCATTGCAAAACTACAATTCATGACCTCTTTCAAAGGGCTGAGCATTGCACCACTCAAGTAGGACAGGCTTTCTGTGACGCACAACTTCCTTAATTCGAGGGGAATAACACTCCGGTAAGGAGGAAACTTCACTCGGACATTTCAACCCAATCGATGGCAATCAGTTTGGCGGCTCCCTTTAATAAGTCGACATTTTCCTCTTGATTCCTGACGTTAAGTAGCATGGAGAGCAAAACTGTTAACAACAATCAGAACGACACAAATCCATTATAGGCACATCACTGAAATTCTCCACAGAATTCATAATTCGATGTTTTTTTATCATTCGCCACAAGTAATTCCACTATAATATTTCAAGGACGGCGTCAATTAACTGCAACGGTCGACTCAAATCTTTGAGAACTAGAGGGACGATTCACGAGTATACATGGAATCAGATCACAAAAGAATCAGGATGATAGCAAATTTTAAACTAGCCACATAATCTAATCGAACTGATAGAAGCGACAAAATACGAGTGTGAAAATGTCGAACAAATAGGAATAAAATTTCCGTCGTCCAGTGAAACAAAAATGGCCACAACAAAAACTGAGCAAGTGACAGGTACACTCCGATAAAAAATATTTCACTATTACCTCTCTATATTCCCTACTTCATAGCTAGCTTCCTACAGTACTAAGTTCTGTGGCGGCTAGCCGGGTAGCAATAAGACGTAGAAAAAGATTCACTACAGCACAGTCTACTCATTCTCGACAGAAATGAACTCGGAGGTTTCATATCCCATTAATTCCTCGCATATCTTTTCGTACCAGCGTTATTCATTTCCATCTCCTCCTTTAATTAGTTGCGGAACAATATGCATGAATAAATTAAGCTTATGGCTAACTCCTGTCGGCGCGAAGCAGTACCTTCCACGGGAGAAAAGGGCTCCCAAAACCCACACTACCACAGAATCACCACCGGAATGCTTCCAAGAATATTGCGTGAATGTCTCCGAATTCGAGGAACTTTTCAAAAGCTCATCACGCGATGAGAGGGTGCCAAGCCGTAACTCTTAACCTGAACTACAACTACCACGCTGAACTGTGGACTGCTTTGATGAGAAAGAGATTTGCCCAAAGAATAGCAGGAATGCCTCTCGAAGAAACAGAAATGGAGATTCCTCTGTTACCAAGTTATGGTAAGTACGCCGCAAGTATAAGATATAAGCTCCAAAAATTATTACGCGAACTCAACTAAATAAAATTCGATTCGGCTCGCCTTAATGGAAACGGCAAGAAGTGAACTGAAGGGTGACAAAGCATTGCGAATGTCCTGGTTGGAAGCAGCTCAATTTTGACGTAGCACATGATAGATCACTAGAAATATTTAAATCGATAGACCTACAGGTTGATACGCATGGTATACTTCCGCCCACATGTATCTGGAAAATGAATTCCCGAGTATTCACGACTTGCACAAAAAAACAGAGGATAAGACAACTCACTTTCAGTCCATTTCCTTTTACAATTTTTTCCTTTTCCATATTTTCACCCTTTTATTGGCTAGAGTCCAAACATCCCGTCACACACGCAAGGACTCGACGGGAAGTGTGTACACAAACTTTCTAGAAACACGAATTCTCCTAGACAGCACGATCAATAGAAATCCATAATGAAAATAAAAATGATTATGGCCTCAAGTTCATCGGCACGAAAGAAACATCCCAGTTCAACCAATAATGATTCATAAACAATAGGAAAGGAACATCTCAAATCCCAAGAAGAAACTACGCCAACAACGTTAATCATACGAATTAGTTGATAAACAAAACCAACTTTTTCTTCGCGATTCAAATTTCACCATAGTACAGGAATTATTATCCTGAGATGAACGAAATTCCTGGAAAAGATCAAGGGGAAAGAATTTAGAGGATTATTACGGCCTAGCAACAGCTCGCGCACAATGTGTTGAGTTAATACGCTATCAACAACACCTGGTCCTCACTTAAGTAATTTAGGAGTCTATCGCTGCATTCGCGGATTTAAGTTTCCTACAGATTTACCATTTAGCAACTTCGTGAGCAAGCTTTCTACGGTACGGTTTATGATGGCACACAGTATCAACCGCGATAGCTAGCGTACTGACCGCACACTCCGCAAGGATTAAGACTCCCGTTGCATGACAGGAGAATAAGCAGGTTGTTCCACAAAAAAGATTTTCTTAATCGCATTTACACTCCACTGGTCAGGTCACAGGTCAATAATTTATTGCAAAATTCGGATTTCGATGCCAGGCATCACCATCGTGACATCAAGTGACTCACTTGTCGGTGAGCACCTGAAGTTGATGACAGACATCGAAATCCGGAATATGCAATACATTATTGGCCTGTGAACCGATCAGTGGAGTCTGAAGTTATTTTTATTACTCAACATTAACTCCACTAAGTTGAACCGCATTTTATTTCATTTCTTAATCCCATTCTCGCTGCTTATAGAATAACGAATTCCTCCAACATGCAACAGACCACGCTTACGAAGTACAGCCTTTTTCACGAAATAAACGTGAAATTAATATCTTTAATGATAAAATGGGTAAAGCAAAGGATATAACAGCGTTTTTCTAATGAACTTCAATAATGCCACGAACTATGCGTCCTCGCAATCGCGCGTGATTGCGATAATTCAGCACCAGCAAAATCAAAGGCCTAGACAGACACGAACATGGACCCTGTGATATACATTCTCCCAACCACATGCTGATGATGCCGAGGCAAAAACAGCCTCAAGAAGAAATTTAACAGAAACAAAAACGGACCGCTTGACCTTAATCTAAAAAAATATAAGCAATTGACAGCAGCGATTGAAATCAAACCTAGTTTATCTTAAAGAAATTGCTCTGAGGCAGGCCACTCGAGCTGGAAATTGTAATCATTAAAACATATTCTTAAACTAATGTGAATATTTAACTTCGAAGCAACTCATCAAATTATGCACAAAGAACGAACTTACGGACCACAGCTTCATGAAGTCTCGGATGATGAAAACGGGCTGCAGTCAATACTTCCCCCTTCCACAACCACCTATCCCATTACGTGATAACAAACTTAGCTCAAGACTTTTTCTCATAAGCACCCAATGACCTTGGACTGCACGACAAAGTCGCACAGGGGGTTACGTGACTGCGAGGCGACCAAGTGGGAAAATCCTCACTCGAACTTGATCGATGTGCAGCCAATAAAACAAAAAAAATCAATCTTTTACCTCATATGACCCCAATCCTATTTACGCTAAGAATATCTATTTCTATCGACATAATAGGCTGACAGTTTGTTAGCTGTGGAGGGAACATTTTACATTCATAGGAAGTTTTTGGACGACTCGTGTCCCGCAGAAAAGACCTATTTAGTTGTGGAATTCCATTGGCCCACGAGGTCTTCACGAAGACAAAGGAATTGATTAGGGGGGATCGATAACAAGGCATTACGATAAATCAAATCTTATAGTGTGTTTCCACGATGCATGCACCAGTGCAATTTTAATTCGCACTAAATATTGCACCGTGTGAACGCTCAAAATTGTGCACATTCATGAACGCGTGGCCATAAAATAGCCCCTGTACTTATTACGAGCATTTATCCATGCAAATGTTCTGCCAAGTGCTTGCGCAGGGAAAACGCATCGTGTAAGCACGCCTTTAAATATGGGAGCAGCATTGTATGGCCAGGATATTTGGGAAGACTCACCGACTACTGATGATAATCAAAACATTTAGGGCAGGTGGTAAGAACATTAAGAGAAAGATGTTTGGGAGAAGGGAGGATTTGTGGGCGACACGTCGACGAGGTTATCCTGCTCTCGACGCAAGGAGCAGAAGGGCCCAGAGAAAATTCGACAGTAGGTGTACCAAACCCAGAGTTCTTATCACTTAGCACCCAAGAATATTAATATCCCATATGTGTGCAACATATGAGATAACAGGCATAATGTGTAAGTAATGCGATTGGTTATCTTTGCTGTCTGTTTTAATTACTCAATCCCTAATGTTTGATCTTAAATCTGTGTACTGTTAACCAGGATTCTCACATGTTATGTATGATCTAATTCATTGGTTATTGTTGGTTTAATTGAGATGTTCCTGAATGAAATTAATATGTATTGCTGTCACCATTGACCCCATTTGTTGTGGCACTTAATTATGCTTCAATGTTCCAGGGGAGTCCCAGAACAATAAAAACTTTTCAATTGCGTTTGCCAATCGATCGGAACTGAGACCGATTGGAAAATTCCAAGCGAGCCAACTAAGGGTGCCTGGTT
Source organism: Ceriagrion tenellum (assembly GCA_963169105.1). Taxonomy (NCBI): domain Eukaryota; kingdom Metazoa; phylum Arthropoda; class Insecta; order Odonata; family Coenagrionidae; genus Ceriagrion; species Ceriagrion tenellum. The sequence goes on along the minus strand of OY720644.1, from coordinate 45,843,149 downwards.
TTCGGTGTGCTACAATGTCATCAGTCACTTCACTCGCCATTGCTGCACTCTTGCTACAATTTTTATTAATCTCTAAATTACAGTTTTTACTGATTTCTATAGATAGAAGTGAATAACCGCATTTTAAGCATTATTGTGTTTTGGCAATTCAATGGCACATGACCAAATGGAGCACAAGGTATAGCTTGCAGACTCGCATGCTACACGCTAGACTTAGTTTGCTTTAGAGATTCAGAACTGGTGTGTTTCAGAGCGACACAATATTATCATGACGCCTCACTACATCTCTAGGTCTGACAGAAGCGATAATGACCGTTTGCAATTTCAATTATGGATCAGGATCCCATGGAAACATCTCCGCCACTGCCGGAATTCGAACCCAGATATAACAGATGTGAAACTAGTTCTCTACCACAATCACACCAAACCGATCCCCTAGTATGGTTCGGAATGAGGATGCGCTTAGACTTGAGTGTTTCAGACGTAAGAGGGAAAAATTGAGTGGAATTGCAGAATAATAGAGCCTATTAGCGGTATGGAAGACAAACAAGGCGCAGCCTTAGATAGGGCAGGGAAGGAAAGGCGGCGGTGACACGGGGCAAGGCAGCAAAAGTCGATGGAGCAGAGAGAGGGGGTGGAGTTCTGAAGGGGGAGAGACGAGGGGAGAATGTTGTGTAAGCGTGGAGGAGGACGGAGGGGCACGACTTTGAGAAGGCACGGCGTGAAACAGACGGTATGAGGAGCTAAAGAAAAAAATCAAAGGAGGGCGATTAGGGGCAAGAGCTTTTAAACATACCCAAAAATAGAGTGACCAACGTTAATCTCATACACGATTTTTAAACCTTTCTGTTATACAATCTACTTACCTCATTTGATTCTCACGATCTTATAGTACGTAGGAGTTCGTAGAAGATTGAAAACTTCGTCTGAAAATAAAAGTTTTAAATTTACATAAAAGATTGAGTCTAATTTTCAATCGACGGTCTAAAAGCGATTCCTCTCCAAGTTATTGCAAGGGGTCAGTAACACTAACGATACTATCTTAACGGCCTTATAAGTATCTTGCTCATTCTCTCTGCACGCGTTCTCACTCTGTTTTTAATCCCATCGGGATCCCAAAAACTGGCAGCGTATTTTAAGTGAGGTCAAACAAGGGAGAAGTAGCTGATCTCTCAACTTTATCGTCGCACTTCCTAAGTACTCTTAACAAAATCAAGCCATCTATACAAGACGATCCTAACTTTTTCCGACTCGAGTACTCCTTGGTTACTCCTTTCTACATACGTAATGGAAACCCCGGCAGTAAAGGGATGAACTAGCACACTCTAGCATGAACTAGAACTTCAGGTATGATTTGATTTTTTTTCGCTCACCCTGAAACCACCGAGCTCTAACCCCCTTGAAGAACACGTTGGTACCGAAGGTAAGGAACTGCTATTGTGAACCACTTAACAGGTGGGTACGTTGGAAGGAAAGGATCAACTGAAGAGGGAGGATGGGGAGAAGCCTGGAGAGGCATCTGCCCACTTACGTGGCTGGAGCTATTTGTGTCTATGGATAGATTTGCGAGACAATTTGCATTCGTGTCCTCATTAGTGATTTCTAAAGATAAAAAGTGAAAAATTGCATTTTAACCATTATTTTTTTAGAAATTCAATGCTATTTTGATACGTAGCCTAATGGCACACAATGTATACCCTACACACTCGGAGGCTACACGCTAGGCTTAGTTTGCTACAGAAATTCAGAACTGGTTTGTTTCAGATCGACACAATATTATCCTGACGCCTCACTACATCTCTCGGTCTGAAAGAGGCGATAAAATACGTGAGAAGAATTTCCGAACAGATAGGTATAAAAACTCGTTCTTTCCGCACACAAGAATCGACCACAATAAAAACTGAGTTCCACTAAGTCGTCATCTGGTGTTCTGCCTGCTGGCAGGTCCCGTACACCACTGTCGTCTCCATCCGCTTCTGCCCCGAGCTTCCTTCTTTGCTTCATCATAGCTGATGTTCTTCACGTGATCCACCAATTTAATTCTTCTCATTCCTCTTTTTCTTTCCACTAAATACACTCCCATAATACACGTCACCATTTCACCTCACAAAACCTTAATCATTACATCTTTACACGGCTGAGGTCCTAGCACCCCCTTCCACACGCCCATGCGGCGGCTCCGAGGGTAGTATGTAGATGTCATGGCAGTTTTTCTAAAAATGCGGTTAGAGTATTTTTTTCAACTAGAAAACTTAAAATATGCCTCGATGAGCCACGATTACCATCTTAAACGAAAGGCGCCGAGAGGACCACAGTTCCCCTCGCCTCATCCGTCAGCATATTGTACTTGAAATCCCCTCCACACAGCACCCATGCGAGGATATGATTTCTACGAAATAGCCAACGACACTGCCAGAATCCTAAAAGAGGCCCTCGGGAAGGACAACCCTTACGCTATTCACCATACCATAACCGATAGCGGCAAATGATTTTCGATTATGTTAAATGATTTCCAAACTTCGAAGGTTGAATAAATTACATCAGTACAATTATTTTCTTCAATGGTAGAACCACTGTTAATCTAATCTCAAGACAATTTTCTAGTCCTCTTAAATAGTCAAGGCGTGACTCGCCAGTGAAAAAGAGCATACCACATTTCTAAGGGATACAGGCCATATTAAAGTAAGGTATCGATTAGAAACCAAGGAATCCCTTGAGAATTCAAGGCTTTACGTAAGGATTGTCCGCCTTTCAACGAATAAATATTCTCGCCGGAAGGTCGCTCCCTAGATTAGACACGCTAGTAACACAGACCCCTTGGAACGACTACAACCACGCACCAAAATGAAATTCGAAAAATAAAACCAACATCCGCAAACTAAAATGGAACATTAGTTGACAATACTAATTATTAAAAAGTATGACTTCCGAGAAAATGTTCGCTGTAGAAGGGATTCAGAATGGAGATATGAACACAGGCTCATTGCAACAAGGACCACGCCCACCATTAAATGAAATAGACAAAACTACCCGGCGTATCGTGAAGAAGAACGCATGCTTTAAAAGTAATTCTCTAGAATATAAAACTTCTCAGGGAAACATTACTAATCCTAATCTCGCAAACGAGATTTTTTGGACGAGAAAAAAACACCTAAAAGTAACTTAACTAATTAAGATGTTATTCAATTGAACAACTAAAGGCTTGGCGAAACAGAGATTATGGATGAATTAGAATGGTAGTTCCCTGGAAAAAAAGGCTCGATTCGAACTAAAAAAAAGTCGTCACATCATTGTTTCTAGTCGGCAGTCTCCAATAACCCATAGAAGTGGTGAAAAAGTCGTTATTTCAAACGGTGAGGATGCAACTAGATTATAGACCAAGAATTAATAAGAAAATAAAGCTCAAATAAGATAAGCAATTTTCGCAAGAAAAGTAAAATGAAAAAATAAAGGTTTGAATGAGCTTACATGACAACAAGAATGGAAATTCTACGAAAACGAGAGAAAGAAAGCTGGATAATTCTTTCCTGAGAGGTATAGGGAACCCGTGGTTGATTCTGAAATCTAGACCATGGCATCCTTCAACGAATAGGCAATTCGACCAACCGAAAAACGTTTTGGCGCTAGAATAACGCTTAAGAACCCCTTATCCCTCTCCTTCCCTTATCGGAACCACAGTAAATAATTCAGACTTATATGAATCAATGAAACTTGTATCAAACGAATTTATCATAAATGGCAGGTGCCCTCACATCAAGTGCATTATGCCATTGTTACAGCTACCAATGAACAACGTTTATGTAAATGAAATCCATGAGAGGTAATACGTAAATGAAGACCATTTCGCCACTAGAACACCAGAGGGCTATAATTACACTAATGACAGGAAGCGGATCAACGGGGTGACGAACGATCTAGGGCAACACAGACGGCTAACTCTGCTACGTCCGCAACCTAGGTCAGTGGCTCATTGCACAGGAGGTGGCAAGAAATATAACGGACTAGGAGGATAAGAAGATTAGCTACTCCAAGAGTCTGTGGCCAACGACCTAAGCAACTCAAATGCGATCGGATGCAAATTTTAACGGTGATTCCCCTTTTATTCCCCATGCATTTTCATGCGTGATAAGAACCGGAGAAGTTAAAAGAAATACAAAAAATTACGTTTAGAACAAATATCGAGTGGCAATGTAAAGCGAAACCATGGAAACACTCCAGAAGGCCACGAGAAGTTGCGTTACCAATGAAGAATCTCTGCTTAACGATAAAGAATTTTAGACGCACGTCACAGCAGAATGCCAAGGCAATGAAGGGAAAGGAATTTCCAAGGGCTAAAGTCATGTCGCAGAGGATAACCGAGGGAAGAATGTTGAGCAAGCGAGGGAGAGGATTATGAATTTTAAATGCCCTGATGTGTAATGTAAGAATTACAGCAAGAAAAATATAATGGACTAATAGTTCAATGACGGAAGCGTTAAACAAGACTAACTCCGCCGTGGGGTCAGGATAATTATGACAATGCTTTTTAAGGAATAACTGTTTAATAGGTAGAATTCCTACGAAGGTTAAGCGCTCATGGAAATAACGCGTAAGCTACAGTGAAAATGATAAAGATATACAAGGTGCTGTTACTGGTGTTGACAAGTGGTATTCTATGATGTGGTCTCGTCAGAGAAATTACACTTTTTAGCGTATGAATAATCTTCACATGTAATTCATTAAGTTTTTTTTTGGACAACAAAAGACATAAAGTATATTCCGACGGAAAATAGTACAACTTGCTCTCCACATATCACCGAAGTATGGATGGATATCCAGAGAAAAATCTCTGCTACGGCCGGATTTCAAACCATAGCTCTTCCGGAAGATAAGGCAGTATCTTCGTCTGCACACAAGACAATGTATATATTTCAAAATTACTTGGTATTTTTTCACAGCATTTTATTCTCATTCGACAGATTTCGTCGCATAGGCGACATCATCATTAGACAATGAAATGACAGAATAAAACACTGAAAAACTACAAGGTAATTGTAAAGTTTATTCAGAATGGATGAAAAGTGAAGCCAGTCACCATCGAAATTAACACCAAGACACCACTATCCCGACAAAACATCGCACATAAAAACTTACAACATTCAAACCAAACCGTAACCAAATATTTTTCCTGAGTCGCCATTCATGGACCACCTCAGCACTCCCCACCTCCAACAGCAACGGATATCTCATCTTTAGGATATCGCGTATTAAGGCTGGAGTGTGAGCACTTACCGCTCCATAACGCGAAGGGGCAACAACACGTCCGCACCATTTTGATACGGCTCGTGGGGAAAGGGAATTGTGGGTAGGAGTGAGAGATGAAATTCCGTCGTAGCGCGAAGGAACTTAAGCGGTGCGCGTGCCAAAATGGAAAAGCAGCACCTGTCCGAGCGCACGCACCGGCAGACCAGCCCATTGTATCCAATCCCCCGCCGCCTTCATCCTCCGCAGGTAGCGCAAAACCAACCGGCAGCCCTCCAAAACGCCCCCCTCCATCCGGGCCAAAATCCACCCTACTCACCCTATCGTGGGAATGGACCCGAAGGGGGAAGGGCGGATTCGGGCAGGGATGTGGGCCAAATGTGCTCTATTAGAGAGATGATGGCCAACGCGGTGAAGATGCGATGGGGTCCCACGGACAGAATGCGGCGCGAGATAGTGGTGTACCGTAGATTGCGAAAAGAATGGGCATAACATCCAAGTAACGACAGAAAAAGGAGATAATCGATTAAAATGTCCCATCGTACACACACTCGATCAGGCATTTTGTACATCCATTAAAGACTAGCATTAGCATATTGTAATGTAATAATTCAAGCTCAAAACATTTTTTCTAGCAATAATAGGGGGTATTTTTCCTGTATCCTGGCAAATGTTATTCAAATATATAAAAATAAATGCGATAAACTTAATGGAGAATAAAATACACCAATTCCAATGCGTCTCCATAACAGTGTTCTAAGGCATGGTATAATATCAAATGGATGTTTTATTCGAGCGTAGGTTCAATTCACAAAACTGCTATGGCTAAAAAATAAATTATTATAACGGCAGAAAAGGTCCCCGATGAAAACAAAAGCTAAAAAGTTATTTCGTCCGCTATACCATGACTACAGCAAAAAAATAAAAACGTTTAGCAAATGAAATTAGAGAACAAATTAACCTCTCGTTAGATTGACTCATCACATGCATCCTCTCTCGATTCAAATGAGAAATTGTAAAGATTTCGAAGTTCTATTGACTAAATCTCTGATGTTTAATTACAGCGGAAAGAGTGAAATAAGTAAAAGAGCCGTAATGCCATGACGATTCGTAACTAGCGTAAACCGAAATCTAGTCACACAAAGTAAGGGGACTAAAAGTGAAACATGGGCCCCCATAACCTCACTTAAACAGAAACGACATGAAATATAAGAGAGATCATTCAAAGGCCCAAATACTCTTTCCGCGTTCACCATTAACGAAAACCAGAAACGGTGCAAGGGACTAATCAGTTATCAGATTTGAACTTCCGCCCTAAATTCTCCAATTACTTTTTCCTATCTTCTCTCCCTTCACCAGTTCATGCATGTATTCATCATACATTCTGCCTCCCAAAGCCATAGAACTGAACGGTTTAGAAACTTTAAAACTGCACAAGGAGGATGAGCGCAGGCTGGGAGCTTTCGAGATCGATACGAATAGGAACATGTACAATGACAAAGAGGAATCTAGATTGAAGAGGACGATAACTGTAAAGCTCTGGATAATGTAGGAGAGAAAAGATTGCTAATACGAGGTATTAGGAGGAGGTAGAGGTGGATGAGAGGTTCATTGGGTGTCAGAAAGAGGCGATTAAGGGAAGAATAAATAAGAAGACGACTAAAATCCTAGTAAGCGGAGGAGAAGCTGAATGTAGAAGTCACCCTGAGAAGAGAGAAATTAGAGCAAGTGGATTCCTTCACCTATCTCGGAAGCACTATCATGTGGGACGGAAGAAATACAACGGACATCAAGAGGATAATAGCCTAACCTAAGAAGACGTTCATGGGAAAAAGACACCAGCTATGCTCAAAGATGATAGGACTACAAGCCAGGATGCAATATGTGAAAACATTCGTACGACGCGTAGCACTCTATGGATCGGAAGTACGGACCACTGGAAAAGCTGACCAGAAGAGAATAGAAGCCTTTGAAACCTGGTGCCGAAGAGGGATGCTGAAGATAAAATGGACGGACAAGATAAGAAATGATGAAGTGTACAGATAACTAGAAGAGGAAATGACCATATGGAACACCATACAGAAAAGAACAACAAGATGTATTGGACACGCACTGAGGCACAATGTGTTTGTCAGGAACATAACTGAAGGTAAAATAGAGGGAAAAGTCCCCAGAGGAATACCACGGAATAAGTTCATGGACCAATTAAATAGGTAAGTACTTAGGAAGAGACACCAGTAGGTAAGGGAACTAGCATTTGATAGGGAAGGGTGAAGGGCTGCAGTCAACCAAAGAATGAATGAGGGGAAGAACAACGGCTCAGCGTGTGAGAGGATAAGAATACGAATTTCAGACTGTGCAGGGGGGCGAATCATTCCTTGAGCGCATTGACAATTGATTTTTTAAGGAAACTTCGGAAAACAAATCCAACCCTGTCACAGAAATAAAAACCAAGTTTAACGACTAACGGTTGAATAACCAAGATAGAAAAGAGGCAGTATATATTCCTCGAGAGGTATAAACTAAGGATGTACACATTATCAACGAAAGCATACAGATGCTGGTGATACAATCTAAGCGAGAACATAAATGTCAACAAATTCCTTATTTTGGAGAGAGATTATGAAAAGTAAACGTTGAATTTGTACCCAACAATCGGAGGTAAACATTTGTATCGCTTACAAACTAAGGTGGCATATAAATCGAACATTGGACAAACTATTGGAGCTTATGGACTATGAGCCATAGATGTCCGTCACTACCTCATGGAAAGTCACGGGGTAGTCTTCATGAAGCGAGGGTAGGGCGCAAATCACATGCTATATTTCACATAAGGTCGAGAGGTCCTGGGAAAGCGACAGGCAACGAGAGCGGATGACTGACGGATGTGACGAGGATGATCGAGAGAGATGGAGAGCTGTAGAAGTCACTCATGAGAGAGATAAGACATTCTCCGTTAATAAGTTGTCAAACACACACATCAAAATTAATCTTACGACACGCCATTGTTTTCCCTGGTAGTTTAAAGAAGGTATTTAACTTCTTACCGCCTCGGATGAACGTATGCGTGGAAACAAACACACGAAAAGGAAGAAATATTTGTTCCATGGACCGATACATTTTGAAATACGTTTCGAAATGTAACACAGTGAAACCCCTCTTAACGAACACTCCAAGCGGCCACCCCTCTCAACGACCACTTTTCAGCAGAACCGTCGGTGGTCGGGTAATTCAGATTTCGATGTATGATGGAATTAATTAACGACATTAATATGCGTTCAAATTTCCCAGGAGCAATTAAATTATGAGGAAATAAACGCCATCTGTATAGGTTTTAACAAAACAGTCTCTTTAAGAGCTTTTCCATTTCTTCATATCTGCCGCGTTCATATGAATAATATGTTCTCCTAGAAACTGAGCCCCTGTCGAACGACCACCCATCTTAACGATCATTTTTCAGTGGAACCGTCGGTGGTCACTTAATACTGGTTTCATGTACACCAGTAGGTAAAAGATACCAATAAAAATGCACAGTAACCCAATACTTTACTGGGTATTTTAAAACAAGTGGAAAAATAAAGGCAAAGGAAGAAATATCGATGTACCTAGACCCAGGATTCAAGCAAATGAGAGCCATTAAAAGAAAGAGCGAAAGAAATCGAACAGTACGCTAGGGGAAGAATTAGTGAAGCAGCAGCAAACTTTAAAATGACAAGGGCTGTTGAAATTTCAAACAAAAGCATCGTTCATAACTAATGCCTGTGGTAAGTAACGAGTCGTCCTTTATGTGAAATTCAAACTAGAGGGTAACCTAAAATTAAAAACCCATTTAAGTCGCAATCCAATCAAAAGTCAACATAGCATTCATTCTATCAAAAATAAAATGTAAACCACTTTCTAGCGCATTCTCGAGTTTTTGCAAGGACCCTCCAAACCCATGTATATACAAAGAAAAAGACTAATCACGACCGAAAAAGATTCAGCATTTCCCAACTTCGAAGTGAATGGCTCTACAGAAACGTAAATTCCCCTTAACAGGGTACATTTTTTTGTACAAACGAATGTATGAACTGTTGCACGAGGAAAATTGTACCGTATAGAGCGGCAAATTGTATGATTCTCTGAGTGACTGAACGGGAACTAGAACCGGCTCTAATTCCATTCATTTTCTTGTACATTCCATGATACATTCGTCCGTACAGTAAAATGTACCGTATAAAGCGGCCTTAACAGGGACCGTTGAGTTTTCCTTAATATCAGCATTGCGCATACCTGGAAGAATATACTTAACTCAAACCAATACTAATAATATTGAGTTTAATTTCTTGAGTATTCCCGAGAGGCAACATCTATTGCCCTAATCCCCGTCACACGACCTTAACGTGGATAAGAGGGTATTATATCGGCCTGGATCACAAGAAAACCTGAGAAATTGCACCAGGGAACCTCTAGTAATATCCCACTAGGTTTCCGCACATTAAGAGATCACTGACCACGCGGGGCCAGTTCCCTCCCGGCCAAATTCCCTCGACACCAAATTGAGTTTCCCGTATTTACGTGTCGCCGATCTTGGCGAGAGGTCAACGCGACTCGTGAGATGAGCCGAAGAAAAAAATCCGATATATACCAGAGAGAGAAACTTCCTGCAAGCATCCACGAAGGAATGAGGACGAGTGGAAGGAGAGAGAAAGAGAAAAGTCAGAAGATTTCGAGGCGGGAACGAGGTGTAAATGCACCGGCAAAATCACAGGGCTATGGGAAAATCTGAACATCGGCGGGGTGCATCTACTTGAGTCTGGGAACGATTAGTCACTAGTTTTCAGAGAATGGAGAGAGTCAACCTTTATGGTATACCCTTGTTCAATGCCTCCACAGCAACCTGTGTACGTTCTTTTAGCCACTGCTTAACGTTCTAGCGATCCAAGAGCATTTGTTTCTAACTTAAATGAGGCTCATCTCAAGACAGACTTTCTGGGAAACAAATGATAGTATTCCTACGTTTCGACTATCTGTGGATCTGAAATGAGAGTAAATAACACGACTGGCTCTTACGGAGGGTCAGAGAAGTGAATTTACACAAAGTTAACTATCTGAGAAACCATTATGGGTGTTAAGCAGCACAAAAACAGCCTCTTCCAGGGGGACAAAATTGATGCGGTGCGGAAGCCACGACTCTCTCAATGGGACTAAAACGACAGTGTACACACAATACGTTAAATATTTTAGTCACTTTCTCCACTTATTTCACACTTCCATTAAACTATCTCATTTCTTAAACTTATACCTGAAACTGCGAGTATCCTACTTTGTATATATACAGCTAAACTCTCTTTAACCTCGACTTTTCGCTGTCGTTTGGCTTACCAAGAGGTCGACCATTTGGAACAATTCGAGCATGTGTACAATTGAGACACTTGGCTGGGAAGGTGACGTCAAACAAGGTAAAAGCCACGATTACGCTAACACGCATTATTTAAATTTCGCTACTATTTCGCTTTAATTTTACGCTAACACTAAGTATTTAAATTTCTTTAAATAATTTATCTGTAAGATAAATGACATACATGAGATGGGAATAGCCTGAAAAATTTAGGAGTGGAAATACTATCCGCTAAAAATAGTGTTCATTATCGGCAAAAATTAATGTACACTGAATACATCCTCGACACCTTATGAGTACCTAGTAGAATTGGGAGCTCTAGGGTAGTTGTAACGAAGGCGGAAGGCCGAGGAGAACGTAGAGGAGAGCTGCCGAAAATAATTAAGATTTATGAATGCATACGAATATCGCTTGGTTGAATAAGGCTAAGATTTGGATAAATATTGAGAGTTCGTCGCAGACTTTAGTGAAGACGTCAACACTATGTTTTACACCGCGACATATTACAACGTTCCACAGGATCACGAGCATAAAAATGTCAAACATCGCTTTTTTTAAACACCAAAAGTAGCAATATTTTCACCTTCCCGTCTTTGCTGCTCCATTGTGCCGTGGCTGTGAGCCACAAAGTAAAGTTCATGCTCTTTAAGTAGTCCTGGGTCCCTTATGATCGGAAAAATTAAGTTTGACCATATCTAATTATTATTTTAGGAGATATTAGGCCCCGAACATGGATCAAAATTTTCAAAAATATTAAAAATTAAAGTCGCCTACGGACTCAGAATATAGTCTAGGATATTTGCAGTCAATCCGAACGTTAATACAAAATTCAGACTTATGCCTGCTATCCACGAAAGTGTCATTATATTATAAATCTGACCACTTGATCGTCATTTATTGGAGATAGAGTTCGGAGCTGCGCCAATATACGCTAATTTGTGATATTTTAAGTGTTCGAAAATTGTAATTTATAATGGTAGAAGGCTAATATTAGGCAAATCGTCATTCCTCATTGTATTCTACATATGCGCCAAAAATCGTGACAATAGGACTTGGTCGAGCCACGGCCTTGATTAAGTGTGCGAGGAATATTTAGTAAATTTTCTCCATAAAGCTTTCAACAATTAGGCGAGAAAAACTAATGGAAAGGACTATTGTGGAAACAAAGATGGAATACAGGGATATTACAATGACATCAGGTTAACCCGAAAACAGCTGATTAGGCCTTTCAAATCAGGGTAGTAACATGAAGTATAGGATACAGCCACATACTGGGATGCAAAAAAACCACTCGAATAGAACGCAGAACTGCGGCATATAAGCAGAGGGATAAACTCGCCAACAAATATGACTTTTGAAGGAATCAAGAGGTCGGCTGATAAGAAAGACAGAGCTACAGCAAAAAAAATCTTGGGGTTGACGACTCTTCGTAATAATGATAAGATCCTTCACTAAAATTCCAACCACTACTTACAAGACAACTCGCATGCTCGCCAAACTTTTGAAAATATTACGCATTCCCACATTTTAATTTATAAACGTTTTTCCTGCGATCGATAAAAGATCATAATGGCTGCATTGAGACTTTGATTCACGTTAGTTGACAGTTAGTGTGGCTTATTCATTCATATCCCCCCAATGCATGTTTCTAAATCTGCCGAGTAGTGCTAACACCATGTTGCCTTTGTCCCCGGCATGACTCTTGTGTCACGTTTTCGTAGTTACATTATAGATTATTTTAGTAGTTTCTGTAGCATTAGCAGCATACCCATTATGTGGTGCATGTTGGTAAGTTAATTTCTTCACTGTAGTTCATGTTGGTTATAATTTACCCCCTGTCAAACACCCTTGTGGTGGCTTGCAGGGAAATCAGTAGATGTACTTACAAGACAACTCGTATGCTCGCTAAACGTTTGAATATTCTTATATCTCCCGATATGCATTTTCACATTTTAATTTATAAACGTTATTGGTTCCCTTTACTGTAGTGGGCATGGCAAAGTGCACATATTTGAAGAAACGCACCTCAAGCCAAACACCCTACAGTAGACTCACAAGTATGAATCTATTCAAGCGAACGAAACTCGTAACCGTCCGAGTGTACTGCCCGAGGATTTCAAGACGCCTCCCCTCTCCTTTCCCCGCTCGCACCTATAAGAATTCACCACCGTGGTCCAACGCGGCAGCGCCGTTGGCAACAGCAGATTCGGACGACCTTGCGCTGGGAGCCATGAAACTGCACATAAGTCAGAGCCACCACGAAAAAGTTCGCCACTGACAAGCGAATGACAGTCGCACCACGGTCGAGGGCGACGTCTCGGTGGGCAAGGCCGCGGGGCTCTCCGCGGAATAGGAATCGGCCGACAAAACCGGTAGATTCGACGGATTCCCCCTCGGTAAATGAAAACACGTCACACGTAGGGCTTTTTGAGCGACCTACTCGCGAAGAACGCCACTGCGTAGTTTCACAAACAGCCGGACGCGTCGGGGAGGGAGGGAGGGAGGAATCAAACGAGTTGAACGAACTCCGGGAGCTGCCGAAGCTGCCAAGTAAAAACACCGGAGACTTTTTCTCTTTTTCGCTTAGGCTGTTTCGAACTGGCTTTTCGCACAACGGAGAGCGAACACGACCCACACACGATTCCGCGAATATTCATTCATCGCTCAAATCAATCAAGTTTTTTTAAATCTTCGCCGTTGGCCAGCCTGGTGAAGTAATACGCGACGGCGAAGCTACAGGCATACGACTCCCTACCTGTCACGTTAACAGGCTCCCAAACCTTTCCCCCCAATGACGTGGAATCGGCTGGGAGCTCACAAGCAAACGAGAAATTCGCCGAATCCAGTCATTCGAGAAATGTTTACGCACAGTCCGCCACATAGCTCGACGAATTCTCAGTCCAAACGAGCATCACTCCACAGGGATTACGGGCACGGAGGCAAATGCACACCGCCGAATCAAAATAAAATCGCTTTTGAATCACACAAGAACTAGGACAACACTCCAAAACAAAATAGATTGGGACAGAATCAAGCCATGACGAATACGAATTCTATGGAATGGGTTGCGAAACGTGGAATAATTGACTAATTTAAAGGGAGACGTAATTACTTAGGTCACCCTCACTTTGAACATTTCCGTGAGGCATAAATTAAAGAAATATACGGTTAGCAATGAAAAAGGTTCGTATATTAATCGGGGGATGGGTAAATGTCATGACAAACATGACGTATTTGATCGCCTTACATGAAGGAAAAATCATTCGAAATGTTTCTCGTGATTCAACCTCTTCAAAATGGTAAATACCCTAGGAGAGTACTCACCATATCCAGCTCAAGTACATCGCGCATGAACAAGTTATGCATGATAGCACAAATTAATTTAACTGCATATACACAACCTACATACTGTATATTAATCTCGCTTTCGACCCTTGATACCGAAGGCCGTGGAAAGAAAAAACACGTTCGCTCAAACTGAGAAGTCGAAGATTTTAATGGAATGAAAAATGCCTGATGTTTCAGAAACTGACTATGGGGGAATTAACACACACTTCAGACGTCAAATGCAAAAAAACATTTAAAATTAGCACTGTATCATCGCAACCTTTTCACGAGCATGAAACTAATCTTCCAAAAGGATGGTAGGTGATTTAGGGAAGCGATCAACTACAATATGCCGGGAGAGTACGCGGCTAAAACGGCAAGGGCGGTACTTAACGGATATATCATTGTGCAGAGAAAAACCCAGCGTCAGTACTACCCTAAAGTCCACGAAAGGCGTCGAGGGGACAACAGTTTACCCCTCCCATCCGACTGACTGAGTCATCACTTCTCGTGCTCTCCACAAAGCATCAAATATTGATCGGGACTTCACTCAACATTCCCAGCCAGGATTCGAACTCGGACCTTGGGGGAGGCACTGCTAAGCATACTTTGACGCAGCAGTTGAAAAATAAGCATCATAACTCATTCCAAAGCAACATCAAAACTGCAAGTAAATAGCAGTTTCGAAATTCATCCGGTCAAGACGAAAGCCTTAGCAATAGCGTCTAAAATACCGCAACAACAAAGAATTCTTGGCGGAAAAATTAGTCAAAATAAAATCCACTAAGCCCAAACTTTATAACAATTTAATTTTATTTTATTTAATAGCAATTCCATTCTTATCCAAATAACGGGCTAACAGCAAAACAAACTCCTTACACTAATTTTCCTCATGGTTGAAAAATAAACGAAAAAGCTTGATAAACGATCGCAGAGTGCAAAGCACAGTTTACACCAGCCACGGATGTGAGAGAAGTGAGAACGAGCATGAATACAAGCGTAAAAGAATACTAATACTCAGAAGAAATTCATTCGCGAAAAGTTGACGAGTTTACACATACAATTTTTACGGTACGGTTTTCCATGTATCTACTCGAATATGTAGATTCCCGTGCAGATATATTCCAAGAAAATAAACTGCAATATCCCAGGGAAAACTCGACTCGCAAAAATATTTTGAAGGCTCCGCATCCCACTAACGATAGTTAATCACACTTGGGAACGAATTGCGTAGTTTGCATATGGGCTGTTTGCTTGGGGCTCATTTGATATCATTAACGCGATATCACCTCGTGCGTGGTTCCCATATTCATGGTCCACCAACTACTCATGGTGTGTTCTCCGTATGTAGTTCACGATGCAGGAGAGGAAGTTTCCAACAACAAGCTGTGGTCTGCTACGAATTAAGCAATTGGGAAGAAAAAATTAAAGTACTCATGGTCAGTTCATCACGGCCGTTGTGGTTCAGTGATTGACAACACTACACGAATAATAAATTGTGATTGTCACACCCAAAAGGTGGGTCAAAATTCCTGTATTCACATTACTGTAATTCACTATAATTGATACAGGACGTTTAACACAGGGCCAAATTGGAGGAATTCACAGTGAGTTTTGATATGATTTACAAGTCATATGAAGCTGGTAACTTTATACTGACATAAGATGGGAAGGTGGTAGAAAAGAAGCATTGTAATTATTGAGAAAAAATTGGCCTATACCAGGAATCGAACCACGGACTTTTGGATTGCTAACAGTCACTTGGAAAAGAGAAGCCCTTTCCAACATTTCTTAACCCGCCTCACCAAGGACGCCCAGAGACAATATTATGACAAATACCATTTAGAAGAAGAGAGTTAGCAACCCAATGCTGGACTTTGAATAAACTACTATTATTTTCAGCAAAAAGGTAAAATTGTGTGTGCTGTTGCATTTTTGAAAATTTTCAGCCAAAATGGCCGTAATTACAAAAAAGGGGCCTGGTTCCATTCTCAGGGGTTAACACTTCCATTTAATGAAAGAGAGAAAACCATTCCATAACATGACTTATGAGTGAAGTGGCACACGAATGCAAAAATCAATGAAAAGGTAATAAGTGGCACAACAGGGGGCTGCAGGTTTAAAAAAATACAGGGACAACCAACAAGCTTGCTAAAAATACCCCACAGGCTCATGATAGCAATTATGGAAGGAAAAGAGAAATGGGAGAATTACTAGATAAGACCAAGAATGTAGAGTATTGTCTCATTAACAGACAAGAGGAACATTTCCACGGACACTGAATAGAAAAATGGAGTAAAATGATTAGGATAAATACTGCGGAGAGCTCCAGCTGAGTTATCTCACAGCTAATGATTGTTGATTATGTCTCAGTATTTGGGTTTATTCCCAATCCACACACAAAATCTAGTCCTATGCACACGCAACTATGGCTCTCTTGGTTAAAAGCCCATCCAAGCAGGAATTGAACTCAAGACCATGCTAGCAGGTGAAGACAGCACCACAAGAAGCTGGAATTTACCCTCTAAGGGCAGAGGGCCGATATATAGGCTTTTGCTTCTGGGGCGAAAAGTGCAATGGGCCTATATATCGGCTAGCCCTAAGCCTAAGTTCAAAAGGACTATTCTTATGACTGCCACACAGTGGATATAAGTGCAGTATGCAAAAGTTAAATTTATTATTTGCTTTTAATGACTATCCACTCCTTTCTCAGTTAACTGATACATCACATGGTGGACGTGAGAGAGACAAGGTTTGTCATCAAGACACATTGTGCAAGATAAATGTAACCCAGACGCCATATCTCATTGAACCCCACTCCAGAACAGCAAATAGTCATTATATGGTGAATCCCTATTTATCAAGTCTTATGCAGATCTCATGGGCAATAACACTCATCCTGGAGCATACTGGACGCTTAATTAAAATATTTTGAATTGATGCTCAGTTGTGTGATATTAGTACTTCACCTGAACCAGATTACTTAAGAAAACTTCATGCATGTAATAAAGAACAATGAGCTATGAAAAATTCTACATGCTTTAATGAGCCAATGAGTAGGTTTAAATGACATAGTTACCAAATAAAATTTATTTTGACAGGTATGACTTTAATAAAAAAATGATAATTTTCACAAGTGAACCGATATGGAACCCATGAAATTTTTTTAGGCATAAAATCAATTGAAAAAAAACTAATTGTAACAAGGTAAACTGACTCAATTTCAATGAATTAAGATAAACAAAAAATTAAGCAGTTTATTAGTTGCACCTGCACACTCATGGCTCCATCCTACTAGTTTATATTCCTTTACCAGCTAATTAATACTCGGTGTGACAAATCACTGCTACCACTAGGCAGAGTACAGTAGAAATAGTATAATTCTTCCTCTAATCAAAGTTAACTCATGAACGACATAACCACAGAACTTGGTAACAACTCAATTTACTTTAATTTCAAATATTAAAATTTAACCAGTAAATACCATTAGAAAGTGAGATTTAAGGTAACATTTCTACAGATTACACAGCAATAATTTGGCCCACTAAGATTCAATAAAAATTACACTATTATAAATATTTTTAAGTTTCATCAGCGACAGAAATCAATACTATGGTTTTGAAATTACATTAGTCTTGACAATGAAAACATTTCAACTTAAAGTGATAAAGTGCACTTGGAAAATCCACAAAACTGGATAAGGTCAATTGCACACATTTTCAACTCTCTCACTACTTCTAACAACATAATTCAATAACATATGCATTACTGACAAGGAGACAAACTAATAGGTCACATTCTACGATGCAATGATTTTATAAAATTAATAGCTGAAGGTTTTATTGATGGGACAAATCGTAGAGGATGTCCTAGATTAAGCTATATGAAGCAGATCATCAATGACTCTGGATGCGTCTCATATGGTGAAATGAAGAGGAAAGCTGAGCAAAGAGCGGAATATCGTGCTATTGCCAACCAACCCATGGGTTGATAACCGAAGAAGATGCATTACTGCAATGCCAGGCATTATGGTAGAGGATTCATTGAATTCATAGTATGAAGGTCCTTCGATGAAAAAGTGAAGAGTTTACTTAGCTCCAACATAGTCAAATTGAGAACACGGCACAAATATAGGGCCCTACTCCAAAAGATGTAATAAGCAAAATAAAGCTAATGAAAGCCACAAACAAAATTGCTCCCAGAAAACATTAGTGTAAAAGTTAATGTTAGCGCACAGATGGAGGCCACCAGGGACTGATCCTACTCTCTACAATAAGATTCTTTGAAAGTTTCTGATCAATCAATTCTCTAGGAAACACAGGGTATTATTTTTACCCCCACACTACTAGAACTTAATGGACCAACAAAATGACAGGGATACTCATACAGAATGAAACAAAAATTTCTTCCTGTACAACACTGACTGCAACAAAAACTGAAGGAAAGACAAAAACACTCAATACTTCTCACCACTCTTCCAATTATTTTTCTCTATTCTCAACCTCGATTGTATTGAATCAGCATGTTGATAGTGTTCAGAGAATCACATACAGTTAATTGGCCCAAAAACAATAACCCAGCAGAGTGCATGCAAATGAAATAACGACACAATTAACATAAAACCAATTCAAATGCATCTCATTTATCATGGCTGGCATCTTCATATCATCTGCCACACACACTTGCAGTGCCTAGCAAGGGGATAAGTCAATTATGATGCATACATTTTTTTAAGAAATGTGTTAGCTTGCTGAGTTACACACTTAACTCTCAGGGGGTAGGTTTAGCTGAACTAAGAAAAGTAATATGGAAATGGCAGGAGGGAAAAATATATCTCAGCAAGGATTTTGAAAATTAACTTTTATAACCTGATAAGACATTCTACATCCAACAAAAAGCAAAGAAATTCCACTTCTTTTCCTAGGCCATCAATAGGAACATCCAATGCAGAAAGACCAAAGTCACATACAGACAACCTATATAATAAGCAGAAAATCTGTTCGCGAAATAAAAATTTATTTCAAATTCCAACATTAGATTCAAAATTCAATTACTTCAAAACACTGATAAAAACCACTCACCACCCCTTTCCTCATGCAATTCTCCTTCCAATACCATGCTTATTTATAACTTGTGACCTAGCACCCCCTGCTGTATACCCTAACATCAAGCTAGGTCAGTGTAAATATGTTTAGTGGCAGGCCTAAACTGAGTAGTTCAATTTCATTCTGTCCCTCACAATGAACAACCTTATCACCTTTTTAGGTTTTCAATCTTGGGGCGAACTTACAAACCTGGGTTGCTCAATATCAAGTTATAAGCACACAAAACACAATCACCCGTCATTTTCCTTCAATGAAGCACAGGAATTTAATGAATAAATGCATACAATAGTTCAACTCAAGCAATGAAAACTTTCAAGGAAACAAGCACAACAAGAGTGACTTCGATGCAATTACCGAGTTAGTTCTCTGATACACAAGGATATTTTGAATCAGTTCATGCTAAGGTCAGAATACTCCTGCTAATTACCTCTCAGCCTTATAAATTACACGCTGATCACTAATTCAGACATTTCAACTAATTAATAAGAATTTGGAACATTTGGTGATGAATGGAGTATCTACACCTTTCTTCAACTACCAATGGAATATCGCTGAGACAGTTCTACATAACATCAAGTAGAGAAAAAATATCAAACAAAAATTTTTATTTTCACTGATATTTAACTATGGAAGATACAAGGTACAACAAGATACAACACTAGGCATCATCAGGTATTATGTCAATGGGCTGTAACTTATACCTACATTTTTTTAATATCAGTGGAAAGATAGGTTTATTTCTCATGTTAAAAATTATTTTCCTCACACTTAAGCCTGAAACCTTAAAAAACAGCATCAATTTCTGAAAAGGCTGCATTCAAGTTGTCTGAATTTTCCTCTTCAAATTCTATGCAGAGTTTTAACTTTTCCATTAAGAATGAAGAAAAACAGCCAAATAATCACACAGAGTGACCTTGGCAGCACTAGTTTCAAGTGGAAGCTGACAATTTTTGGTTCGAAACCTCCAGTAGAGGTCATATGATACTGCCATGATGAACACCACTTAAGGTCTCATGTGACCAAGATAGCAATCAACTTGCCATAGTCTTGCTCCTAAAATTCTACCAAGTGATTTCCATTACTTATAATTAATACCATATCTCAACAGGGAAAGGCATTCAAGCTACCAATAATGAAAGTATTGACACCAATTAAAAAGCAGAAGAGGAAATTGAGCTATTTCTATTGACACTAACTTATACAACCTACTTCATATGACTAACTTCTTGTTACATACGAGTGGAATTTTAGTAATTTTCTTTCATGTAATCATTTTTCATCTATTTACCATGAGAAACTACTTCAAAGCATGTCAGCACAAAGCTTAATAAAAGATGTGTAACGTTTGCCTTTCATGATGAACACAGGACCTTGAAAGAGGCAAAATCAATACAACCACAAGGTTCACTAAAAAGTCCATGTATATTCATGAATAATTCATTCTATTATATCTGAACGCTGAACGATCTTGGCAGAATGTAGGCTCGCCTTTGTTTCTCTTTAACGTCGAAGTCGTTATTAACAATTAATTCCTTTGTCGATTCAAATTCCCAAAACTTCGAGAATAAAATATTCTCAACAGTTAATTTAAAAAAAATGAATCGACATCCACATTGTCAATCATTATTGATACTGCTGGTAAAATTGGGCTTGATACTCATATTTGTATGAGATTTGATATATCGGCATGCATTACAATTTGAGTATCAAATTGTAATGCATGCCGATTGGGGACTCTACACAACCTCGTACAATGAGGTACATATTAGATCAGGGATAGCATGTGAACTCATAAGCCGTCAAAAACATCGCTCATTTGACACGGAACCCGCATGCATACCTTTCAATTAATTCTCAATTCGCGTAGCTATTCCTCTAGCACTCTGATTTATTGAACACAACAGTTTAAAGATTATATCCATTGAGAGATAGAAAATCAGTGATAAGGATTCTATCGACTTGAAAGAGGGCGTGTGTACATTTGACTGATACACCGACAATGTATGATGAAAAGTCACTCCGTGAGAAATTAAGTGTGATGACATAGAGGCAAATGACCTGATAAAAGCAACTAGCCAAAGAACTATCAAGGAATAAGTAACAAAAATTACTCAACTAAATGTGCACTTTGAGGTGATTCGAATACACTCAAAATCGACCGCAACCATTTCAGTCTACACGCTTACTACGGCATATTGCTAAATATCAGCCAAATCCACTGTTTACCGTTTGGATGAAAACGCTGCCTGACCTCAATTCCTACGATAAACGCATAGCAATACTTATGATTACGAGACCACCGCGTGGAAACACTACGAGGGCAAAAATATCTCTTCTTGATCTATAAGGAAGATCTTCCGCACTGCTTAGAAACAAAGGACCTTTAAAAATGTCTCACCCCAACATTCACTCGCAAACAATTCGTTCCCCGATGAAATTACGACGACTAGTAGATGCCTTCATATTAACGACATAATGTACTCCTCCATGAACATATATGATATCAGACTTAATTAATATACAAATCAGTGAAAGCAACACGAACTACCATTAAAAACAGCTGTACAAACGAAGTTGAAGTCTTTTTCAACCTAACAAGTTCGAAATATCGGACATAATATACACATACAAGGATAAAGTCTACGTAAATTGCGTATAATTTCACACAAAACCTCTTGAAATACAATTACAATAAGTAGACAATAACCTTGGAGAAACTCGTTAATCAGATCGGGCAGCCATTACAGCGTTCATTACATTCGACTCGCCCAGTGAAAACGTCCATAAAAAGTAAAAATACTGGAAATTTGTACTCACCTACAACTACTTAAACAAGGCATTGCTTGTAGATTTTCTCCTTTACTACTTTCAGAACAATTTAATGCCAAAACGGCACTAATACTCATAATTCCTTCGTGGTTTCTCCACCCTTCCTTTCCTTCCTGCTTTCCTTGGGTTTATGAGAAATATGGCAGTATCCGCCGTATGGTTGATAAAAACAAGCTGAACAGCTCCTTGCAATCCAGAGTAGACTCGCCACCGTAATGTCAAAATAAGCGCTTTTTTTGAATTAGGAACCTCAATATTGTCGTTCAATGACAATTAAATACCTCAATCTCGGAAGATATAATGAAACATTGACAGAAGAATAAATGAATTGTTAACATAATTATCGCGATGGTTAAATCAATATTGAGTTTGCAGCTATGATAATTGGTAGGAGAATGATAATTGGTACTTAAAATTCAAACAAATGATTTCGTTGGCCATAATTATTGCAAAAGCCGAGGTTTAGTTTTTTTATCGTGAAAACATTGATGAAAAGCGTATTTATATTTTCATGATATTGATTCCCTTACTGTTATAGCAACATGCACAAAATATAATTCAAATATGTGCTTCATATTTCACTGATTAAATAGAGCTTTTTGTCTCACTATACAAATGGGGACTGGCATGATGGTCTTGGCAGAACGAGGATAGAGTACCTGTAGCCTATCTTACAAGCATAGGGCTTAGACACCATAGCTATTTGCGAATTTCTTGCCATTGAAATTTAGAAATGTATCAGAAAAATGTTCATAAGTTTAATACATACAAGTAGTTACTTATACGCTACAGCATTCATTAGCCGAAATTAATTTATTTCTTGAGGACATACTTTTAGGGTGTGGCGTATTCTCTCAAATGATGAGGGTGAATTGAAGTGAAGCTTTAAATTGTAATAATCAATTCTTCATTAGAAAAAAGTTCATTATTATATCTAAAAGAAATCATTATATTTCGTTTTATTTTCTGAAAAATGTCATTCCAAAATTTTTTGATGCACTCAAGATATGGCTCAAAATGAGTGTGGTAAAATTTCTTATAAACTTTTTAATTTGTGGAAATTCCAACTAAATGCCTCATGAATCCCAATTGCTTTAATGCAAAGCTGCAAACATTTCAAAAGTATTTTCTTAGCAATGTCCTGGAGCTAATGTTATGGCTTAAGAATTTGACTTTATAGTCCTAGTAAGCTTATATCTATTCCCCTGACTTTAAGGTGAGGTATAGCATATGCTTAAACATTTATGATGGTGTTTTGGAGCTTGGGATGGCAAGCATGCAACTGAACACTAATAGCGAGGGAACTTCATGGGCCATCAACATATCATATGGTATGTAGGTCTCTCCATGTTTTCCGGGATTTCTTCTGCATCAGTTGTTTGTGAGACGACAGTTTCGCTGGCAGTCCTGCCAGCATCTTCAGGTCGAAGTCTGTTGTCTCTGGAAAAATGTCCCACAAACAACTGGCACGGAAGAAATCCCAGAAAACATGGAGAGATCTACATTCCAACTCCGCGGAAACCTGAGAACCAACATATCATAATGTAGTTTTCTGTCCACATATATTTATAACCTACCAGTTTTGAACATCATCATCAGGGTTAGAAATATCAGAACAGGGACCCATGGCATCCGTTTAGATGGCAGGATGTGGTGAGAGGGGAGAGTAGGTTTGTGTTATAATGGAGTAAGTTAATCCTTAATTGAGGACAATATAACGTCGAAAATAGAGGTCATATCACATTGGTATCGAACCACAGGGTTATTTGTGGATTCATTGGTTAGGGAAGAATTGCCTAAGAGTGGAACTGAGGAAAGGTGGAAAGAAACCTGGAACATACACATGCATACTCTTGAACACCACCATGGGACCCATAGTTCAACGTTACATCAGATGAATAGTATTACCTTTGAGAACCTTTCTACAAAGCTCCTAACTATGTACATATCAGAATTCAATGGAGACACATATGTGACCACTGGGAGTTGAACCATTTCCCTTGGAATTATACCTATTGGAAGTACTATTACTCAATGAGACAATCCAAGGGAACCTCTAATTTGAGTACATATGATATTGTTTTTTCCAGGACTGAAACATCTACATCTACATATTACCCTGAAAGCCACGGCATGGACATGTGGCAAGGGATGTTAAGACAGTAGCCATGTAAAGATGAAAGGGAAAAGGTTTTGGGAGGTGAAACGAGACATGTATTAAGTGGAGCTCAGTTTTTACTGCGGTTGCTTATTTTATGCAGAAAGAACGAGTTTTTGTACCTATCTGTTTGGCAATGTATCTCTCTTATTTTATCGCTCCTGTCAGACCTAGAGATGTAGTGAGGCATCATGATAATACTCTCTGTGCCGCTCGAAGCACACCAGCTCTGAATTTCTCAAGCAAATTAAGCATGGCCTGTGGCATCCAAGCCTTTTGGAATCCCCACCTTCATCCCTCAAAAAGCTGTGAAATATTTTGTTCTCTCATAGCAGTTTTTAACGAGGCGCGCAGCTTTTCTTCATATTGTAGTAAGTTTTTTGGTTGAATCTTTTGACCAGGGTCCCAAATTTTCATGGCATATTCGAAGTGTGGCCTAGCCAGGGAAAAGTAGCATCTTTCTTTTACTTTTTCCACCTAAGACCTTCCTACTATTATATACTTGACAAATCCTAGTTTCTTTAATGCTCTGCTGCATATGTTTTGACATTAGCCTTTACTCTTAATTCAAGAGGCCATAATATAAAATGATTAATCATATCTTACAAACTAGGAAAGACACTGAAAGTTTTATTAACTTGGAATCCGTATAGAGATTGGGATTCCATTGAAAAAAATTTCACAGTTGAGATTTAGATGCAAGACCTAAGGATGGTGAGCCAATACTCTAGCTGTCTGACCAGACTGATCTCCACTTACCAAGTTTCCATGCCACCATGAAATTGCATACCTCTTGGTACCTCCCACTACAGCCTCCACTGATGATATTTATCATCATCCATGAAAATTTTTTTTTCACCACTCAGATTTGCTCTTACTCAATAAGTATTAAATTAATAAAATCCAGGATGCCGTTATTGCCCACTTATTATTTCATTTATACAAACTCAGTTCTACATCAAGAGAAACATCTTTAGTACACTCCTGGCAATAAATAAGTTCAGAATCTTAGCAATTCTTGAGAACATGAACACTCATGCGGAACACTTTTGAGGCATTACATGTCAATTTTCCATCAGATTTTTCCAAAATATATCTTTGAAGAATTCAATTAATGCTGACTGGTTGCAATAATTACAGAGTCATCTATAATCATACATACAAAGAAAATATGTATTATATACACTCATCAGTAGGTTGATGCAACTAGTCCCGACATTTTTTTGCACAATACTGTCATTAACTTTCATTGAATTGTAGTGAGCCTATTACATCAAATATAGCTCTTCCTTATTCCAAATGCTCACTACAATGTTCCCAATTCAGACAGCAGCTTATCATTTGGAAGGATATTGATTCTATGTAAATCAGGGCCTAACTTCAAGGGAGCAGGCTTAAGTGCTGCTCCGGTACTTCTTGCAATACTAGATGAGCTTTGGAACATTTTCTAAGCTCATTCAATCTAACTAGGGAGTATTCCATACCCCAGACCCTTCAGAGCTCTCCCAGGTAAAAATATTTGGTTGGTAACTCCTCTGAAAGACTAATATCTGATCATGAAGCGGTCTGTAACAGGACTGAACTGGCGAGGATTTTAGAAATATTTCAAATCCAGACCAGTAATAGACCACTTCAAGGTCAGATATTGGTCTTTCAGAATAGCTACAGATCAGTTTTGGAACATTCACAGACCAGTTAGGTTAAATATTTTTACCTGGGCTTGTTCTAATAAACTTTGAAATTATAAGCCCTGATTTATGATACTGAGCCACTGCTATTTTACCATCCATTTTAATCAGTAAAAATTATTACACAACATCATATTTTCAGCACTTTATCATCTTATGACCGGCATGTTTTCAGAACATTAGCAATATTTACCAACTGATCATGATTTAAGCTGAAAACAGTCACCTACAAATTTTACCACGTTAACTTCATTCCTCTTATCCAAATGACTACTTGAATATGAAGTCCCTGTCAACTTGAATAACAAATTCACCTCTTCCATGAGACATCACTAAAGCTTAGCTATGATTCGTCCAATATAGAATCAAATTAATAAAATTCACTTTGAAGTATTAAGCAAAGGGTTTCCAATGTCATCACTCATTCATTTCCATCCAATCTCTATTTTGGCATTATTTTATACAAGATAGGCCCATGTAGCACAAATGGTTTGGGCAAATGTAAGGGAACCAAGGTAGCATAACCACAGTGAATATCTGTTTTCCCAACTGTTAATAGGTACTCAGGCAAGGCCCTGCATTTCCATGTCCACTTGCTCACCATTTATGAACCATTGGCTAAATTGCTCAAAAATAACAAAACTATGGTACCAATTTCTCTGTACTGGCCAAGTAGTTGATGCTACACAAGTATGAGATCTAGATTGAATTCGTTGCATGTATAAGTGAATGAATATATAGATGGATGACCATCACATCCAATGTGGAAAGCTTAGATGTTATAGAGATCTTGAGTGAGACCTTGAGCAATGTATAAAATTGGACAAATGACTTGAATAGAAAAAAAAATCATCAGCATGAAGCCTCATATTATGTTACTCACGTTAAAAATATCTGTAGCAATATTCTATGCCATACTTTTAACTCTCTTATCATGAATCTATCTTATCTGAAAACCACAAAATATACATTTGCATATATGTACATGTATTATTATACAAAATAATTCATGTTAACAACTATACTGCCCTCTTGATTTTGGTCTAGCAGATTTTTCCCTCATCTTCATATACTACACGCATTTTATAGTTCACTGCAACATGTGAATTACTTCTCAGTAAAAAAATACATGGAGGTTTTGTGCATTTTAAGGAATCGCAAACTAAAGTTAATATCAACAATAACAACTGGTAAATTATATGTTTCAAAATGCATAAATAACAAAATGTGATTATTTACACTCATATCCCAAATCATAGATCTTTAAACATCTTCTGAGGATATTTTCAGACACTATACTTTTTATTCTTGATGTTTTGCAACAATATGGTACAGGAAATGCATCAACTATGTACATATACACACATAATACTCATTCATTAAGTGACCAAACAATACATTATTAACAATTACAGGGTTGTTATCCTTCCTTTGAGGAATGTTAAATTGACAGTTTTGGTGGATCAATTTTAGGATTTTTTCCAAAGCAAATAGCATTGCTTTGATTGTCTAGGAAGATCAACAGATCTTTTTTTTCAATTCTTTCATCACTGAAAAACCATTGCCCCCTATTCACTTGTTGGTTTGAGATCAGTCAAAAAATTAAATCTTCCAACTTTTACAAAAAATTACAACTTGTGAGTGAGAAATAGTCCATACAGTAAGAAACTTAAATATTGAATCTACCTAACTACACTTCTTTCAGTGCACGTAGATTCGTTTTCCATGGAATGTCAGCATAATTTATTTCACCCAATTACACTTTCTTCAACATGGGTAAATTCAATGATTCTGGAATTTCAATGTCTTCTAACCGGATATTTGATGGGTTGAATGGAAATCTGACAGGGAAGCTGAACTTGGTCTCCATAAGTAATGTCTGGAAGAAATAAAGGCATAAAACATAATTTTCACATGAAATTATTGGAGAAAATAACATGCACACAAGAAGTTAAGAAACACTATTAAGAAATACCTCACTTTCTCACACATTACGTGAGCATTTACACCCATGTTGTTCTCACATTATGTAAAATAAGAGTTCAAAATAATGATAAATACAAAGAGTAATTATAAAGTTTAATGTTTATATCTGTACTTTCAGTTGTGTTGTGCCTATGCATGTTTTGTTTCTGCTTTGTTGTGCATACATTGCTATTCAAATTGTTCCTTTTCTTTGGTGCCCACAAACTGAGTATTCAGCTATGTGAACTTCTTGTACGAGTTCTATGTGATGCATGATGTGAATACACTTTTGAAACCTAAATGTTAGTCGAAGTTTATCCTTCTATTACATCTAACCAGTCTTCCAGCAGTGACATATGTTCACGTTATACACGGTCACATGCTACATTTAATGCATACAATTTCAACTTTAACAATTCCCGTTGACATGTTTAAGTAAATTAATTTTAAATTTAGCATCACTGGCATTATCTTTCAGGACCCCCATCATTTTTTTGGGGTTAATAATAGATTTTTCTTCTCCTTGTACACAAAATCTACAGATTCATCGAACTCAACCCTAGTGGATGAGCTAACACAGACTACAACAAAACCCGTGAAACCACCCACAAAAGCCCTACACCATACATATAACTTAATTCAGATGCACCAACCTGGGCCCTGCAATTTTTCTGGTTTAAAATTCACGAAACAAATTATTTTTATTCTATTGTCTTACCAAGCTTTCTTTCAAGCAAACTTTCCAGCTTTCCAAGGATAATTACCACCAACCAACCTATTCAACCATCACTAGCAGTCTTGAGATTATGTCAATGAGTAAAGACTAGGTGGCTTAAACAGGCTAAGTGCATGCTTCATTTCTGCTTCTAGCCAGCTCACTTCTTCTTCAGTTGTGTCATCGTTTTTCCAACAACGTTCCTCCTATCTGGCTAAATACATACTCGAAACCACTCCAGCCATATTTCAGGCAATGAAATTTTCTTCTATTCATCCCAAACTTTATTGCAGACCTGGCTAGGATGGTAACATAATCATGTTTCACCATATTTCATTTCCATTCCACTGCAAGTGTAACTCCCAACATTATCTCAACCATCACCAAAGAACAACTTCAGACGATTCAGGCCATATATTGCATGGATGTTGAACATAACAATAGGATAAAAATATGAATACAAATTAATTACAACCATGCATGAAATGAAATACATCACCATCTGGAAGTAGCTGAAGTAAAATTGTAAGGCAGGCACACCAATTTTTAGTGTTACCAGAGCAACCCAATTCCAAGGCCAATATCCACCTTGACCAACCAGGCTATCATAGCATTCATTGATCATTAACTCTTTCGTGCCTAGCGATGGCTATAGCCAACGTGAATTTTCCTACGCAAACGAATGAATGTCGGCTATAGCCAACAGAGAAAAACCAATGCGAAAGACCTAATGTCGGCAATAGCCGACGTGAGGGAAAGGTAGTGACCAACATGGAAGCAATAATTCCAGGTATGCAGTAAGCCCTTGTGACCTAGCTTTAGGACAGCCTAGACTCTTTCCTCGGCAAGTGAGTTTGACCCTCCACCTCATTAGTAGTCTTCCTTGCTGCATGAGTCCTTGGTTAATTTATTATATTTGCAATTGTTTTTCGAGGCAATTATTGTTTTCACTCTACAAAATTTTTAACTTAGAAATGAATTATTTGTTTTTTGCTGTCTTATCAAATTTCAAACAAAATTCTAGCGTAGATACTAACAGAGTTCTTGTGCGGAACTCTAAATAGTTTGAGTGAACATAAATAAATTAAATTTGTTAATATTAATGCTAGAATTTCATTCAAAATTGTATAATGCTCAGAATAACATTGGAAATTCATTTAAAAGTATACATTTTTAGAGAATACAGCAATGGATTATTTAAATAAAACCACCGCTAATGCAACAAATTTACTGCGGCCTCCTGCTGAGTGAGGGGCTGCACATACCAAAGCCAATACTTAAATGTTACAGGACAACAAAAGTTTAATTCACCACAAAGCAATTATTGCTTACCTGCGATTGAGATGGCCGGCTATTTAATTTTTGTTGAATTTTCCTAATAAATGTAAGGGGCACTTTTTCCTCAAAGTCATCAGCAGCAGTGTATACATTTAATATTTTTACAATCTGAAAATAAAAACAGCACATATTAATATCAATACAAACACCTGCTGAAGCTTACTGTCAAATTCTTTGTCAATTCCATCAATAGCAAAACATTCAGCATTCTATCAATATAAATTGTATACACTAGAGAACTGCTTTCAATCCTTCCATTTAGGAGAGACATGCATGCAAAGTGTATGATCAAATATTTCAAAACTTACAAATTACAAGATCACCCACTGAATTATTATACACCCAAAAGGAATAAAATTTGCTTAACAAATAAAGTCACTTAGCCAAAATTTGAACCCAGATCCCCCGATTATCACTCAGTGGTTTAGACAATTACAGGCATTCAGGAAACATACAAGTCAGTGGTACCTATAGTAAAATTTGTAACGAAATATATGTTCAAACTGATCAAAAGCTCATTTCATAGGCCTCCAGTGTTTGATTTCCTGGATTGCAGTTTGATGCTTCCTTAACATGGGAATCTCATATCCACACACAGGCTAACAAGTTGAGTAACTAAATGTTTTGTAATTAGATTTATAAGATACACTTGTATTGCTTGATGTGCAGTTGAGTTTGTATTATGGTTAATTTAATTCCAATATAACTTATGGCATATTATTCTGGGGCTCTTCACCTCATACAGTCAGAATTTTTGAATTGCAAAAAAGAGCTGTGAGACTGATGACAAATGCCCACTATCTTGCCCCTTGTAGACCTATTTTCAGGTAGCTGGGCCTATTACCCTTTCCTTGCATTTATATATCGTATGTATTGTCATACATTCATAATTAAATTACTCGATTAAATACAAAGAACACTGTGCAAAATCATTATGCACAAAGTGCCAAAGACTTGTATGTGCCATTTGTGCATACCAAAACGGCAGTGCTTGGCCCAAATTCAATAGGTCCTAGACTTTTCAATGCTTTATCCAATAATCTGAAACTTATTAGTAGTAATATTGTCTTTAAGGGAAAAAATTATCAATTTCCAGGTCTTTGATATAAGAAAATAATGATAAAATATATTTTTTAATAATAAAGAAATTACCCTAGACAACAACCTTAGAGTAAGCATTTACAATGAAAAGATGTACAAGGATTGATTGATTGATTTACAATGTAAGAGTCGCACAATACAGACTTAGATATCGCAAAAAAAGATTTGGATTCAAAACGGCATCATTCTGACATAAAGGGTTCATTATACATTGTAAGTTTTTTCCAATGCTAGTAGATACATCAATTATGTGTCAAAACTTAACGATTCAAAACCATCATACAAAGAAGAAGATTTCATACCTGGAATGATGAAAGCTTATCACACATCTCACAAACACTTTGTACATCATCATCAGTCTTTCTAGCTTGCAGGAGATGTGCCGCTTGAATTATTGGCTGGAGCATTTCTGTCACCTGTGCCTCCTAAAAAAACAGCAAATTTGAAAAGAATTTATCCAATTCCTGGTTACTTTCAACAACTAACAATAGCACTATTTTAAGTAATTACCAGAATAAGGACAAGACAATCAAATTGGAATAGTGTTCTGTGATTTGGAACCCGCATTTGAAGAAATCTGATGTAATGATTGAGTGTGGCCAAAAAAAGATTTTCGAGGCAATTGTATTATGTAAGCTACAATGTCTATCTTATGTTTGAAAATTACGTAGACTACAAAACTATGTTGGAATAGTTTTAACTTCAAGCATTGAGTGAAAGAAGAAATATGATTGATTTACTTTTCCTGCATGATATAATTAACCCTTAGAGTGCTACATGACGTGGTATCAACTTTCACAAGGGGGCCTCGTGAAAGTTCCCTGGGGAAAGCTGGAGCACTCATGGTACCCTTGACGTCATCAGCACCAGCGTAAAGACAACCATGACGTGATAAAACGTCATGCCCCACTCAAAGGGTTAACAAAGGTTATTTTGTAGAATTGGTTAGTAAATTAAATTTTATAGTCTGTAACACACATTTTATTGTGCACCGTAATAGTTTACACTTTTATTTTTTACACCAAGACAAATTCTCGTCTCACTTTTCCGGTTGTCCCTTTTTCAGTTCTCTCTTTTGTTATTGTTGCAATTTTTTATTTTCCCCATAACTTTGGCAATATAACATAACAACCTTCCGGGCCTAGGGATCGTCATTCTGCTACATTAGCCCCATTGAAAAAAAGAAACAAATGACATGGAGTTTTTCATTTTTTTTAAAGCCTTCGGAAGTTAATTTGGATGTGAAGTTGCCCCAATGCCTTCATTTTGATCACCCGATATTATACAATTATAACCAATACCTAGTATACCACATAATTATCATAATAAATAAATAAAACTGTAACATAACTCATAACAGATAAACAATTTTCTAACTTTTGATTTCACAAGTATTGCCACTATTGTCACTAATACCTCACAATCATTCATTCATACTATCAACTCCTCTAAACTGATTGTCATCACTTTTTATCCAGCACATTTGTTCTATTGTTCCACATATGCTTCCTCTTAGTCATCTCTTTTCCGTGTAGTGGGTTTCATTGTCTACATTTCGCCATTGTCCATTTCAATTCTGTGCCAAACAATGTCGCATTTACTCTACTCAGCTGACGTCTCTGCCCCTCCTCTTTCAATCATTCGACTCCTATCATCGTCAGCTGATGCGTCTGTGATTCTTTCCTCGTTGTATTCCTTAAATTTACTCACATGGAAAACACCTTGTATCTCACCTGTCATGGGATACTCTACTAGACATGACACGGGCCCTCCAAATTCCCTAATGATATAAGGTCCTTTGTAAAGTGGTAGAAATCCTTGGTAGATCGCCCTTTCTCTGTCTGAGATCACGCAGGTACATATTAATATTTAGTCTCTGACTTTAAACTTTGTTGGGTTATGTTTCCTTTTTCTATTTCCCCTATCTGTTCTATACTTCCCTTTCTTTATCAAGTTCTGCTTTATTTTCTCCATGGTTTCTGCCATATCTCCGTGGTTTCTTCGTTCTTCCACACCAAGCCATTCATCCCATATTCTTTCTGGTTTGTGTCCTAATTGTCCTTCAGTTGGTGTGACCTCAGTGGTGGTGTTATGGGAATCATTCATACATGATTCTACTGTTTTTAGGTGTCCCACCCATGACGAATGTGCTTCTTGGCAGAATATCCTTAATAAAGTCTTTGACGTTCCATTATATCTGTCGACCATATTCCCTTGAGGATGCCTTACGCTGCAATATACGGGTTTGATTCTTTCTTGTTCCAATTTAATCTTCCAGGTTGCACTGGTGAATTGAGTTCCTCTATCGCTCAAGATTCTTCTGTAAGATCCTAATAACGGTATGTGTTTTTCAAATATAATTTTCATTATCATCTTGGTGGTTGCTCAACGGAGAGGGCATAGCTTAATGTATTTTGTAAAAGTGTTGATGGTAGACAGGATGTATTTGCATCGGTATTGTCCTGCAGGTAATGGTCTCACAATATCTAGACACAATATCTAGGCACATCGTTTTTACATTCAGGGATTATGGTTTGCATTTCAGCACATGCAGATTTATTGTGCGGCTTGAGCAGTTGACATGTCAGGCATGAAACCAAAATTTTCCTTATCTCCCAATATAGCTTTGGGTATGTGAATTGTTCCTCTAACATACAATACACTTTGCATGCCCCCAAATGACCATACATCTCATGAATTTCCGTGATCAGTTTATATATTAATCCCGTTGGTATTAAAAAATTTTTCCCTCTCGTTCTTGATCTTAACTAATCCTTTTGGTGTTATTCGGTAGACTCCGTTCCCTTCGAGCCTTCCCGTGAGTGCTTCTATAATAGGTCCTAACCTAGGGCCATTCCTCTGATGTTGTGTAAGATTCTTCAGTCCTTTGGCCTATTCTTCTGAGGGTTTGTTTGCTACGATTATGGCTATCATCAGTTCTTCCTGCGGGAACCAATTCTTCTACGGTGCATCCTATGGATATCGGCTTAGTATGTCTGCCACTAGATTATTTTTTCCTTTGCAGTATCTGATTTCGAAATTATACTCCTGTATGTAGACTATCCAATGGGATAACATGCTATTCAATAATCTGCATTTGAGTATGAATGATAGTGCTTTGTGGTCTGTAATAACCACTATTCGTGATCCTAGAATAAAACTTCTATATTTCTCTAGGGCATGCTTTATGGCAAGTAACTCTTTGAGAGTAGTACTATACGTTATTTCGGCCCCTCTCAAGCTAAACTAAGCAAGCCCTGCTAACAAAATATATAACTTTATCTTCTCCTTCTTCTGTATGTTGATAGAGGCGGCTAGATATTGTGTATCCGCTGGCATCGGTTTGAATGTAGTACGTTTTCCTTGGATCCGGGTGATGCAGTAGAACTGATTTGCAAAATTCTTCTTTTATTCTCTCAAAGGCCTCCTCATGTATTTTTGTCCACTCCCAATTCCAGTCCTTTCTCGTTAAATTATTTAAACTATTGGTAAGTTCTGCGTGGTTTTGATGAAATTTTGAATAGCAATTCAACAAGCCTAAGAATGATTTTACTTGTTTTCTGTTTTGTGGCCGTGGGTACTCTTTAATAGGAGCGTATTTCTCTTCTGCTATCTTGATGCCCTGCGTGGTAATATCATGTCCTAAAAATCGGATTTTATTCCGACAGAAGACTGACTTTTTGAAGTTCATTGTGATCCCGGACTCTTTTAATTTTCTTAATATGGTTGCTAAGTGGTCTAGATGTTCGGTAAACGATCGCGAGACTATTAGCAAATAGTCTATTAAGTTTACACAATACTCATCCACTTCACTCTCCAATATCCAGTATCCTTGATACGTGCCTTAACGCTCAGCATAATGCGCTGCTACTTATACGGCATCCAAAGGGTACTCGCGTTAACTGGTATATCCTTCCCTCAAATGAAAAACTAGAGTATTTCCTTGAGTTTGGATGCAGATTTATCTGATAAAAGCTCTTCGTCAAATCCAAAGTTGTCATGAATTTTGCTTCAGCACACTGCTGAAATAGTTCTCCAGTCGTTCTTGATTTTCCTTTGTTCTTCATCTCTTCTTTCTCGTTCTTCATCTCTTCTGTTTTGTTCTTCATCTCTTCTCTCTCATTTTTCATCTCTTCTCTTGTTTTTCCCTCATCTCTCTTAGCATTGCTTCTATCCCATTCCCTTCTGCAGCATCCTTTTGAATCTCAAACTCATAATTCTGTACGTCTCTCCCTTCTCCCTCTAATATTGCCTTTAGCCTCTCCTGTAATTCAAATTTTGCCCCTTTGGTCGCTATCCCGTGATCTTTTAATTGTTCTTGTAATTCTACCTTCTTCAGTTCTAAGAATTTTTTCACTATATTTGCCACTTTCGAACCTCCTGATTTTTATTACGTAATACTAATCTCAGGTAATCTCGTGGTCTAACTTTTTATAGAATAGTCATGCCCGACACACTGTGGCGCCAAAATGTAACACACGTTTTATTGTGCACCATAATATTTTACACTTTTTTATTTACACCATGACAAATTCTCATCTCACTTTTCCGGTCGTCTCTTTTTCAGTTCTCTCTTTTGTTATTGTTGCGATTGTTTATTTTCCTCATAACTTTGGTAACATAATATAACAACCTTCCAGGCCTAGGGATCGTCGTTCTGCTACAAGTCCATACAGAGAAAGTGAAGCCAAAAAGGTCTTTTTACATAGGAGATGTAAAGACTAATTATTATAAGAACTAGAAGAAGATTAAATAGAATATGAGCTTCATACAAAACATACTGTAAAGAGCTAAATATGAACTAGTAAAACGAAAAGTTTTGCAAGGACATACTCTCAATGTTATCAAAATTGTAAAATAGTTCCAAAGAAAAAAAGATCACTTTTTGTTATCAACACTATTATTAAGTAAAATTTTATGTAATACGTTCGGCCAGCCTTGACAGTTTTACTTCGTTAAAGGATTACACTGTGTATGAGTTTGCCCTACTATTACGTTTATTCTGTTGAGTGACCAAAAAACTTATTAAATAAATAAAAAAACAAGAATGAAAAAATGCCCACACTACAACAGCTAATATTTCTAATCCATATTAGTTACATTTACAGTGCTTGAGTAGCCTATATGAATAGTAAATGAACAGATAAAAACTATTTCTGAAGCTCTTGAATGTTTAGCTCAATGTTAATTATTCAATTTTCATGACAGATATGCATCATGTAGGTACAAATTAAGGCTGTTTCAGATCATCAATGGACAGTACAATGATATTCACAAGTGTAGATATAAAAGACTACAATTTATATTCAAAACTCTATGTAGAGTAAAATAATACCCATTTATACTCAGAAATTACCTGCATGTGATGCTCTCTTGCCCACTCCTCAAGATGGGAAAGGTTGTAACGAATCTGCATTCCTTTAGCCCAGTGACAAAGATCCTTCCTCATCATCAAATTATTCAGTGCTGAAGCACAGATGAAATAAAATACCTGAAGCAAAAGTATGAATACATGTTTATTTTGAATTCTGATGGAATAGATTAGAAAAACAGAGCTTACTCTAAACTGAAAAGTACTTCAACCATTAACCCTCAGGAAGAGAGTTTTCAATAATTTTACCTGGCATAGTCTGCCAGAGCTTTATAATGTTAATTGAATTTCAAAATATAACTATGGTGTACCTTCTACTACAAGCCAAGATATTTAAGCTTTTTACAAAAAATGAAAACTGACATTAAATACAAAGTCAAGTTACTATATTATGTGAGTTTTATGGGGTCAATAGGTAATTCTGAATATGGTTGGCAAAAAATTATATTTTTATTCTCAATGCATTGGTGATGGAGAACTTTCACCAAGAAAAACATTATCTTTATCTTCTACATTCTTTCTTCTAGTAATCCATTCCTTAGAGCTTTTAATGCAGTGGAAGCCACCCAAATATACAGAGATTCCACAATTTGCTTCTGGTGTAACTTTGGCCATAATTAATATCTACATGTTATCAGAAAAAACAACTCTAAGATAAATTACATTACATAAACTAAATGGTGAACTAACAAAAGAGATGAAAAATATTTAAAAATCTTGTTGTGCAATCAGAAGTTGCTCCACTAATATGAGTAACATCTGATACGTACCAGACATGGTCATATGAGAAATTATATAAGTAACACTCATCAAGAATTCCATTTTACCAGTTTTTTTGGGGCAGGGAAAATGGGAGTTTCCTACTATTTAGGTAACTATTAGACATGCCTCAATGAAACTGAACTCATGGTTATGATCAATTTACAGTCAGTAATAAAAAAAGCCTTTACATGTCAGCCATCTTGGCATTCTCTCTCTCTTCTTCATCTTTTCTCCCGGCATTCCCTTCTGGTCACAAAGTTCAAATACATAAATCCATAATACAGTTAACGGTGGATTCAGAGCAGAGATTTGGTTGGTGGAAATGAACCAAAAGAGGAATGAAAGTAGAGTAACGAGAGTGGTTCCAGGACAAATGTGGAATGATAATATATTGAATGAAAGTTCCGATCATGACATTCCATAATGTTTCTGACATTCTTTCCAAGGATTTTTAACAGCTTGCATTGATATGCCAATGAGCCCTGGAGCCACGTATGCTACTTCGGGTGTTTGGAGTGCCAGTATAGCTGTTGGATAGGGTTTTCAATAGTGGAAATACATATTAATTCTCTATATAATGGTGATGCTAGGAAGTTAAGCACATATTTTTCATTTTGATTAATATTCAAGTCATGGATTCAGGTCAATATTTGGAGCTGAAAATTAGACTGACTTTCATAGAAATTGACTCTTACTTGAAGATATACAGTATTTGGCTTTGCTTGAAACTATGTAAAGGTATGCAAATCAAATACTATATGCAGGTATAACTTGATTCAATTGCCTGCAAACACATAATTTCAATTTATTTTTTAATGAAATAACCTGTTCAAAAACTGACAAAGGATAAATCCAGAAAATGCGCAAAAATAATTCCACATTAATTTATTCCAGTGACCAACAAATAAAGATTCTGAGTTTCTAGATAGACTTTTAACCAATGAGTCTTTATCAACACAATATATGAGAGACATAGACCTAATTTGAACTGCATTAGTCTCAAGCTCCTCCAAGGAAAATGATACAACATATTTTAGATATCTCATCTTTGTTCAAATTGTGTATATATACAATATTCACGTGCTAATGCCATATTCAAAGGTGTTAGATATATTTTTAACAGCAGTAGAAGATGCATTGAAAATATGTACCTACTTCATGTAATCAATTCCACACCAGGGAGATAAGTCTGTAACTTTGGCTGATCACTGACAAAAGCCAATTGTCTCCAATGTGACATATACGGGTAATAGAGAGAATAAAAAAACTCACTTTGACAACAGGGCAGACACCACTGTGGTCACATCATAGATTTACATC
Organism: Ceriagrion tenellum; assembly: GCA_963169105.1. Taxonomy (NCBI): domain Eukaryota; kingdom Metazoa; phylum Arthropoda; class Insecta; order Odonata; family Coenagrionidae; genus Ceriagrion; species Ceriagrion tenellum. The sequence goes on along the minus strand of OY720644.1, from coordinate 45,804,849 downwards.
TTTTTGTGCAGAAAGTATTGACATAGTTTCAATGTCCTTACTGAGGAAATATCCTCAAAGTTTGAGAGAATGACCATAAAAGATTGAACAAACCTTGAGTACAATCAAATGCTACCTACTGAAGCTAGAATTCTGTGTGCATATTATTAGTATTTTCACTCAAATTGTTATCAATGGTCAAAGATTTTACGTCAGGATTAAGCAATTGTAAGTAAAATAAGAATGTGAAGTTGCTCATATAATAGCCAGCATAGGTAAAAATGATGACTGGTGACAACCTGGTAGGACTGTGCATCAGGCGCACACAGTTCTGGCTCCAACAGCACTAATTTACTCTTGATGTTTCCCTAATTTTATAGTTTTTCTCTCACAATAGAGGTAAATTTATACAGCTGCAATCCTCACTGCACAAAAAAGTAGCAAAATTGTGAGCTGGGCTCAGCATGGACCACCATGTGGATGAAAATGAGGTTAATGCCCATATCAATGTCAATTTTGCCACAAAGGAGACAATTTATGTTCGTTATAAGTCAACAAAAATTACACACTACGTTTACCAATCGAACTCAGATCAATTTGACCGGTTCAGCTCGGTATGGTAAATACAACAGGCTAGTGGGTTTGATATGAGAAGCGGGCTAACTCGCCCACTTTCTCTGCCACTCTGAGATTTCAAATCCATATGAACCAATTCAAATCCATATTTCTATCAATTTTGTATTGGTAAACCAGGCGATCTGAGTAGGCTGACTTATAACGTTCAGATCGGTCGGAGTTCATATCAATCTGAGTTCGAATGGTAAATGTAGTGAGAGACTAGCTCTCAAAGAAAATTTAGAGTAAAGGCTCAAACGTCATTACTATCAGTAGGTTAACTACCCACAGGGAATTTTAAAAGTGCAGATTCACAAGGAAAACATTAAGTCCTTCATCACTCTCACCTTCATAGATAATTAAGATCAAAACTTACACAATAAAACTAAATTAATTGCCCATAATTTGTGGTGGTTGGAAGCCCTGGACCATCCAACATTAAGATTTACTAACCTGTCGGAACAACTGTCCAATTAACTGAGGATCGACACCATGCAATCGAAGCATTTTGTGCAGTTGGCTGAGTTCTTCCAGTAAAGCATGGAGTGACCTCTGACTACCACCAGCCAAGTCTCCAGGCTCTGCTCCCGGAGTCCCAGGAACTGAAGTCCTACCTCCAGAGTCTACAAGACTTCCCTCACGACTAACAGAGGCAGCTCTACCACGCATACCAACAGGCTTCTGCCCAGAGAGGCCAAGTATGGCATCATGCTCAAGAATAGCTGGTACAACCATCTGCTGCACTCTCTCTTCCACATACTTTATTACACCCTACAAAAGACAAGAGACCTTTACTTATAAAACATTAATACAGAAATAAATATCCAAATGAATTATGAATTCAGACAATAAAAAGGGCCCTCTACAAGGGGACAATAAAAAAATAATTTTATAATTTGTATCATGATTAACGGGCATAGGTGGTTGTGTTAAAATAGATCTCTGTTTGCAGAGATTGCATCTCTGTTTTAGTGAGTTGGTCACATGAGTGGTTTAATTTTTCATACCCACACAGTTTATGTTCTTCTTTTGTTTCTTTTATTATTACGTGGTTGGTTGTCATGTCTTGAGTGAGTACAAAAATAGTCTAAATAAAACAAGCTTTAAGAGCACTCGTTCTTCTCATTTGCCAGGAATTGAAATAGAAAGTCAGGAAGTTTAGACAAAATAACTTGGCTTAACAGATTTAACCATCTAACTCATCAACTCACCGCAAAAACTGTAACAGTTTTATTCACTAGATTTTGATGATATGTTTCTTTCATTACATAGGTACAAACTTAGTGAGGTGAGGCAGTAAGCTTTACTTGAGACCCCATCGTTATAAGGAACATGAAAGAGCATTTTTTGGCATACAGTAATGAGTAATTACTGATCCTTTTAGGAAGTCATCAACAATTGAAACCAGAAATCATTAGCAAAGATGCCAGAAACTTGTTCGTGGGTTTCTCAAGAAAGTCTGTAAGTGTACAACAAATCAAAAGGGAGGAGAGTGACTATCACACATGATCTGAAGACTTTCCTCCTATTTGCCAACTTTTGATCTGATTGACTAGATCAATGACTGAATCAGTTTGTGCAGTTATTCCCTGCTGAAGTTAATTGGAAGTTTGTTGGAGAGCGGTCAGGTGAGAGGGTGTAAATTTTCTTGAATATGCAATGCGACATAAATATGCCCCCAATCAATTAGGTGCATACCAATGTACTCATGCATGTAATTTATGCAAGCCAAACTCTCAGCTGACATAAAGTTAACAAAAATGCAATGAAATCTTGAAGTTAATGGCAATTAGACAATATCAAACCAGGCCTTCATGACATTTGGTAATGGCTCACTTTATAACAAAACTGACTACATTAACACTTCTATGATATAGATGAATTTCAGAGAGAGGGAGTTCACTACATTGTATTTAGACATGGGTAAATTACAGTGATTACTGTAATTTACGGGTAATTTTTAATTTTCTGCAATTAATAGCTATTGGAGGATTTAATAGGATAGCCAATAGCAACAACAAGGGGTTAGAGGCATTTACACCATCGTTATTGCTACATTAATGCATTAGAAATAAAGACAATTTAAAAACAAACACGGCAGCCCACACGTAATTCAGTGTTCTTTTTCTGGCGTGTAAAATTTTTGTTCAAACCATTGAAAATGATATCCCCATAAATATTCCATTAATAAAAAAATTCCACAAATGAGTTGGATGTCCTGTAATTAATAATTAGGATTGTATTAAATGTATATAGACTTGACTTAAAATAATATGTTCGTAATATACTGTATTGGTATGAAAAATATCCGAGACGGAAGTTAATATCACTGAAAAGTTTGGTCATTTTCAGGAGCTGCGGTAAATTACGTAAAATATCATGGTCAATTATGTGAATTATCACGGTGATTTCCATAATAGCTGTAATTTTTAATTTTCTGCAATAAATAACTCTTAAAGGATTTCATAGGAAAGCCAATAGCAACAGCAAGTGGTTAGAGGCATTTACACCATTGTTATTGCTACATTAATGCATTAGAAATAAAGAAAATTTAAAAACAAACATGTCAGCCCACATGTAATTTGGAGTTCTTTTTCTGGCATGAGAAATTTTTGTTCAAACCAATGAAAATGATATCCCCACAAATATTCCATTCGTAAAAATATTCCGCAAATGAGTTGGACGTCCCGTTATTAATAATTGGAATTTTATTGAATGTATACAGACTTGACTTAAATACGTAATATGTCCGTAATATATCAGTATGAAAAATATCTGACACAGAAGTAAATATAACCAAAAATGTTGGTCATTTTCAGGAGCTGTGGAAAATTACGTAAAATACCATGGTAAATTATGTAAATTACCACGGTGATTTCCAGAATAGATCATCTCTAAGTGAATTGTATTCCACTTAGGTTTTCTATGACTGCTACTTGTAACAGGACATCATAAACACGCATATGGATAACTTCACATTGTTTAGGATTCTTTTCAAATAATATCAAACAGTGTTTATTTTACAATGAAATCTTTTCCAAGAAATCTTGGCAGAACAACCAACTCATCCCATTCTATTTGTGATACAAATATAGGACATAAAGGTTGAGCTGGACGAAAGGCATGATCAACCAATGCACTGTGCAGCAACACACACTTACCTGGTATATCCAGACAGCAATGTCACTCAAGACCTGCCTGTATTCCGAGAGATCAAAATTCCTCAAACATTGCTCATTTTGCTTGGGTGAATTCTGAGCTTGGAAGGCCTTAAAAATGAAAACAAATGTAATTATTACCAGGGATTAATGATAACATTTCTACTGAGAATTTTACTGCACTAATAATACCACCTGCAAAAAATCAATGAGCACTAAACATGGATCAATTTTCTTATATATGTTTTGTGATATTCAACTTTGATTATTCAAAATTCCATGGAAAGGAATTTAACACTCACTTTATCTCCACTATATTGCTTGAGGTTGTGAAGAAGTCGCAAGGTATTAGTCAGCCATAGGACAGTAGTATCAAAGTCATCATGACGTTTCTTGATTACTCTCTTAATACTGTTAATTGTGGCAGTCAGGAGAGAACGCACTTTATCATCATCGTTGATGAAGTCAGTATGACGAATGCACATGAAGAGAATGTACGCAGGAAGGCCTGGCAGCAATGTCAATGCTAATTTTGGTTTCAGGTCTGAAATTCAAACAAGATAAAGTGATATTTTGCAATTGTCTTAGTTATTACAAGCTATAATAGCCCAAGTAAAAATATTTGATCAGAATATCCAGAACTGTAACTCCTTGGAAAGACAGATTAGATCTGGAAGAGGTCTGTAGCTGAATAGAACTGGCCTGGATTTTATAGATATTTCAAATCCAGACCAGTAACAACCACTTCGAGATCAGATGTTAGTCAATATTCTAGCACTCAGTTTCTTGGAGTAATTCTGACTAGTACTGTGTCCTGGGATGAACATATATAAAATTAGCATAGTAATTTGTGTTCCATTTGCTTCCCTATTAGGAGCATAAGACATACTGTTAACACATAGGTTCTTTTATCAATTTACTACAGTGAATTTTACTCTCGTATCATATTCAGCATTTTGTTTTAGGGTTCCTCCCCCATGCGGATGTAGTTTTCCGCATGCTACAAAAAAAGGTTACAAGACTTATAAGCAATGTTTCTTACAACTCAACATGTCACCCTCTACTTAAGAAGCTGCATATCCTACCCATTCCTGGCATGTACATTTATATCACGATAATGTTCACAAAAACAATATTTCACAATATCCAACTGATAATATTCATACCACTTTCATTACACAAGATCCTGTGAAGATCTGCACCAACAGTTTGTAAGAACCCATCATGCACCTTTAGGCCCATAATCTGTGGGATTGATACTCTTTAATACGCTACCACCAGAATTGAAGTGAGTTACTACAATGTCCTTCTTCAAGAAAAACTTGCTATACTTTCCACACATTTAGCTGTTTTATTCAGTAAATGAATTTCTAAATATGTAATTAGTGCCTGTGATAGTACATATGTATGTACATATTATTGAGTATTTCACCCAGGCCCAATTCTATAACTGGGCAAAATGGGCACTTGCCCAGGGGCTCAAGGGTTTTGGGGTGTAAAGGAGGCACAAAAGAAGATTGGTCTCAAACAAATTGATTACCAGATGACAAAAGTGAAGAAGAAAAAAAAAAATTAAACGCCAATAAGAGGTAAACACACAGCAAACCAAAGTGTATTATTTTCGTTAAAGTTGTACTGTAGAGCGACGTCAACAGAGTTGCCACCGCTACAGAGTTTGACCTTGGAGCTGTTGAGAGGGCCGCAGGTACTACTGTAATCACCTCTATCACCACTCCACCCCGGGCGCGCACCTGTTTAATTTGCCCATAGTGCCACGAAGGTTAAAAACAGGCCTGATTTCACCTGTATATCTTGATGTGACCTATATTTGTATATGCTCAGTATATCACAAATCCTTGGACAAATAAATTTTAAAAATAAATAAAAACATAAAATAAATAAATAAAATAATAAATAGTATCTATGGCAGGTGCGTCTTATAGTGGCGCGTATTATAATCGGAAAATTATGGTAATCTTTTTGAAAAATGAAGTGTTTCCCTTACCAATAATAAGATGCCTCATAATGATGGCTTCATCCTGCTGTCTGTACTCAAACATTCCCATGTATTCTCGTTCCATCTTTCTCACAACAGGAAGAGACGGACCCAGGTTGGCACTTGGTTGAACAGCACCATTTGTGGTTTTCGAAGCAGATGGTGCAGTTACCTCTGGGATTGTTAACAAGTCTATTCCTATAAGGGAAATAGGACAGAATTCGTTTATCATGGATCCTCACAAATTTTCATAAACAGCATGCAGAAAAGAAAAATCATTCCATTTTTCTACACTAGGAAAAATGTCACTGGCATTAAACACACAATGAAATTTTTTTCAATAAATGGATATTTATACTATTTCCCTTATTTCAAGGACACTTATCACTCAGCAAATTCTTTATAGAAGGTAATTATAAATGCTATATGTACATAGTCATAATATATAAAACATCAGGAGGAATAAAGTAACAAACAGCATACAAAATTGTTACCCAGAGCCATCTAGGCTGAACTTTCCACAAAAAGGGGGATGTGTGGAGATGGAAATCCCCCATTGATATCAATGGTCATGTTGGTTGGATAGTGGTCTAAGCATCCAATGTGAAATCCAGGTGATTCCAGGTCTAGTTAAACTACTTACATTTTGAAATAGCCACCCTTTACCTTTCATACTACCAATGTAGTTCAATATTAAATAGTCTCTATCCCATACCTTCTCTCCTTCGAAGGTCTCAAATGAGCGTTAAATCACATTTTGAGTAATTTAATAAAGAGAAATCAAAGAGTATTGACATTTCATATTTCTCTTTGATTCACATTGGAATGTTTTCATTCAAGAGAATTTTGTCGAGCACATAAAAATATTACTCATTGTCGCCACTAAAATGCTTTGGAAACTGCTGACTTTACGGTTAACATATCAATAATAAATACCTTGCTCGAACACAATTAGGCAAACAAAATATAGTTCTTTGTAAGCCCCGTTTCCATAGAGCAGGACGCTATCTGTATCTATCAAATAATTAAACCCTGTCAACTAATACATTAGTCCACTGGAGTGCATTCTAGCTTTTAAAATGTTAAAAGAAAAACTTACCTCCAGTGTCCCTGAGCTTCTTAGCAAGCACCTTGAGATTTTTCTTGTATTTCCTTGCTTGCTCTGTCATTGCATCCAATTTTTCTTGCAAGTCCTGAAATTTTAAGAAAAAATGTATGCATATTCCATTTCAAATTACTGCACAAATACAACTATCCTTATACTAAATACAAAGATGACAAAAGTTAAAAGTAAAGGCATTAAAACCACAAAAATGAATGTGCTAGGTTGAGTTGTTCAATTAAAGGATCCCTATATTAAAAGAATTAATATCTTCAGGATTTCAATTTAGGAAACAAGCATAACATTACAAAACAGCAAATGTACTATACCTAAATGAGCATGATAAAAATACTAATATATCTATAAGTCAAGATGGATTACCAGATTTTCAGAAGTGAGCCTCTTTATTTCATGTTGCAAAATTGCTTCTGATTGTGTCTGAGGACCTTTTCCAAGATTCAAAGCAAGGAGTCTCTGCTGCCGATCATTATCTTCCCTTAACCTGTCAATCTCTTGCCTCAGTTCTTCTCCAAGAATCTCTCGTCGACTCTTTTCTATTTGCAGCTCGTCCTCCAGTTGCCTGCGAAAATTCATCAGAAGAGAAGATTCAATGTGCATTCGTAATGGAATGCGAATTGGCTAAAAAATCAATACAAAACTATGAAAGGAGATTAGCAATGATACTGGCACAAAAGAAACCAAAGTAGGTCCCACATAGCAAAGCAAGCCTGCTGCTTGCTTTCTCTAGGCTTGTCAGGTTGAGATTGAAAGCTTGCATCAAGTTTGCTGATCATCATCAATATTCCTGAAAGGTTTCACTTCAAGTAGCAAGAATCTTCCAGTACTTTGTCAATATAAGATTGAACTTTGTTGGAATATTGTAGCAAGGTTGGTAAAATTATTAAATATCCAACTAAAAGGGAGTAGGTAATGTTGCATTACGCACGTATGAAGAAGATGCTGGTGAAGAGCTTGTTATGGAGTGTAGGGTTGCATGGGGTAGAAACATGGACTCTCAGAAAAGAGGGCATTAATACGCAGCAGGCATTAGAGATGTGGGTGAGGAAAAGGATGGAGAAGGTACAGAGGATGAAGGGGAAGATGAATGAAGAAGATCGTGAAGGAGGAAAGAAAACTTCTGATTGAAATTCGGGATAGGCAGAGTAGGCGGCTGGAGGAAGTAATAAGTGGTGACGGCAGGGGCGATCCCAGGGGGGGGATAAAGGGGATATTTCCCCCCTGAAAATTTTGGGTTTTACAAAACAATTTTAACAACTAGAAGTAGTTATCAAATACAACACTAAACACTCAGATCACTGATCTGAAAAGTATAATAGTTATTATTATTATATAGATATAATGATGTTAGTTTTATAGCCAAGGTTTTATAGTAAATCAAGGAAGTCCTAATGACATTAATAATTATCGACCCATTACATTGCAGAACACACTGGCTAAGGCGTTTGAAATAGTTTTTGCTACTTGGCTTGTTTCCTTCTTGGATAAAAATTCACTACTCATTCCAAACCAGCATGGTTTTAGGAATGGTAGATCTACAACCACAGCAATTTATGAAGCTATAGACTTCATCCTCACCTCACTTGACAACTAGCAGAAAACTTTGGGTATCTTTTTTGACTTCTCTAAGGCTTTTGATTTGGTTAATCAACATCGCCTCCTCAAAAAAATGTACACCCTGGGTATTAGAGGTATACCTTTCAAATGGCTAGAATCTTACCTTCTTAATCGAACTAATTTTGTGTCTCTCTTTGCCAATGGTGCATACTACCACTCAAATGTATCTCACGGTTCACTAGGGGTTCCTCAAGGTTCAATACTTGGTCCTATTTTGTTCTTAATCTATATAAATGATTTGGCTCATCATGTCACTGACATAACTAATTCAAATTTACCTCTTTATGCTGATGACACTCTCTTCCTTCTTTCATCATCTACTTACCCTACATTGATTGATAATGCCAATGCTATTTCAAATAAATTCTATACCTGGTGTAAATAAAATCACCTCTGCCTTAACACCCAAAAATCTCACTTAGTAATATTTTCTCATAAAAAATTTGAAAATAACTTTATTGTGAAGTTCAACAATGATACTATTGAGCAGGTTAACTCAACAAAATTTCTTGGTGTGCACTTCAGTGACAACCTCTCTTGGGAACTTCATACTGACACTCATGAAAAAACTTAGCATGGTGTGTTCTCTTGTGAGAACTTTATGTAGTTCAGTTAGTTTAGATGTCCTATTAATCCTCTATTATGGTATCTTTTTCTCTCGCATGACATATAACATAATACTTTGGGGTTCATCCACGCATGCAGTGGAAATTTTCAAATTACAGAAAAGATTAGTCAGGATTATTTCTAAAAAGCCATATTGCTCCCCATCCAGACCCATCTTTGCAAGCTTTAACATTCTTCCTTTCCCTAGTGTATATATCTGGTACTCTGTGATATATGGTCAACAAAATCTGTCCAAATTCTCTATAAATGCTGATTTCCATTGTAGTGTTAGGACTAGTGCATCCAGCTCTGGCCCTGAAGAAACAGGCATCAAACTATTTAACAAACTGCCCAATAGGATAGAAAACATAAAATCATTTGTGCTTTTAAATGTAATGTTCAAAGGTTTCTTCAGGAGAAATTGTTTTACTCTGTAAATGAATATTTACATGACAAATCAACCTGACTTTTTAATATGTAAATGTGAATGATTATCTGTATTGTGCTCCTTGTACTTAACATGACATTCTTGCCATTTGCTTCATGTTTTTGTTATTGTATTTTGATTGTACATACATCATCTTGACGTGTCTTATATCATGTGAAAATGTGATCTTTGGACAAATAAATCATTATTATTATTATAGTTTTTTTAGGATGACTGAAAATTGCCATAATTTAATGGTAGTTTCTCCCCCTCTCACTGAAATAAATTCCTGGGATCGCCCCTAGGTGATGGGTTACTCAATACTGTAATAGAGGGAAGGATGTTGGGCAAGCAGGGAAGGGGAAGAAATAGAATAGGTTTTATTGATTGGATGAAGAAGGGTAGATCATATACAGAAGTAAAAAAAGAAACACTTGAGATAGATATAACCTTGAAAGTGAAGAAAACTGGGAGGATTTTCTCCGTCTTTCAAGAAAACCTACCTTTTACTGGTAGAATACTTAAAAAAAAAAAAGAGATTGCCAGTGCTGGCATGATTATGGCAAGCTTGCCACAAGATCAGCAATCTTAGCAAGATCAATACACAAATGATGCAATGAAAATGAAAAAGATGCAATGTTAAAACAACCTTGCATTTAACACAGGGAATTACTTGCAGAGCCATCACATGCTAGGCTGTTACTACCAACATCAAAGCTCTCAACCACCATGTCCAGGGAAAATATTTAGGGTAGCAAAACAAAGACTGTTTCATCACTAACCTATTTATCTTCTTTTGAGCTTCAAATGCCATCACTAATTCTCCATCTTCATTTATTATGTCGACATCACTTCCATAGCTAGCATTTGCAACGCTCTTGATGCCCTGAGTTTGGTTAGCAAGAACACCACGCAATTGTACACACTCTTCTCTCCGCCTTTCCAACTCTTCTTGCAGGGCAACAAATTGGTCTAAAAAGGTAACACAAAAAAATTATCTCTTGTTTCACTACTGACTAGATCATAAAAACTTTCAAAGAAAATTGTAGGAAAGGGATAAGAAGATAAACCATAAAATGGAGAAATAAGAGAAAAAAACAAGGAAAAGTTCACTAACATCCATGAATATAATTTTAACGGGTTGGATAAGGTTTCATTCACTATGGAAACTTCTGAGGATTCATCAATGGACGATTGAAAAGAAACACAGATATGAAAAATCTAAACAGCAATTCAAATTAGGGCTTGTGAATTTTACAGGGCCTCGTGCCACTAGCTCATTGTAAAATTTAAAAAAATAATTCCATAATTATTTTGCAAAAATCTTAAACCATACAAAATTTTATGAATTAGTCTAACAGACGATAAAGAAACCTTTCTATTCCACTAAAATTCTGTACAATCAAGAAATACCAAAGGCTTAACTTACGAGTGAGCAAGTTTTATTGAATGAAATAATTTACAACTGACTTTGTTAAATGTTTTACTGAGAATTTTACTCTGAGCAACATCCTCAAATGACCAAATGAATAGAACCATTTTATAGGTAAACTTCTGAATAACCAGTTCTTTCGGCATGTCTAACACATGTTAAGCGGTCAAAGACATGATAAGCAGTATGAACAACCCATTTTCTCAGAAAATTACCCCATTTATCAATCGACTAGTAAACAGATGCACCACTGCTTCTCCAAATAAAATTTATCTCCTTCAATTCCGGATAGAATAAATTTTATGCCACTCCCATATGGCAAAACGTTCAACAAGTATTATTCTTCACATTTTGTCATGAGTCAACCTCATGAAAATTAAATGTGTGTACAGCATGAGAAAAGTGTGCGGGAAAATGTGCAGGAGGTGTAAATGAAGCATGTACAAAGTCTCCAAAGCTAAAGAAAATGTGCAAGAAGTGTGAAATAGTTTGAGAGATGTGTATTTTGGATCACCTGAAAGGTGACTAAGCCATGTGAAACATGTGCTGATATCATGCAAATGGTGTGCATATGGAATTGTGAACAGAGTTCCTGAAGTATGAATATGATTTGCAAAAAGTGAAAACTAAAATGACACTTGGATCAATACAACTGTTAAAAAGAGCAATGATGAGGAAAAAAATCATACTGAAAGTCACTTTTCAATAAAAAGTTACCATAATCATTACATCAACAGAAAATGATTACTCAAGAGTGACAACTTCACTTAAAACTCCAAAAAACTGGAACATCTCAGAGAGAGACAAAGAATACTCCTTTCTTAATAACTCTTCAATGTTTTGTGAAAATAACACTCAAAAACAAGACTGATAAATGAAAAGTTTGTCGAGTTCACAGCAAGTAAGAGTGAGAAAATCAACCAAGATGTTTAGTGTGCAAGAAATGCACATAAATCATGGATGAAAATGGTGTGCAAACAGTATCTAAGACTTGTGAACAGAAATTTTATAGTTGCACATGCTGTCCATGAGTGACGTGAGTGTGCAAAATGTGTGAATAAAAAATGTGCAAGAAGTGTGCACAGACTATACATATGCAAAAAGTGTGGAGACAGCAAAAACAGTGACTGCACATTTATTGTACACTTTTTTCACCATTCATGCATGCTAAATGTTCACCAGAGATAGACATTCCTACTGCCCTCCTGAATATTTAATGATAGCCTGGGTAGTGATTGGAGATTTTTTTCATGTGGTGTAGTAAAAGTTGCCATAAAATATTCATTTAATGGAACGCCACAGAGCAACCAAAGAAATTGTTTCAATTATTATCCTAAACTGTAGCGGTGAATAGAAAACCCCAATCCTTTACCCCAAAGGGATGATTTCCAGGGTTTCTAGAGGATGAATTTAAAAGAATCTCATTAAATTAAAACAAAATACATTTTACATAAGGCCTGATTAAAATAATCAGCATCCACCAACCATCTGAACGTATTATCACTCAAATTTCCAGGGTCACAAATGAGCTTACCAAGTAAAACTTTTCACTCAAAAAATTGATAGATTGCAATTTGAGATGTTTTCTCTTAAGTCAACGAATCAATTGTTATGAAATAAACCATTAGGATAAAGGTAATTCATATGCTTGTTCCATTATCAGAATTAAAAAATGTTAAGGTAGTCCGAGCGAGATAGTTCCCTAGTCATAATATAGACCATATTCGAATTATAAGTTTTAATTTCACCAGCTGTAGGACACATGAATTAAATATTGCATTATTAATCGAGCAATAATATAGTTTTATATGACAGAAATGGTGAGTAATTAAATGAAAATATTTATATTAGTCTTTAACTTGGCTCATTTTTTTCGCACAGTGTGTTTGAAACTCCTTCAAAACGGAAGGTTTTTTCTGATCCCGAACATTTTACTGCATTAACAATATGATTAATTTTCAAAAATAGTTGAGAAAACATACAAACTACACGCTGTTAGTTTTTTTACGACATCTAAAGAGTTAGAAAATCCTCACTTTGTAAATAATTCCTCTCTGGAGTGCATACATGTACCATTTCCCATGTGAGAGGGCTGGTATTTTTTGGCAAATATCTCCGAAAGTAATATGGTAAGGGGTTGAATTTTTGGTGTCATTAGAAGGGTGATTTTTCTTTAAAATGAGACCAAATTCACTGATTTATAGGTAAAATGATATTTAGCTCAAACTACCAAATAAAATAAAACTTAAACGATTTATTTTTCACACTTTATTTGGAATACCAAACCCTACCAGTTTCGACACTCTCATGTCATTTTCAAGGGCACTCTCAGTCTTTCAAGGGTACTCGTGTCATTTTCAAGGGCACTCAAGAGTACCCTTGAAAATGACACGAGAGTGTCGAAACCGGTAGGGTTTAATATTCCAAATTAAGGGTGAAAAATACATCATTTAAGTTGTTTTACCATGTCACTTTTTCACAAAGTATCACCTAACTCAATCCAACTTAAACTACCTTAAGCATAGCGCAATTGAATAAGGTATCTCCGCTTGAGAAAATGCTCAGATTTTACCCAAGGCAAAAAGAGTAGCATTAGTTTGACTGTGATAACTGAAAAACTTAATACCATACTTTCATTAGATTTTCAAACAAATAAGATGAGTGTGTATTTGAAATTAGCATATTCAAGAAAAATATCAAGAGAGAAGGAAACTGCTCCTTTGAAATTCAAGGGTCGAAGAGAAATTATTAATCCCAGTAAGCACTAGATCAATGCCAACATATTTCATATGCAAGCAAAATTATTTTGGCTATGTATTTCATTGTAATTTCTATTTATTCTTCGTTTTAAAGCTGAATAAAATCAGCCCACTGAGATGGAGAGGCTAAAACTCTGCTATAATAATGTAGAGATTTCCACTGGTTATTCAAAATACAACCTTGGTTCACTTATGTTTAAATAATTATTCAGTCAGCCATTTTTCACAAGCCCTAATTTAGATAATCACACAAATATTCAAGATAAGATATTCAAAGAATAAGTAAGTTGGCCATGCTGGTTCTTACCCTGCCAAATATTCCCATATGCTAGGTTGCATACAAAGAATATATGAGGATTCAGTTGCTATAAGAAGATATTGCCAAAAATTATGGTAATATTCAGACATCGTCTCAGGAATTTAATATAACTAGAGCAAAATTTTCATAAAAGCAATCTCGAAATATGATATATCATACTCAGACAAGCATGTACAAGTTTATTCTTTTTAAAATTATATTAAACTCACCCATTAATTCTGAAGCTCCCTCACTTCCCTTTTCTCCCTCTGCCACAGATTTCCTGATTGCATTCAATGCTTCCCTAAGTTTTGAATTCTCCATTTCCAATTCTTGTAACTAGAAGAAGAAATAGAGAGAAAGAGGATATAGATACATGATAAGAAGGCCACTTAATATCTCTAGACCATGCAGTCATTTATGCAAATTTATACCTCACAATGTAAAAACAGAATATCAAGAGTTCAAGGCAAAATGTTTCTACTTGAACCAGGCATATAAACTATGAAGAAACCAACAACCACATAAATCTTTAGTTTTCATTTATCTAATTAGCAGTAGCATCAATAAATTCTCCATTCATTTTACATTTAGAGTATGAAATGAGGCCATGTGCGACGCATGAAGGACAAGCGCAAACTTAATACTACCATAAAATTTTAATGAAAACTAAACAATCAGAAGTACCTTTTCAATTCGTGTAACACAAACTCTTATGTAAGATGTGCACCCCACTTTCATTACCATTAGAATTTAAAAAATCGTCGGCTTTCTTAGTATCCTAGAAGAGGTTTTGGGGGGATCATAGTACTTCAGCCAGTAGAAAAGCCTTCTGTTTGCGATACTCTCTCATAATTCAAGCTGCATTACTCTTTAGCATGGTGAAGCATAAAGGTGGATATATTCACTTTTACTCTTTTCCTACTGCACTTTTCTTATATTTTTTACCACAATAAATAGATTTAAGTAATCCATTTTCTATCAAATTAAACACCTAACTTCTCAACAATTTTTAATTTGAGTGTGAGTGCAGACTGATGCACGGTTCTCCAATTTTCAGCGTGTTATTCTGCCTCCTGCAACCTCAATTTCAACCACTATCAGTGGTGTACAAATTGAAACATGCAGAGAATAAAGTAATTTTTTTCTCTTTCAAATCATATATAACTTTAGCTAATCACATTTAGCTATGAGCAATTTTGACCAAGTTCTTGTAGAATGTCTATACATAACATGCAGTTTTTTATGTGAAATTCATGTAAAAACGATCGAAATATTGAAACATCAAAACCAAAATCTGAAAAATGATCCAACAAACATTCACACATACGAAATGAATGTGATGCATGAAGGGAATGCAGCATTCTAGAGATTGTCGGGTATAGTGGTAAAGATAGTCTTATACAGCACGCAAGCGAACAATACAATCTGCCAACTGACTCATGAAGAGTTTCAAGGGGCCCAGGCTTTGAGATGGATAAACTACTGTAATTTTCATTTGAGGGAAATTACCCTGGTAAATTATGGTAATTTTTGAAATATCTTAATTTTTCAGTAATTTTTAATTTTCTGCAATTAACAGCTATTACAGGATTTAATAGGAAAGTAAAGGGCAACAGCAATAGCAAGGAGTTTAAGGCATTTACACAATTGTGTCTGCTATGTCGATGCATTCAAAATAAATAAAATTTAAAAACAAACATGGCAGCCCTAACACAATTTAGCATTCTTTTTTGGCATGAGATATTTTCGTTCAAACCATTGGAAATGATATCCCACCAATATTCCATAAGAAAAAATATTCCACAAATGAGTAGGGCATGTCTTTGTTAATAATTAAGATTGTATTAAATGTATATAGACTTGACTTAAAATAATAGGTTTGTAATATTTCGGTATGAAAAATATCTGAGACGGAAGTGAATATGTATTACCAAAAAATATGATAATTTTCAAGAGCTGCAGTAAATTACCTAAAACACCACGGTAATTTTCAGAGTGGCCCACCTCTAACCAGGTTGCTTTTGGGAGTTTCCATTAAGGTCAGAGAGATTAGGAGCTCGTATAAGATGCACACCCTCTTTTTCAACCATAATGTTGGGGAAAAAGGTTGCATGTAGTACTAGAGTTTATACAGCAAAAGGTATGTTCCATCATTTGACTCACCCGAAGATTGTCTCTTGTTCTTGTAGCTGCCAAATTTGATCTTCGTGGACTGGAGACAGCTTTTCTTTCAGAACTATTGTCAAGACCCCCAGGGCCTCTCCCGTCTTCCTCATCCTCCTCAAAGTCCCTCTCTGCCTCCTCCAGTCTCCTCTCCAGACTTCCCTTCTCTCTCTCCAGTTCTTTAATCTTTTGTTGGAGCTTCAGAATGAGTGCCACTGAAGTCTCACCTCCATCACCCTAGTGACAGAGAAGAGCAATTTTAGTAATCACCTGGCGAGCGACATAAGCATAACGAAATAAGAAAACTACTATTCTACAAGTTTTCAGACGTAATCAAACAAATAAAAAATCTATACATGAGATCAGCGAGAAAATGGGGAAATCTACCAACATGAAACATGAAGAAAATGTAAATCTGGAGAAGAAAGAATGGAAAAATTTAGACAGACGATGACTATAGTACAAGTTTTGAAGAAGGCACAAGAAGACTGAAAGTTAACAAAGGTATTGGAGCAAAAGAAACTAAATTTGTGGGCTATCGACTAAGATATGTTGCATTTTTAGAGAAGATAGAACTGAAGGTAAAGTTCAGCATCAGAAAGGAAAAAGAAAACTAACAAAAGATGTATGTGTCCATAACTTGAACCATAGGTATAGAGGATGAGAAAAGGGCAAAAGGAGACACATAATGAGAATGGAGCATGTGATAAAATAATAAAGTTA
This sequence comes from Ceriagrion tenellum, assembly GCA_963169105.1. Classification (NCBI taxonomy): domain Eukaryota; kingdom Metazoa; phylum Arthropoda; class Insecta; order Odonata; family Coenagrionidae; genus Ceriagrion; species Ceriagrion tenellum. The sequence continues at coordinate 45,787,953 of OY720644.1, read as the reverse complement.
ACTGATGGCTTTTGGGCAATAGAAAATGCAGGAAAAAGTAGATGAGAGAAAAGAAGGATGGAAATTTTGGATGCAATGAAGAAAGGAAGTAAGTACAACAAACTGTAAAGAGAGATGGAGTGAGGAAGTAGTTTTACCATAAAAACAGCAGCAAGAGTGTAGATATGATTAAAAAAAACTACCCTCATGAGTAAAACACTTTGTAAAAATTCAAATGATTGTAAAGAAAGTAACTATGAAACTATGACTAATTAAGTTCATCTCTTTTCCAATTGTCATTGGAAAAATAAAATTATCATTTACAATTTCTCTCCAATTAACAACTTATCCATACTTCAGCTCAAAATGTAAAAAAGTGGATAAAATAATTATTACACATATAATTCCTGCATCCACCCAAACTCTCTAAAAAATCTAAAATACATCAACACTACCACAGCATTGATTTGTCCAATCTAATTAAAATTTCTTCAATTGTCAAAAATATCTTCGGCAAAATTCAATAGTTACAAAGAGAGATAGATACTGACGAGCAGGACTTTTATTCAGAAAAAAAAGGTGGTGGAACTCAGTTGATAATAAGTTGTAATGAAATCCAAATGACATAAGATTTATTTACATGAGTTTAGGCAATTTACTTCGACCCAAAAAGGTGCTGGAACGCAGCTCTGCCGCATGCCGCCAGCAAAAAAGCCCTGCTGCTAAGTTCTTTACACCCCCATCCCCATAAGCAAGACAGTAAAAGATTTCATGAAACTATCATCTCTACCTTACCCTTGGATATTTAAGAAAGACGTAAGAATTAGGGAAGCATGCATATAGATAACCTAATGAATAAACGTACACTTTGCAGTTTCTGGAACTTATCTATGAGAGAGATTAGGAAAGATGGTGAAAAAGACAATGAAGGTTATTGTTAGTTTTTCACCAATGAAGCTAATGTTTCCAGTATGACAATCATGACACCAAATCACTGCCATACCCTTTTCCAGGCAGTAAGTCAGGCAGCAGTAAAGTTTTTGTAGTCAGAGAATGATCAAAAGGTGATACAATGTGATCTCACAAGTAAAAATAAATAATGCCAGAAGATCTCAGACACCCACATTCCACAAAATAATGTGTACATTGTTAGGATACACAACTTAATGTGTACAATGCTCTTTCTTTGCACCATTCTTCAAAACATGTAGGTAATGAGATAAGATGAGACTTGATTCACAAAAAAATGAATTTCAGAAAACTAGGCCACAAATAATTTGGCTGTTGGAAAAAATCTTTAAGGTGAAGAGAATGATAAAGAAGAGGAAATTTTATCATAACTGCCAAAACATTGATATTTATTCCATTATTATGTAAATATGATGATTTTAACGCTTAACTGCATTAAAATAAATAGCAGGGAACAATGACAGCACCAATAAAAAAATACAGAATTTATGGGAAGGAATTTTTAAAATCAATAGCATTATGAATAACATCAACTTAATTTGAAAGCAAGTATGGCTTTACCTCCCAAAGTCAAGAGACATTTATGACAAAAACAATTTTGGGAAACCTACACCATAAAAGAAGAGGAAATGAACACCTAAGCTAGCTAGCAGCTGAGGCTTGGCAATTAATTTTACACTCTCCTCATTTGAGAGGAAGTTTAAATTAAAAAGCATTGGAGACTAAATGTTCCTTCTCCCAGTTTTACAAATCACAGCCTTCTGAGACTAATGACCAATGTAACATTATGCGGAAGATTACAGACTCAATTGTAGACATCAAAGTATTCTAACGGACCTGTTGAAAGTTATTACCTGAGCAGTCGACTGTGGGAATGATTTCCGACCTTGCTGCTGCCAATCAATGGCATCAACACGGGTGTGACTATTAGTTGCCGTTGAAGATGCAGCACTACGGACTGACCCATATCCAAAATCCTTAAATGAGAACTCACATTGTATCAGGATTCATTAAGTAATCAAGACAAGCCAATAATGTCCAACATAAGCAATAACCTCCATCACGTTATGAACACCACTGATGTGGAGATGTACTTAAGGGGCGTTCAAGTATTATGTAAGACGATTTATGCCATTTTTCACCCCCCCCACCCCCTATGTAACACAATGTAAGATTTCCCGACCCCTCCCCTACCTCTCAGTCTTAGATAAGACGTTAGATATTTAAACCTCTCTTCGTTAAATGCTCTTTTTGGTTGAGCATGGAGGAAATGTAGGTAACCACTCAGGCGACAGAATAGGAGCATTGGTGTAGTGGTGAGATTATGGAAAATACACCATTAATAAGTGGATGCTCCATGTCACCGCTAAATTTCATTCGGAAACAGTTCCATGTTTCAAGACGGACAAAAATCTTGTGTAAATTGGTTCCAGACCGCCTGTCCCCCTCGACATAAGAAAATGTAAGATGATCCCAACCCCCGACCCACAAAAACGTCTTATGTAATACTTGAATGGCCCCCAAGATTACTTTTCAGCAGCAGGGTGGGGAAGGGGGTCCATGCTGAGTATATGGCTGGGAAACGGGTGAAAATTTTGGTAAAATAGGACAAAAATTGTTTTTAGGCAATTAAGAGAGCAATCACAACTGCAGGGTGACAGCTTTTAAAAATTTTTTTGCAAATAAAATTTAAAAAAGGAATAAAATAATGAGTTTTATGATTGAAATATTGTATATAATAATAGAAAGAATGAGAAAAATTGAGAATGAATAAAATAAAATGTTCTCAGTAAAAAAATATAACTTCGTCCTTCGGTGCCCTTTCTTAAAAATAAATTCAAAGTTTGGGAGGGTTGGGGTAGGGAGGTTCCAGACATACATGGCTCTCATGCACACCAACATTCGATGCTAATGATAAAAATGAAAATATCTAATTATTCATTCAGAGATGGAGAAAAATTCTTACATCTTCAGGAAGCTCGGATGAAGCACTAACAACACTGGTGGTGCTTGCATTAGAAAGACTGCGTTGATGTTCTCCAGATATATTATTGTCACCTTTCAGAGCTAGTTCCCTTTCAAGAAGCTCACGCTGCTGCTCCAGTGCATGGTATTCCATCAAAAGCTTTTGATAAGCGTTCCGATCTTGGTCATGCTCTTGGTTTAAGAATGCAGTTTCTTCTTCAAGACGCATTTTCAGACGCTCTTTAAAACAAAGCAAAAATGGTGATTAAGAATGACTGATTACAGATTATTCAAAAACACGATCTGCATTTTACACACATCCAATGGGTTTAATTGTAATAAAAAAATGTATAAAAAAACATGTAGCAATAAGTTGTGAACAATTAGATTAGACCAGGAACTTAAACAGAATGAATGTGAACAAATATTTAAAATGAGATAAAATGTAGTCAGATTACACTCAAGTAAATACACGTGACTTTATACATAATTAATTAGTTTCCAATGAATAACTATAGAAAATAAGTCATTGTTGAAATTCTAAGTGGGTAAAATTGACTGAGTTTTCCCTCACAAATGAAGATCATGGACTTACCCTCAGCATTGATTTTCTCCGCCTGGATTTTTTCATTCATGAGATTTAGTTCAGACTTCAGCTTTCCAATTTCTTCATCAGATTTTTCCCTCACTTCTTTCGTCAGCAATTCTAAACGATCTTTTTCCTGTTAACGAGACATTAAAAAGAAACTCTGCAGTGAACAACAAAACAAGAGTAATAATTATTAATTCCAATGCAATGAAGCACACAATCTCCCACCATATGCCTCAAGGCTTTACAAAAAATGATCAACACTTCTATCTCAGTAATAGAAGGAATAAAAACAGATTTGAAATGAAAATTCAAAAATCAGTTTTCTTCTGAAGCTTTTTTCATGAACTACGTAGGACTAATGACATTCATACCTGAAGTATATCCATCTTCTCATCTCTTTCTTGAGAGAGAGCTTGCCGCAACTGTTCGAGCTCCACCTCCAAAGTCTCCAGTCGACTGGCACGCCCTTTCCAATCCATTTCTGATGCTTTCACTAGCTCCAGTTGATGTCGAACTTCATTCAGTTCATTGTGTACATTCTTAAGAGCCTCACGTTCCTTTGTCTAATTGGATTTGAATGGAAAATATAGAAAGTATTAGAAAGAGGAATAAGATAGTGATGTTATCAGTCATAAAGATAAGTTCAAGAAAGATAAGGCAAGAGTACAGATAATGAGAATTTTATCACCCATTAAATCTCTTGTTATTTCATTACAATAACAATGGCAGTGATTTGTAGCTTTTATGAAACATAAATAGAGCTCAAATCAGCATTGAAAACCAAAACGAACGCAAAAAATAAAAAGCGATTCCGGTACGATTCATGACACGAATTCTTTCAGAGTACACAAACTGAAGAATAAAAATTCAGGCCAGAGAAAAATTAAAATTTAATTAGGGATGGACCGATACCAGAAATTGCCGATACCGATACTGATTCCGATACCATTTCTCCGCCCCCCCCCCCTCCCCCCCCGATACCGATACTACATCGTTCTAGGTACATATAATAAAAAACTCAATATTCCACCACAAACATTTTAAGCTGGCTCAATCAACTAAGAAACCAGATAACCGAAACAACCATTATTACACAGGCAAAACACTAAATTCACTGAAAAAGTTTGGTGAAGAAAGGTGATCGAAAGAAACACACTGTCTTAAATTGAGCTGATGGCATTCGGTACCAGAGCACTCTAGTGGTAGAATTTGACACCTCGTCTTAATTGGCTGAATTGGCAGTAAAAATCTGAAAATTGAAAAAAACCTGAAAAACACTGACGTGACTGTCGACACTGATGCTACCGATACTTCATATCGGTATCGGTCCATCCCTAAATTTAATGAAACATATTGGACTTTTGTTCTGAATAGAACAAAATACTGTACTCCAGTCTCAGTCATCACCAACTACTTCAGTCCTCATGCTTACAAATTTAAAGGCCTTGACTTAAGGAGACAAATCAAGATTTATTAAGAGTATATGTCATCATGGCATATGTCAAATTTCATATCCTCTCTCACACTTTAGAGCCTAAAGTACATCCGTGCACAACTATAGCATCATTTGCCTGTCTCATTTTACTTTTTTATTCCATTAACCTTCCGCCAAAAAATTAGAAACTTCTGAAAAATCTTCTTAGAGTTCATCAGACTTATAGTAATTTCATTCAGCTCAAAAGAAAGTATTCTGCATAAGGACTGAAACAATTTTGTCAAAATATTTATTTATTCCTATGAGAAGTGCTTTCAGCCAACGAAATACTTACTTTCTCCAAATTGGAGCATGAATACTAGTTTCATTGTGGTTGATATGAATACATGTGTCACATGTATATTTTGCGTTTGTATAAAAATATGTTGAATAAAATGGTCAAAAACTGGTGTGAAGTTCTCCAGAATACATCCAAGCCAAAATTTCAACTTAAGTAAATATACATGAATTATTAATTGTAAATAGCATCAAATGGTTGCTTAAATGCCTCTTATTCTGTAAAAAAATTAATTTAGGTGAAAAATACTGAGGCATACTGTCTGCATTGGCACTGCAGTGTTTTGTTGATTACATGCATACATAGACTGACATGGACTCTAGCCTCTTTAGACCAATAAAATGGAGTTCTAAAAACAAATAAAAATTATTATAACCATTATGTAATTACAAGATTTTATCAATATATTAAAAGATCTATCCATTTATTAAAGATGATTAAGCTATCTGTAAAGATGGAAAACTTACCAACTCTCCTATCCTTTGCTGCATGGATATGATCTTGTTTTCAAGACCTTTGTTAAGCTTCTTGATGTGTTCCACTGAACGTGCTTCTTTCTTCAAATGGCGCAAGCGACGCTTGGCGATGAAGCATCTCACTCGGCACTGCACAACAATTATCTTGCGCAATGTATGAGCTCTCCAGCAGCGGGCCAGCCAACCACGAATGTGCCTCTGTATGACGATAGCCTGAAAGAAATCACACATGAGAGTGTCAAAAACAATCCCTGTTTAGAATGATGACTGAATTCTGTAAGGACAAATTATTTCCACCGAGTGTGTTTCAAAAAGGACTATCAAAAGCATCAGCTTCACTTCAGTAAGACATAATTAATTTCAAGCCTGACCAAGATAATTTATTTCATATCTTTTAGAGGAACATACACTTCCAAGGATGTAAATTAACCAACAGGTTTCAGCTTAGGGCCAAATAGCATCAGCCTCTTTTTGAAAGGTTCTCATTAAGGGACAACTTCATGATTCACTAAATTATTTCCTCCTATGATAAAGTTTAGACCAGGATTTATAAAAGCAGAGTGAGGGGGAGAATTAATTTATCTTAAAATATAACCTGCAAATGTGTGATAATTACCATCATCAAATCGACAAATAATTGAACATGGATTGTAATTCAGGCAATAAATAACGTAAAAATGGAACATTACCACTAGGTTACTCTGCATACACAATTTTTGCAGTTAAAAATCTTAGCTTGGATGAACAATTTAACTGTTACCAACTTTCAATAACAAAGTACTTGATTTAGATAATTCCAAATTATGCCAACAGCAGTGGGTGTCAGAGTAAAATTCAATATCCTAAAATATAGCATTATTTCTTGATAGGAAATTAAAATTTTACTCACAGCAGCATTCCTCCTCATTTCCAGATACTTCCTTCTTGCCAATAAGCCTCTGGCTCTTGCCTGAAGGCCAAGAGCTAGGGATTGCAGTCTTCTATAATGAACCTGGCACATCCAGCGCCTCATATGCTTCTGAAGTATAATCGATGCACGCAAGCGTCGCATATGATATACTCTCCTATAGATTAAAAGAACATAAAATTAAATAGAAGAAATCTAAAAATGCATCTTTTAGCATTGATTGGCAATAAATATAGTTGTAATGACACCTTCTGAGCTATTCCATGATTTTTTATATAATTATTCAATGTCATACATGCTTTTTTATCAAAAAATCTATACAGATAAAGGTGCTCCAATTCATGATTACATTTACTAAGAGTTTGATGGTAGAAGGTGATAATTCAGCCTCAATATTACCCCTTAAATGATAATTTATCAAAAAAAATATCCAACGTAAAGATATTTGGCCTGTAACTGCACTGAAAGATTAATATCTGATCTGGAAGTGGTGTGTTACTAGAATGAACTGGTCTGGCTTATAAAGGTTTCAAAATTTTTTCAAAGAGCTATGAAACTAGCTGTGCAGTAACTTTAATGGAGTCACCTGGTAGTGTTCACACAATTGTGTGAAATTCACAGTAGAAAAATCATTCACCTGGACTGGGAATCAAACCCAGATCCCTCAGTAGCAGGCTAGTTAAAGTTACTGCATAGCTAGTTTCATAGTTCTTTGAAAATGTCCAAAGTACACAACTTTGTGTTTAAAGTTGGGCTTTACACCGTGGACTGTAGCATTTAGCGCTTGCATACGGGTACCTCAGGCATTACATGCACGGTACCTGTGAGGACCAATTGCTCCTTAAAGCCCCCATGAGATTCACAATGGAAGAGGACGCCTGGGTAGCTTAATTGGTTAGAGCACTCGGCACGAAATTGAGGGATCTGGGTTCGATTCCCAGTCCAGGCGAATGATTTTTCTTCTGTGAATTTCAAGCAATTACGTTTCAAGATGTTTCAAAGATCAGATATTAGTCTTTCAGAGAAGTTACAGCCCAGTTTCAGGGCAGTTACAGACCAAATATATTTTACCTCGAATGGCCGAATGCAGAATTGGGAGCAAGCAACATGACAATTAAGATGTTTGGAATACTTGCCTTCTGGCAATGAACCCACGAGCATATCTTTGGATGGTGAGAGATGCTCCCTGCTTTGAGCGATAGGTTTTCCTGGCAATCCAACCTCTTACCCTCTTCTGTATGAGAACACAACACTCTTTCAGTCTTTCTGCACGCAACTTCTCCAGGTAGGCCACCTGACCCGCTCGGAAAAATATCTTAGTTTTCCCAAACTGAAACTTATCTTCTTCCTAAAAGAGAGAAAATAAGGGGACACTCATGGCTATAATTAAACAAAATAAAACACATGCAGACAAAAAATATTAGACCACTAAGAGCTGTGCACATGTTATTTCATGCTCTACTTTATTTATGTATTAAAACCCCAAAAAGAGCACAATGGCCTTTTGCATTGGTTGATATAATACATAAATACTAAATATTAACAGAATAAACAAAAAAAGTCACAAAAATTAACAGACGCGCCGTAACGTAAAATGTAACACGCGATCATGACATGGAAAGGATTGGATTCGTTGAGGGATCCAGGGTCAGGGCATGGCTGGCGCGATCATGACACTGAAAAGATTGGATTCATTGAGGGATCCATCTGGGGTCGGGGCATGGAAATCATACTCTCGCCTTACTTGGGAGAACCCTCCTCCTGCCACCCAGGAGGGGAAGGTAGAGGGAGGGGGCAGAGGGGTGGAAGGGGTTGGGGTGTCAGCTTCCTCTAGTATCCCTTAGGTTGCATTCCCTCCCCTCAGCAGAAGATTAGGAAGGAAGTTAAGATTAGGGAATGGTCACTTGCCTCAGCAGATGATTAGGAAGGAAGTTAAGGGCTTCATCTCTGCTCCCGCCATCCAGGAGGGGAAGGTAGAGGGAGGGGGCAGAGGGGTGGAAGGGGTTGGGGTGTCAGCTTCCTCTAGTATCCCTTAGGTTGCATTCCCTCCCCTCAGCAGATGATTAGGAAGGAAGTTAAGATTAGGAAATGGAAAGGGAGGGGGAATGACTCAGCAGATGAACACTTTACATTAGGGAATAAAGTGTATTTACAAAACAACGGAGTTAAAGCTGGGAGGTGAAGAGAAAAGGTGGACGGAGGGATTTTTCGCATGTGTACGGGGTTGGTGTTGTTGGTGTTACGGGTGAAACGAGGAGGCACTCGGATTGAGAAAAATGAAAGAAGGTCATTATTCCAAAAAGAACCACTAAACACATTATACAATAATTTCATGTCTGCAATCAAGCAGCGTAGACATAGGTCGCGAATGCCAAGGGTGAAAAAAAACTTCTTCACAGGATAAATTCCTGAGGGGAGGGTTATAGTGACGAAGAACAGCTAGGAAGAAATTGATGGCGCGGTTGAGGAGTTTCAATGTAGAGGGGCAGGCGGTTGACCAGATGGGGGAACAGTATTCTAGGATAGGGAGGATACAGCCGAAGAGAATAGTTTGCAAGGCAAGAGGGTCGCTTATATCCATAAGCCAACCACAGCCATTGCCTTTCGGGATACTTTTCTTATGTGGTCAACAAATGTGAGCTTACAATCAAAAATTACTCCCAGATCAGAGTGGGTTTTAACCGAGGGGATGGGGCAGGCAGTCGAAAAGAGGTTTCTTTTTAATGAAAAAGTCAGAAGAGCTGATTTGGAGGGGTTCACGCGTAACAGCCATTGGTCACACCAAAGACTAATCGCAGTTAGTGACACCACAAAGTGACAAACAACCACACAAGTGACAGTTAGTGGCATCACAAATGGGTAGCATCGTCAACACACTTAAAAATTTTACAATCATCAGCGTTTAACAAAATATTGCAGTCATTTGGGATGTCACAATCAATTATGTCATCCACGAAGAGGGCAAACAGCAAGGGACCAAGAACACTGCCCTGTGGCACCCCAGATGAGACGGATACATAATCGGATGATGACCCATCAATCCGTACATGTTGAAAATGCGAGTTCAAGAAATTGGCAATTACAGATAATAGAGCACCATCAACATTGTAAAGGTACTTGAGTTTGTAAATAAGCAGGTTGTGGTTAACGGAATCAACTACAGTCCATTAAATTTAGAATTCCACAATTTAATACTCACAGTAACGAATTAATTAATAAAAATTTTTTCCCTACTAACTATTTACATCTTTGTCCCATGGCTAGAATGATGCGTGGATCAAATGAAATTCCCCTTGAGATTGATCTATTAAATATAACTATTAGACAACTGAAGAACTACTTGATGAGTGTAAATAAAACATAACGACTGAAATCCACTTGGTTAAATCCTGTTTGTATTGTTATGCTATTTAACAACTGCTAGTGGAACTAGTCTTATAGAATTATTAGTAATTCAACAACTGTCTTTAAACCTGTTCAAATAGATTTTATTGTACATTTGTTTCCATGACATTTATTTTAATAATTTTGTAATTTTTATTTTTGTTTCTGTTTTTTGTGTATTGACATTTTTCATTTTTATACAATTGGGTAGCTTCCTGTGATTGCATGGATGTATTATTATGTGCAGTACATAAAAAAATAATACTTACAGAGATGAAGTTGTGTAAAATAACCTCACAAGTCCCCTTCATGTTGTTATATTTTATGTCTTTGGACTTACATAAAACACGGTAACGCTGGAAGAACTCCAGGTATGTCCACCTGAAATTACAAAACTATTTTATGAAAATTTTCCATGCATGCCAAAACAATTACATTATAGTTTGATAGGGTGACTTTATACCGAGATGGGTAACCAGCTGCACTGATTCTAATAGTTTCCAGAACACCACATGCTCTCAATTGTTGGACAGCACGAACTGGATTGTATTCAAAAGATCCCTTCTCGTCGTTTGGTTTGATGCAGCGAACATAATGGGGTGTGGTTGCATTCAGTGTGCACATGAGCATTTGCAATGAATCTCGGAATTGAGAGCCCACCTGAAAAATGTACAGGAACATGAGCAATTGGATTCTTGACAGCTCTCTCAAATATAAAACATATCTCACATTAAATACACATTGCAATATGGAATACATATTTCTGAAAGACTTTTGGCTAATTGTGGTCATTTCACATTCATTTCACAATTATAGACACTTCTTATTTTTATTTTGAACAAATTAAAGTCCAGGCATTGTTGATCCTTGAAACTCAAGAGGTCAACAATATGACTAATCTTCAGAGCTGTATACAAATCTGCATGAAATATACTCATACTTCAATAGCGTAAAATTGAATTCATCACTATAAATAGAAGACAATGAATTTTCAACCACAGGTTATACAATTTATTTTTAACTTTTTTTATAAGCAAATAGTTTATCAGATTCAGGAAGATCTAAATAGAACACTACAGCATTCTGGAAGGTAAACTATAAAATACAGAGTACTTTTACATTGAAAACTACAAGGTTATAAAAATATTTTTTCTTTAAGGTTTTTATGCCAAAATCATAAGGCTCATTAAATAAACACCCAAGTTCAAAAGTATTATCAACAATAATAACAGCATTAAAAAATCAATGGCTGAACTTACAGTGCGTTTGTGCTGTTTTGCAAGGGTTCCAACTTTTGGAGCAGCAGAAATCTTTATTTTTCCAGGAATTGTAAGTTTCTGTTTCTCTGGAGCCTCTTCCATGAGTAGTTTGGCTAGCAGTTTATTCTAGTTGATGAATACAACAAAAACAGTTAATGCAAGAAAATAATCTCCCATCAGGTGGTAAATACTTATATTGATACCAGCACAAGAAAGTTGGAAAACTAGACCAAGTCTCTAAGCTGAAGTCACATATTTACCATAAGTAAGTGGTTTTACATGATAAATATTCATAATCTTGAACTGTCAACTCCCTTTTTCAATAAAACATAAAAGAAAAGGGTTTGGAAGCTCCTAACTAAAGATTGGTTTGAGATCTTTTGTTGAAGAGTAAAAGTGCCAGACTTAGATGATTTAAGAGAACAATTTTCCAACAAGACAGTAATACAGTGGAATGTGGATAATTCAAACTTAAATTCGAAATCTTCTTTAATTCGAATTTTTTTCTCTGGTCCCTAGACATTTGTATATAAACTATGTAAAATAATCATGGTTAATTCGAAATTTATCTTGGATAATCTTTCAAACATGATACAGGTACCATCGAACAACATTGAGTAAGGAATTCACCACCAGTGACGTACAAACAAACAACTAGCTTGCTTCAAACAAACGATAAAAAATAAATAAAACACTGTGCACACTTTAGCTGAAGTTATTAGGTTGGCTAGTAGGACCCCGACCATTTCCTTTCTCCACAATGTTAGTTTATCAAAACATTGACTTCCCGGAATCAGCTTGAACAGCGTTGGGATGCGGCCAGTGTACGATGCCCGTATTCCACTGCGCGACTTTCAAGGTCACTGAACTCCCCCATTACTCTCTCGAAGCCTCCCTGCTGCACCCTGAGTTGTTTTGATTTCGTGACTCATTAGTCATAGTTGAGACTCTAGCTCAAGTGTCGACCTGTCAGTCTAGGTGCGGGTGTGTGTAGTTATTCATTTTACACAATCCTGATTTTGTGTAGAATTATTGTTCACTCGTTCATAGTGTGTGCATTGTTTAACAATGTCGTCATCTAAACCACGAACTTGCAAAACTTTAACATTGGCGGAAAAAATCGTGGCGATTAAGGAAGTGGAGAATTGGAAGTGGAGACACAGTAACGCCAGAAACAATAAAGAACTGTTTTAGGAATCAAGAAAAAATCAGAAATTGCCATGGACTTGGGAATTCCTCCGAACACACTGCCAACTTATTTAAAGAATAAAGAAAAAATTCTGGGTAGTGAAAGCGAGTGTGGAAAAGACCGGAAAAGGGTGAGGGCACCAGATAATCCAGGTGTTGACGAATGTGTGCTGAAATGGTTTAAACAAGTGCGAGACAAGAAAATTCCACTGAGTGACCAACTTTTAAGGGCGAAGGCTGAGGAGTTTGCCTCTCAGCTAGGGAAAAATGATTTTAAGGCTAGCACTGGATGGCTAGATGGGTTTAAGGAGTGGAATAAGATTTCTTCAAATCAATTTGTGGTGGAAATGGAGCTGTTAATCAGTGTGAAGCAGAGCAATGGAAGAAAGACTTGAAAGAAATGATTCTGAATAGAGGGCCCATTGACAACTAATATGACCGATGAGACGGGTCTATTCTTTAAGTGCACTCCTGACAAAACCCTTGCATTTAAAGATGAAAAATGCCATGGAGGTAAGCTAAGTAAGGAAAGATTTACGTTGTTGGTTGGGGCAAATATGGATGGCTCGGAAAAGCTGCCTTTATTGATGGTTGGCAAGTGGCTAACCCTCAATGTTTTAAAAACATTGAATCGAAACCAGTGGAGTACGTGAATAGCGCAAGAGCTTGGATGACACGTGACCTTTTTGAGAAGTGGCTCTTAAATCTTGACAATAAGTTTAAAAAAGAAAAACGAAAACCTATTGTTCATATTGACAACTGCACTGCACACAACACTATACCACTCATTAAATATGTCACACTGATCTATTTCCCCACCAACATGACTTCAGTTATTCAGCCAATCAAAGCCTCTCGTATGTGTACACAGGCGTGGGGCACTGTTTTAGGAAAGAACTGTTTTAGGAAAGCCGGATTTGTTTCTCAGGAAGAAACCGAGGGAGAAAGTTCTGATGAAACTCGATCAGAATCTGTGCCCTCTTTCGTTGAGGGCTGGGAGGACATTATTTTTGAGCCTGTGATTTCTTTCAAGGAATTCATCAATGTAGATGAAAATGTTGCTGCTTGTGGAGAGATTACAGACACCAAAATCATTAGTGTACTTTTCTCGGGCTCGCCACCGGGTAAGATAGTTATAGGCAGCCGACGTTTCGGGTTCCGACTCGTTACCCATTCTCAAGGCTACTGATGCGAGCTTGAAAAGACTGTTTACTTGGGCGCTAGGCGGGGCGGGATTGGTCACCACAACAATCGGGGCTCGACCAATCCCGCCCCGCCTAGCGCCCAAGTAAACAGTCTTTTCAAGCTCGCATCAGTAGCCTTGAGAATGGGTAACGAGTCGGAACCCGAAACGTCGGCTGCCTATAACTATCTTACCCGGTGGCGAGCCCGAGAAAAGTACACTAATTTAATTCGCCGGGAAAGTGTTAAATCATACATACCAAAATCATTGCTGATGTACACAACAAGGGGAAACAAGATGACGACAAAACATCTGGTGATGAAGATGCTGAGTCTCCAATGGAAGAGGAAAGAACTGTTCTGAGTGCGGCCGAAGCATGAAACCACATTAAAGGGCTAAGGCAATTTTTTGAAATTAAAAGTGATGTTAGTGAATATATTTTTCAATCATTTAATCAATTAGAGTTGTTTATAATGACTGAGAGACTTAATGCTAGGAAACAAGTAAAGATTTCAAACTTTTTTTATAACAAATTAAACAATTCATGCCACAATGTATTTATTCATAATCACGTTAGAATAGGTCATAACGTCATACATTATACACGTAGTTTGGATGGAATTTGATTATACTCTATTACACTATTGGTTAAGAACATTACTACGATAATCCTGTGTAATTATCAAAATGGCATAATCAGTTAATATATTGTAAAAATTGTGTTTTTCACTGAGTTTTGTTGCAGTGTGGTTTAAATAAGTCGATATTGTGTAGAATTAAGGTTTTACTTCATTAAATTTTTTTTTTATTTATAACTGGTATTTTTTATATTCTTTCTGGAAAACTTTTATAATTCGAATTTTTGGATAATTTGAACTTTGTCACTGGTCCCTTACGGTTTGAATTATCCAAGTTCCACTGCAATATTAGGCATTAATGATGATTTTTTAAAGATTAGAATTTATCAGTCAATGGCATTGATTCTTAAGCTATTATTATTCTGCATTTTTGGAGCATCATTATCATTTGTGATCACAATCTTTGGAGACCCTTACAATAATTTTAGTTCTATACAAGTGATATTCTGAAATTAAACTCTTAAAGTATCATTGGCAATCTCACAATGTATTTAAGAACAATATCATGCACAAACTACCAGTTAATGGTACTGTGATCTTAAAAAGATTAATTTTCATGGCAGAACTTGCTAGCAATACTGTATAATCAGAATTATTGCACAAAAACTAGGTTACCCCCGCCTAGACCCACTTTTGAAATGTTGAAAATTCTTCCATTTCCCAGGGTGTAGATTATGTTTCCATAGATAGGTGCTAGACATACATCACAAAATTTTACTAAACTATGATATATAAGATATATCATAGTTTAGTATGATATATATATATCTGATAATATATGATTTAACTATGATATATATATGATATACTGCTCGCAGAGTTTCTGTGCACTGGAGAGTTCCTCCAAGCCTAGCTGCTCATGGTAGATGAGCAGCGATTGGCTGCCAGCGCCCAATCCCGTAATCCGGTTCTTAGCTCGTGCGCGCCACGTACTAATACTGTTTTAATACTGACTTAAAGTTTTGTTTATTCATCGTGTAATCACTGTGACCTGCGCCGATGGGGATTACTTTCTAACCTCACTGCGATGACTATTGCAATCACTGTAAGTTTTGACTCAATATCTATAGTAGTTTCTCATCCAGAGTATTTCTATTCTAAAGGCCCTCGCGTCGGCGAGGCATAGAGTTCGTTTTCGCCTATTCTTTTGGGTCGCCACTTAGAGTATTCGCACGCGACGCGCGTTGAGATAAGAACTGGTTTACGGGATTGGAAACCGACACCCAATCGCTGCTCATCTACCATGGGAAGCTAGGCTTGGAGGAACTCTCCAGTGCACAGAAACTCTGCGAGAACTATAGAAGATTTTGAAATCTCTATGGAAGTGTTGTGAGAACAAGAACAATCAGGTTAGTTCATAAAAAGGTTACAGTAGGGTATCATCATTTCCCCAGTTATTGCCCGATGGTCACCAAATTTAGGATTTATCACTTATTTTACATTCTAAACAATGCTGGATATGGGCAAAAGCACTGCGACGACAATTAAAATATAATAAATACGGTATTTATCTTGATTACAGATGGGTACCTCATCTGCTTCAGCAGCCATAACAGACTACAATAGACGATTGAATCAAAAGGCGGCTAGGCGACAAGAATTCCCCCTTCTATTTTAAATTATTTTGCTTCATTTAGAAGGGAAAAACTTCCCGCTTATTCATAGAGTATTGCAACTAACTGAGATGTGCAACTAACTGAGATGTCACCTAGCCGCTTATTCATTCAATCGTCTATTGTCATCTGTTATGGCTGATGAAGCAGACGAGGTACCCATCCGTGATCAAGTTAAGTACCGTATTTATTATATATTAATTGTCGTCGCAGCGCTTTCACCCATATCTAGTATTGTTTAGAATGTAAAATAAGTGATAGATCCTAAATTTGGTAACCATCGGACAAAAACTGGTGAACTAATAATACCCTACTATAACCCATAAAAACATTCTTTGTTTATCACTGTTACGACTCGTTATTCACTCTGTCAATACTTCAATATGATGGAAGCAAATTACAGTAATGATTTTGACAGATGGAGTTATCGCTTTCAATGAAAATTAATTTTGGTTTCCTAAATTACGACAATTTATAGATTCTCAAACATATTTTAATGGCAAGTGTATCAATCAATTGATTTTACAGGTAACAAATACTCCGAAATATTTCAAGCTTCCAGACCAAAATCTTTGAATTCTCCATCCTCCATTGCCATCATTAGAAACTTCTGATGATTTGACATGTTGATCGGGATCACTTCATTAATAATTCTAATTTGCATTTCAATATATCAATTTCAACATGGTTAGACTGTCAGTAGTGTAAACAAGTTGATGCTAAGATATATCCTAGCAACAACTTATTTAGCTGAACACGAGATAATATGATAATACAAAGGGGGAGCAAAAGCACAACTTTCCTCCCTGCAAAACAGGGCAGAAAAACGAACTTTCCCAACAGGTGCTGCAAAAAGTTATTAGTTGCAGAGTAGACATTTAAAGTATTTAAGATCTGGATAGCTAGTACATTAATCTTTACTTATTTCAAATTTACTTTGAAAAATTTTATGTGATGGTTGAGGTTTAAGTATTTGGAGAGCATAAATATTTGTAATTTGATTCATTAATTACATCTGCAGCAATTTTGGAATCTTATTAACCATTTAAAGCAGATGGAAGATGTATAAATAAAAGGTTAAAAATTCCTGTATGGTTAATAATAATTTATAAATTGTATCCTTGTGAAAATTCCTCTATTATAAATTCTTCATAAATTTTTACTGGGTGTGCCATGAATGAACAACGAATAATTAAAAGTATTTATTTGAATAGTAATCTCAGATTAATATTATCATCAAAATAATTCTCAGACAAGGCTTATCCTCAAAGAAATAGATCTAACCAAGCTACATCATGAAATGTAATGTGTTATTTTTAACATGTCCTATTATGTGTTTCCATGCACATCCTTGAGCAAATAAATATAAGCTCTATTTTGTTCTATACCTGTCCTGTGCGTAGCACTTCCATCTGCTCCTCAATGACTGTATCCCTATTCTTTTCAAGGAAGCCTCCACTTTCATACTGTACATCATCAGCAAAATGTCTTATGACAAATGCACTATTGCTGAACCTAGGTTTGGCAAAGTGTTTCCACTTTGCACATCGTTCAAATAACTTATCGGCCCACGATTGATCCGTTCCTTTGGGCATCTGTGAAAAGATAAAGAACAAAGGAAATCAGAACATACTGGTCCGAAACATTAGCTAAAAAACTTGAAAGGAAACACACAAAAAGAGAAGGCATGGGAATTTGAAATTTTTTACGTCTCCAAATAATCCTTTAAAATACTCAAAGATTTCAACCTCTGAGGCATAAAGTAAAAAAGATTTTCTGATATCTAAGGGATAAAAAGTTATTATTTAGAGAAAAGAATATGTGCCTCAAAGGATATTAGTCAAAGCCTTGAAGATAGGAGACAAAATCTTGGAAATTGTTCACAAAACTTTGCAAGGTTTGCAGAAATTAGGTCAATGGCAACTACTGTCACATCAACTTCCCATTTAAGTACTATAAAGATAGTTTCCTGGTTTAGCACACCTCAGCATAGATGTAACTAAACATATTATTTGACTCATGGACCTAAATACTCACTCTGCATTCCTCGTCCAGTAAATCCAGAATTCCCAGTTTGCTTTCTATGAGATCGATACATGGCTGATTATCACAGAAATCAATAAATTTCCAATCAATTTCTTCTTTTAAGTACTCTTCCTGCTCTAATTTGAAAACATGCTGCAAGAAATGTCATAGCCAGACATAAGTACTTTGCATTGTGGTACAAAACTGAAGATTACTATCCCTTACGCCCCTTCAATATTAAGTTTTAAACTAATTTGTTTGGGACCAAAACAAAACACTTGTACCAACATAGTTAAACAAAAAGTATTGATAAAAATGATTTATAGCATATTTAAATACCTGATTAAACTGCTGTTGCAATTTTTCATTGGCATAGTTGATACAGAACTGCTCAAAGCTGTTGATTTCAAACGTCTCAAAACCATAAATGTCAAGCACACCAATAAACTTGTGCGTCTTAATACTACTCTCAAGGGCTTTGTTGACAACTTGCACAATCCAGTTGAATAAGCATGCATAGACATGTTTTGCGAGAGCATCACGTGCAGCTTGAGCCTAGAATGCACGGCAATTATGAGTCACACTTTTATATTGATAAACTAAGTCTAGTAATCTCACCTCTTCTTCAAGTAACTTGAAATAAAAAAGTAGCGATAATTTTATAATAGAATCACTTAACCATCACTACCATAAAAATAATTAAAATAAACACTGCAATAAAAAGGAAATAAAATGGTACTACACACATTAAATGGCACAAAACTAGTGAGGTATGCACATAACAGAAGCTAGAAACGTTGTGTGGTAACATATTCAATTTACCCATTTCTAAATATAACATGTCATATTTCTTACAATAATTTAACCACAATGATTAAGCCAATATTCAACAGTAAATTTACCTGCTCTGCAGTCATGGGTTTAGTGAAGACTTCTCTGGTACTAACTATTTTTCTATGGCACAACCAGTGTCCGATTTCTGCAGGGTCTATCTGCATCAATTGGCTAAATAATTTTAGGTGTTTATCTTTCCTCTGTGTAGACAAAAGCATAGAATTAACTCATACCCATTTGCACAAAGCAAGAGGTAGCTATGATAGTCCCCTGACCACCGGGTACTAAAGAAATTATTCAGCAATACCCACAGATATATGGCTCCCTTCTCGGCCTTCATCTTTTTTATCATCTGTTGGATATCCACCTTCAAGGATGTTCACATTCCCCAAGTGGAGAACAGCGGCTAGGACTCTAAACATGGACATCTGATCACTTTCTGAGAATCCAAGCAAAGTGAGAGCTGCTCTAGTCTCCGAAAATGCTTCCAAGTCATCGATGCCATCTATACTGGGACTTTCACCTTGATTTGTGTAGTGAAAATAGTCTTCATCCTCTGTTTCAAGAGAATGGATGAGGATAAGTATTAGTACTTAAGAGGGTAGGAGATAAATCAGGTCTATGTTGGAAACATCTAATCTCCAACAGTATGTACATGATTTACAACAGAAGAACAAATAGTACAGTAAGATCTAAGGCTTTCTCAGCATATAGTATTAAGAAGTGCTATTCTGGATCTCTACCAGGTTAAAATACCCATAGTTGCCAACGTTTCACGGGCCAAGTCCTCTATTGTCAGCCCTTCCCTCATCAATTCAGCCCTGAAGATAATGGATAACTTGATCATCAAAATGTTGGCAACTATGGACTATTTCACCTGAAGGAGTTCCCAAGTAGAACTTCTAAAAACTCAAAAAACATTGACATATGCCGACATACTGATAAATTGACACACAAAACTTTGCCATGAAATATGGATCATTCCTGCCAATAAATACTAGGCAGATACTATTTTAAACACTAAAGAACAGAGAAAATTGGGGTTAATAAGTGACAGATGCCCTTGCAGAAATCATTTAACCCAAGAGAAACCAGAAGGTGTAGGTCAAAGTACTTCTAATAAAACCATTTCTCAACCCTATCCTTTGAACGTAATTATAAACGATTGATTTATAGGTAGTGGTGCATAAAGAAGAAAAATAATTCAGATAGTAAAATTCTATAATGTGGAGAAGCATAAGTGGCTCCCTTCATTCTGAAAATTTTGGAAGAAACAGTACCTTAAAATACCCAACATTAGGCTATATCCTTGGAGGTTATAACCCCAAGTTCAACATATATGTTTCAAAAGGTCACATACAAGCCAGGATAGATAGAAATATGCCATTTTATTCATGTGGACCATTGGCAGCTAGCTCCTTCTACCCTGCATGAACTTTAGAAGGGTAACTCAGATTTTCAAATCCTAATACCTCACTGAAGGTATGATATGTAATATCTTCAATTGTTTGACCCAACTGGTCACAAAATTATCATACAATGTGCGGACACACAGAAAAATCTATTTGGTTACACTTAAGACCACTGCTTTCTATTGCTTTCACTTTATTTCTATTATCACTTAGTAAAGAATGAAAAAGGAATTTGCACCATGACCTACATCAAGAAGCTTACTTCTTCAGGATTACTCACATAAAACAGTCAATTTATTCATGGTCAAAGGTAATCCGAAAGCTGAAATTCAAGTAAGAGCAAAATATTAACATGTCAGCTCTTCTGGACTGTGCTGAGGTATCAGCAGTATATCCCAGTAGCAAAAGAATATTCATTAAGACATCGAAATGATATTCAATCAGTGAATAACATGAGAATACTCTATCATGGAACTAAATTGCTATAGGTGGCATCATCCAAAATATGCAGAGACATGAACATTGTAAGTAAAAACCAAGATGATATGTACATACAACAAATATAGAAAGATAGGCAACTTATATCCACACATGTTCATCACATGTAGTGGAGGAGTCCATAATTATAATAGAACAAATATAATGTTAGCAGGGCTCATATGTAACAATGGTAACTCATTCTGCAAGGGAATTTTTGTACACGTCTGTTTGGCAATGTCTCTCTCTTATTTTATCTTCTTCTACTTCTATCAGACCCAGAAATCTGTAATCTGTAGTAGTAACCATGACAAGATATACTTGTTCTTCTAATGGTATGATGGGAAATGTAAGAAAATAAAAAGGTTAGTTTTGAGAGCCTTACCCAAATGAAGGTCTTGCAGGAGAGGAAGAGCTCGAGCAGCACAGAGTTGATAAAATATGTGATAATTTCGCTCTCCAGCAGCTTGAAACACAACCCTCGACTTCTCTAAGAGGTAAGTTCTCATTGATGCTCCGGTAATGTGATGAGAATCATTGAAATGAATTTCCACAAATTTTCCAAACCTTGAGCTGTTATCATTCCTCGTTGTTTTTGCATTTCCGATGGCCTGATTGGGAAAATTAAATCATTCCTTACAGTCATTTATTGATCATTGGCCACAATTATACTACAATAGACCATTTCCAAATTTAGAACAATGTATTAAGGAAAGAGAAAAGGAGAAGCAAAGAGAGCTGGAAGCTACTGAAATCCTTGAGAAATGAAAATAGAAGTGAGCTCATATCACCAATAACGCTCGATAATTGGGGTCATTACTTCAAAAATATCCTTCCAGAAAACAGAATAGAACTTATAAGCCAAGAAGAATCCTCAAATAATCGACTAACATCTGATCCCATAAGAATAAGTTTTGACCACGTTAAAAGGATTTGTAGGAACTTAAAAAAATAAGAGCACCAGGCCCTTGAAACATCCCTGCTGAACTAATAAAATATGGGACAGACAGATTATACGAACAATTGACTGACCTCTTCCAAAAAGGCCTTAATGGAGAGGAAATACTTGAAGAATGGAAGATATCATACATTTCCACAATCTACAAAAAAGGGAAAAAAGACGATCTGAACAACTACAGAGGCATATCAGAAACTAGAAGTTTAAATAGAATATATGGGAAACTTATCAAGGAGAAACTAGGAAACGAAAATGCAGAAATGGAAGCAGAGGAACAAGCAGGATTCTGGGCCGGAAGGTCAACCATCGATCACATCTTTTGTGTAACCTAAATGATAGAGAAAAAGGTAGCTTTCAATCAGGAAGTACACCTGCTATACGTAGACCTGACTAAAGCATATGACGATGTTCCACAAGACTATGGGAGACCCTTCATATGGCCAACATAATTACAAACTAGATATGTGCAATAAAAAGGCTTTATATGAACAGTAAAGCTCAAGTCAAAGTGAATAATAAGTTATCTAAAGGCTTCATTGTCAGTAAAGGTCTTAAGCAAGGATGCTGTATATCACCAACACTCTTTCAAATATACTTAGAACAAGAGCTAAACAACTGGAAACGTAAATGCAAGAATATGGGAATACCCCTTATCAACAACACTCTCCATACGCTCTGCTTTGCAGGCGATCAGATAGTGTTGGCACAAGACTAGGAAGATCTACAATATGTGACTAGAAAACTAATAGAGGAATATAAAAAATGGGGGTTGGAGGTGAATATGTCCAAGACAATACATGAACATTGGCAGAGTGAGGCAGGATCTGATTTTAGAAGATGGGGATAAAATAGCTTACGCTGATCACTATAAATATCTTGGAGTAAAAATTACAGATGATGGGACCTTAGATGAAGCTACATCAGAACGAAATAACCAGGGAAGAAGGGCTATTAGGCTATTACACAGCATACTGTGGGACCGACAAATATTGAAAGCAAATAAAACAAGAATATACAATGCCATTTTCAAAAGTATAATAACGTATGGATGTGGAGTCTGGCCTATAAAGGAACACACTAAACAAACATTAAAAGCTACTGAAATGGATTTTTGGAGACTGGCTGCTGGATGATCAAGGATAGAAAGAGTTACAAATGACAGAATACGACAGATAATGAAAGTCGAGCACTATATAACAGAGGACATCATGACCAAGCAGCTAATCTGGTACGGGCATATAAAGAGAATGAACGAGGATAGACTACCAAGAAAGATCTTGGAGCTAACTATCCAAGGAAAAAGAGGAAGAGGAAGACCTAGGGAGAGCTGAAAAGAGGGAGTGGACAAAGAAATTAGAGCGAGAGGATTGGAAGAAGATTTATGGAAGGACAAAGAGACTTGGGAGCCTAGAAATCAGAAGATGTCAGATGACATTATGAACCGATCCTAGGTACATACATATTAAGGAAAATTCAAATACACATAGTGAGCAATCGTGGATAGTTCTTATCATTATTAAGTGCCTCAGTAACAAAAATGTAATAGGTCAAAGTGAAGACACTACTTGGACTTGAGTGGTTGCTACAAAATGTTTATTAGCATTTAGAGAAAGTGTACCAGACAGTAATACAATGTTTAATGTCAGTACTCACCTCCATTATAGGACTGGATGCCAAAACTTTTTTCTCCACCTGCGTCTCCGTGGAAGAACCACCAACAGTGGCAAAGTACCTCATTGCATATTTTGCTGAGACAGTTTTCCCTGCACCAGACTCACCAGAAACAATTATAGATTGATTCTGTGACTCCCTAAAAATTAATATGAGCTGTATAGCAATCCAAATGATAAATAGCAAACATTAATTTTAAATACTGACTTGACAAGCCGAGTTGAATAAGTGATAGGATTTAATTTAGAAAGCTTATGAGGGACCATGTATGTTACATTCATGATGTGAAATCATCAGTGAATATATTCTACAAAAGACTAGAAGTGCAATAGAAAACATAGCTGGGGATGTTTTAAACAAGGGTATATCATTAGGCTGCAAATAATACTAAAAGAGAAGACACGGAGTACATGAAGTTGATTCAAGGGAATTATATAAATAATAATGATGCATAACAATAGTGAAGACATGGTTTTTCACTGATTGGTAAGATTATGATGCATTATTTATGGGAATAATTTTCCTCAGGCACCTGTGAAAGGTTTTTACCCAGCCAAGCTATTTTTGATATGATCACAAAATATATTCTTGCACGGAAAACATTCCAATTTCTGTAACTGCTACCATATCATTCCATCAAGAATTAAAGTTATACATCTTACTTTTGTATGCTATCTTTTATTAGTATTTATTAATCTTAGTGGTTCATCAAAATTTTGACTTAAAAGCCCCTGACACATAGTTTAAATTCTGCTAATGAATGACTTTTGGACTCACAAAAATAAGTTTTTATGTTCACAATCATATTTAAAAATCTCTCACTAGGCAAGCTTGATTCATCTTCATTTCAAGCTAAATTCTAAATATACAGCTGGGTGATAATCAGCAAATTTTAGTATTAGGTGTAATGTAGACGAGGGATAGGCTGATACCAAAAATTCAATACTCGACTCTTAACACTAAAATTTTCACAATGCTATTATTTCATGACACTCAATTCTTTGATACCAGAAGTAAATTGATTCATTTATTGATGGAAATTAGCACAGAAGCAATTTTTTTTAGCATCATCCATTCAATTAATTCAATAATTATAATTGAGGATGCATTAATGTGGAGACCTTTATTCCATTTCCTTTGTCAACCACCAATGAGATTATGGTGAAATGACTATTTATGCTTTGGAATGAACCATCTCCATACAAAAATAAATGTAAAATCGGCCAATTATTAAAAATAGAGGATATTAAAATTATTATTAAACTGACTGGGGCCTGAAAGAGTGTAGAATAGTAAAAAATGTCACTCTACTTTCTCATTCAATGTTTGCCAACCCAGATAAAAATATTTGGTCCATAACTGCTCTGAAAAGGAATCAGTAACTGTTCGGAAACTCATCTCTAACTGCTCTGAAACTCATCAGTAACTGCTCTGAAACTTATCTGTAACTGCTCTGATAATCATCATTTACTGCTCTGATACTCATCTGGATCTGAAAAATCTTGAAATTTGTTTAAAATCCAAACCAGTTCAGTCTAGTTACAGACCACTTCCAGAGTAGATCTTAGCCTTTCAGGGGCATTACAGACCATATATTTTTACTTAGGTAGGAATTTAATCAACAGCATTGTGGAATTATGTTGATACGCAATACTGTCTGAGTATCAAGGGATTGAAAGGCATCAAATCCCATCCGTATTGTAGACCCTTAACTATGGTGCAAAATTTTTAATTTTCTCAACAGTTGACATGTCATGGATTGGATTAGTCAGTTTGACAAATGACAAGGATACGAGAATGTTCTTCTGTCAATTATCACTACTTTATGATTCAACTCAACTCCTCAAACCCTCAAATGAAATATAAATTTCCCAGGATTAAAAAACACTTGGTAGATAGATAGCACTGAAAAATCAAGCACACGTTTTAAAAAACAGTTAACTGAAATAAGTCATAATTGAAAACTTGTTAGAAACATTGAAAAACTACGATATCCAAACAATCTTGCGATGTTGAGTGGAATTAATGTATGATACAGAAATAAAAAAATTGCAATTATCCTATGACTTTCCTATCCCAAATTTTACTAGGACCAAGGTTGTGATGTTTTTACACACCAGATGATTATGAACAAACATCGAAACCTAGGTCACAGTAAAATTTATTTCTGTGGGTAATTGCAAATTTTTTAATTCTGTATACTGCAAAAACTGTAAAAAAAACCATTGCTGTGGGCTTAAATCCTGGAAACTCCTGAAATTTTGGAGGATATTGAAGAGGCTTAGGGTCAATAACCTCATTTTCTTGGGGTTGGGGGTGAAATGATATAATATCACATGAAAAAATTCCATTAGTTTGCCAGTTAGAGATTCTTAATTTTATGAAAGCATAAAAAAGTTATAAAACAAAAAAAATTTCACATACCGCTCTAATTTGGTATACGCCTCTTCCGCAACAGCAAATATATGGGGGTCAAGCTCACCCATCGCTTGACCCCGATAGAGCCATATGATATCACTTCCATAGATTGGCAGTTCTTCATAAGGATTGATAGCAACAAGTACAATACCTGCAAGAAAAATAAGAATTTTACATTAAAATAGCAGTCAATTCTTCATTAACCATTCAATCAAATTATTACCACTCAAATAAACATAAGAAAGCTACCAACAAAGAGTTTTGAAACTTTTTCAGTTCAATTTAACAATAGAATATCTATATATTGTTTAATATTATTAAATATATAATTTTAATTATTATTATTTATATATTATAATTATCTATATTAGATTCAGAGAACTAATGAGGATACCACTTGAATTTGGTAGTTTTGAGCTAAACAGAGAATTTTCTTGTGAACCATTCAGAAATAAAGTACAAAAACCTGATACAAGAGAAATAAAACACAAAAGCCTGATGAGTTTACAGGCCAATGTTTTTCATCATTTCTGAAATAAGATATCCATATTTTCATTAGTTCCTTGGTTTGATCAATTAATTATCCATCTACTAGGTTCAAAAAGCTACAAATGGATGAATTCTGCTATATTTCATTAGGTTAAAGAAACCAAAACTTTTCACAGATATTCAAATATGTTTCTAGTGAACTTTGTATGGAAAAAATGAACATTTTTGCATCAAAAGCTTCACTATAAGTATTCGTAATCTCTTTAGAGGTTAATTTATCAACTTTGACATGATTTTACCACTTAACCACAAATAACTTAAATGGAAAAAAATAATGGTAATACACCTGACTAGTTAGAGATAATGGAAATGACACATTCAAACTTACCTATTTGTAGGATAAATCATAGCATGGCAGTTTATAGTAGCAGTAATGAACCAAGTTGGTCTATCTGCTCCAACAGAATCTATGTGTTATGTTCTTTGATGAGTAGATTACTCACATTAGCTACCAGAAGTGTACTTAAGCTGGAGAACAAGGTTTATAGCAAAAGTGAACTAAAATACCCAATGCAGTAATACTTCACATTCATTAAATATTTCGACATGAAGAGTTTTGACCTAACTAAATCAGGTACAGCTTCCTCAGTATCAGGGTCAGACATCACGGACAGACAACAGTCTTACTAGGTTTTTGTTAAGTACATCAAAATGTGTTATGTTCAGGTGCATTATTACCATAAACTACAACAAATTCAGTGGAAATGCCTAAGTAGGACTTTGAAAGATTGGCTTACATTGTGACTCAAACCTGGAGGTTGACCCATATGGAATTTGTGAACCAAATGCATAGGGAAAACAACAGATGTAATACCACCACAAATTCCATTTACAGTGAAGCCTCTTTATAGTGTAACACTATATAGTGACATATTTGATATTGTGAATAATGAAGGGCAGTCCCGCACGTCTGTATAGGGTTTTACTTGTTAAAAGATCACTGTAGTGAAATTGTGAAATATTCAAGACAGTGAAATCATTTTTAGGTCCCCAATCCTCGTACTGTGTGCAATATGTATAGTGAAATATGAAGTTTTAATTTATCCTGATTTTTTATTTTGGCATATTTCTTCTTATAAATTCGTTCATTAATTTATCTATTTCGTGGGATAATTAACAAAATTCTTCCTATTTTCTGTTTTTGTCATTGACTATTTACCACAGTTGGTACTTCATCTGAAAGACAAGGAAACCTTCTCTTTCTATCCAAAAATTACCAATTATGAGAGGTCCTGCATTAAATGAAAATGCTTAGCTATCAACAGACAGCACAATATCCTGACTGATGTAGAAGATGGAAATATTTCCAAAATACTCATAGCAAAAAAGCATAGAATTGTACCATCAACATATTTACAGATTATTATTTGCAATTATAGACATAGAAAGGTTAATGTTTGCACATCAGGTAATGCCATTTTTCCTTATTCTATTTTTAAGAAAATAAATTTCATTTTTCAAATGCCAAACTTCAGGTTTCACAGTAATTTTGTTAGCAAGATTTGTTGAATGCTCACTAGTTTTTCCTATTTTTCCATACAAATCAAGTTCTTAAATCTACCCCATTTTTTGCTAAACATTCTATGTGCATTTTATAATATGTTAAAAGTGTATGTACATAATAATACAAGATTTCAGTTGGAATCGTTTATAGTGAAATGGACAAATTATGGGTCCCATAAATTTCACTATAAAGAGACTTTACTGTGTTAATTATGGACAATTACCAGTCTTTCTGGTAAAATGGTCAATTTCAGCAGCAACAAGCAACAAGAATGAAGTCCAACTCACCGCAGTAAGTGTAGATGGAATTATGGTTGCAGAAACGGACTTTGAGGTTGTAGAGCACGGCGGGCTCATGGAGGTATGAGAGAGATGTGAGGTCATTCTCTCCGATGAGGATGTCAGGATTTCTAAGAGGGGGGAGGCCAACATTCCCACCTTTCACTTCCAATTCTACCACCTGAAAAATAAAAAGAATCAATCAGATCGTGCAAAAGCTTTCAAGGCATGTATACACTGATGGCTGCATGCTCTTGGATTACATCTCACGGATAGCCGATGGATGAAAACAGTTGTGTCCCAGTTCCTGCTAACATTTAAAGATGGAATTGACTATGCCATGATTTTGGTGGTCTAAAGGCTGATTGGAGGGTTGCCATTCCCCAAGCTGAGGGTAGAATTTTCATTTCTTGGGGGCCAACCAGGTGCTGGCATGGTTAAACAGTTTTTCAAATGCATAATGAGGTAGGAATTCATCTCTCTTGAAATTTGCATCGACCAGTTGCGATACAAATAAATGTGAGAACTGTCTCTTGATGATCAGACTAATATGAAAAAATTAATGAGGAAAATTATCAAGGAAGACTAAGGTTAAAATACAAGAAACATGTAACAGACATTAAAATAAAGATATATGTAGAAATGAAATGGAACCCTATTAGGGGAGTGAAGTAGAAAAATGTATCTAACCAATGCATAGATTGGTAACTGCTAATGATGACTGCAGGGGAAGAGAAAGTCGAATGAAAGAGATGAAATGGTATAATTCAAGAACTGCACTTCACAAAAAGTTCTGGGCTATGACGAGACCATACCAGAATGGATTCGCCAAACAAAATAGTTTTCTTACAACTTAAAAAAACTTGATTAAGGACATAAAAAATAACTGAATTTTACTGTAAAGCTATGAAACTAAGAACTGGGGCATAAGACAGGATGAGTTAGGTTAACAGAGAATAGGAGCTAATCAGGAAACCATAGGTTAGCATTTACATTAGCATTTACATAGCAGGACAATTTGCATGTGCAAATTCTGTGATGTACCAGCATTACAAAATTTGAAGGAGCATTATGGGTAATTATCTTCATGAGCAAATAATAAAAAATAACTATATAACAAATAAGGATTTGGCGACTTAACCATGAGAACAGTTTATCAGCAGATAAAAAATAATTAAACATTCATTCTCCTCCAAAAATTGACATCATAGCCCAAGTATCCCAACCATTTTTTCCCATTAAAGTAATCAAAAGTAGTCAGCCAAAATAGTAAACGATTGCCAAATCAAATTAAAAAATAGAACAGTAAATAATTTTATATACATCATCATTCTGAAAATTAAAAGCCCTAATATCGATAATTATCAACAGCCAAGAGCAACAAAAAACATTAAATAAACCAAAAAAACATAAGCTAAAGACCCCCAATAATTCACAAAACATCCCAAATAGAATTGAGTTTTGTTCTATTTAATACTTTTGGGTTGGATTTAATTACAATACTTCAACTGAGATAATATAATAAAAATATGAACTATCACCACTGCTTATTTTCTGCTACATGTCACTAATACAGATCATTTTTGGCAACAAGTTTGGGAAAGAGGTGGTGATCACTTGCCTTTCCATTCTTGGTTGTTACACGAATAGTACTTCCACCAACATAGTCTTCCACTAGTTCTGCTCCCTCCCATACTGTATCGGGATTTGGAATCCATACACGAGCCCCCTGAAAAATAAACAAATTATAACATCATCAATCACTCTTAGCTTCAAATAATACACCACTATAATGAAATATGTAAATGATAGGACCATTATTGTAATGCAACAGAGATACTGACTCTGGCTGATCAACAAGCTTCCAGCCTATCTTGGAATTACACTGAAGCCGTCTCTATTGTATATGAGATGGAGTAAACACATGCCTTTCCTCATTCACAAAATCATATACTAGTGTTGGAGTCCATGAAACGCTAACAAGCGTGAAGCCCTCTGACCATCTATGCAAGAGCAAAATATGCAAAGGTAATAAAGAGATCGCAAGTTTTATAATATTTACTTCTGAGAGCTTACAGATTAATAAGTCGTTAAATAAGGTTCTATGAATGAAAACCAGAAAATTTGAAATTCCAATAAATAATTTATCTAAGATTGGATTGGACATTTGGGGAGGCAACAGACAACTAAGATCATTTGCACCATAGGGGCGCAAATGATCTTAGTTGTCCGTTGCCTCCCCAATGGGATGATAGGTAAGGGCGGAGGGGTGGAGAGACACCTGGCATCATTTTTCTCAGCATTTAAAAAAAAGGAAGATGCCAATTTTTTTCAAGTCTCTCAAAATTTTACATTAGTATGCATATACAGTAGTACACCAAGTTGCTGAGGTTCTGCATTATTCAAGGTATCATACACTCTACATCACCATATTCTCAAGCCAGTTACGTTCGCACAGGAATGCAGTTTGTGGTAGCTTTACTAGAATTTCTTACACTTATTCTATTCGATTTAGTTGCAGGATATTATCCCTTCAAATATTTTGCAGCTGGGATGGCAAAATATGATATGAAACCTGAAGAAATTCAAAGATCTGAGAACTGCCTTCGAACAATTGAAATATATTTTATGGAGAAAAACAAATATTTGATTCAAAAACGTAATTCAGTCAAAGTGATACGTTGGACAGCGGCAAGGTATGAATATAGCGAGCTGACTTCTTAATTCACGAGCGTCAGATGTCCCTTACGTATGAACCTAGTTTTCGATTACCTAAGGAGGCCTCTGTTCATATTAAAGTAGTTGGAGCGATTATCTTTGACCAACAGATTTGCGTGTAATTTTGCACTCGCGTTCTTATTAGTAATACGAATAAAATAAAGCGAACAAAATTGCACATAACCGACTAGATTTATTGACAATTTGATGATATTTTAACTCGTACCCTTATTTCACGTGACATAATTTTCTATATTAATTCGTGTACATAAGTACCCTAAACGTGAAATTATACATTTATTATTATTATAATGCTGGCTAGCAAATATCAAGATATGATAACGAGTAAAAAAGACAAGTATTTACATAAGAATTTTGCTTAATTTTTCAATTCCGCGTCGTGAATCCGCATAGGAACTGTTTTAATTTAGATGAACATTTTAAAATATATATTACCATGCACCATATATATTATTTATGGCAATTAAACCGCATAGTATGATTATTTTTACCGTATAAACAGATGTACATACGAAGAGTGAGATCCAATAATTACTTTGCGACTCAATTGAAAAGTTATTAAAATATACAAGAAATGATCCACGACTACCGTTCAACCACCTTAATTATGAAAATCGAGACAATACTTCGTGAAACGCCAACGAACCAAACTCATGTCCAACTCACGTGTCCCTGCTCACATTTTACAATCGGATACGGTAATTTATATGAGTCCGAAACGCATCGCTCACAACTTCTTTCAGCATTAACCCGTAGATTACGCCAATTTCCCGTACATTTAACCCGCGGAGTACGTAGCGTTATCATAATTTCTTAAGGGTGCAATTCGGAGTTAATCCCTCACTCTTGGGGCAGAGGCACCGCTTCTTCACGGGCTGTTAGGGACGACCCTCTTCCCACATACATTCGGACCCTAACCCTGTATAAGGTTTAGGGTTTAGTTTCGCCAACCTATACACTTGAAACTTTAACGGCTTCATCTCCAAAACCTCCACCAAGTTCCAGGAAACAAGAAAACGATTCTTTCCTCCCCGACGAAAAGTTTTACCCATCGCCCAAGTGCCACGGCGCGTTAGACTCGTCGGGCTCAGGAAAACCCATTCACCTCTCTCAACGATTGTTCTAACGTGCAACGACATCTTCGCAGTGAGACGCTAAAAGTACGAGGTGAAGTGTTAAATTGCTCTGAGAATGGGTTTTACAATGTTAACGCCGAGGGAAACAGTTTTTAAAAGATGGTGTATAAAAATACTAATACGACTTTCTGTGCCCGGAAAAATATATTTTTTTTAAATTCTCCAGTCTCATTTTATATTCCTGATGCAGATTTTTCCGATTTAAATGTCTCGATTTTTTTTACGATTTACACAACGCTTGGCGCAGATAACCAACCCAGTTAAAACAAAATACGTGTTCTTTTTCGCGACAATGTCGTGGATCCAATGGTGAGGAGCAAACGGTTGTGGATGACTGTATTATCCAGGGATTGAAGTCTCAAAGACAGCAAAATACTGCAACGTTCGAGGCAGGCAATCGAGAAAGGTGGTCTTTAAAATAAGTTGGAAGACAACAGAGTACCTGTGGTTTGGTGGAGAAGGTGAAGTAGGGTAGGCGACATTTCAGGGAGTAAGCTTGACGAGGACACAGGACTTGAAGTATCTTGGGTCGTACATCACAGAAAGCGGAGATCTCGACAGGGAGATTGACCACAGGGCTCAATCACGATGGATGAACTGGAGAAAGACAACCGGGGTATTATGCGAAAGGCGGATTGAAAGGAGTACAAAGGGAAGGACTTATAAATCAGCTATGAGACCAGCACTGATCTACGGAGACATGGTCCATGAAGAAGGGGAAAGAAAAGAAATTGGACACAGTGGAAATGAAGATGTTGCGATGGACTATGAGAAAGACACGGAGAGACAGAGTGAGAAACGAGTGGTTTAGAGAGCAGAGATGGGGTAGTAGAGGCTTCGAAGGAAGTACAAAAGCGAAGATTACAGTGGTAAGGGCATGTGATAGGAAGGGAAGACGGGCATGTCTTCAGGGGAATGGTGGACCTTCAGGTGAACGGCAAGCGACCCAGAGGAAGACCCAGGAGGAGAGGGATAGATTGCATCATGGAAGGCCTGAGGAAGAAGGAGCTAACACCTGAGGACACGAAGGACCGGGCAGAGTGGAGAAGGAGAGTGAGAAACAGCGACCCCTAGTCTCTAGGGATTAGGCTGAAGAGAAAGAAGTTACTGAGAATTTGAAGCAGATATGAGTGGTTTGGTGAAAAATTTTATTATTTTTCACCCATAATATTAAAATGTTTACCTCAAGCTACCTACAGCTGTTGAAATTGAAACGTATAATCCCATATGGTTCCCGTGATGGCGAAAAAAATCTCGCAAGTACAAATTGGCACATATAGACTCAGTTGCTGGTCTAAACAGATGGTGGGAGGCCACACTGGATGGAATTTGGCTAAGCTTAGCATGGTGAAAATATACCGCGGTTGTCTCTTCTCTTTAAGTTGTTTATTAATAGTCGATTTCAACGTCTGCTTGAGCTGTTTTATTTTCGCGTCAATTTAAGCTGAAGAGGAAGAAGAAGTCTCAAAGACAGCTTGTTTATAGGCACAGTCTAAATCTGCACTCATTACTTTGTCGCAACACATAATTCATTCTTGATCTCGAGAAATTACTCTGCTCCAAATGGAAAGGGAGTGGGTATTAAGTTCGTCTGGGGACCTTCCCTCGTCACAGCCAAAAGCAGCGAATGGCCGGGAGCATATTATTGATTTTTTCCAACGTAAACAAACGAGTTCAACAAACGAAAGCTAAGGAGAATGCCTCGGAGACACGCGAACGGCAGGCACGTGATCACCACTGGCGACTGCCCTCACGGGATATTTATAGTTTTACATGTCCCCAGCACTAACGAGTCTGCCGCTTCCACTAAATCGGTCGTAAGTTTATTTATAATTATAGTTTTATTAATCCAACAATCATAAACACGATAGAGGTCAAATGCGTACAAAAATTGTTATATTTTATCATTAATACATTCATCAACACTGAAATACATTTTAAGAAGTAGAAGGTTCTTAATTTTGTACTTGAAGACAGAATTATGTACAACTAATACATTTCATATCATTGGGTAAAGCATTAAAAGGTCTGCGACCAATTGGATTTCGGCCAAGCAATGCAGTTTTGGTACGCACAAATGGTAAATATATGCCTTTGGCACTTCGTTTGGGGAATTTCAATACACATTAATTTCAAGTACACATACAGCGAAACCTGAATTAAAGAGACCACCGTCAGTTCCGCTGAAAATGGTCGTTGAGAGGGTTGGTCGCTTGATAGGAGTGATCGTGAAGAGGGATTTCACTGTATCATTATATCGTCGTAGTGCTTGGAAAATATTGTCCAAACAATGCAAGAACTTGGGTTGATTTACGATTTCTTCTTTTGCGTTTTCTAAAATTGCGTTATCTAAAAAGCAAACTGCCCCAAAATGGTATTGCGTACAGGTTTTTCTGATGACGCACACTATCTATTAACATTTAGTGATTTAAAGAACCAGGCAATATTTGGCGAATGGCGATTCCGTTTTCGATCTCACAAGCTCATTGGAAAAATAGCGATAACGCATTGTGGTTTGACTATAATTTACGAACTACATATGAAGCGCGAGATGAAAGGAGTGGAGATGAATGTGTTTAAATGTTAGGTGAATGATGATTGTTAGTTTAAAACACATAATCACTTTCTCATGAAGACATTTCTATTTCACTTCTCATGTCTTAGTTTCTATGGAATTGCCCTTCCTTCAGTAAAATCACTTCACCGACGAAGTCATCACCATAGGTGGATGAATAGGTACTAAACGTGGCCGCTACCGGGCAATTCCTAATAAGGAGAATATGGGCTGCCGTTGAGGCGACAATTTCCATTGCACATATAAGTGACTCACCGTCAAAATGCGACCAATTACGGAAATAGGTGGAGAATGCTACGCGGGAGAGAGAATATTTTCAGGGTTACCGAGCACATAAAAACGATTCGGAGGCCGGAAACATCCTCCGAAGGAATTTCATTGAAATTTACGGTGCTCATCCATCGAAAGGTAACATTGCGAAGGATTTCATCGACACCTACTATCCTTAGTCTCACACTCATCAGACCACACGATAAAATTGAGGTACGCTGAGCGAGATTGGTCCTCAGCCAAAATAGACAATGTACTCGAATTTTATTTTTTCATTTCACTAGATTCATCAGAAAAAGTAGGCTATTTTAAATATTTAGGAGTTTTCTTATCAAATAGAACCAGATAGACAAAACAGGTAAAATCTAGCCAATAGATGCTTACATGCACGCCACAGACTCCTATCTTCCAAATCCCTGTCGTCTCAAACAAAAATTAGATTGTACAAAACAATAAAATCAGTAGTTACTTTTTTAATGGCATAAACGAAAAGTAGTACTGTTTTGTTGGTTTTGCCTACCGTTCTTACGATGGAAAGTCTCGCAATCACATTTTTAAAACGCAGTAATGGGTGGGAATTCAAATATTAAAATAACTCTTAAGTTGGCGCGCACGGGCTAGCTACAGCCGTGTCTGCGGTTAGTTCTTGATGGCTCTTGAAGTTAGTTCAGGTATTTGAGTCGGACCCGCATGAATGCAGCGCCCACACACGACCGATTACATAATTGTTTTATAGCATCCTTGAGCGGGGGAGAGATGGGTCACGCGAACATTCAATTTCAACGCTCTTGTCTCCTTATTCGTGCAAACGATTCTCAGACCTTCAGAGAGATTTGGCGATGCTTTTAACCGAGGACTTTCCATCTTAAAAAATGATGATGCACAGTACGCACAAAAAGTTCCCTTTTAATATTGTACAGAACCAACGTCACACGTACACAGTAAAATATTTTTCCCCAAATTTGCTTAAATTCAGCAAGGTTTCCTTAACTGAAACTGTAAGCAAACTGGAAAGCAAGCAACTTTTAGGAAAATCTGGAAAGCTTCAAATTTTAATCGGGAAAAACTTGCTGTAATTCAGCAAATTTTCCTGAAATTTTTAAGACAGAAAATATTGACAAAATTACTAACCTAAATTTCGGATAGGGTTTTGCTCACAATAAAAAGGCTACCACATAACTTCCGACAATATTTGTTGAAAAGTTAAAAATCAATGCCATTCAGCTTTCATTATAACTTTAAAAGCAAATGTAAAAGAGTGCCGGATTAATTAAATATAAAGAAAAAAAATTCTCCTGTACTTAGGTTTAACAGTGGTGTAAAGAGCAATGACCATGTACACATTTACCCAAAGACTAAATAATTTTTAAATATGGAGAATGAATAAACTGACAAAAATGGTTATTAAATTACGGTAACTGTATCCAGCGAGACGCACTGGAAGGGTATCATAACATCATTTCATCCAGATTTTTAGAGGCAATAATCTATAGATTTGTTGGTGTCTAAGACTAACTTCAATTCAGGCTTTTTTCTCAATTTCAGCAAGATTTTTTACCTGAAAAAGTCTAGAAAGTTTATTTCCGAGACTTGATGAATTTAAGGCATTTCGCTGAATTTCAGCAAGTTTTGTATGAACTGAAAATTTCTAGGATTTGTAGTGTAGTTGAATTCCGTAAACTTCCAAAATTCTCGTTCTTTTCCAGTTTGAACGTAAAAATTCACAATGTCATACCATGTGAATAGGTGAGATGCCTCAAAGCATACACCTGTTCTTTAGCAAAAAAAAATGCAATGAAACCCAAGAATGGCAGGGCACATTTTCACGGGCAGTACGCCAAATACCCGGTCACTAAAGTTTACGGAATGTACCAGGGGGATTTGTTTCAAATGTCTACCAAGGAAATTACGACACAATGTAATAAAAATCTTATTTATAACCACAGTTGCACGAAATGAGTCCATCGACTTGGTCAGTCCTAGACTTGTCAAGAGCATATCAATTCAAAAGATTTAAAAAGTAAAAATTTAAACCTGAGGTTCAAAATAAAAGTCTCCGAAAAAACTAGAAACTATTTTATAGCTCTAAAGAACCGTTAGATGAAAAAATAGCCAGTAATGTTTCATTGATTGCTATTAAAATCAGGCTTAACTAAAAGGATTAACCGCGAGCCAGCATGGTTTTATAAATTAGCAATTTTTCACCTTGTTTTTAGCATAAGTTTTACAAAAAATTTTCCGTAAACAAGCAATTTTTCATTTGTATAGAAAAGAAGGCGTTGTGCTAAGTTGTCTATACACGTTTAATAACGTCAGCATTGGTGGAATTCCATGATATGATGGACCTACGGCAAGCAATTCTATTAACTGAGATTTTCTCTCAGGAGATTGAAGATGAATAGAAGCCTCGCTATTCAATAACACATCATCATCATCATAAGCCATTCAACCCTAAGATTGGCTCATTATAGCCCTCCCCCTTACTCTCTCTCCCTCCAAAATCATTCATTCCCCGACATTTCCCATGTTTTATAAGTAGTTTGACCTCAAAAACAATTCATCCCTCAGCCTTCTATGCGGGACACCTCAATTCCATTATGCTTAACCTCAGTCCAACGTGTCCCAAAGTGGGGCCAAACCATCGCAATCTTATTTGTGTTACTGTGAAATCTATATTAACCGACCACCGACGGTTCCGCTGAAAATGGTCGTTAAGAGAGGTGGTCACTTGACAGAGGTTCGGTATCTAGGAGTATTATGCAAATGAACGGACGGATGATTTAAAAAAATGGAATAACTCTTTAGGCGATGGTATCGTTAAAACCTATACAGATAGCGTTTATTTCCTCATAATTTAGTTGCTCCTGGAAAATTTCAATGCATATTAAATTGATACGCACATACAATGAAACCTGGTACATACAATGAAATAAAGCGACCACCGATGGTTACGCTGAAAAATGGTCGCTGAAAAATGGTCGTTGAAAGAGGTGGTCGCTTGAATGGAGTGGTCGTTAAGAGAGGTTTCACTCTCTTAATGCGCATCGATAATAATGGATAGATACCTCAACTCGACAACGGCCTCTGTCCTCAAAAATCGGTTAAGTCCGGTATTTTTTTGGTCCAGGGCAGGCTCGATAAGTGAGCGAATCAAGGTCAAACACTTATGGGGCAGAAAAAATAATTTTCACTCATTACTCAAAATGTTTTTACGTTTATTTTTATATTTCTAATTCCATGTTCAATAGAAAAAAATTATACAAGACCCGACTACACAGCAGCCCCGCATAGTTCCCACAAATTATGAGCAAGCCCAGGATAAATGATATGAAAAACTAACGAACTGGAGTGAGCTTGGGAAGCAACAGTACCACGATTTATGAAGACCTTCGACTCCGTTCCAGCTAGTCCATATTTCGTACAACATTCACAAATACAAGTTACATTTAACGTTTGATTGGCGGTGTTCTCACATCGCGAGATCGACTCC
The DNA here is from genome assembly GCA_963169105.1 of Ceriagrion tenellum. Classification (NCBI taxonomy): domain Eukaryota; kingdom Metazoa; phylum Arthropoda; class Insecta; order Odonata; family Coenagrionidae; genus Ceriagrion; species Ceriagrion tenellum. The sequence goes on along the minus strand of OY720644.1, from coordinate 45,749,692 downwards.
GCTGCATATTTGTGAGGGGTAGTTTGATGACTATTAGTTTTACCGACGCGACATATTTTTACGTCGGAAACGCTCGAGCGAGACATCGCACTCAATCGATAAATCGAAAGTCTGAAAAGGGGAAGGACGGCGAACAACCGAAAAACTACCTCGTCATGACATGACCTTCCAATAACATGAGAAGCTGAGGTGACAGCGCCTACGAGTGGGTGGACATCTCTCCGCTCCACACTATAAGCATCTCCATCACTATCCCTTCTATGTCTGCGCTCAACATATTCCATTAGGGGCAAGGAGGAAGTCGCTGTGTAATATTCCCTTCCGTGAGGTCCCGGTTTCGGCCCCTGGCGGAGTAGGTCACTGCGATAGTCAGGCATACACATCGTAACGCAAAATACAGTTTGAATCGCAATAGAAGCGATATATCGGACATCGCATGATGCCCGAACTGTATCGCTTTGCTTAGAATATCCCATTATATTGCACGATCAAGTATAATAACTCGCAAATCGTGAAAGATACGACAAAACATTCAGCTTTTTCCTAAAATACTTGGGTTAACATTGATTAAAACCGGCTTCAAAGCAGTTAAAATTGTTGAATTTTTGTACCACAGAAATATGACAGAAGCCATTTTTATTATATATAACATCACAAAAGGTATATCCGTGGTGCGCAGTTTTTGAGACACCAACAGAGACAGCGTTTATGAGACAAATAAGATAGGCACAATACTGCGCGATTCCTTATCAGCCTTTGTCAAATTCAAAAAGCGTATATTGCAATTGTCTGGCAATAAAAATATACATATTTTCAGACTTTTGATTTAAACATATGAACACAACAATAGCCCGTACTGTAGGAAAAGTTGCTCCACAAGGTTTATCGATAAACATACGTATAAATGCAATACTTTTATTTTGCTTGCCGGACGATTTTTTTTCCTCTGTAGGCAGTAGATTAGTGTGCAGATTTAAATACCGCATTCAAATAAGATGAAGTAAAGTTCAGTTCTTATTGTCAGGTATTAATAGTTTTCAAATTCACCAAGATTTTTTCCACACGGAATAAAAGGAGTTAATATGGAGATATAAACTTGTTTTAATGTCTGCACCACCCAGCAACTGAAATTTATTGGTTAAAAAATATATATAAAACAAAGAAAATTATATCGACCACGAAAAAAACAGATTTTGCGAAAGCTAGAGAGAAAACATTTCTAGAGCAAACGTTTAAAAGATTTTGGCATAGATTAACTAAAAACTAATGGAACAAATGGACCAGTAATTCTAAAATTAAGACCAGTCAGACCTTGAGGAAAACAAAGAAAGAATTGAGTCCATTCTTTAGGGAGTTCTCTTGGAGGTGAGAATCCATTCAGGATATTCGTTTTTTTTCTGTTTTATACTCCTTTGTGGAAGTGTTATTTTTCATTTGGAGCTGAATATTAAACAGCGGTTTATAATCACCGCATAATTTTGACGACTGATTCAAATAACAACTGCATGAAAAAGTAGGTTCCATAAATGGAGCCAGACTGGAAATCACTTAGCATAACACAATATACCTAAACTGTGATATTCGACCGTTTCTGTACTTCTTTTACGGGCAAACATATTTGTCGGTCAGAGCAGCCTACAACAACCTTGAAAGCAGTCCTCTAGAGTCATAGGCATCCAATCAATATGGTCCATTACGTAACAAAATAATCAGCGCACTTAGGGAACGTGGAAACTAAAAATTCCTTTGAGTACGACTAGATTTGAGTAAGATTTTTTCGCTCGGTAAAACATGTGCACTTTTATAAAATGAGATTAAAGGTTGAATTGCAAAGCAATATTGAGGAGGAAATAATTGATACTTGTTACATGTCATCACTGATTAAAGAGAGTAGATGACGTATTGACGAACGAAAGTGAAACTTGTTATTTGCAACAAATAATCCAAATAATATTGCTTTCGCGTGAAATTCCCCTAAAATATTTGGAAAATACAAAATGATGGAGTGTATTTTTTGGAAATTAATTCCATTTTGCATCTCTCTTGACAAATAAATGCAGTGCCGCTACTATCCTGCCACTATATTTTCGGCGTAGCGATTGTACCACTGATACAATGTATGGCCGATTTCGCAGTTAAATGGCTTAAATAGTCCCATATTCTCTCGTACCGTTGGCATAGTTTCAACTATCACCCATGTACATCATTATACGCTTTACGAGAGAATGTCATGGAATAGAATTCCTCCCAATGTTTAACGCTGGTTTGAAGGTTACTTGGGAAAACGAGCGACAAATGAAGTAATTAGCGCTCATAACGAGAGGAAAATGAGGTGATAGAATAGTTAGGGGAGAGAAAAAGGATTAATGGACACCTGGCGCCGATATTAGCCTATTCTCACGGAACGGAAAATTATTTCGGAAATATCTTTTATAATTGTTCATTATATTTTAGATTAGTGGTTTGTATCAACGTGCTATAATTTACCATTTCAACATACGGGGTAAGACGCTTCGCATGAGGAGTTGGACCGGGCAATTCTTCTATGCTTACGTGCTTGGCATATGAACACAAATTTTGCTTGTTTGTGAAATACTATCACCATTTATCAGCAAAAACTAATAACTATTAAGAAAAATTGCGGGAAAGAAAAGCTGCTTCTTTGCCAAAGAATAATCTGACCTCGTTCCAGAGATGTTTTGTATATATGTCGCAAAAAATATTTAATGTCCTTCCGACACATATCAAGGAAGAAAAAAACATCCGCAAATTTCTAAGGGAAATAAAAATTGGTTACTACTTATAAAAGACATCGAGGTTTTTTCTGTAAATTGTATGTAATATATATCGAATTAAATGTAAAAAATGACGCGTTTTTGTAATACTATTGTTAAACTAAGTATATCTGATCATGTATTTATGTGTCTCATATTTTGTAACCACTGTTTATCACTAAGTAGTGAAATATCTCTAAGTCATTTTTTGTATTACTTTCCAATTCTTCACTGTATTATTAAACATTTGATAGTAAAATTTAATCATGTTTTCTCTGATTAAATTACTTTTGCATGGACTTTCTGATAGTAGCCCCAATACAGGCTCATCCTTAGGGGTTACCAATTTTGTACTACACTGTAATTCCTGAAATGAATTTAATTATTATTATAAAATATTATTATATAGTAAAAGATTCCACAAGAGCCAATGAAACTCCATTCCATAATGACAAAACTCGAATAAAACGGAGGAGAGATAGCCTGGGATCAAATTGACCTCTCCGGTACTAACATTGAAGACTATTGCTGGTTTTAGAGTCTTATTTTCATACATATTCTCCAACTAAAAAAATACAATTCAAGAAGTGTTCAAGAAAAAAATCAATTGTTGGCGAATTCACTTTGTGGAAATTATTACGATTCATGTTAAGAATGAAACCACTTAGTTTTTTCCACCAATAAATTTAAACCACAAATCAACCGGTTTCGGCCTTTTCAGGCCATTATCAAGATTACAAATTTAAATTTCAAATATCAAATACTAATTTGTAATCTTGATAATGGCCTGAAAAGACCGAAACCGGTTTGTGGTTGAAATATATTGGTGGAAAAAACTAAGTGGTTTCATTCTTAACATGAAAAGTATTCAAGAGCTGGGACGACTCGGGTAGAAGTAATGGATTGTCAAAAATGAAAATGGGTGAAAATGACCCCATCGGTACCTCTTCAACAACATTCAGGTACTCACCACTTGACACCCGAGAAGGTGTCAGGACAGCTTTCATTTCCACATGGTCCGATTTTGACGCATGGGTCAATACATTTAGATGATTACGTTCTTTCGCATTTAATCGCCCTATTCAAGATTAGCACCGTGGTTACGGCCGCAATTGCTTTCAAGGTTTGATGATACACGAAAACTGACGGCACATGTGATCAGAAGAGTTAGCGATTCGAAGCGGACTTCTCGATAACGTGATTTTTCCAAAAATTCATTTGTTCAGGACGCGTGATTATACCACGAATGCGCCAAAAGAAAAATTACAATCGATCAAATATTTGACAGCCAGATATTAAAACATATAACGAGTTGGCGTAGGGTTTTGTTGACGTCGATCGTAACTATACAAAAATACTATTGGGTAATAATATTGATTATATGACTAAATATTGTGATTATAGGAATTAGAGTGAATTAAAGAAATGGCCAAAGTTCAGACACCTGAAGATGATTCAATACTTAGAAACACATACAAAAATCCCGCGGATAAGTGCGCAATTATGTGTCCCTTGTAATTATTTCCACTATATACATAGTCTGATACTGTGGAATATAATGGTAATTGGTATTTTGATAAAAAATATCCAAAATCATAATAGGAATTGCAATAATCCCTTTCAAAAATCCTACGATCACTAAACTAAGCTCTAAAATTACTGTCAAAATAACAATAAAAAATATGAATAGTGGTTAAGACAAACTTCATCAGTAACCATGAAGTGTCCGAAAGTTTTCTAAATGTGAGTTTATGCGAACAAGTTACTTGCAGCAATCGACTTCGCCTTCCACCAGTAAACGATCCTGCAAGTCCACTGACAGAAGTTTCGGCAAGTCGCTCACAGAAGCGTACTGTTGCCATCGCAAACAACAGTCGTCACCTCGTTAACTTGTGAAAATAACTTTTGAAAAATTTTCGCCAGATTTATATTCCCAGCAACTTCTTGCAGAATAAACTCGAGGATGCAACTGGCCAGTGTATACCCACTCTATCGGTATAGGGGACTAATTTCTTTCTGCAATGTGAGCGTGAAAGTATGACCGATTCAATTATGCTCCGTAATCTCAAAGATATCTGATCTCCAAAACACCACCATTTCACGGTCTCCTACCCACTGGTTAGGTACACAACGCGCTCTTCAACGCGGTTAAGAAGCGGTTAAGCGAATGCCGCACGCTCAGTTTAACCGGTTAAACGCCACACCCCGTCGACGACACGTCAACGCAGCAAAAACGGACAATGAACACGCAATGCTGGGCATCCAGGAAAGACTTCACCCACTCGTTTTTCATTACATAACCAAATCTTTCGGCTTCGTACATGCAGCATTGAGCCATGTCCAACCAGAGAGGCGCAGAGACGGACTCAAGTTGAAATCACGTGCGTTACGGAAGCCGTGAAGAATGATATTGCCTTGATGGCCTCCGCAATGGGAAAGCGGGCAATCTCATGCGTAGTTTTTCATATTTAATTATGCGTACTGCGCAGGTGATCGCTAATTTAATCTTCACACCAATACTGAAGGTGATGACTTCAAGTGAAACATGTCAGCTGGCTAATTCAGCCGTAACAATGATCGATAAAAATTTTACGAGTGCCTCGCGACGTAATTTGTAAATTTATTTTCTATCGTTACATAACTTGAACACAGGCAATACAGAAGTTTCATCAAGTTGTGTGTCATGTATTCTTATCATACGCAGTTCCAAGTAGCTCGCGGTCAATATTTATAGAAAAAATTTCATGAAATAACGTCGACATTACTACTGAAAAAAAAAGTTTTTATGAACACAGTATTTATACATCTATTCCAAGAAAATAGACGCGTCCATTATGCACTCAATATTTTTATAATCGCAAGTTAAATTCACCAACTTTTATGTCCAAATTTGAAGCATTCTATTTTAAGTTCGAATGGATGAATAATAACTTTCTCAAACTGTTGGAACATCTCAGAGAAATACGTCGCGGTGTAATATTCCCTTCCAGGAGGTAACGGGTTCGGCCCCTGGCAGAGTAGGTCACTACGATAGACTTGAACATCTTAACGCAAAATACATTTTGAATCGCAATAGAAGCAATTTATCGGACATCGCATGATACCCGCACTGTATCGCTTTGCATAGAATACATCGCGATCAAGTACAAAATATCGCAAATCGCGACAGATACGACAAAAATTCATCTTTTTCCTAAATGATTGGGGTAAAACTTGATGCATATCGGTTTACAAGCAGTAAAACTTGTTAAATTTTTGTCCTACAGAAATAATTTCTTACATTTTTTTACAACCAACTTCTCCTGTCAAATACTCGGGCAGAAAAATCCGCAGTACACCCCTCCAAGTAATGAATTACATATATTTCTATTTCATATTCGTGTCTCCATTAGAGCAATATACCCTCTGAATGATACAGTGGCAACAAAGCCAACGCCCTTTTTCTCACAGAAATTAAACATAAAATTACATGTGCTATAAGGATGAACCATGGGAAAAATAGTACTTTTATGTTCTACGCAAATGTCACTCTGAGAATAATCATTAATGAAAATCGACGATAGAAAATCCTACCAAATGAGTAAGAGAATCTGCTCACGTTCTAGAGAAAAACGAAAGATTATTTATTAAAAAGCCCTTTGATTATTCACTGGTGATGAAATAATGAATCGGGGTGGTTCAATACATACTCATAATGAGTGTATTCGCTGCAGGAGACAGGGCGATGCAGCCCTCATTCATACGGCAGTTAGCCGGTATTAAAGAGCACTTGAATTCAGCAATTCTGATCAACTTCTTTTATAGGTAACATGACTGTTCATTCGTAGCATGAGAGCAAAATGGCTGTCTTGTTGTTGCCACAAATAGGTAAGGATGAACTTAGATGCAGCTAATAGACCTAATTGGGAATGAAGAACTACGTCTGACGCAGCCACTCACGGAGAACGCTGGACTCCAGCGGTGAGTAAATAATAAGCCAGTTATCTTTATATCCAAACTATCTTAAACTAGAGACAGGTATCGAAGCATAAAGCAGCTGTAAGTATATTTACAGAATTAAAACACTTTCTCACCATTAAAAATAACAAATTCAACGAATATGAGAATAAAAAAGAGAAAAAACTGAAGATGACAAAAATTTAACCATTTTGCTTACTCATTGGTATTTTTCGGGATCTCCCCGCGTTGCACCATTTCTGTGGACAACCGTTTCGCCGGTATTCTAGTCGGCTGCACCAGGACCTGATGAAGCCGACTGGAATGTCGGCGAAACAAACGTACACGAAAATAGTACCGAAGGGAGAACCCGAAAAATACAAATGAAGAAGAAATCAGCGGAAGTCTTCGTAGCAATTTCATTTTACTTACTCAAGGGATTGAAAGTATGGGAACCCGATTCTTGATATTCGAAATACAAACTGCAATTAATAGGGACGTATAAGCTAGATAGCATACCATTTCCCCGATAATATGCGTTCAGGTTTTAAACTTACCTAGAAAAATAACTCAAGATAAGTACGAAAACCATTCATAAAGATATTAATCAGTGGACTTCGACCGCTTCCTGGGAGATCAGCTTTCACCACATAGTAATCAGCTGATCAGCGAATATGGCAGCTCCGATAGAGGTGGTGAGGTAGACGGAGAGGAAGACTAACGATGAAGTGCTTCAGATGGTGGACGAGGAGAGGAAACTTTTGGATGAAGTCCGGGTTAGGCAGGGTATACGGCTGAAGGGTGTAAAAAAGGGCGATGGGTGGCTCAAGAATGTGATTGAGGGAAGGATGTTGGGCAAGCGGGGAAGAGGAAGAAAGAGAATTGGTTTCATGGACGGGATGAAGAAGGGTAGATCGTACGCTGAGACGAAAAAGGATATACTGGAGGGGGATGGGCCCCTAAATGGGTAGAGGACCGGGAGGAGAATCTGTGATATTCCGCAAAAAACCTACCTTTTACCGGTAGAATACTTAAAAAAAAAACTCAGGGCCGCTCCTAGGGCTTGCGGGGCCCCGAGACACTATGCATAACGGGGCCTCGGGGAATTACGGCTGACGAGCCCTAAAAATATAGTAGTTCAAACCGAAATTATTAAACCAATCCGTAATATGATTTATTATTATTTTCAATTTATTTATTAATGTTATAGGATACTTTATTTTCAATATAAGCTAATAAATTTTAAATTTCATAGAGATTAAATGACAAATTTCCGTAAATAGAAAAAAGAGCAACGATTAAGGTACGAACTGACGTATATCAGATACAGTAATGAGGTGGTATTGTACAGAGGGTAAGTTATTCCCAAATTCGGCGCCCTAGGAGGCACAGAGCCCGGGGCAGTTGCCCCGCTTTCCCGGCCCAAGAGGAGGTACGGTTTCCACTGTTCGAAACAGGATTATCAGCGTGGTTGCAAGATGCACAAAAATACAAGGTCCCACCGATTAGTATGTAATATGAATCAGCAACACACTGGAGATCAGTGTCTCGTGATAAAATTGCCTTGCTAAAGTCTACACAGGGTTTAGAATGGAACAGCGGATATATCCAATTTACTTAAAGGAAAGAATAAACTTTAATACTATCCACTCATTTTATCATCACCTTGCTTATTTAGTTCATTACCGACACAATTTGACGCTTTTAACATCATCATCAGGCACATTGGGAACAGAACCTGATGATGAGGCTGAAAGCTTCGAAACGTCTAATATTAGAATAATAAACTACGAAAACCCGATCTATATTGAAAATAAGCATCATCAGGCACATTGGGAACACAACCTGATGATGAGGCTGAAGCTTCGAAACGTCTAATATTAGAATAATAAACTACGAAAATCCGATCTATATTGAAAATAAGCATCATCAGGCACATTGGGAACACAACCTGATGATGAGGCTGAAAGCTTCGAAACGTCAAGTATTAGAATAATAGACAACGAAAACCCGATCTAGATTGAAAATAAGCACTGTACTTTCCACAGTCATTTATTTTAATCAATCAATTTGTACCGGAATATGCAGCAAGCTGCGAAACGCGTGGTACGATTACCATAAATAACTGTAGATAAGTACAATTCTTATTTTCAACATGGATTCGAATATAAAATACTTCCACGAAGTGAAAGTTTACAAGAAAACCGAAATGAATCATTGCGCTCATTTTTATGGTCTTCATTAACAATCGCGATAAAGTTCTAACAAGTTGCATGAGTTCCTTTTATCAAGTTTATATTTCAAAGAGTGAAATTTCGAAAGCGTGTACAACATATAACTTATTTTAGAATGGGCCTTAATCACGCAAATTAATAAAAAATAACCTCTCGATCAGGACTTATAGACCAGGACTTTTAGAGGAATTAAGGCGGGAGCCCCTAGAGACTCGGAGGCTACACGCTCTGTTTAGGTTGTTTGAGAAATTCATACCTGGTGTGTTTCAGACCGACACAGAGAATACTATCATGACGCCTCAGTAAATATCTAGGACTGACAACAGTGATAAATTAAGAGAGATACATTGACGAACATAAAGGTACAAGAACTCGTTCTTTCCGCGAAAAATAAGCGACCACAATATAAACTGAGCTCCACTAAATACACTCCCATAATACACGTCACGATTTCACCTGCCAAAACCTTTCTTGTTTACTAGGCTGGAGATCTAACATCTCCTGCCACACGCCCACGCCGCACGCGGTGGTTCGCAGGGTAGTATGTAGATGTATAGCAAAAATACGATGAAGAAAATACCTATTATTTCCGCATGAAATGTTCATCCATAACGCACGACCTCCACTTCATAACTATGAGCTCTTGTATTTTGAATATCTTGTCGAGAAGGATTTTGTCTTACGCCACGGCGGGTCAATTCGTATTCTGTGGGGAGAGGTCGAGGAATTTACGAATTCGGCCTTGGTTGCGCACATATAGTCTACTTGGACTGATGGCAGAGAAGGACATTTCTCTCCTCTCAGCAAAATAAGCACCTTTTAGTTTAGATATTATTCCTTTAGAAACATATGTATAGTCATTTGCCTAAAGAACGTAACTTCAGTTTTCGCTGGACACATTGCCGCACTGTTTTCAGCTAGGATCAATCAAACTAATCGCCCATCACCCACTAGAAAAATGTCACAATTCCTGCCATGAAGTGACTTGTTAATCATAAAAAACCCTCGTGCTTATGTGGGATGTACACAAGGGCAGAAAACGCTTCCACAGGCGTGTACGCGCTTTTATTTTAATCGCTATTTTACTTTAATGGCCTTTAATAACTTCCCTGGATCAAAATACCAGCAGACAGCGAAAACAGAGATGGCAATAAGTAACAGTTTCACACACGATAGTAATTTACTAATGCATTCCGGTTGATCGATAAATGAAATAAGTTTTGTTCAGTCAAGATTCAAGGGTACCGTCCACTGTCAAGAGAAATTCAATTCTTCATAATATCCAGGTGCCTTATTCTGAAAATAGACCGCCATTTGTAGTAGTCATAATCCGTTTCCAAGGATGAAACATAAACAGTAAACAGTTATCATGGAAACCTGCAGCATTTTTTCTCGGAAAATACTCAAAGAATAGAAACGCCGTACAATCCTAGAATAAATGCAGTAACTAAATGTAAGGAGGCATTTGTAATAAATAACCTCACAGTTTTCATGAAAATCGAAAACGAATTAATTCACAATTATGTTGATAGGAGGTTTTCATGTTTGTGTAATGATGACTCATCAAACATACGCATTTTATGATTATATTTTCATTAATTGATTATTCGATGGTATTTAGAAAAATTACACCGACTCATCATCATTAACTATGAGTAATCAATCAAACTGCTGATTATCTCATACTTAATTGCAACGGAAATCCCCTAGCAGAGAGGATTTAGGTTTATTAGGTATATTTAGGTCAGTTGGTATCAGGTACCTCACGTATATAAGTGTATTATCCTATGTTATCTCATCGCAGGATGATATGCTAAGTTCAGGCAACATACTGACTGATAGACGCTATTCTCAAGTCATGAACTATGAGCCCACTAAGCCTCAACGGTAGATCAACAGAGATATTCACCACGAAATAATGGCTGCATTGCTCACATTCAATTCCGCATATCACGGTCTAATCACCAACAATGCCATTGAAAGGGCAACAGTGACGTCTGTAAAACCTGGGAAGAAGGAACTAAAAGTCAAGGTAATTTGTACTGGCAAGCGACACGATATATTTAAAGTCAGAAGCCATAATCCACAGACTGCTAGAATGAATGGAATTGCGCCATTCGAATTAAACTCCGTTATGTAACGAAGAGATGCATAAAGATGGGTTTGATACGGTCAACGGATATTGCGTAATACGAAGTGACATGAAATGTTTAAAGAAGGCTCGCCAAGGACTCCATGAGTATAAAAAAAACGAGTGAACTGTCCATAATTTTATCAATGCCGCTTCAAATGCACTGGTTTCACCGATGACATGCCTCCCTACTGGAAATAAGTTCGATACTATAGACAGAGACTAGTCGACATGTTTTCTTTCTTTACATATACAGTGAAAGCCATCTTAAGGACAAATCCTATCAAGCAACCAGCCCTCTCCACGACCATTTTTCAGCGGAACCGTCGGTGGTCGCTTAATACAGGTTTCACTGTAAGTGTACATCAAATTAATATACATTAAAATTTCCCAAGAGCAACTAAATTACGAGGAAATAAACACCATGTGCATAGGTTTCCACAAAATTGTCGCGTCAAAAGTTTTATCCAATTTTTTCAATTCAGTCACCTGTTCATTTGCGTAATACTCCTAGAGACTGAACCCCTGTCGAGCGACCAACCCTCTTAACGAACATTTTTCAGCGGCATCGTCGGTGGTCGCTTAATACAGGTTTCACTGAATTTAGATATTAAAGAAGCCTTTTCAATGAGGGGGGCTCTGAGTTTAATTGATGAGGGGGGCTCTGAGTAGAGACGTAAGGAAAAGACTAGTGAAAACTATAGTATGGAGCGTGGCACTGTATGGGTCGGAGACTGGGTCATTGCGAAGGGAGGATGTACGTAGACTTGAGACGTTTGATATGTGGAGAAGGTGAGCTGGGTGGCGAGAAAGTCGGACGAGGAGGTATTGGAGAGGAGGGGAAGCTAGTGGTGGAGGTTCGGAGGAGGCAGAAGAGATGGATGGAGGATGAATTGAAAGGTGAGGGAATGATGAAAAGAAGATAATAGAGGAGATGATAAGAGGAGATATAAGGGGAGAAGAGGTAATAAAGGAGAGAAAACTTGGGAGGCGCGGGAGAGGAAAGAAGAGGATGTGAATTCTAGACGAAATGAAAAACGGGAGACGATATGAATAATTAAAGAGGGGCATATTGTCGGGCCATCCATAGGAGTGATATCGAATTAGGATAAGTGCTATCCAAAAACCTACCAGTCATCAGCTAGAATACTTAAATGATTGAATATTTAGATAAGGTCGAGAAATATATATATATATTTGACGAGTACTCTTTTCAGCCCTAGGAACGCATCGCAGTTTCAATTCTTGACATAATTTCAGCCTTAATGATTGCAGCCATTTGCTAGCATCATTGACACTCATCAGTCAGGTGTTTTATGACCACATTTAGGCCGTTAAATTTCCTACGATATACCCGATTTTCATATCAGCTTTTCATTAAAATAAATGACTCTCAATGAATACACACAATTCTCTAAAATAGCTGTCACTTTTCGCTTATCCCTATCTATAGTATACTATACTTTGTTTTCCTGATTGTTCTTCCCAATGATTTACTCTATCATTAATTCGTAACACTTAGTGTGACATTTTCATGGATAAATAGTACCCCGTCCACTCGATCTTCTTCATTTTTCGGCCGCGCTACATTTCCCGCGTTTCCCATCATCCACTGTCGTATATAATCAAACCTTTAGGTTAAGGTGGTCTCCCCTTCAATTTAAAAAAAAATACATTATGAACGAATCTTTGTACAATTTTCCGGATAAAAATCAATGCTCCAAAATAACACACGCGAAACATTATTTGAGATCATAAAAAGATTATTTTATGCGGTGGATAAATAATATGCAAGTAGAAAAATACAGAGCCATCGCTTTCATTAAAAATGACAAGGTTCAACTAAGTTAGGCCTTGATCAATTTAATAAGCCGGTTTTAAACGGCGTACATAACTGCACAATCTAATGTGTGAAAGTATATTTCAAACTACGTCGTGTAAAGCCGTGAATATCAAGAAGACATGCGCGAATGCGTCAACGCGAGATGGCAAAATATCCCCCGCTCAAATTCATGATTATTAAGCGTCAAACTGAGTAAAACATGCAGCGTTAAATTGCGCAATTTCGTGCCACAAGTAAAACGGGATTCACATGGGTAAAACTGACGTGAAAAAATGCAACACTTTGGGCTGGTGTGGAAACTTATGAGCGGCAACTTTGAAATAAAATGTCACCAATACCTCCTTTTGTATGTATCTCTGAATTTTGCCGATGGTCAGGGATGAGAAAAAAAACGTCGGGTGAACGGCCTGGGGAACCCACTTTCAAACTGAGCGTCCCTGCGGTGGATTCTGCCACTTCGCATTCCCGATGACGCCCAGTGGACCGTGCTGGCATGAGGGAATATGGAATCCGACCCTACTCGACGATTCGATCGCGGATGGAAGTGCGAGATGAAATGGCAGTCGAGCCGTGAAAAATCTCCCTCCCAGCGGTTTTAGAAATGTTTCAACTCTTGTCGGCCGGCTAAAAGAATTACCAACAGACATATCGGCGGAGTGTGAACTACAGAACGGCAGCACGCAACGAATGCAGCACAAACACGGAGGGAATCGGTCCAGACGAGCAGAAATATAAAATACGATTTGAATCATACATGCGTCAAATAATTTACCTCTTACATAAAATAATATTTATCGAAAAACATACATCAAATAATATTTATCCAAACGATTTCGCCGATACCCGACTCGGGCTTATATGGATAACTTTCTTATTTTTAGCGACTGTTACCTGTAGATGTCAAGGGTCAATATGACAACTAAAATATGTACAAATGTACCACTTGAATTGTGTTTGTAATGGAAAAATATATAACAGTATGATATATAGTTTTATTCAAGAATTTATAGATCACTACTTGTAATGAAATGATAAATTACTTAGTTTTCCATAAAGGGATTCATTTCATTACGAAGAAATTCCACCAAGTTACTGCCAATACCATTAATTCTAATCATTATTCGTAAAAAGTTGACTAAACGACTTCACATAAATTTATCCAGCTCCATTTCGTAAAACATTTAATGAAACCAAGTTTTAGGAAAATGCTTCATCGTGAGAAAGCACTTCTTTAAAGAATTGGCATTTTTACTTTTATATAAAAATATCTGACTAGTTTCGTAAATATTTTAACGAAAAATATATCCAACAATGCTCATGTTAAATTCTACAACACCATTCAGCCTCTTACATTCACTGCGACGAAAAATAATAACAGGAGTGTATAAAATATTATTAAATCACAATGATAAATTATGGAATTGACGCTAGAGCGACAAAAGCGCATGTACCCATGCATCTACGCATCCATGAAAACAACCGAAATGAAGAACCACAGTAAAATACTGGCAGTAAGTAGAAGAGATCGAACAGTAAATAATAATATGAGACAGGAATGCAAAATAATACCAAAACGCTCGCGAGAAAAGAAATATGAGGAATACATATAAGATAGATAAATTTATTGCTCCACTTATAAAACATTACAGAAAAAAGTTTAGTTATACAACAGTAAGGCTTTAGGTAGATTCAATTGTTTACACCAGTGTAGAACCTACCAGCACTTATTTATGCGTTCAAAATATATCATTGAAAAATAAGAATCAAAGGCAACAAGACAGGGAAGATTAAAAGAGATCATACCCCGGGAGGAAAAAGAAATGCTAGACGACCCAGGAAAAGATGAGAAGAATGCATGAGTGGAATAATCAATCGGTAGATAACAGGCTGATCGTAATAGATGGATGCTGAAAAAAATGGAGGGGCGAAACAAGAAATGATGAAGTGTACAGAAGAGTAGAAGAGGAAAGGACCATATGAAACACAATAGAGAAAAGAAGAACAAGATGGATTGGACACACCCTGAGACACAATGGGTTAGTGAAGGACATACCAGAAGGAAAAATAGAGGGAAAAATCCCCAGAGGAAAACCCAGAAATAACTTCGTGGACCAAATTAAGAGGAAAGTACATAGGAAGAGATGCCAGGAGGTAATGAGAACTAGCATTAGAGAGGTAAGGGTGGAGGGCTGCAGTCAACCAATGTTAGGATTGAACGACTAATGAAGATAATAGGCTGAAAGACTACCATCAGGAGAAATCAATTGTAAAGCAATCATACTCTCAACGAGGGAAGTAAAATCGCCTAAGTGGGAGAACGATGGCGTACCCATACCGTGGGTGAAAGAGATGGAGCAAATCCCTATCTGCAACATCCTGCTCATCCACACCAGCAGTATGAATTATTTAACGAAAGAGGGGAATCCTATTGATTACTGCATGCGTGAATTCACAGATGCGGTAGGAAGCTTCGATACGTTCTGCGGCGTAACTTATTCAGCGCGTATTTCGCAGAGGTCACCCTCGAAGAGTCGAAAATGATGAGGATCACCCGGCTATCCGTTCGGTGATTTTTCTCTGCAGTAACTCTCGGGATGTTTTCTGTGTAGTGTCCACATCGAAGCACCGATATCAATGAAATTGCGCTTAGGAAATGTTTTGAGAAGAAACTTCCCAGATGTTTCCAAACGCTATTTAATTGGTTCCCAGACATTAAATCAAAGCAGAACACCGATGACGTCCCAAGAAGAAACATACGCGTTCCATGAACTCGCCAAGTATAATTAAGGAGCACGACACTTAAGGTAATTTGAGCGGAATACCATTTCACCTAGAAACAAATGTATTGTCTCATTACAAAGAAAAATATCTCACTCATCCTAAGATACCAAAATATGAGCCATTTTATACGGTAAATATTACGTTTATGCACTCCAAGGAGACCTTATTTACAAAATGACGAATTTCTACTACCTAAACCTCGTCTAAAAATTAACAATTGGTAGTATGTATATTGTCACGACTATTTTAGAAAATAAATCATGTTGTTACCGCAGAAACTTTTTCAGGAAAAGTAGAGATTTTGTCAGTAGTTTGAGAAAAATACCATTTCGCCTATAAATAAATGTATTAAGTTTCATTGCGAAGAAAAATATCTCACCCAACCTAAGATACCAAAATATCAGCCCCATACCGCACCAAGATATTTGCGACAAATAAACCAGCCATTTTTCTTGGGAAATGGTACGTGTTGGTACTCCAGAGAGGCATCATTTAAAAAGGTACGCAGTGTCTAACTTCTATATCTCGTCAAAACATACACAGTATGTTTTTTTCAATCATTTATGCGAATAAATCACCGAGTCACAGCAGTATTTTTTCAGTATCACAAAAAAACCTTCCTTTGTAATGGAGTTTAAAACGTAGGTACTGCGTGTAACCAATTGAGTCAAGTTTAAGTCTTATTTGGATATTTTTATTCAATTATGGAGAATTTATTTCAAATTAAAGTATATTCTTGTGCCATTAATATCACAATATTTATATCTTGCTTCCCACACCTAATGAAATTAAAACGTAAAATTCGACTACAGTCTCCATTATGACTAGGGAATTATCTCGCTCAAACTACTTCAGCCTCTCTCTAGGAACTTAAAATGCACTAGGTTTTGACATTGAATTTCAGTATTGAACCGTTGTCATTATTTCAAACGAGAGTCAACCATAGCAAAGATCTTTCGAAGCATCGTTTCATATTTATTACATAGATCGTTTCCCTTAATCTTAAAATGAAATTTCCATCGATAAATACACTGGGTGATGAAGGCAAGGTATAGTCTTCATAATACCAAAATATTCCTAATCCTTTCCGCTTTCGCATAACTTTTCAAGTGGGTCGAAAAAAATTCTTGCACCAAATTTTACTCAAATATGTTTATACGGTGGATATAATCAGACAAG
This sequence comes from Ceriagrion tenellum, assembly GCA_963169105.1. Lineage (NCBI taxonomy): Eukaryota > Metazoa > Arthropoda > Insecta > Odonata > Coenagrionidae > Ceriagrion > Ceriagrion tenellum. The sequence goes on along the minus strand of OY720644.1, from coordinate 45,732,814 downwards.
TTGTAAAATAGATTATGAAAAGTTATATTTTATAATTTTTATCTCCATGAAAGCATAGATGAGAATTGGTCTCACGGCGCGGAATTCCAAATTTAAGCGAAAATCGTGAGTAAATACGCATTTTTTATTCGGCATGGCACCTTAATATTTGTGAGAAACCTTAATAATAATATGCAACATATATTTTCGCATTTAGGAGAAATATGTGCCAATGTCATCGAATTATTTTAAAACATTTGTCAAGCGCCATAAGGCATGGGTGTTAAAATGGGATTAATCCCGTAATTAAAACACGAGGCACGAACTTGTACAATTTTAAACTGCATTTTCTCCTCAATCTGGCGTGCAATAACAATTGAAGATAGAGCAGGGGCTACTCTGCCATCCCGCGTTCATGCATTTGCGCATACATTCTTGCAGTTCATCACTTTACACGACGTAATTTCAAATGCACGTTCGACCATACATCAACTTGTGCAATTACGTGATAAAATTGCCCTGAAACCAAATCAGTAACATGCAATTTTTTACCTTTAATCGATACATGTTACTAATACGCAAACGTATGAAAATTTTCACAGAGATAAGTACATAAACGAAATCGCTCAAGGCACTTTAAGTATTTGATCGCCGATAATGTATTCAAATAAATTCTTAGAGACTGACCATGGAAAAGTCCCAAGGGCTTATCCAAGGCGTGATTCGAAATGCATAGATTTACGAATGCTTTTCGATGCCGATAAAAATGATAACGCCATTTAGGTCAATCTAATTCTCCACATTAAAATATAAATTGCTCACATGCGCTACATTTATAGATTCAATGCTCTCTCAAAACGGGTTTTAACACAGAGATCACATAAAAGCACAAGGTTATCACCGTGATGAATGGACTTCTCTTCCTGCATCATCTAGGAGAGCGGCCTTGGATAGGCTGAGGTCTATTGGCTTCCCGACCTTCAAACGTTTTGTAAACATTTTTACGGCACGTGTAAAACACAGCATCGAATCATACTCCGGTGTTCCTAGTCAAAAAATGAGGAATGAACGAAATCTTCAGACTTTCGTGATAACCCTTCCCTAATGTACTAACATCACTTCGATCGCAGACATTTTCACTATCACGAATGATATTCTCTTCCTGCATCATATAGGATAGCGGCCCTGGATTGGCTGAAGTCTATTGGCTTCCCGACCTTCAAACGTTTTGTTAAATTTTGACACGTGTAAAATATAGGATCGAATCATATTCTGGTGCTCCTAATAAAAAAATAAGGAATGAACGAAATATTCAGAAACCCTTCCGTAATGTATATACTAACAAGACTTTGATCGCAGAAAAATTTACTATCAAGAATTATTTTGAAAATATGTTTCCATGATAATCTTTCGCTCCTGAATTCACTTTAACTACCATGATCGCAGAAAATTTTGCACTCAGGAATGATATTATTACCACGTTCATACAAGTAGTACGTTACTCATGAAAAATCATCGATGGCTCCTCCAAAACGATTAATATCGGCGGAGGCGATACGAACATGGATTACAAAGGCAACGCGAAATTTTCGTACTTTTCTCGAGAAAGCGTGTAAATTCGACATGTACAAATGTTTATATCTCAAATAGAGTCTTACTACACCCGGTGATTTTCTCGTACAAGAGTAATAACATTTTTTTTCGATAAATTTTCGTAACCGATATTATCAAAATAAAACCAGCCCTGTTCCGCAGAAAGTTTTGTAAAACCATGTTTAGCGAAAAGCTGTAGAGCGAAAAATAAGCAAGCATATTCTGACAGAAATATACCAATATCTCTCACAGAAACAAGCGCAAGTATTCTCAAACCTCTACGGCACGTGGTCGACGTATTTAACTGAAATATGATTCTCAAAGGAACGACTCTGCTCCGCTTAGTTCAAGGATCAGTTACATTAAAATGGCTTAAGTAGAACGAAACACCTTTCATTATCTGGCTAGTCACAGGGAAAATGTCATTGCAAAACCGGAATGATCCGCTTACTCGTGATGACACCTGAAGCTAATGCCTATACGGCCAGGAAAACCACAGCCTATAATGTACACACTAGCTTGTGTGTCACCTCAAATGGCGAGCACTATTCGCGAACTTTTTTCATACTTATTGTCCTAACTCAGCCAGTTTTCAATATTTACAAGTCATCATCTTCGGGTTTGTGTGAGAATGGTAAAATTAGAAACACCCGCTAAAGATACACAAGATGACGATTTGATTATGCGTCGAAAATTTGAATGATTAAGTAAAATTTAGTGAATTTAACAGGAAAGTTAGTTCATCATTCGCAAATATTATATTTTGTTTGTATCGAGTTTGTAGTTTAAAATATTCTTTTCATCACCAAACCTTATTAAAGCCTGACCATTCATCGACTGTTCCTGGATTGATATTCGGTTCAAATTTTTATTTTCACCGTAATTTAATGTATGCACAACGCACTCTGCTTCGTCGCTTTACTGCTCAAAGCCAGTCGCTCATAGGATGGAATATCAAGGCCCCTTCTCGTATGGGAAAAACTACAATCAAATCTAGATAACGTTACGAGCAATGATAAAAAGACCGGAAAGAATACAATAAAATACGCCGTAACTAAACTAGATTATGGACTGGAAATTTTCAAATATATCTTGAATCTAACGCTAATGTGAATACATTCACCACTAATGACACTCCTATACTTTGAATAAGCACAAAAAAGCACATTTAATTTATTTGAATGCGTCATCAGTCGATGAAAAAGAATACAGTTATAGCTTATCCAAAAACACTTCGATTATAACTGAAGTCATCTCCATACGTTCTTCAATTCGTGATGAATGTTATAATTGCAAATATTATGCCAAGGTATGGCGTAACAGTTCGTGATGGCGCATAAGTTATCGATGGCAATATTATCACGACACCTCACTACATCTCTAGGTCTGACAGAAGCGATAAAATAAGAGAGATACATTGCCGAAGAGGTAGGTACAAGAACTCAATCTTTCCGCGCACAATTAGCAACTACAATAAAAACTGAGCTCTGCTAAATACACTCCCAAAATACACGTCACCATTTCACCTCCCAAAATCTTATCCATTACATCTTTACACGGCTGGTGTCCTAATACCCCCTACCACACGCCCATGCGGCAGCTCGGTGGGTAGTATGTAGATGTAGATGAGATTTGTGGTAAAATACGAAGAGCAATATTCATCAAGAATATCGAAAACGTCCATCAGGCCCGACCTGAAGCAGTTACACTTCTTTAACTCGTCCGATGGGTGACCTATGCGAAAGAAGAGTGAAAATCGCCCGCAAATTTCACCTGTGACGAAATCAAAATCGATTGGGATTTATATCACCAATGAAAAGGCCCTTTTAAACATCAGAACCAATCAGTACTGAGACACCGGAATCGAGAACGGGAAAAAAACTCACCTCACCATAAAAAATCGTAAAAGGAGTCACATTTTCCAGTCGATGTGGACGAAAGTTCTCATCCAGCACAGATTAAAAAAAACTTGAGTCAACTTTTTCCGCGACCCAGACGGGGCCAAGTCCACCCAGGAGTCACTAAAAACGAGCACCGAACACGGAAAAATAAAACCACTTTCATTTTCCCCCGGGTTCAGAGATGACACGTGGTAGCATGTATTACGGGCGACGCCGAGGACAGCTGAGGTCTCCTGCGTCAATGAGGACAAGTTTGTAGACTGGCACGGGAGGAATCATCAATTGCGAATGGAAGAAGTAAGGAGAGATGCCCGGTGTAGGAATTAGTCTAATAAAAGCGAAAATCGCCGAGGGCTCCGTAGTTTTAAGTAACATCGTGCGGACGAAATACGGTATTCGGAAAGCAATCCTCACAGCTTGTTATTCTGCTGGAATCCGCTCCACAACTGTCAGCACTCGAACACGGACTGTCAGGTTGAGACGATAACCTATTCACCAAACCAAAGAGTGGGTTCTGAATATATATTCGGATGGCTAATTAGCAGATTACATGGCTAATTAGCAGATAATAACCTAATATAACAGGTCGAAAAATATAAATACCAAGGCATAATCATTAGCTAGAATATCAATTTCAAGGCGCATGGCACTAAAATAAATAACATACTCAACCGCATAGTCTGTCAATTTCATTACTTAACATTTTCGTTAGATGTAAATTATACGCCCATCTTATATTTTGCATTAGTAGAAAGTATTTTAAGATACGGAATTACAGTCTGGGGTTCAAGTGGGACAACCTTAATGAACACCCTAAAACGCAAGCAAAGAAAAATCATTTTTTTTTAAAATGAAATATAATTCAAATAACTGGACAGATGAGAATGCAAATCAAAGATTGGGAATACTACCAGTCGATCAGCTATTCCAGTATATGATTATCATTGAACATTTTTAACGGCAAATATAATATTTTGTACAGTTAAAAAAATCAGCACTGAGGGATAATATTAGGTATAAAGTAAAAAAGTGTATAACATAGCATGAGGAGAGAAATCTGACGGTAAAAGTATCTACCATATTCAATAATATGCCCAGTAGGGTGGTTCGAAAAAAGGCTTTTCTCGCAAATCGCTTCCCGAGGGGTGCCAAACCTAATCATTTGCCATGACTAGGAAGTACGTGCAAGATTATTGGGCAGGGTTGAGGCTTCCACTCTAACCTGACAAAAAATGAATTTTTACGCACATTTTCAGGGATTATCGACTTTTTAAGGGTTTTCCCTCCATATTTCTTGAAATATTTTTTAAAATGTTTACTCTCACTAATATTAGTAGAAAATAGTACATTTAACACATTTCAGTTGATATTTATGGAATACGTGATGTAAAAATTTTATTTCCGAGTATTTAAGGTCGATTTTTCACTTATTTTAAAGCATTTTTCATGAGTTTTCGAAATTCTGTCAAAATTGTGTTTTTTTATCAAAATACAGTCTTCTACCTCTCGATTTTTCTCTTTAAAAGCAGCTTTAATAATAAATTTGGACCATTAAAATCCATAGATTGGGAAAAAACGTCAATAGAAAATATAAGGCCACTTTTTCGTTTATGGTGAAATTCATTGAAGGCGCGCGCATACTTGTATGGTCATGTACTGAAACGCACCAGTCGATCATCAAACTAACCTTAATTACCGACAAAAATCAGCTGCATAAATTCAAAGCAGAATTCAAGTAAAAAGTTTCATAAATTTATAAATATTCATCAACTGCGATTGATGCGATTGCGTGAAACTACGTACCCTGCGTAGCTATAGTGAATATTAAAGGGATCAATTTCGACAGTTTTCACACTTATGTTATATAATATGTTAAAAAGTGAAAAGTAATTGTCGATGTACTGACTAAAAAATGGTGAATTAAGTACAACGGTTCCTCACGTGATCGTGTTCCGCAACTTATTAGTATCGTGAGGAATATGGAGGAAAAACCCTAAAAAGTCGATAATTCTAGAAAATGTGCGTAAAAACTCATTTTTTTTGTCAGGTTAGAGTGGAAAGCCTCAACCCTGCGCAATAATCTTGCACGTACTTCCTAGTCATGGCAAATGATTAGGTTTGATACCCCTCGGGAAACGATTTGCGAGAAAAGCCTTTTTTCGAACCATCCTAATGCCCAGTAATTTGAAAATATTTAGCTAAAATAAGTGAAGTTAAAAAATAAATTAAAAAATGGCCATCAGAATGTTAAATAATATGGATTTAGAGGTTATATTCCCAATTTTTTCGACCGTATAAAATTATATGCACATGACTTTGAAAACAATAAAGATTTATGAGATCAAAATTGAGGCCTGCTGACAATCTAATTAAATAGCTTAGCAAGAACAATACTGGACTGATGTGTCGTGTAGTTATTTGTTGATGGGTTTTTGTGATTGATAATGCTGATACAATGTAATGACAAAGAGATACAATATACTTTACACTGACGATCTTATATGATATATTGAATGTATATGAACGTAAATTTATGAATGTAAAACTAAATAAAATGAATTTTTAAAAAAATAAAAAATAAAGCGCAAACAAACACGGAAAAACGAATAAGAGCGCGTAGGAAAGCAAATATTACTACCTCCTCGGTTTTATTTCATAAACTACGGAAAATGAAGAGAAACTATGATACTTTAAATTGCCTTCAAAGAGAAGTCATACGGGGAACCAAATTTCACTAAAAAATATCTCCCCTATTGTCGAGATTCAAACCCATGTACTGGGGAATGGAAGCCTCGTTTCGATTCCAATACCACACTTGCAATAATAGATATGACTTAGGACACTTACCTGAGGATTGTCTTACGACACTAATCCTCTTGAATAACATTTGGATTCGTAGGTCTCGCAATGATTACAACATTATCAAACATAAGCAATATTAGCATATTGATTGGCAATCCGTCATCAAGTGGAGAATATGAGAAACCAGTGCTCTAACCGTAAATACGGATTACACCACTGAGTCGAAATTCGCCATGAAAAATATCCCACTCGTCCGGGATCCGAACCCGAATCTTTCCATTGGCAATTATATGGATTCGCCCAGTGCCGATCCGAATCCGTATCTTTATATTGGCAACTACACGAATTCGCCCGGTACCTGATTAAGCCATCTAAATTAGAGTCTACCTTCTGAGGTAAATATGAGGAAGATCATGAGCTTTCGAAGCCTGGTGCTGAAGTCGTATGCTGAAGATAAAGTGAACAGATAGAGTGAGAAATTAAGAAGTATTCACAATATCTACACTGTGGGTGGAGTAAACAAAATCTTCGGATACAGTAAAATATCTAGGAATTACCTTACTTCTGATATATCGTGGGGAACATACATACAAAACATGACGCACAGCATTAAAGAAACTGGGTTTTTTAAAGCGTATAATAGGAAGGTCCTCGGATGAAAAAGTCAAAGATAGATGCTACTTCGCTCTGGCTCGGCCACATCTCGAATATGGCGCGAGCATTTGGGACCCTAGTCATAAAGATTTAACCAAAGAAATTGATAAAATACAAAGAAAAGCTGCACGCTTCGTTAAAAACTGCTATGAGCGAAAATGTAGTGTTACACAACTTTTACAGGGATTGAGGTGGGAGCCCCTAGAGACTCGGAGGCTACACGCTAGGCATAGGTTGCTTGAGATATTAAGATCTGGTGTGTTCCATAAGAAGAGAATTTTCAGAGAATATTATCATGACGCCTCACTACATCTCCAGGTCTCACGGAAGCGAATTAGAGGGATACATTTGTCGAACAGATAGGTACAAAAACTTTACGCGCACAATAAGCGAATAAGCGACCACAATAAAAACTGAGCTCCATTGAATACACTCCCATAGTACCATAATACACGTGACCGTTTCACCTCCCAAAATCTTATCCCTTACATCATTACACGGCTTGTGTCCTAACATCCCCTGCCACACGCCCATACAGCGGCTCGCGGCGGCGGCAGGGTACTATGTAGATGTAGATGTGGATGAAGTGAAGAAGAGGAAAAGATCATATGGAATGATGTATTGAAAAGAAGAAGAACCGGATGGATTGGACACACTTCAAAACTAACTAGGTTTATTGAGGAGCTTTCCAAATGGTCCGTAATGTTAAACTTTTCTGCAATTAAGATAGTAATTGTGAAATAAAAGGAAAATTATTATCACAGAAACGTGAAGATTTTGTCCACTCCGTTTGCAACAGCCTTACTTTGATTTTCTTCAATGTTTTACATGCCAAAACTTTGAGCTGAGAAGGGCAATCCAAAAAGACGATCCAGATGGGTTGGACACTCCGAGGTACAAAGGGCTTGCGAGGAATATAAATGAAGGAGCAATCGAGGAGAAGAGTCCCAAGAGGATTGTCCCAAGTGATGATTATATCTACGGAATTATGAGGAAAGTGCACAGGAACAATTGCCAGGGAGTAAAGAAACAAGAATTTGATAGGGAGGAATGGAGAGCTGCAATCAGCCAATCTTGGGATTGAAGGACCGATTACTGAACGTTAGGAGGAAAATGTTATCTTCTACCTCCTACACTTCAGCACAAGCGGTTGGTTTGCAATTAAGAAGCCACGGTTGCAGGAGGATACAACGTCATTTACATCCTACAACGTATCATAGGGCGGAACAAGATCCCTTATTTTAAGCGGCCGTTATCGTTGTTGATACCGTTAGCCGAAACGATAGCAGCTCTAGAAGGGCAACGGTCACAGTTATTGTCCTAAGAACTCACTTAAAAATCAGTCAAAACTAGTTATTTAAAGCACCTGACGACATGTAAAGAATGAAGATCACATTTACCTAGTTACGGCAGCAGTAAACGAGAAAGCTGTACGTAAAAGTTAACGATAGTCAATTTAAAGACAACTTTAAACTTCATGGATACGACATGAAGCTCTCACAATACATTATTATTGCGTATATTTGAACGAACCCCGAGACTCCAATCAGCACCACCGCACCAGCCCAATATCCTGATTTTTGGGCCTAAAGAATTAACACAAGTAACCAAAAAGTCTGAAGTTCTCACAAGACGTCATAGTCGCGTATATTTGAACCAGCCCCGGGACTACAATCACCACCACCGCACCAGCCCAATATCCTGACGATGCGAGGACCTAAAGAATGAACACATGTAACCAACAAGACTGACACGAACCGCCTGGTACACGTCTAGAGGCGGCAGTTGATCCAAGTCCCCGGTGAGTAAGAGACCACCGAGTGATGCACGAGCCCTGGGAGTCTGCGGCAGTCCGCGGGACCGGGAGGCCGCCATGCCCGGGCCCACGACGAGGTACCATGGGGCGTGACTCGGGCCTCCGAAGCGGATCGGGCCCCGGGAACTCCCGTGAGAGCAGCCGGTACGGAGGACAATAGCACTCGGGAGTTTCAGTGGTCACTGCACAACACGTCCTAGTAAGAACCGGGTTCGGGGGAGTCTCTCGGGCGAGAACTCCGGGCGGTTCTTCCGGGGTCTTCAGACTGTGGCTTCGGCGGCGGAGGCAGCCGGACACTGGCATGCTGCGCTCTGCCCCTCTTGCCTCCAGAGGGCCCACTCCCCATACTGAAAAGGCCTTGGGGGAGTCCGTCAGGAAGGACTGGACACCCTCCCCTACCTGTTCCCATCCCCATCCGAGTTCTTGTGATTGGAGGGGAAGATTGTTTGGAGTGTGAGGACGGCCGCGTAGTGAGCAGAAAGACGAAATGCTTTAAGACTGAGGGAGGTGGGGGGGGGGGGGGGGGGAGAAAAGATGGTCGGGTGCTAGCTCAGGAGTTAGGGGGAGGGCGGAGGAGTGTGACAACCTTGTGGCAGGGAGGGGATACTTAATAACTAGGAGGGGGAAGGAAGGCTGTTGGGCAAGAGCCCAAGGAATGAAGATTAATTTATACAGAAAAGTTAAGGCTAAATTCAGTACAATGCTTAAAGCCAAATTAGACTCTAATCCGTCCATTAAAAAATCGACTTACAATCATCTTTTCGTATTTTATGACTAAATCACATTTGCTAGGTAGTACACGGCGCCTGAGATGTTCTGAGAATTAAATTTTACTTAATAATTAATTTCAACATTTAGATTATCTCAGTGTTTGCTTCGCATAATGAATAAACTTTACACCTTCTGGAGTCACTTCGTGGAAGTATTTTATACTTGAATCTATATTGAAAACAATCCTTATACTTTCACAGTTTTTTAAACTAATAACTGTGGAAAAATTACAAGGATTGTTTTCAACATGGATTCGAATTCGCATAATGAAATTAAATTATTAGATGTATTTTAACGCCTACATGTCACCACTGAGGTAAGGAATAAATATTCTATATGGAATTGTACCGAGAGTAATTTCTTTCCACAATGCTAAAGGTAGCAGGGTTAAACAAAGTGTTCCCCGCAGCCATCAATTTTATTTGAATACGCTATCCTACGATGTACGAATAACGGACAATAAGCGCTATGAAAAAAAGAACACAACACCGCCCCCATGAGTCAATTTCACGCTAATTAAAATTCGACCGAATCCTCCGCAGATTTTTTTCCTCGCGTACGAGTTTCAAACGTAGTTGTTTTTATTGCCGACAGGAGACACTGGAAACTCACGTTAAGTCTGAGCCACAGTTTATTCGGCGCTAATGTTTTCCATAAACCGGACTGAAAGGGGGTGGGACCGGGTGGTGGGTTGGGTGTTGCTTGGCTAAGTCGCAGAGAGGAAGCTTGCCGGATAGGAACGGGGCTCCGAAGTGGTAGAGCGTTACATAAGATTCAGCTGGAGGGGAGAGGAAGGACGGCCTCGCTTGTGTTCCGCGTGGGGTTTTCATTGAGAGATATACAGTACGTCCCTCGCACGTAACTTTTTCTTTAGGCAAGAGAATGTACCACGATGAATACATTACATTTACCGAGGATTATGTGTCACCCTCTATGGACGGAATAATGAAACACCAGCATGAAAAAATACATCTTAGGTTTTTAAAGGTGCTATTTAAGCATTTTAAAAATGCAATTTACCTGAAAATAACATTTATTTTGAAACGTGGCGTATTTGTATTGTATATTTTTCATTTAAAATAGCACTTTACATAATAATATTTTCGCAAGGTACACTACAACATTACCTTCATAACGTACCTTTTTTAAAATAGTTTTTTCTTCATATGACAACTGAAACTATTAATTTCAGAGCTCCAACAGCCACGCAATCGACAGTGAATAGTGTCACACATTCATCAGTCCATATCGTTTGACAAACCACCGAAAGAAACGCAACCTTCCACACACGTAATCCGAAGCGTTACAACTCTGTCTAGCGCAGCTACTAAATGGAAAAGCCTCTTAGAAAGCAGATATTTCAATGATTTTGAAACGTAACGAATTCGACTCGCTCGCCCAGAGAGGGTTAAATGGCCAGTACCTACTCTACCATATTTTATTGCAGGTGGAGTAAAACCTCTATAAACAGATACCTCTCTCAAGCGGCCACCTTTAACTTACGTACACTTCCCAGGCTGTGTTGCATGTAACGTATTCAAATCTCAGGCTGAGTCGTATGTAATCTTCCTAGGACGGACCCGTTCATATTCTGAAGGACAATTTTTTTTCAAAAACGGGCATATGTTGTCGGATTTCTTGAAACATAAGTTACTTTAAAACAATTTTACAGTAAAATAAAGTACAACAAAAGTTTCATAACAACTTTTGATTTCTGACTGATTTGATTTTTACACTTTTTGGGTCTATTTTCAAATATTTATCAGTAATCCACCATATCCATCGCAGGTATATTTTAACCTTTATAAATAGACACCTCGCACATGCGAACACCTCTAACTTACGCGCAGAATTCAAATCCCAGGCTTAGTTGCATGAAACTTTCATAAGCCAGAACCTTTCACATCTTAAGGGAATAATTTTTTCCAAAACGGACATATGTTGCTGGATTTCTTTACATATGCATAACCCTTCAAATAACTGCACATTGAAATAAATTGGAACTGAAGTATCATGACGATTTACATTTCTACATCTCTTTTCCCAGATGAAACCATTAGGATAGTCGTCAATTGCTTCCAGATTTTGACACATCACCTTCACCCAAGAGTCAATGCAAGTATCAAGCTGAAAGTTAAATCGTATTAATTAACAACACCGCTCACATTAGGACATATTCTTTTGAATCACCGCTGGCCGTAAGATTCGAGGCGTTACCGAATTTTTAATATCCTCGAATCACAAATTTGTGATACTGAGAAAAACTTTGAGCAGGGCTTCCTCATAATCAACATCACCGTTGGGAAATGAAGGATTAAAAGAAACCACTAAAACTGCCTGAAATTCGATCCAAGATCTACCGAGGGTCGGTCAGGTACGTAAATCTTATAGCACCACCAAGACAACTTAAAAGAAGGCGAGTTTGTCACGAAATACATGTCCTTCACCGAGTAAATTTGATACAGTTTATTACACAAATATATGTTGTATTTGATATCAGTGCTCGAGCAAGCATGCAACATTTCCAATCTTTTTGTATTCGCTTCAGTTCAAATGAATATTTTTTGAACAAAATTAAAATGAGTAAAAAAAGAGGAAATCCTGCGAATAAGACCCGACTCCCGTGAAGATGAAATTCACGACAGTTACAATAGCGACAGCAAAAAATGTGACAAGAGGAGGGATGACGAAAATCGTCACCCAGAATTTTTAAAGACGAGTCGGGGGTTAAATTTCGGCTGGTAGCTTTAAAATGCGGTCATTCACAAATTACGGAAAACTTGCGAGATAAAGGAGCATCGGTGGCTTATTTTAGAAGATCATGACGGATAAAACGACCCGAGAATTATGATATCCAGGGAAAAAATGACCCTTAATTCTAATTAGTTAGCTTTTGTTCTAAACTCAAAGAAAAAATATGCTTGGGACTTTTTTTAATTTTTTCAATCATGGGTATTTGTTGGAATTTTTTCCCATCAGGGAGAAGCAGTCAAATGTAACAACCTGACTATTTAATCACCCCTCATAACAGAACGACCACCAAAGATCTTTTCGTGTAGCAGGGGCAAGGTTATGAATAGTATTCCTAAGGACATAAAAGATTCCACCTCACTGTGTATTTTTAAGAAAAAACGTTTTCACCATCTTAATAACCTATGAAATAACAATAAGAAATATTCACCCCATGAATTCTTGCGTGATAATTTATTGTTTCTCTATTTAATATGCTCCCGCTTTTTCAAAATAATGTTATACGTAATGCATGGGCTCCATTACTATATAGTATTTTTTGCATGTTTTTAGTGGACGACGAATGTCCAAGAACAATAAATATTTCATTTATTTGCTATAATTCACAAGTAATTTCCTCAAACTGAGAAAAATATAGCAATTATGGACGGATAACAAGAAACTGAGAGCAAGAATTAGGCGTCACCTTTTAATCGATCGGTTTGGAAGCATCATTTGATGCTTACAAACCGATCGATTCTTACTATTGTAAAACTTACTCTTACATCTCTTACATCTTGTAAAACTTGACAACTAATGGCATTCAGTTAGATTGAGATTCCATAAACTCATGAATATTTTATGAAAATTAATTCCAAGAAATTTTTAGTTTAATTTCAATGCAGGCGATAGAATTTATGCTTCCATTGAAGAAAAATATTGACTAAAATTACGTATTGCTACGTTCCACTCTCTAGCTCAAGATATCTTCAACTACTCCGTTGTCTCAGGCGAGACTGGGTGGAATTTAGGTTGGAACCTGATGATGACGAGTCACGTCGAAACCTTAAAAGTAGATATCTCTTGAAGTAAATATATGTGGAAAAACTAAGTTATCATTTACAATTTCTTCAACTACAGTTGAAGCAAAATTTGACGTTGCCACAGAGGCTTAAGACGAGTGCCATATTCAAACTAACTAAAACACGACGCAATGAAAAGTAATGGTGGCATTACCAGACATCAAACGCAAGAAATGATAAACAGAATTCTAGGGCACTGTCACCCGATACAAGCGACCTACCGTGCTGAGCAATTGGCCTATGATATGTAATTATTACCTCATACTTGGGGTCTTCGATCGGATACCGAACGATGTTATCGTATTGCGCGACATGCAATCCATAACGGACTGAATAGTGATACTGAGCAGCATCAGACATCGCATTATCGTGTTGGTAATGAGCCAATGAAAAAATCCATTCCGTGAGATAAACCGTAATTAACTCAGGAATATAAATTATGAATCGTCCTTGAGGCAAGGATCTATTAAATCATTCAGAAGGTGAGGAATTACATGTAATTAACCGGTCATGGTGAAATAAGGCGATCACTATTGAAACGATATGGGTGACAGAGAGAAAAACATTAGTTTGCCTTCAATGACAGCCTCAATATGAAAGCATAAAAGAATTAAACTACTATTTTAAGTTTTATTTAGACACAGCAATTTTTAAGGCTAACTTTAGTCCTGACACCAACAAGAATACCAGACTACCTCAAGATGCTGACAGATTTGAACGTTCTGAAGTAATAATTATGATTAATAATAGGAATGATAGCGTCAATTCTTTATTGATTTAATAACAGCGTAAATAGAGTCACACCAAACTGAACGATAGCGGCACTACTAAGAGAAACCCATCCACTACGAATACTATACAGCTTTTCATAAACGTAAGAAATATTAATAATTGATCACTGTTTTTGATTATTTCAGACTACGGTTACAGGAATAGTTTTCAACATCGAAAATTACAGAACAACTCTAAAAATAGGAAAAATTAAATCTTTTCACTATGATAAGGTAATGTTTACAAATCTACCACTTTTTTCATTCACATTAAGCAAAAAATGGCAACATATCAATAACATGGGTAAGTCCGAACATCTTCAGCCATTCCTTCAAATCTGTGGATCGCGGGTAAAATTGGTTTCAATTCACGAAGACAGGAATACCTCATTACATTTGCGGCTACCCTGGGTTAGAGTTGCTTAAGCTCAGAAAAAAAATATTCTTCCCCCAAGAAAAGAAAACTGACACGAGGATCCCAAGGGCAAAGAGGTTTTAGGATCATTTAAGGACAGATTGAGCGATTCGGGACATTTTAAGAAGATACGATCGCATCACGAGTCTTTGGAGAAGCGGAAACGGCCTCCAAACTTCGATATGACAAGAATTGGGAGGTTGTGGGGGGGGGGGAGAGGGGAGGACATTTAAACCGCCACTCCCAAATAAACTCATTTCTTATTCCGCCAACCGAGGAGGACGCGACGCAAAGACTGGTGCATACATTCACGATCGACACACGAATTTCGATAAGATTATAAACACAGCTCTGATCGAGACCAGTAAGCTAATCGAGAAGTTTGAAGGAGAGTCCCAATAGATACCTAACAGGGGAAGACGTGAAAATCCTCCCCTTTCTAATATTTAATAACATGCCAGCCACATGAGAGGCACGATTTGAAACGATATGGGTAACGAAGCTCGGAGATAAGTTTTTTTGTGAGAGGAATAGATTTCAACCTCGATAGTGACAGAACGAGTTAAAACCTAGGACAAAAATAAAATCAATTGGTGACCGGTTACAAGAATATTTTTTATGAGATCAATAGTTATGAGATCCATAAAGTTATAAATCTCATAAATATATTCGGGTTGCAGGAACATATCTACCAGTTACAAAACTAATTTACCAAAAGTTAATAGCTTCGCATATTTGATCGAATCTTCCGACGCCGGATAAAAATTACCAAATTTTAGTCCATGAATATTGGCTAATGCAGATAATAATTAGCCAGTAAGAGTGAACAAACTGGTCATTTGTCTCAAAACAAATCTTTTATCTCGTAATTAAGTATCCAAGCGGTTCATTGCTCATTCGCCATGTTGGATTCTTATGGAACTCATAACTCCATGCCATAAGTTATATGAAACCAATAAATTTGTCGAATGTTTTTGCCATGAATAGATATTATGGATTGTTATCTCAACGCCAAAAACTGTAGTCTAGAATTCCGTAAACAAACAACTTATTTGAAAGGGGGGACCTCGCCGAGTGATGAAAGGCGGAAGTTCAAATGTAAATGCAGTCGATAGTTTGTAAATAAACACGTCGTACTGGTTTTACCATGAATATTCATGGATTTTACTTACAATTAATCATAATGCAGAGGATGAAAAATGTAGTACTATACGCGGGGAGTAATTATACACTTTTTAAATATCGTCCGGACCATAGATATATTTAATTCCTCTCCAAATTTAATTACACAAATGCATAATTAACTTCTTAGCACTTCGTGAATATCGCTGTACGGAAATTTAATAATAATGCGAGGTGACTTCATGAGTATTCCCAATGGCCATCATTGCAGTGTAGGTAAAAAGGAATGCACTTACCGTCGCCTTGGACAGATTCTTATTTTTCACTCAAAGTCTCCAATTTTGGGTCCTCGTAGACGCATACCCTGTTTTGCAGCCTGATACGAAGCAAGTTCTGTTTAAACAAGGCATTCTAAATTCTTTATTTAAGCCGTACGGGCTTAATGCATTCAAATTAGGATCAGAGTCTGGCAAACATCGTCGTCGGCACACGATGGACGTTTCATAAACCTCTTACACATTTTCTGTAAAAGATATTTCCTCTCTAGCATTTACAAAGTAACTTTTAGATCACAAAAATAGCAAGATATTATTCAAAGCATCAAGTAATTCATATCTCCTCGATCGTTATTGAATATTCACCAGTCTCACGTTAGCAACAATTAACTACGTCTATTTACAATAACAACTGAAAAGGCTCTAATCGACGTGGCGCCAAGGATTGGATGAACTAAAAGTGGAAATTTAGGCAACACGTAGCCTAGGCAACAATTCCAAGCATCCAAATCCATAATATATATTCATGATTTCTGCAATACTTACTGAATGGTTGCCATGGCTCATGGGTCCCAAATACATGTGTGTCGTTCCTGCAACTGGCCATGAGTGTGATAAACTAATTGGTACGAATCTACCACTCGTCTCATTCACATTAAACAAAAAATGGCAACATAGCAATTTGATTCCGGCCCCATACCAAACCATGCTTTTTGAAAGAGGAAATCTACTACCATACTGTCAAAGTAACCAAATAGTACTAGCCGTATTCGAAGGAATCAATACGCAAAGGCATTTCACCCGAAACGCTAAATCCACTCCCCCAACATAGTAATTATGTCCACATGCGGCTTTTCTAGGTATTTTGTACAGTGTACATTGTATTTTCTTGAAAAAAGTCACGATACCAACCATGAATACGGCAGAAGATGAGAGAATTGGACTGGTAGGAGGAAAGGACGAAATATGAGGGTATTTCCCGCAAATAAGTCTCGTAAGAACTGTAGTAGTAAATTTACCGCGTGAAAAACAGATTCTCAAACTTATCATTTCGACCGTGTATCTATATTAGCTGCTCTAGCTATCCTACCATTGTAATTAGAAGGTACATATATAATACTCCACGTATCAACTTGAAACTCTTGGGTGACCTGAATTTTTCAAGCAACCTTACACTTGGGTGTAACCTTCGCATATCAAGTGGCTACCAACTGAGTTTTTCCAGACTTTTTGACACACTTACCATTCGCTCGTGGTCGTTTTGTTAACATGCGGCTTTCATTAGTATTTTGCTTGGTGTGTACATTGTACTTTTCTTCACAGGGTCCTAGATACCTCCTGCGCACTCAATATGAGGCCAAACTATTTAGAAGTACCACCTCTTCTTAATAAATCATCATTTCGTTCGAGTATCTCCAAACCACTTGTTTAACGAATTCCGGTCTCTTTACTGCATTGCTGCAAATGTTCCCGGAGTATACTCTCCACGATAGGTGTGATGCCATGCACAGGTATTCGACTTCATTCACAACGCTTCTATTCACTTCCCAAGCATTGAAATTTTGGCGTTCATGTGATTATTTCGGTAAGAAGAATGCATTTTCATGGCTAAATGCAAGCCATTCCTCAAGATACCTTTAGGATACACACGTTTTAAAGATAAAATTAAAGCCACAAAATTCCAATTTCGGATTGAATTCACGATAAGTACCGTCACCGCATTGTCCACTAGCCATTTTCGCGAGTTATTTTGGAGTAAATATAGCCGATATAAATAAGGAAAAACAGGGCCGAACATGCTTCCTTGTGGGACACCTTAGTTAACTAATAGTCAACTCAAACGTACTCAAACACCATCCCGGCATGAAATACGGGGATAGCAGTCTATTCTTCCTAAAATAGAACGCAAGAGTCTTTCACAGTTAATACATAAGCCCCCTAGCTAAAAAAATACGCTTTATGTAAGTATCTGAAATCAAATTCGCGGCATGAATTGCGATGTACATAAAAGATTCAACACACGGCTCCCAGCGCGTATAGAATATAGATGACGAAGACAGAGGGCGACTCCCCCATAGATTCACACAAGGGGCAAGAAAGGAACATCACATGACGGGTTATATAACTAGTCGCCATGCAAGAGGGGGTGGGGTGTTATGGGGAAGGAGCGGTGCGTAAGACAGCGTGAAAGTGGAGGGAAGGGGAAGGTGGGAGGGGACAGGAGGAGAAGGTATCGGGATAGTAAAGGGAGAAGGGAAGCGGCAGGGGATGAAGGAGAGAACACGGGGGGGGGGGGTAGGAGGGAGGATAGGCAGATATAGAGAGAAGGAGGGCACAAGAGAAGTGGTATAGGGTGCTGAAGCATGACAGAGGCAAAACCAGGCACCACCGTAAAATTCTTTAGCGAGTCTTCTTCATACCCGTAATATTTATACGAAAAGGAGTATCTATATCTGAAGGCGTCCACTAATCCTACCTTTATACCAAAAAAATTGGATTTTTTAAGCCGCCGAATGATGAAAATTATCATGCAATAACTTGAGCGTAAGCAATTTCAAAAAGCAACGGAAGAAACATCTGCACCGAATTCAATGCTTTTTTTATATGACTAAAAGTTAAGAAACGATGATGGGTAAACAACCCATAAACTTTTTTCGATCTTCTTACTACTTTAAAGAACTAATCTATAAGTTTATCTTTACATATTGATATCTATATGAAAATAAACAGGCAATTAAAATGACACACAGACATTCTGCTTTATACATAAGGTTTCTTCAACAAACTACACAGAAATCAAGAGGCTAATTAGAGGAAAACTTTTTCTACCAGGTACATACACCCTTTTTGAGAGCAATGGAACAAAAAGAATCAAATATTAACACGGAAAGGAATGATAATAAACATAGACACCAACTTATCTTAGTTTTGTAGTCTATGACACACACATTCGTCGTCTAAATGATTTAATTATCGAAATTTTCTCTAACGTTGCCGTCATAAAGGTATGCATTGTCCAATTTTAATTCCTCTAGAATGATTGTTCTCTTTTTTCTCCGACTATACTGTCAAAGGAACCAAATTGTATTACGCATTGATCCTTTCATGAATTTATATAGCCGTAAAGTGAAGGAATCGATCCCCATTACGGTTTTAATCAAAGTATGTTCCCTATGTCAAATGCGATAGAAATGACTCAACGGTCGGATTTTGGGCTATAATAACGTATTTATAAAATACACATCGGATTATTTGAAAATACGGTATATTACTTTTCATTTTTAGAAATAAATGAATATCAACGGTGAAAACAATATCTTAACGTCGCAAACGAAAGCAATTCCCTACGTTAAATGCGAAAGAAATGGCTATTCTGGCGGATTCTCAAGCTGCAAACAAGTATTTACAAAATACACAATCGGGTGGCCTGAAAATACGGAATATCACTCTATAATTTGAGCATCAAATGAATATCAACGGTGAAAACTTTATTTTTAACGTCACAAACTAACTGGCAGGCTTTCTCATTTTATTCATTCACCCAAGGCGACGGAACCTCCTTGAGGCATCACGTTTAGTCCATTCCGAAGAGGATGATCGAGAAGGTTATTCGTAAGAGATTTCCTATCTGAATTCCAGCCACGAAACCAGAAACGAAGGACTAGGAGTGTGGGTGCCGTGGTGATGGGCACCGCACGGGAATTTAAAAGACAACCTTTCGTGGCAGACGCTTGGCATGTACTCTTAGCTACCCGTGAACTTTCGGCAGCTCACTCAGCGGCGGAACATCTTTCGCATCAGTGCAGTGCCTTACGTTTTTTCCTCTACGTGAGAGCTAAAAGGGTTTAGCATCCTAGGCAGTGTTGAGACCAAGGTGAAGAGGATGGCGTAACTTCAGACCGCGGATCTCCAAGAGGCAGAACACATTTCCAGAACAGCTCAGCATCCATCGTCCTCAACGAAGTGAACCGAAGCCATCACCATCGGGCTAGCGCGTGAGTGCACTATCTTAAAAAGACTACCAATGACCATTTTCTGAAAGATTCGAGTCATTTATTATCACTGTCTAGTAGATTTTTACGGAAATGGGTTTGCCAATGGGCGATACACGATAGAATACTATGTCTCTGGCGTTACTTAATGGAACTCCTTCATAACGAATGAAAAACAAGTACTTGGTTATGATTCCACGTTTTATTTAAAGCAACACGACCTAGGTTTCGGTATATCATGCCATCATCAGGTACAAGCAGTCAGCAACTGATGAAAAATATTATATGAAGCATGCGTTTTCTTATGCCTAGCTCGAATATAAAAATACCTCACAGAATAATATAGTAGCTGAACCATACTAACAAGGTATTCAAACTAGACATGAGGTCGTCAGAATATTCTAAGATCTTTAGAAAATCTCATATTATTTTCCAAGTAGCTCCAAATCACCATCATAACCCATACTCTCACAAAGTAAACAAATATTAACGAATCGACAGTTTGATATGTTATGAAAAAGTAGGCTGTTTTGCATGAAGTAGATTGTATACAATACGGAATTTTGTTGCCTTGTGTTGGCCGTGCAATTCTCGCAAATTTGGATTTAGTGACTCGGATTTTGCTGCCAGGATTTTGGACCCACAAGAGATAGGCTTTAAAAGTGTTAGATCGCATGCAGAGAAGACTAGCGTGATAGATGAAGGGACATTATGATAGTCTCGTTAGTGTTAATGACCTTATGCAACACTGGGATGGGAATCGCTTTCAGACCGTCGATTAAAATTTTGACTTAACCTTTCGTGTAAATTCAAAACCAATTTATTTTCTGACGAAGTTATTAATATTTTACGAACGAACAAGGGAAATTTACTGCAGACTAGTCAGGTTTATAATAGTAACTTAAATAAAACTTTGTATACTCCACTATAGGTTTAATAACACGACCCGGGTTTCGACACTTCGTGTCATCTTCAGGTCGTGTCGAAAGTGTCGAAAGTGACGAAGTGTCGAAACCCGGGTCGTGTTATTAATCCTATAGTGGAGAATACAAAGTTTTATTTAAGTTCCTATGAATTACTTCCACAACGTCAAGCCTGGAACCATTTCCTTTCAGGTTTATAATGTCGTTTTTCCCGTCATCGATAAGAGACCATTATGGCAGCCAATGAGAATATAAATTAAGTTAGTCGACAGGTAATGTAGCCAATTTGTTGATTCGATCCCTGGTGCTAGTTTCTTGATCAGCCACGTAGTACCACCGTTACCTGTCGAAATCGCAACTGTCCGAAAAAACTTAGCGCTTGCAAATATTGCAGCGAAAAGTTCAAAAGATAAAAACTATAACTAATATCAGCTCACAGAGCCTTAAATGAAGGCCAGACGAAATGACCAAATTGGCACAAACCTTAGCCCGTAGCCTTTGAACATTTGAAACATTTTCATTGAATTTCAAGACGCAGTCATAAATCACGTTTTATGTGGATTAAAACAAGCCGACGGTGACACATAACCTCTAGCCGCTCAAAAATGAACAGGGCATGAAAGTAGAGTTTATTCGTCACGAGAAATCCGGACGTCCGTGTGCTATTTCTTCAGCACCGAATAATTGATGTAATCGAGATAAGGAATTGGTACAGTTGAAAAAATTAAGGAGATATTTAGTATCAAATGACTCTTTAATAGCAAAGGTTATGTTTCACATACATCCACAGACTACCCTGCAAGCCGCTGCATGGGCATGCGGCAGGAGTAATGACACCAGCCGTGTAAAGACGAAAGGGATGAAGTTTTGGAAGGTGAAATGGTGACGCGTATTATGGGAGTGTATTAAGTGGAGCTCAGTTTTTAATGTGGTCGCTTATTATGCACGAAAAGGAACGAGTTCTTGTACTTATCTGTTCGACAAATGTATCCCTCTAATTCGCTTCTGTCAGACCAAGAGACTTAGTATGCCGTCATGATAATATTCTCTGTGTCGCTCTGAAACACACCATTTCTGAATTTCCCAAGCGAGCTAAGCCTAGCGTGTAGCCTCTGTGTCTCTAGGGGCTCCCACCTTAATCCCTCCAAAAGTTGTGAAACTCCTGTTTCGATTCCATTCCGAGACAAAATCGAATAAAAACAAATATCACATTTTTAAAATAATTCAAAGGTTTTCACTAGGGCCGTTACCACCCTTCCAGCGATATTCTTCCGATACCAATAAGCTGAGCCTGAGAGCGTATTACCGTAAATGATAGGAAACGAAGTGCCATGGTTCAAAATTTCAAAAGTTCAGGGTTCAAAATGATATTGAAAAACGCAGAAATTTCAACAAAAATTTGCACCGTCAGAAGATTCACTTGAATCAAGCGCCTGTGAACTTTCAAACAAACCAAACATGGGCGAGCAGAGCGACGAAGTCACAGTTCACGTGATCTCACAAGCTGTGGGGAACACCTACAAGCAGCAATTCGCGAGAATTAACGAAGACCGAGTTCATTTGAATGGTGAAAGTGTGATAGTTAAGTAAAAAAACAAAGGTAATGCATTGACAAGGGTGAGCTTTTTGGCGTCCTTTTTATTCATAGAGTGCAACCAATACAAGAAGCGGATGATATATTTATACTTTAGAAAATGCATTTCCTTTCAATTACTTTTCACATCAATTTTAAGACGAGAGAAAACTCTAAGGGTCTGTCTGAGTATGCGTAGCAAGTTCATGGGTCAAACTTGAATTAATATAAGTATATAAAATAATTTTGATGAAAACGTACGTTACCCAATTTTGAACATGTTACTATGGTTACAGAGAAATCAACAAACACTCTGCTCCTTAAAGATACCTATCAAAAGAGTTTAAACAATTTCTGCTATACGTGATATAAATATCACTGTTAGTCAATAATTTAAATCGAAATAATGAGAAGTGATGCTGAAATTTTGATTTAGAGTTGTATCCGATTTTGTAACGACTGCTACAAATCTTTCAGCCTTTATTACAACCAATTGTTCAGGAATTAACAAAAACTTTGTAAAATCAAACAAAATTTAACTGATTTTTTTTGTTAATTCCTGAATATTATGGAAAAAATGTTCAAAGTTAAGGCTTAAACTATTAAATTTGTAATACCAATTATTTATTGGAACATTCAATCACTTGTATTACGTGTTATATATGTAGCGAAAAGTATTCCACAGCATTAAATCCACATAACATGCATGATGTTCATAAAAAATAACATTTTTTTCTGATTTTTTTCATTATTTAATTTGCCCACTGAGCCATCTTAATCGTGGACTTAAAGTGTTGGGTAATTAGTAAAATCATAGTTAAGTCAGATACAGTATTTATTTTACGAATTGCGAGTTTCGTTACTATCTGTGTTTAAACAAGATCTTAATGATCTAATGACGCTTATGCATATTTTATCTGTACGCCAGAATTCCTATTTACATGGTTTGGGAGGGTGTTTTACTCATCTCAACAGTAAATGTGATGGGAATCGTTTCCTCACAACAGAGTGAAGCAAACGAACGAAGATGGTGGAATGAACTTCGCTCCGCCATTTAGCCCACCAGTTCAATAGAGCGACCCACCTTGGTAGGGCTGAGAAAACACGTGCCACATACATTGACACCGCAGGTGATTCCGAACGCACTGAGCTTGAGCGAAGAGGTCACAATTCAAGCTGCTTGGCCTTCCGAATCGATAGAAAAAAGAATAGAACACTGTCGTGGGAGGGTGAGGAGGCACTCGCCAACGCAAAGGAACAAAAATACATCAAAGGGAACATCCATTGGACCAGAAAATTGGATATTCGGCACAGTGAAATGAGGAGAATTGGATGACTACTTAGATCTCCAAGATTTAACGAACCATCAAACACGGACCAGAGAGACTTTCACAGCGCTAAAATTACTCCCTCAGAGGCTCGCCAGCCAGTTAACTGATACCTAATCTTACGTATCAGTCATTTACTTGTATTCTGTATCATGAGTGAATTTAGTTTGTCATTTGCTTCGTAGTCACGAATATTCATAGTACACAAGAGACGATGGTGACTCTTGTACGGAGAGGCCATGGCGTTGATCGGACGTGAAAACGCTATGAAAGCGGACGTAAAAAAACCATGAGATATCGGACGTGAAAACCGATTTTAGTTGTTGAACAAAGCTGGTTTAATCATTACAAAATATGATATTAGTAAAATTTTGTAGTAAGCATTTGCCTTGTGGTCACATATAAGGATTAACAAGATATGCAAGAGGTGTTGGTGAACTTTTATACCTGTTTTATAGAGCGGCCATGGCGAAAAATCTGACGAGAAAACCTATTTTTGCTGTCGAAAAAAAATGCCTTTATCGTTAGAGGATGTACTATGCTGAAACCTCGTTAAGGAGTTATAATAATACGGAAATCGATGCCAGTTTTCTCAACCCGAATAAAAAACTACTCCACTTTTTCAAGCATTCCAGAGCAAGTTTCATTATTCTATTAACAACCGACCGTAATTTCGACTAACGATGCCACCTTCAATATTGAAACCAACGTCGGTTGTTGATAAAATTACCCGAACTTACGAAGTGGTTTTATTCAACAAGCCATTTTCAAAAAATTATGCCACAAATACTTTCCCAAAAGATTTAAAATCTTAACAAGCAAAATCATAGACGATCGTAATTCTCAAATGCATGACTACACCTATCAAACCTTCTCTATCTAGCGATTCAATTCGAATTCCAATCCACCTTTCCCTATTAGTGCAGTGAGGACAACTATGCAAAAGTATTCTTTATTTTTCTAAAATATCCCTGAAGTAGCGAAAGCAGAAACATATCTTTCGGTGCGCTGACAGAATACGATTTGCACCATTCTTTTCCCTTGAGAAATTTCCATAAAGCTCTAAAATTTGTACTACATACTAATTTGTTCCATAGTTGTAGTACCTTCTTATAGAACTAGAATTCATATCACTAAAAACTACAAATATTTACAAGAAAAATAATCATTACGATAAGACTATAGATAGTAAGCCAAGACGCCACTGTTATTCCATACATATCATTGGTCGTTCAATCCTAAGATTGGTTGACTACAGCCCTCCACCCTTAATTATGTAGTGATTGATTCCTTACTTCTTGGTAGCTTCCTATGTACTTTCCTCTTTATTTAGTCCATGACCCTATTCCTGGGTCTTCCTCTGGAGACTTTTACTTTTATTTATTCTTCAATTATGTATTTTACAAACCCATTGTGCTTCAGGTTGTGTCCAATCCATCTTGCTCTTCTTTTCTGGATAGTGTTCCATATGGTCAATTCCTCCTCTACTCTTCTATAAACTTCATCATTTTTATTTTGCCCGTCCATTTTTTTCCTCAGCTCCCTCCTCCAGCAACAGGTTTTTCTAGTCTGTTCTGGTCTCCCTTTCCAATGGTCCATTCTTCCGATCCATAACAGTGCCATGCTCCACACGAATCTTTTCACATTCAGTTTTCTAGATTCCATATCATGTTATTATTTACATTATATTCCATATTGCGATTTCCCAGATTCATATACCTGTCCAATTACAGGTATAAGATTCCCGAGTTCGAATTCTCTCTAATTAAGCACACCTTGTCAATTATATTCCTCCCGCAGAGCACCTCGAATTGCAGTATAACGCATTTTCCGCTGATCAGATATTAAGGTCATGTTCTCGGTGATGCTATGAAAAATATTGGTTTCATTGCACCAATATGACGGTAAACGTAAATACTAAACTTAGTTAAATTTTAGAAAGATGATTTTGATCCTAAATTTGGTCCAAACCATGGAGTCAAATCACAAAAAAGTCAATTAAAAACATCGAGGAATAACTCACACAAGTGCACGAGAATACGCGTGAAGTCCGCAGCTATCACCGCAGTGATACTACAGTACTCAGGCCATTCTTCTATAGCACAAGGAATTAGTTCCTTTAGGTCTTATCCATTAAATGTAATATTTCTTCATGAAACTTAACCATTCTAATGACCGGTTGCAAGAACATTTGGTCATAGAATCAATAGTTATGAGATGCATAAAGTTATAGATCTCATAAAAATATTCGGGTTGCAGGAGCACATCCACTAGTTTCATAACTTATTTCGCAATAATGATATATTTGAATATATGATCTAATCTTCTACCGCCGGGTAAAGTTTACGAAAGTGTAGCCTATGAATAATTGCTAATGCACATAATAATCAGTCAGGAAGAGTAAATAAACTGGTAATTTGACCCAAATCAACACTTCAATCTAGTAATTAAATCTCCAAGCGGTTCATTGCCCATCCGCAATTTCTATACTTATGGAACTCATAACTTCATGCCATAACTTATGAATCCAATACATTTATCGAATATTAGCAAAGGTACCCGTTGAAATTCGACGGGGGGATGAGAGAAAGACAGGGCATAATAAAATATATTAATTAATACCTCATCATTTGCTGCTAAGAAATGAACTGGCAGAAAGCTAGTAGATCAAAACTCAAATATCTGATATATCTATCTTTAAAACGGGCAAGAAACGTTAGCTAACTTTATCATGAATGCCATCCTGAAAACCGCATTACATCATGTTTACCCAGTTTAGACATTCTTTTGCAGTAACATATGGAAACTAAACTACAGGCCATATGCATTCGAGAGGCTTTCCGCATTAATGTAACATCGTGGCATTCTCCTGTTTTACATGGGTCCAACTTAAATTAGTCCACTTGAAATGAATTTCGCCAATTTTAGGCAAAAATATCCCTGAAAATATCGTAATCAGCCACATTTCAGTATACGGCCTAGATTTTCACTGTAATACCTATCTCCAGATGTAAAACCCAGCCGCCCATTTTCCTTCCAAAGCTAATGCTAATTCCACGGTTACCAAGGAAATATCTTATTGTTGACAGAAGTCAAATTCATGATTTTGACATTCAAAACGCGATTTTTAGGGAAATTTTATTCATATAAGAAGATTGAATGAAAAAATAAGAAACTGCTATCTTTTATCCATCTAATGGCGAAAACTATAGCCTTCTATCTTTACCACAACTAATAAAAATATGCAAAAAGAGAAACTCTGCACTTGAACCAAAATGTTTATACTTGAGTTTTTTAAACACATTGGACATCAGACGGCCCAATACGCTGCCCTTGGGGCCCAGGGGCCTTCCTTATAGTCCCAATTTCCTTTAAAAAGCTTTACTGATCCCACGTGTGATAATTTCACTCAAATCGGTTCACTCGTTCAATACTTATGAGGCTTTTAAGAAAGCATTCTTTTAGAACCTTAGGCCCTCTGGGGCCCCAGCGTGACTTACGACCCCATGATTTTTGTACATTAAGTACAGGTATATTTTACGAGTTTCTAATACAGGCAAGAATTATCTTCAAGGGCCAACTTTTGGCGATGAAAGGGCCCACTTGAGGGCCTTCTACGGCCCCAAGGCCCATTTCTAGAGCCTATACGTGAACCAGATACATCGAGTATCTTCCTGCCAAATTTTGTTTCAATCGATTCTGTGGTTTATGAATGATTGAGTAGCAGACAGACAGACACCACTAGATTTTTATATATTAACTAGCAAAGGTGCCCGTTGAAATTCAACGAGGGATGAAAGAAAGACGGGGCACATAGGTTGTAGTTTCGAGTCACTCATGAGGTGTATTTTTTTCTAGGCAAATCAGCTATAATTTTAGTTTTATTTTGTAATTCGGCAGAGGAAAACCGCATTATATTATGATTACCGAGTTGCAATATTCTTTTGTAGTAAAATATAAAAATTAAACTAAAGGCCATTTGCATTCCAGACGGTAGTCGTATTAATATAACATCGTGGTATTCTCCTGTTTTACTCAGCTATAATTTTAGTTTCATTTTTTAATTCAGCGGATGAAAACCGCATTACATTACATTGCGAGTGATTGAATAATAGACTGACAGACAGACCAACAGACAAGCACACACCACTGGATTTTTATATATTAGTAAGATAGTAAGATTTCTGCAACACTTATTGAATGGTTGCCATGGATTACGGGTCCCATTTTATAGAGTGCATATGTGTCGTTCCTGCAACTGGCCATAAAGGTAGCAACTAAACAACATTTGCTTTTAAAATACCCCAGTGGGTTTACTATCATGTTTCTGGAAATCTTCAAATGACCAAGGTTTCAAACTGGGGTGCTAACTCTCCCAACGGAAAAATTTATGCCAGCTACGCTATCTGTTATTTACCGACTGGTCAATAACTGAGGGACGATGAGGGGCTTCCTAACGATTGAGCTACAAGCCTGGCGGGCACTTATACTCCCATGTTTTTTCCTCTTCGATGGCTGAATGATACACCAAATTTATTACATAAGTATTTTGTTGAATTTGATTAATGCATGGTTAGCTCCAACGCATTGCTAAATGGCATGGAGTTGAAACACCTTACCTTAACTAGAATTTCAGCGACTGGTTTCAGCGAAAAAATACCGCAGTGTAAGGTGAAGGAATGATAAAAAGTAAATTTAACTGTGCTTCTTTCTTTAATGAATGCAAACGCTTCTACTCATTGAAGAACACTATTTGATCGATTCTAAGCCTACAGTCAATCTTTCAAAACCATTGCCTTGGAGAAGATTCGCGGGACTTTCATTCATATTCCTCACGAGACTCTTTCCTGTTTCAAGACCAAATGACATCCCACATTGTAAAACTAGGTCAGTATCGAATAATAATAATTTTTTACGAAGAAAACAAGAAAAAATAGACAATATGATCTCAAGGAAAGAACTTTGTTATATTGACACCCAATTTTTTTCTCACACGCCGACCCAGGTTTCGACAGTAATTATGTCATTATCGAGGTTGACTTAAGTAACTTAATGATGGCAGAAGTATTGTCGAAACCCACGTCGGTGAGTGAGAATTATTGAGGCATATGTAGAGGGCACTACCTCATCAAACTGAAGTCTGACAACCGAAATATATATAAAAACAGCCTATTGGTTTACCCTGCTCTTTCCTTACTTTCCGATGGATAGCATGATGAAATCGACAAATTTTCGGATTTTAAGCAAGAATATCAACCATATGTTTGAAATTTAAGGCAAGTTACTCTTGAAACGTATATTGACTGCTTAGTGCTATGGATTCTCCACGATTTTACAATAGTTTTTATTCGGGAATGCGGATTATCATTAATTTTAATGAATAATTAATTTTTTTACAGAGGGGGCACATGGAAGAAGTAAATACGTGCTGATTTCTAGTAAGTTTTCGATGGAAAACATCTAAAAATCGCAAAATTTGTGCCTTTTCCCGCATACGGTACAGGAAAATGAGGGTCAACGAAGATGGCGGACTGGATTCAGCTTCTAGCATTGGCCAGCACAGCAAGTGCCCTCTCCATACACCTCAGTGGTGAGAATAAATTGCGTGTAAACATGACTAAGTTCTTACCTCGAGATCATGTTATCTATTACCAATTTCCACAAAACATTGCCTCATTCATTAAACTCATAAAAATAGAATTTTCCTTCCATTTAATGTAATCTCTTATCAGTAAACGTTGTGAGTAAAACATAAACATGAACGTTCCATGGTTTCAGGCACGACTATGCGGAAGTTTATTTTCACAAATGAAAAAATAACTTAGTAATCTTCCCCTGATTTATTTTCTAGGTACAAGAGGTTTCTACCCAACGGTGTCATCATCAGGCACGTTTATAAAATCAAATTAAATAAATGTTTTAAACCACTTTAAGCACACAGAGGTAAACACGAACACGCCCCTGGAAAGTTCCAATCACTGAAAATGACGGTAATCAAGCAATGGCTCAAAAATATATTCAATTTCTTTCACTTTCACACGAGCGTTTCGAGAATTAATTTATGAACATTTATGCTCGCTAATGTCTCGGTACAGCGAGCGTGCTGCCGTTCAGAACAAATTGAATCCATTTTTTTCCGTTTCCTCAGCACATGTCATAGACCTTGCCATCGAGGGTAAATTCCCCAAGCTCATGCTCCACGCCGTTCCTCTGGAGGAAGCTAATTAGTCCGACGAAAGGCAATTAAAAACTTTTCCTTTCGGATTATAAAAATAGTCCCGCGACACAGCGTTGATAAAAAACGGGAAACAGGGATCAAATCAGTTGAGGTTTATTGTCTAACACACACGTTTCTTTTCCCATTAGCTGGGGTCAGCTTGGAGGAGAACGACTTCGGATTACGAAGGAAGAGAAGGAAAGCGATATCCATGCATACCAGCAGTCACCGAACTTAAGTTTGAGTAGCTGCAACTCCCCACTCCAGTCTATTCTTCATTTTTTTTACTCAAACTGATCAAAATTCCCTTCTCACTTCATTAAGCTAATCCTTAAAATACTATTCGATTCAGAGCCATAAATAAGTTAAGCAACATAAAATTCAGGACCTTAGCTTCTGGCTTCGTTCGCAAAAATGGGAGCTAGCATTTAGAGGCAGTAGAATGACCTTCGCGCACACTATTCGGCTAGAGGTTTAGTTTCTTCATCATCCGATTCTTATGCATCACCGATAAGTCATTCGATCATCCCAAACGACAAAATAGCAATAAGAAATAAAAAGGAAAATGAGCAAAAAATCATTACGGAATACAAAGGAAAAATTAAGCACATTTTCAATGCAAAAATTTACAATGCAACTCTGCTCGTGTATAGCATATAAAAAGGTCCATTCTATAGATTTTCGCGAAGAAAACGTGAAAAAAACAGATATTACCATCTCAATAAAATCACTGTTTATTATTTATTAATTACAACTCAAAAAACAGCAACTTAGGCCTATATATTGGATATAATAAACAGAATAAATTAAAACAACAGTAAAAACAAAAGACGGAAATATTCAAAACATACAAAAGTCAAGTATGAGGCGAGGGTGACATGAAGTTACGCATTACGTTTCAGTTGGGAGGAAAATATGTTCCGTGATGATAAAAGGCCAATGGTACGGTGACTACTAGTTAGGGCATGAGTGATGAAGGTAGGCGGTAGAAAAGTGATTCGTATTTACACCAGATTGTCATATTTACACCCAATTTATTCTCACACACCGACCTAGATTCCGAAAATACTTATGTAATTATCAAGTTTGTTATTAGTACGGCTTCAGCGGCTGCGTGCGAAGCTATTGCTTCAATAAAAATATTTACCGGCTACGCTCCTATCATCCTTGAAAGGCTCATGCCATTGGTTCCCACACTCATTTCCTCCAGTTAATCGTACTCCTTAAGCCTCTTCATCATCACCCTTAGCAGTTATCAGCCAGAATAATGGTTAGCTGCTCTACCGATCTCGAATTTCATTAAGAAGTTTCCTTTCCTCGCCCACCATCTCAAGCGCTTCCTCGTTAGTCTTCCTCTCCGTCCACTTAACCTACTCCATCCTCCACACCTCAAACACCAGAAACCTATTCTCATTCTTCTTTCTCAGGGTCCACGTTTCTGTCCCATATACCGCAACGCTCCATATCAAGCTCTTCACCAGCCTCTTCTTCACATCTTTACGCAAGGTCCCCGTCATCAGCTCCCTTCTATTACTAACCGTCTCCTCAGCTAGCGCTATTCTCTTCCATATATCTTCGTTACTATGTCCGTTTTCTTGCAGCGCATAACCTAAGTAATTAAAATGCTCAACTGGCTCGAGTTTGTGTCCTCCAACTTTAATCACCAGCCTTTCTTTGTCCAAGAGAATCTCAATACTTTTATTTTCTTATGGTTTATTTTCATTCTGAATATTGCATGCTGTATTTCTAAAGCGTCTACCAAAGCTTGCAGTTTCTTCATGATATAACGAACGGAAAATTGAGTACGAAATTTGGAGACAAATTCAACCGTGAGGAAGAGCCTTCAACCTTCTCCGACTACCATCGTTCTAATCGCTTGCCGCTCTGATCTCAAAGAGGAGGCGAAACGGAGAAGCGATTAGACCACTGGGGACGAATTCCCTGCCACCTCTCCCGCCCCCCTCGAAAAAATTGAACTGAGATGAGCGCTTCGGAGGTGAAAAGGACGAGGAGCGGGAGAGGAAGAAGAAGTCCTTGAGAGGGTGTCTCGTGAGAGGTGGAGAGGTTCCGGTGACGCGTAACGGGTCGTCGGTCGGGCAAATTCGAGACTGCTACAGATGAGGGGTCAGCGGCTTCAAAACGCCTAAGGTCTCTCACAATCCAGAGCCGTAATAAAAACTGTGAAGAATTATTCTTTCCCAATAGAATTCAAATCGTTTTAATCACTCATTAAGAATGACCTACCTTGATTTTAACATTTACTATAAAGTAAGACTGCTACTATCGAATGGTGTAAAAATATCACCAAGTCATCGGTTATTTGACATAGATATATTGGTTAAAAATGATGAATTTGAACGCTGAAACACATTGCCTAACTGGCCGTTGGGATGGCATCTCTTCATATAACATTTTAAATTCAAGTTTCGAACGACTAATGCAGTCCAAAAACGTGTATAACTTGTAAATAAAATGTTGTCTTTGGTGACTTTGGTGAATATTGTGGTAAATATGTTATAAATAAGTCCATAAACTGTTAGTTAGTAGCTTCTTAAGGTACGCACTTAAGTTGTTAAGTAATTGTCTTAGTCTCACATCATTAGCTTTATGTAAGTTAAAGTGAAAACATAACATGTTATTATTTGATGGTAGCCTTAAACAAGTTCTCCTATTGAAAATTTTATGTAATATGCGTAAAAATATTATCGAAATATGTACAGTCTTGGCTTCGAGCAAAAGATAATGTGGAGGAAATGTTGAAGTAAATGTTTCATAAATAACTCCATAAACTGTTAGTAAGTTGCTTCTTAAGGTACGCACTTACATTGTTAAGTAAATGTCTTGGTCTCACTACATGAGCTATATGTGTATTTAAGTGTAAGCATAACATGTTATTATTTGATGGTAGCCTTAAACAGGTTCTTCTTCAAGGCTACCTAAAGTTACTCAAAATTTGCTATTGAGAATGTATTTTGTGTTGGAGTAATAAACTTATTATTATTATTACTTAGTGGTGATCCATTTTTAATAAATAAGACAATGGATGAATTAGCTAAAACTTTTACAAAAACCACAGAGTTTAAAAACACAAGTTGAAAAAACACGAACCGGGTTTCGGCGCTAAGCACCATCTTCAGGTCCTTCAGGTGAGACCGGAAGATGGTGCTTAGCGCCGAAACCCGGTTCGTGTTTTTTCAACTTGTGTTTTTACACCTTGTGGTTTTAGTAAAAGTTTTAACTAATTTATCCATTATATTATTTACCGTATACATTGCATTACATATTGAAACACCTAATATATTTTTTCAGCAATGGTCATCTATAGTATAACACGAGCATTTAGGGCTTAGTATTCGTTGTAGCTGATAGCCGACATACTGTTACGAATGTGGCACGGTTGCCAAGGGAAATTTCTGCTGTTTACCTTGTTCACCATATACATATTTCCAGGTAATAAAGATTAGGCATTTCATATACATTGCTAAATGTTTTAACCCTGAAGATGATTATACCCTTCGCTCGGTTCGTTACAAATCATGACATCAAATCCTTCCGAAATAGCAATGGAGGCTGGAGTCAGTATAATTACCTGCTTTCGTGACATAGTAAAAGCTTCCGTTTAACCTTTGCCCGACGAGATTTTACCCAAAGAAATATGCACATGAAATTTAATAAAATAACAGGCAGCGCTAACCGAAATCTTACTCATTACAGCAAATTTTGTATATCCTAAGAAAATAGTACTTCGAAGCGCAGATTCCTCCTCAACACCATCACTGAAGATGGAAAAAAAACTCGAAATAACTTCATTTAACACGCAACTGCAATGAAACAACAAAAATTCTATTTTAACGGAGAGGCTGTGGAATAGATTCGTCAAGAACCTTCATCTACATCGACATTCTACCCTTCGAGCCGCCGCAAGGGTGTGTGGCTGGGAGAGCTAGGACACCAGCCGTGTAAAGTGGTTGAGGTTTTGGGAGGAGGAATGGTGAAGTGTATTCTGGGAGTGTTTTGAGTGGAGCTCAGTTTTTATCACGATAACTCATTGTGCGTTGAAGGAACCAATTTTGTGCCAATCCTTTCACCCCTATAAATCCCCGTTTTGGATGAACAATCTTATGCAAGAACAATGCGTAAGAAAATTCGATATAGGAAATTGAATTATTCCAGTAATGTTCCACTAAATAGATTTATTCTTTACGACCCGGATTTCGTCACATAATGATATCTTCAGGAGGTTCCACAAAGTCAAACCTGAAGTTATTAGTTATAAAATACGATAAACTTTGTTTCTCTCATTGCAAATGAAAATCAACATCTTTATTTTTTTCTTCTTCTTGTTGAAATTATACACTCACCACCTTGTAGTCTCCTATGTTTTGTCGAAAACAATGTCCATGGTTCGATGCTACTGACTACAACGATGGCATTTATGACGACTGTGACAAATATTGATATCGAAAATTGTTTTCTTTAAAGTAGTGCATATATTAACAGTAATATTTTGTGAATCCTAGCCCAGCGATCTACGATTTTCTTCAGTGTCTCTTGAATTCCTCATATCATATAGACATTCATAGGAGTGAAAAGGGATAAGTATAGTCCAAAAACCTACCAATCAACTGGTAATATACTTATATGAATATCACGAGATAAAAATATTTAAACACGCAAAATAAACATTACACAGGTTCCATTCTTCTCGAAAGAAAATGTTGGTTGAGAAAAGAGCCCAACAGAAGGGACCCGGGCCTTTCTAATATAGCCCATCAATCTTTTTAGGCCCTCAGGAACATGTGTGACATATTTCGTTCAATTACATCAAGGCGTTTGAAAGTTTGAACCGAATTTTAACTACATAGATAAAGATAACATTGATCAGCAACTATCTGGAAAAACATCCACGAGGGACATTAACTTCTGCAGAACTGCTGGGGGAACGCGATGGGATTCAGGGGTATTAACCTGGGTTCGAAGCCCAGCCGCGTCCTAAATTCCCCATCCGTGCATCCATCCATCCTGTGATCCATCCATCCATCATTACGGAGGGGGGTCCAATTTTTACCGCGCCTTTGGCCGAGTAATGCAACATTGACGTTAAATCATCTCGGAAGAATGATCACCGATCGAGAAAGATTTATCGACGCGATAACCTAATTCGCGCGTCCAAAATTCGACTAAATCACATCGAAGATGCCCAGTTTCCGCAACGTCTCCTCCACCCTCGATCGCTAGTACGGAAATCAATCCTAGTAGATGACCTGTGCCAGGGGCTAACAGCAAAATACTGCGAATGAGAATATACACAAAGATAACAACATTTTTACATGAACATAATATCAATGTACTTGATTCTTGGTGTATTAAGCAGAATAATGAAATGATGAGGAGTAGAGAACAGTAGAGGAGGAGAGGGCCATATGGAACACCCTACAAAAAAGAACAAGCAGATGGATTGGACACACCCTAAGACATAATGGGTTTGTAAAGAAAATAAGTTAAGGCAAAATAGAGGGAAAAGTCCACAGAGGAGGACCCAGGAATAAATTCATGGACCAAATACAGAGGAAAGTACGTTAGAAGAGATACCAGGAGGTAAGAGAACTAGCATTAGATAGGAAAGGGTGGAGGGCTGCAATCAACCAATCTTAGGCTTGTAAAATCAATAGAGAAGCAGGAAAATTAAAACAGCAATTTCACATTACGTACAATGTGAAATCAGCGTTTTTTTATGGAAAAAGACATTAGACAATTCTCACACTGATTTTAACAGTCATCAAATAAGGTTTTCGCATTATCGTGAAGTGTTTTTTTAAGTACAAACGGAAATATTTTCACACTCATTTAGATGAATATCGAGAATATTAAACTGAATTTTATAACCTATTTTTGAATTCTCAAGAATTTTTTCTGATATAGTGGGCATTAAGTATTTCTACAGATTCACGTCTGAAACTCTCTTATATATCCTGCTTCTCTTCCTGTTTATGTCGTCACATCCACCTTGAGTCTTTTAACGTACATGGGGAGAGCCTTTTTCTGTTTTAGACATAAATGACGATTAGGTAAAAAAAAATTGGAGGCGACAATGGCGATCCAAGATCCAACCACGGCAAAAACGTAGCTCTGAATCCGTAATATAATTTGATAACAATTTTTTGGTTTGCAAAGAAGAAAAGTCAGGCTAAAAAAATCACGTAATTTCTTCAGTTTAATGAAAAAGTCACTCAATACACATGAATCAAATTTACTTTCTACTCCTTAAAACTACTCACAAAATTTAAAATAAACAAGGTTAAAATTATGCCCAGATAAAATTTTCGCTGAGGCGGGAAGGGAGATTTTTTCAACCAAACAAGATCTATCCAGATATGCCGACAGGAGAGTGCTTAGGAGAGCGAGGGACGCCAATCAAAGAGATTTTTTCGCGGACGGTCACCTAAGCCGGGCTTTGAGTTGAAAGCGACAGCACGAGCGACCTCGGGAACCGGGTGTTCCAAACCAGAAGAGGAAAACAGCACATATCCACGTCATGAGCACACTCCAGATTATGAGGATATTTTCCACAGGGAAGAATAAGCGAAAAGAAATTGAAGTATGAAAAAGATTGTCAAGGGGGTTTCTCAACGACTGCGTAAGTCGATAAAAACCAACTCCACCTTAAGTTTTAATTGTTTAAAAATATATTTCCCTTACCGATGACAGTCCTTAACTTTTAAGGCCGCTTTTCACGGTTCACTTTCGAGAACAAACTAAGGCCTGTCCTCTTTCACGAGGAAAATAGTACCGGGTAACGCGGCCATAGTTCGTCAAGCAAAGGCGGTTTTCGTCATAGCTCATAGCCGACATATTGTACGAATGTGGCAACGTTGCCAAAGGAAACTTCTGACGTTCGCCTTGTTTACAAAATCAATTTTCCAATTTATATCACAATTGGGCATTTAATATACCTTGTTAAATGTTTTAAGCCTGAAGAGAATTACAAATTATACCCATCCCTTAGTTCGTTAAAAAAACATGATATCAAATCCTGCCGAAGTAGCAGTGGAGACTGGAGTCAGTATAAATACTGGTTTTCGTGAAGTAGTAAAGCCTTCGATTTAATGCTTCGTCCTATAAGATTTTACCCGGAGGAATATTTACATGGAGTTCAAAAAATACAAAAGGGGGCACTAAGCCTTAACTTACTCATCACAGCAAATGTTTTTACATCTTAAGAAATCAGTTCTTCGAAACGCAGGTTCCTTCTAAAGGAGGATCCACCGCGACTGCGTGAGACAAATCAAATACTTAATTACATATTTCTAAGGATTTGGTTTTAAAAATCCTGTTTTCGCTGATATAATGCGTTGGCTATTGAAACCCAAGTCAAAGACACAAAAATGCAAATTATTCTAGACTTATTTTTCATTTTTTAAAAGCACATTTCAATAGCCCTGGACACCGACAGCGGAGCAACTTCTATAGATTACCATATTTTGACTTAAACTTTCGCAGTAAATAGCTAATAAATCAACAAACAAGGCAGTAAAACGCATTATTTGTAATTCATAATTAAAGATGCATCATGTTTTCGCTTCTTGATACCAGTTTCTCATGACGATGGCATGTATACGGGACTGAAAAATACTATTTTTCATAGCGTTTCTCCCTTTCTCCCAAAGGACACCATGCAATAACAAGTTCAATTTTCGACAAAAATATCGCGGAAAGGGAACATTTTGTTATTTTTTTGTTTGCCGGACGATTCTGTTGGCCCGTATGTCCCTCGAATCCCGATAGGCTGCTAAGCCCTTCATCAGGTTTTCCAGGGACCGGACCAACAGAACTTGACATACATCCATGCCCTGCATGGTGAAAAACCCACCCAGGCGGGATTCGAACCCGCGACCCTCAGTTTAGATGGCGAGGACTGTATCCCGCCGCCACCGGGGCCGGCAGACATATTCATACCAGACAGAAGGCATATTTATCTAGAAGTATCCAGAATATGAATAAGATAACATTTACGTCCTTTCTTGGTAGATCTACTTAAAAGGCATCGAAGGGAAGGTCTAAGGATTGTTTGGAATTGGAGGAGAGAAACAGAGCGTCGATATCAGCTTAATCTTCACAAAAGGCGTTAAGGGTACCGCAGAAGAAATCCCATCCGACAGACGAAGTGCTAAGCTCACCAGGCACAAATCAAGCCGGAATACAATTCCATTGAAAAACCTTGGCTACTTTCGCGAGTGGGGCTCAGGCCATCGGGATGGAAAACCGCAACCGCCAAAATTACACCAACCTGGTCCCCACGGCTTAGATTTTCCGTTAAAAATTGGTTTTTACGATGAAATGAATTGTCAAGACGGGAAGGTTGGCTTCGATTTCCGCTTCGGTAATGGCTGCATTGGGAACAAGGCCTTAGGTTACAAGGAGTCTCATAATGGACCAAATAAAAATGACTTTGTAAACTCCACTAGAGGTTTATTAGCACGACCCGGGTTCCGACACATCGTGCCATCTTCAGGTAACATAACCTGAAGAAGACACGAAGGGTCGAAACCCGGGTCGTGCTAATAAACCTCAAGTGGAGATGACAAAGTCATTTTTATTTGGTCCATTATGGATAACTTCCACAAAGTAAAGCCTACAACCATTTCATTTGTGAGTCTCATAATCATAGCAACAGGAGCGACTATGGTAATATCTCCTATTTGAGGACATTTATGACTCTAAAATGACCGCCAAAAGAATGAAAAACCCCATTTCCTATCTTAAAAAAAACCATTCGTATCCAAAATTATTATTTTTGGACATTCGTAAGACGCAAATCACGCAGGAAACTGCATATCATAAGCAAATTTCCATAAATCAAACAACTGATCAGCACCACAGAAGTTATCACTGGTAATGGGCCCAAGATAATACGAGCAGAAGGGCAACAGCATATCTGAAAGTCATTGCCAGTCTTTCAATCCCTAACATTTGTAACTGCAGCTCTCCATCCTACACCTGACAATGATCACAAATTTACTTTCCTCCTTGTTGGTCCCTGGTATCAGTCAATTGTTTTTTCTAACGGGGAATTCCCCCACACCAATTTCTCTACAATTAGATTTCTAACGCATTCACTGAGTCTAATAACCATGATTTTCCGGAACCCCTACGTTTTTAACTCACGAATGTTTCACCATGGAGTCACAAATCTTCAGGTCTTTTTATATATCCTCGTTTCTCACTAAGTCCATACATGTGATCTTCAGCAGTCTTTACGAAATCCACATTTCAAAGGGATCTCTCATGGTAACAATATTTATATTTAAATGGAAGCATAAAGGAAAGTAGCCCATTTAAATAAAAAAACATCGTCAAAGATTTGACAAGATAAATTACATTCTGAAAAAGACTCATAAAAATATCAGCGAAAATGTTATGAAGACATATGAATAGATTTAACGAGTTATAAGCCACTTTTCCTAAATAAGAATATCCAACCTTACATGCTCTTTCACTTAAGGCATGCCGGTAAAAATGAAGAGTTGCGCCAACCTAGCTTTTAAACTTAATTCCTCTATCGGTACGACATTTACGGCTAAAATGACGAGAAGTAAAATTGGCATCTAATAGAACAAGCTATAACTTACGTGTACCTTAAGATCATATCAACAAGGTTGAACTCATCAAGGACAAGTGACCTTGGCGAGTCAAATGGACTTGAGGTGTCTGATGGAAGTAAGTGAAAATAAGGGCAAAAGAGGGAGAGACGACTGAACTAACTCGTCTACTGGAAAGTTGCCAGAAAGTCCCTTCCAATGGTGACAATTCACTACTTTTTTATACAACCCACACAAAAATCACGAATGAAGACGCAGAACTGTAAGACTAATCCAGCACAAAGCTGATAAGTCACGGAAAATGACGTATTATGAGTAACATTATTAATTAAGCGCATCAACAAAGATTATTTTAAAGAACATTAAACATGGCTCAATGGCATGAAGGTCACAAAAAACTAATCAACTAACAGTAGCTATTCCGCAGAAAAAAGCAAGGACCATATTGAACACCAAGCAGAAAAGAACCAGATGGATAGAACACACCCTTAGACACAATGGGTTTGTGAAGAATTCAACTGAAGTTAAAAATGGAGGAAAAAGTCTCCAGAGGAAGACCCAGGAATAAGCTCATGGGCCAAATAAAGTAGAAAGTATATAGGAAGAGATACCAGGAGTTAAGGGAACCAGCATAAACTAAGGAAGGGTGGAGGGCTGCGATTCGACCAATCTCAGGATTGAACGACCAATGATTAGACAAGAGCTAACTTTAAAAATCAGTCGAATAATTTAGAAGCACAATATTTACGAGATGATTCAATGACAAACTTTATGTGAGATCATAAGCGTCAAATTGTTTGCTTCAAAGTTTCTCATGAGAGCTAAAAACTAGGGATGAGTCGACTCCACTTTTTTTCGATTTCGATTCCAATTCCGATTCTTTCAAATCGATTCCCGATTCTCGATTCCGATTCCATCGATTCTCATTCCTAATAACAGGTGGGATAATGATATACCATTGGCGTACTACTATTATTTAAATTCAAGTAATGGCTGAAATAAAATAGCAATGACAATTAAGTCGCTCAAAAAGTGTATTTATTAACAAATAGCAAGTATATCCTCAGCTTATTGAGGTAGATAAAAAGTACAAATTGATAGCCTACATCCAAAATTACTGAGACAAATATGATGTGATAAATTAAATTTGATTTGAATATTTATGTATCTGGAATCGATGGAATCGGAATCGACTTTAGGCGATCGATTCTCTATACCGATTCTAATCCTGAGAATCAGTGGAATAGAGAATCGACATTTGGATTCGACTCATCCTAACTAAAAACTAATATGAGAATGATAGCATACAAGTGAATCACACCAAGAAACACTAATCAATTCCTCAGCTGATTAATGAAGGTTCAAAGTTCCCGGGAAATGAAAGAAAAACTCAAGTCAAATATTCTCATCCCATGACTCATTCAATTACTTTTTGTAGTATGATGCGCACACACAATAAAAACAAGAATAACTATTGGCAATCTTTAATTTACTCCCTTACAGAGGCATAAAAATACGATGAATGTCGAGTTTTCCTTTTTCCCCCTCCAATTCATCACACATTTGCATTTTTGACATATTCCGAAGATCGATTAAAACTAAGCTAATGCGAAGAAAAAAACTACAAATAATCCACGCGAACGTTCATCATGGACAGCTGTAATCATAACTACAACCTGACGGACAAAAGTACAATTCGAAATAAAATCATCAAAATCCATTAGAGAGGATTCTTCATATTCCTGGCCATAGGCATCAATATGCTTTGTGTGGCCATGGCTTTAAATTTTCCATTCGGGGAAGATTGTAGGATAGATTATTATATTCCTTCCTATTATACGCTTAACAAAACCTAGTGTCATTAATGCTGCGAAGAATGTCTTCGGGCAAGACGTAACAACATAGACCAAATATATACAGTTCCTGGACTGACTCCCTCTCATCATCTCATCGAAAAGACGCGCAGATACCCGTCGAGAAAGGGCAATAACTTATAATTGTGTGCCACTAGCACCTTGGACGAGGGACAGGAACTAGCCAATTCCCGCCACCGGAATTGAATGGAAAACCATCTAAAGCGACGCAGAAGGTGGAGTTGAAGCAGTTGATAGGACGTGGTCAGCCATAATGAGGTCAGAGTGGGCAACTCTCCGACGTTGACGGCTTCCGCGTAGAGAGGGTGACTGCGGCAATACAAGGGCAACATCACTTAACCGTATACTTAATCCCGTCTACGCACTTAACATAGTCCAAAGTCAAATGTTTGATTTGTTCAACTGTCCTCAGTTGACTTCAAGGAATTTACAATGCATTGTAAACGAAGTAACTTTGTTATCAAATATATAAAAATGAATGTTTGTTTGTTCGCCTTGTATGCGTTCCAACACCATTCATCAGATTACGATGAAACTTTGGTGAGATGTGCGTGCGCCCGCAAAGGTTTCTGAATTATTAAATCTATGTACAATTGGTGGAGCGCGAATCGCATCAACAGATGGGTGTTCGCACGCGAGCTTCTCAAACAAGCGAGGAACGACAAGCAAACAACGAAGCAGATCGTTTAAGAGTTGCTCAATCAATCACAAAATCTTTCATCACGATGATCTGAAATCAAAGAGGATAAAGACATGAACTGAGTGGATGACTGCAAAAAATGCGTTTGCCTCGGCATATAATCCATGTTCATAAAGTATAGTTTG
This sequence comes from Ceriagrion tenellum, assembly GCA_963169105.1. Lineage (NCBI taxonomy): Eukaryota > Metazoa > Arthropoda > Insecta > Odonata > Coenagrionidae > Ceriagrion > Ceriagrion tenellum. The sequence goes on along the minus strand of OY720644.1, from coordinate 45,690,573 downwards.
CTTATCGCTGATAAATTGAAAACTTTAATTAATTAAATTTTTTTGTCTAATCTACTTCAATTAATTAAAAAAATTAATTTAGTAAGTAGTACTTACGTAAAAATTATTTTCGACAATAAGAGCAAATTCTTAACTTCAATACACATTTTGTGCAAACTGAAAATTCCCTAATGATGAAAACTTATGATTACTTTCATTTGTATGGAAAAAGACTTTCAAAGCATTTTGCGTCAGAAATTTTAAACAGCACATCTAAACATTATAATGAGATAAAATGTGAGGCTGATGTTGAAAGAAATATTATTATCGATAATATATTATATATTTACAGAATGTTTGTAAAATATACATTTATTGATGTGGTAAAATATTTAACATTTTAACATGATTTCAGTAGCTCGCCATACGAAAGCGCAAAGGAGTTTAGTACGAGGAAATACGTTACACAGCAAAAAAAGTCATTGCATGAAATTCAGTATTTAAATCACTCCTTCCAAAATAAAAAGTATAGCCAATCATCATTTTAAGGAATTAACTATACATTGTAAACGAAATAGCTTCGTTATCTAATATATAAAAATGAATGTTCGTTTGTTCGTCTTGTATGCGTTCCAACACCATTCATCAGATCACAATGAAACTTTGGTGAGTTGTTGTTACATAAATTTTATTGTGTGGTTGTATTGATAAAAACTTTCAGAAATTCATACGTTATTAAGGGCTAAAAGTAAGTAAGATTACAACTCAATCTTATCTAAATGAGGAGGTCATTGACTAAATAGTGCGGAAAAATCGCAAACCCATTTATATGCACAGACTATTAAACCACGACAGCTAAAAAAATCACATTAGCGCTCGAATTTTAAACGAAATAGAAACATTATTAGGTAAAAATTATACCATTTATGATTTCTTTATCCCACCATTTTAATTATTATTTTATACCTGGGAAAAACATATTTTCGACAACAAACCAACGATTTGACCCTCAACAAAGAATATTTAATGAACGGCGTAAATACATGCATTATATAACAGCTGATCTTGGCAAAACGACAAGAGTATTTATCCCGTATTCATGAGATAGCTTCTACACGACTGTCCTTTTCATTTATGGAGAGTGATGAAGTTGACGTCATTAGAGGAATTCTTAGATGACATTAAACGAAACGATTACATGGAGAGAGAAACCTCTTTGAAACCAGGTGTGATAAAAAAAATGGTAAGGGGGAACAGTTATATAAAATTAGCAGTTTGAGTGGATGGTTTTGTACACAATATTTACGTAAAATCTTCAGAAGAGCAACAGGAATTAGAGCAAGAGAAAAAGTTACGCTAATATCTAGCCGCATAACAATTGAGCCCGCAAAATCAAAGATTAGTCTTGCTTGATAAGCAGCATTAAGGTAGTTTGAGCGACAAATTTCCCTAGTCAAACTGGAGACCACATCCGTATTTTTACTAGTTAATTGTAGCACCTGTAGAAAGTATTAAGTATATATTGTAACATTTATGGTGCAATCGTATTTTATAAGACTGAAATTCGCAATACTTAAATAAAAATCTCTCCATAAGTCTTATTTTTTCGCGCGGCACGTTCAAAACTCCTTCACAACGGAAGGTTTCTAGCGGTTCTGATGAAACTACTGCGGTAATTATATTAGGTATTTATAATACTAAGTGAGAAAATATACAAAATGCACACTTGATTTTTCTACGAGATATGGGTGTTACAAAGTCCTCATTTTTAAAATAATCCTTCCTCAAAGTGGACACACGCGCCAATTCTCAAGTAAAATGACTGGTATTATTTGTGGCAAATTTCTGGGAAATTGTTGCGGTAAGGGACTGATATTATGGTAACTTAACAAGGATGAGATATATTTACTTGTAATGTGACCACAAATTCATCGATTTCTAGGCGAAATGCTATCTCTCTCAAACTTACTTATGGGAATGATTTTGCTAAACAAAACTCTTTCACGAAAAATTTCACCTTGAGCAAAGGGGCTAAAATATTACACAATATTTGGCCAATTTAAAGCACTATAACATTCAACTTCTAAACGACTAATAGTCTTAGTCGAACTTAGAATGCACTCGCACCTACCATTCATTTCACAAATGAACGTTAATTGTAGATTACAATTAATAATCAATTCATTCCGTTTCGTAGGAAGGCGATAGGACCCGCGTTGTCCTCCCTTCATTAAGAGGCTAAAAACCACCGGATGGAGATGGAAGCACGTGGCCTCTCGATACCACATCATCACCGTGGACATTTAGTAATTATGCACGATTAACGAGAAGACGATCCACGCCGTTCATACAGGATAAAAGCCGCGGTTTAAGCCCAGAGAGAGATACGGAGGGGCAGATGGGATGGATGCGAGTCAAACGCCGTCAATCAAGCGAAAGGGTAGTGACCGAAGTCAGTGACTAGCGGTCTTGAGCGAAGGCGGGTAGATGGCCGCAACGCGATCGGAATTGCGACTCGGCAGCGGATCACGGGACATCACGTGGAAGAAAAGCCAAAAGGGCATTGATAGAGATAGATAGAGGGACGAAGAGGGGAGCGGAAGGATGTGAAGATCATCAATAAGGAAATGCAGTAGGGAAGTTCCGCGGAGATTTATTTAGGGCGACCGGTTTCGATATAAGTAATGGCTATGGGACAATAGTCTTAGGATGTATGGAGAAATTGGGTTGACAAAGGTATATTTCAAGGTGTTTGTATCAGTTCTGTGTAAGTGAAAGTTATTAACATTTTGACTAAAGCGTTTCAAGTGAAATGGAATCCAAACGACCTATTCCTGTCCTCCGGACGTTTGCGGACGGAAGGAAGTGATCAGTAGCGAACATCAGAAATAAATGTTATGATTACTTGGGAAACTTTCACTGCTGTTCCGTATGGTGTTACAAAACCCGCCTTCCTCCCCAAACGTCACGGGTCGGTTTCACTTGAAAGCATGTGTGTATTTAAACCCCCCAAGAATCTGTATTTGGGGGCATTTTTGAAAAGGAACACTGCGAGATGATCGTCCAAGTAGTCATGAGATACTCAGCAATGCGATCTCCATTTTATAGTTATAACTCATTTTCAATAGTTGTATCCATCTAAACCTTTGTGATAAACTTCCTGAATCAAGTCTAATCTGAGTTTCAACTCTAAAGCTTCTCAAAACTCACGAAAATTTAGGTGCAACGGCTCGAGTCGAGATTTCAACTATTTGTCGTGTTCCCCTGATCACTACATACAATGTGTCACCATCAGGCGGAATTATCACTTTCAACCAGAAGATGATACATTGTATCGAGAGCGGTCGCACCAAATAAATCTCTGTGGAGCTATGCAATAAAATTTCCTCCCTGATCAATCACGAAGGAGTTCCATCATGTTTCGTCTGATGCCGTTGGACCTCCCATGTACTCATTCCCAATGGATTTGGCCAACTCTGTTATCATGGGGTGCCCAGGTTTCACTGCTACAATGTGAAGACGGGAAACACTAATAAAGTAACAATCGTAGCGCAAAATATTTTCTTTATGTTAAAAAACGCCTTGGTATTAATTTAAATGTTTGAAACGGGCAGTTTTTAAAGGGATGGCCACCTTGAACATAATACCCCACGAGCGGCCGCGTAAGGGGTTGTAGCACGGTTTGTTCGGAAACGGAAAGGCTTTATATGAATATGAATGAAAATAGTGTTTCATGTTGAACAAACGTAAGTTTCCACGATACTGTTGCAAATGTGACCGAGTACCCGACACGACGGGACAAGAGTTTCACCAGCGATCCAGTGGGCATCTTCTGACCGAAATTATAGCAACTCAATTATATGCATACCTCAACAGCTATCGAGATCTGATTCTTTGCCTTTGGAGAAGTTTCTTCTAATCGTTCGTTAGACCGATATAATCTGCTTTGTTTAATAAACTTCAGGAAATATACCCGTAAATGATAGTCTTTAGGTAGAAACATGGATAAAATCGTAAACACGGAGGTTTTTTTTTGTTGTTAATTCCTGAGAAGAACTTTCACTTCATGCAACCATACGGAAAAGTCATTTTGAGAAAAATCAGGTTCAATCTATCACCAATAACACTGTTCTGCAAAAAAAAGTTCAAAAAATGCTCGGCTACAATTTAGGGTGTTTCTGGCTAATTTTGGGTCGCTGAATCCGAAAATGACCTCCGTTTTTTTCTATCACCCTCCATTTTTACGAGAAACCCCTAAATTGGGGAAACCAACCCCGTATCTAAACTTATCGCTTTTCAAGGGACTTTTACTAATGTTATCTGCTTCTGATTAAAAAAACTGACGTTTTGAGGCTATCAGGGTCATGAAAGAGACAAGCTTGACTGGGGTTGAAAATATTTAGGGGGTGAAAATCGAAAAAAACCTTAAAAAAACCTTTTTCCACCCCCCCCTTTTGTAAAGGATTAATATTGCATAAAATATAAGAGGGGAAGGGGGGGGTATAGGAGGTGGTATAAAGAGCTGCCTCAAAAATCTGGATACAAAAATTAAATTTGTTTATAGATTACGTAATTGTGAAGTAAGAAAACAATTCAGTGATTTTTTCCAAGTAAAAATCCTTAAAGCAATGTAAAAAAAATAGTGAAGCTGTATAATTTTACCTAATGGGTTGTTCGTTTCCTTTTGTACTGCTCCTCTGGAACTTCTCTGATGATGCGTGCCCAACAGAAATCTCTCAACATACTCGGTGTCCATTTGCCAGCGTACCTTTTTTCCATGTTCGCGATTTCATGATGGAAGCGTTCCCCCTGCTCGTCTGACACTTTGCCACAGTTTGCTGGAAAGTAGTCTAAATGAGAGTGCAAGAAGTGGACCTTCAGTGACATATTACATCCAAGTGACTCATATGAAGACAGAAGCTTTTGAACTTGTTTTCGATAGTCGGCTGATCTGTTGTTACCCAAAAATTGTGACAGACGTTGGAGAATGCCAGCCATGCTCTTTTTTCTTTTCTACCTAAACTTTGAACAAAGGTTTCGTCGTTAAAGAGTTTTTTGATTTGAGGTCCCACGAATACACCTTCTTTCAATTTCGCGTCACTGATCATCGGAAATTTCGTTTTCAAGTATTCAAATCCTTTCCCTTCTTTATTCATAGCTTTCACAAATTGCTTAAAGAGGCCTAATTTTAGATGGAGGGGAGGAATAAGGATTTTACTTGGATCCACTAAAGCCTTGTTAGAGATATTTTTTTCCCCGATCACATGACTTTGATGCAAGGGCCAGACTTTTTGCTTGTAATGTTTCGCGTATGCTCTGCTGTCCCATTCGCAAATAAAACAGGGATGTTTTGTATAGCCTCCTTGTAAACCTGCAATAATAGCTACAACTTTCAAATCTGCACAAATATACCATTGGTGCCTTACGCAATTGATTTTTTCCAGAGCTCTTTCCAAATTTTCGTACGTTTTCTTTAAAACAGTGGCATATCCAACAGGAACCGAAGGTAAATCGTGGCCGTTGTTCAGTAAAACAATCTTTAAACTTGTCTTCGACGAGTCGATGAATAGCCTCCATTGGTCTGGATCATAAGTAATTGCTAATTCTCTCATCAGTCCTTCAATATCAGTGCAGTAAATCAGATCACCATTTTCACCATCCATTGAAAAAAATGGAGTGAGGGTTGACTGTCTGCCTCTGTAATAAGAAACCATCGGCCAAAAGATTCCACTGCTGTAAACGCGAGCCAAGAAGTTGTGCTTTACACTTTGGTAAATCTAAATCTCGTATTAGATCACTTAGCTCCTCTTGTGTTATTGGATGAGGTGCCCTTTTTTGACTAGTCTGGGGTTCTTCCACATCAGGGCTGTAATCTTCATCTCGGTGGCTAAGACCTGCTTCCACTTCCGGTGTAGCTTCGTTCATTAAGACATCAGAATCATCGAGGGTGTAAGTAGCTGGAGCTTTAGGGATAGGAAGAGCATCACTATGCTTCACCGGGCGAATTGCTGACGGTACATTCGGATAAATCATTTGAGCTTTGTTTTTTTTTTAAACCCCATAGTGTCGGTTTGGCAAATATAGCAATCCGTTAAATGGCAAGTGGGTTCACGCCAAACCATTGGCATTCCGAAATTTAGGGAACGATTTCCCCTGTTTAACCATTCACAAAGACTTCTATGACAACCACTGCAACAGAATTTAGGGGCCCACGATTTGTCTTGGTCACCAATTTTACACCCGAAATAAAGTTCATAAGATTTCCGCACAATTGCAGTCATCGCTTTCCTTTGGTCTTTAAACGTTAAATCCCCTCAGATGTAACAAAATGAATTGGGATGATTTTTGCAACACTTTTTGAAAACACTTCATCGCTCGCAAAATAACACGCTAAATCGAACACACCACTAGAAAAATAAAGAAAGAACTTGGAAGATTATAACCCGACACGCACGAAAGAGAGTGACGTACTGAATAGACCACTGGTTTATTTCATAGATGAACATCAGCAAGTGCGACTGCCAAGACACATGAAGACACGTTACAACGTGTCCAAGCGTGTCAAAACATGTGGTGAGTAACTTTTACAATGTATTGTACACAAAGCTACCATATCATATGCAATAAAAAGCGAAGAAAAATGGTTATTTCAATGGTTTTTTAAGGTTTTTTTCGATTTTCACCCCCTAAATATTTTCAACCCCAGTCAAGTTTGTCTCTTTCATGACCCTGATAGCCTCAAAACATCAGTTTTTTTAATCAGAAGCAGATAACATTAGTAAAAGTCCCTTGAAAAGCGATAAGTTTAGATACGGGGTTGGTTTCCCCAATTTAGGGGTTGCTCGTAAAAATGGAGGGTGATAGAAAAAAACGGAGGTCATTTTCGGATTCAGCGACCCAAAATTAGCCAGAAACACCCTAAATTGTAGCCGAGCATTTTTTGAACTTTTTTTTTTGCAGAACAGTGTAATTAAAGTATTAACGGTAATGAGAAAAATACGATTAGAATGCTCTACTCCTCTAGCTCAACGAGTCGAAAGGCATTTGAGGTATTCAGATTTACTCACAAAGCAATGAAACAAGTACCCTAAAAGGGCGGACAACAATGAATTTCAGAGCTTACAATAAGTAAAATAATTTTTCCAATAAACAGGGTGCATATAATGAAACGGTTTACTCGCACTAAGCACTGGAGGTAGCGCTTACGCAGGTGTCACGGCCTACAGGAAGGAAATGGATATTCGGTAGTTCGTGTTTACCTCCGCGCATATTTCGCGACAGGATGATTCCGCGTAATGAGACGTATTTTATGCAAAGAATAAAGCAATTATTTTCGCAAAGTTATCATTGAGATAACCGATTTGTCAATGCTGATATCGTTTTCGGGCGTACTGAACAACAATAGAAAGCGTTAATATCATAAATAATAAAGATCATGAATACAATAAAAAGGAAAAATAAAAGATTAAATTATTTATCGTACATGCAATGCTATAAAGAGAAAAAAATAATTCCCAAAAAAACGATACAAAGGCAAAAGGGTACATACTATCATCTGTTTGAAAGAACCAAGAGTTCCATTCTGAAGTTGTATCCTATCATGTAGGCATCACCTTCGACAAATATCTTATCTTTATTATCAAATAACTTATCCTTATTTTTCCCACTTAGGATACTCGCATATTTATTTATTTAACTACATATTTGAATCAAATTAAAGAATATTCTATGTAAAGAGCAGAGTTGACGAAGCTATTTTTTTCGCGTCTGGTTTCACCAACTTAACTTACAAAATACAGGAGACTTCGTCAAGATGAAATACTAACCAATGTCTAAAATTGACTCGAATGGACCGAGCCACTTCGGGATTATTTTGGGCCAAAAAAATCACATCGATAACGTCTCCTACTGTGAGGATGAACAAGCAATATTAACAAAAAATGATTGACAGACTTCTACGCAATCACTTAAGGTAGTGGCAATACCATTTCACCTAGAAATCAATTAATTTGGTCTCCGTTTAAAGGAAAGTATCTCACCCTTCCAAATATACCAAAATAAGCCCCTTGTTGAGCTACTTCCGAGATTTTGACGAAAAAAACAGCCCTTTTATATGGGAACTGTATATGTATAAACTTCAGAAAGATATTATTTAAAAAAATAATTTTTAACACCTAGATCTCGCCAAAAAATTTAGTATGTAGTTTGTATGATTTCTCCACTATTTTTTAAAATAAATCTTATTGACCCGGAGTATTTTTTTAAGGATCACAAAATAACCATCCGATTTGAAAGTTTCACTTCATGCAAGAAATCCACGCGAAGAAAATGATTTAAAAAAAAATGATAAAGTTAAAACCTTACATACATATTTTAATTAAATTATTTCGAATTTCAGTCATTTAAAAGTTTACCATTTCACCAAAAATAATGCAATATTTAATTCACTCATCATACAGTTGCTGAAATTAAAACCTGCAATTTGAATATGATCTTCAAAATGCCTAGGAAACAATCTCGCTCAAAGTCACTTCAAAAAATAGGTAACCACACAAAAATTAGGACTTAAATTAGAATCGCGTAAAATTATATTATTATAATAACAGAGAAATAACTCCAGAATTAGTCACATTGAAAATGTTAAAACTAACCTGACTACTCCACCGTTCATCGGTAGAAGTTGATCTAAAATTGTTCTTCCTCTTTAACAACTACCAGAGAGTGGGTACGGATGGTAAACAGGTATATCTATATACCTACTACCCTGCGAGCCGCCACATGGGCGTTGGGACACCAGCCGTGTAAAGATGTAAGTGATAAGTTTTTAGGAGGTGAAATGGGGACGTGTAATTATGGGAGTGAATTTAGTGGAGCTCAGTTTTGTATTGTGATCGATTATTGTGCGCGGAAAGAAAGAGTTTTTATGTACCTATCTGTTCGGTATTTTATGTATCTTATTTCATCACTTCCGTCAGACCTAGAGATGTAGTGAGGCGTCATGATAATATTCTAGTGTAACGTTCACTACAAAGTTTTATTTGATACAAAAATTCATGAAGTTTCCCTACAATCCAGACTGCTTCCTTGAGCATGGGTTGGGATTTTTCATACCGATTTTTCACATCCGTTACTTTCTTTTCAATAAAGGCTTACAAAACTTTCAGGAAGTGATGACAGAATCCAGATGTCAAAGTTTAATCTAACGTTTTACTCCCGAGTGCTTTCTCGAGCCACCGTGCGGGGACCTCCGACAAGATTTGTCACACCCGAAGTCATCCACCTGGAAACTGCCACGCAGATTCCGAGTGACTGTACACAATGGACCACAAAAGAGAACTGCTGCGTCCGAATAAAAATTTAAAATAACCGAGCAGGCACCTCTCCCCCCCTAAGATACGTAAGAACGGGTGGGCACATCTCAGTCGACTCGGAAGAGACAAGCCCTTTTCAAAAATTTCACCACGCTCGTCCCAGAAAGTCTTTTATATTCTTTTTCATTCCCTTCCGTACTTCCGGGCACCCCTGAGAACTGGAACACTTTCCTGAGGGGTGTAAAAGGGCAAAGGCGATGAAGGGAAGTAAAGGAAACCGGCAGAGGTGGGAGAAAAGACGAACGAGAGCAAACGGAGGACGTACCTCAATTTGCTCTTCCACAGCTTCCAATTACGCGAAGAGAAAGAACATGGCCAACCCAAAAAGAGGACGTATGTCCCGATGGCAGTGCCCCGTCCGCGCACTACAGACATGTAACGTATTTTTATGGCGAATGGCTCAAGAGAAATCAGGGTTTGGTAGTAGAGCGTCATTTTTTTTACTTTTCTTAGTACCTGCAGATGTAACGCGCTACTTTTTCAGAGAAATAGCTATCAAAGTTGAATCAATAATTATTTCGGTGGCTTGTGTCTGTTTTCAAAACATATATGATATTAATCCGTCTTTATTGGGGCGGGATTGAGACTATGGCAGTCCCTTCTTCCATCCAACCCCTCGTCAGATACATGAAATAAGTGTGTAGAAAGATATATAAATTCGTGATAAAAACGTAAGGGAATAAGGAGGTGATATCCTTGACGAAAAAACCCATTGCAGGAAAACACCCACAGCTGTAATGGGAGGGTGAAAAACCATGGAAAACCTACCGAGCGATTAAGCTCATGCAACACCAACAAAAAACAACGCATGAAATATACATGAAATAATAATAATAAAAGGGCAATGCATGCATAACTACAATGTTAAAAAATAAATTAATTAATAATAAGAAAATAAAAATAAATAAAGAATTAGAAAGTAAAAATAAACAAATAAAAATAAAAGAAAACATATCTCCAAATCACTCTTTAAACAAGAGGCTTGAATGTGAATTATACATGAACTATCAGAAAAAAAATCTTTTCCCAAAACTTTTTTTAATCCTTGACTTTAAATTCATAAATTTATGAAGTTAATTGTTTAAGCAAATTTCACAAAAAATAATCCAATTGTTTTTAGTGCTAAAGACGACCAACCATAGCTATTGTTGATCATACACCGTCTGGCCTGAAATAGTACTGATCATCTAGCATCATTACATGGGATGTTGATGTTACATGATCTGTTAAGCTTTCATTAAAATCAACTTTTGAACTTTCCAGTTTACATTTCATCTACAACTTACAATAAAAAATAAATAAAACATTGGGCGATTTTTCGTTAAAAGTAGATTTGTAAAGTGAAAAGCAGCTGACAGCAGCTTTTCGCAAAAAGCAATTGTGTAGTAGCTACTATTTTTACATTCGTAGCTATTGGAGAAGCAGATACTTTTTTAATAGAGACGCATTCAACAAATATTTCCGCAGCTTGCTCCACCGATTCAACAATTAGTAGCAGGTTTTAGCAATATTCTTTTGAACTTTTGCTATACTACACTTTCCAAAGACCTCTCCACATCGAAGAATAATACATTCTGGTTTAAGAGTTTATTTTTATACCTCCTACGGCACTGGTATCGTTAGATAAGAGCGTAAGAAAAGAGGCAGGAGAAAGGGTCGTGCAACACGGATCGGGAAACAGTTGAAGGGGGAAGGCGGCTGAGTAGTTGATTCGGAACGACGAGAGATGGAGGGGCGGGACAGGAGGGCGGATCGGAAACAGCTGAGCGTCGGAAAGCGGATCTCCGCTCGCAAAAAGGAATAGCGCGTGAGCAAAAGAGAGCCGTGTTGTGACGTAGCAAGAGAAAGGGGGGAGGGAAGGGGGGCGTGGTTTCAATTGGAGAAGGGGTAAGGTAAAGGGTAGTGGGGACGGGGTGTTAGGCGGGGATCTGTGACGTAGGGTAAGGACGGATGATGGGAAGGGGTATGGTGGGGAGGCGCGGAGGGGTATCGAACCGCAGAGTCAGGACAAGGCTCAAAAACCGGGCCGCGAGCGAGAGAAGAGGGTAGGTCGCACTAAAGGGAAGCTGCCTGAAGGATTAGGAGGTGAGTAAAAACCCCCTCGAGAGAAAAGGATACAGGGAAAAGAAGCCAATTTAATAACAGATAAAAAGGGATTCTGAGAGAACACTTAGCTCGACGGGTGAGGTCCATGGGTTTCTACATACAAATACAGTCAAATCTCCCAATAACGGACACGTTAGGACCCGGAATAATCGTTCGCTATGGTGATGTGTCCGGTATTCAGAGGGGACCAAAATTACGACACGCTTCTCCATGCAGTTCCTACATCCTTAATATTATATAAAAATGTAATGGTTTCAGTCTGTCTGTTGCTCCATCACGCAAAAACTACAAGACCGATTGAGCTGAAATTTGGCATGTAGACAGAAAATACATCTGGTTGTAACGTAGACTATATTAAAAAGCCCTAAGAACCCCCCTGGTGGTCCATGCTAAGCATTGAGTTAGGTGCAGAGGTTTAATTTTTTACTCTTAAAAAGTACTTTTACTCAAGATAGAGAGCTGGGATTATTTTATCGGATGGCTGAATAAATAAATTATCCAATTCTTTCAATCGATTTTCTTTTGCGCTCCGCATTTGCCTGAATATCAATGTTTTTAACTGAAAAATCTCACATTTTTCTCTGAAATCAACAATAGCACCTTTCCTTGACAGTCCGAGATTTGATTTTTCTTCTTTGCGAGAAAATGAGCCCTTGCAAGAAAACTCATTTGATATTCTCAATTTTTCTTCCTTTGAGTGATTGTTGTTTTCTTATAATATAAGTTCAACGTTTTTCACACCCGCTCAATTTCAACAGGTACCTTCCGCTAGTTAAAATATAAATGTGATTATATATTTTATTGCTCATTTATGTCTTAATATTAAAAAAATTACTCATTTCAGCAAAAAATACGGAATGAAAATATGAAATACATTTTTATAAATAGGGCAGCTAGTAGCACATCACCAAGATTGCACCAGAATTGCTTTGAGAAGCTTTGGTCCGGAAAAGCTCTTGAGTTCCTTCAAGAAATGAAGATTATTGTTAAGCAGAGGAGATATTTTTACAGAATAGCTTGTCGCGAGTGTCATTTAATGGAGGTAGTTGAAGGGAAGACGTTTCTTTTCCGTTGCCCGCGTCCGTTAGCGAGTGTGTTGGGTATTTGGATGTATTATTTCAATAAGTTTCCACGATCTACTGCTGGGGATTGGAAAACTGTCCGTTTTTAGGCGTCCGTTAAGGGAGGTTTGACAGAATACATACTCATCACGCAATTGTCTTTCGGGGTAGGTAAATTCATAGGATTTAATAACAGCCGCTAGCCCTGTAAAAATTATTTTCTACTAAGGTGGTTGGAGCGCGAATCGTGAGTCATTGATTGCCAATATTAGTTATATTTCAAGTAAGTAGAAAAAACAACCTCGGATTACACTTCTCTAAATTAAATCTATCTATACGTTAGACTGACAAAATAAAATATTATTAAGTGTACAGAAGAGTAGCAGGACTACATGTGACACAATACAGAAGAGAAGAACAAGATGGTTGGACACACCCTGAGACACAATGGGTTTGTGAAGAACATAATCGAAGGTAAAATAGAGGGAAAAGTTCCAAGAGGAAAACACAGGAATAAGTTCATGGACCAAATAAAGAGAAAAGTATATACAAAGGAAGGGATACCAGGAGGTAAGGGAACTAGCATTAGATAGGGCAGGCTGCAATCAACCAATCTTAGGACTGAATGACCAATGATGGTGATGATACGTTGGAAATAACCATATATGTTCGAATATAAATTATACAAGTATTAAATTTTAAAAATTTCGTCTCAATTAAACCATTAGTATGGCTTGGGTTTACCGCGCGAAATTCGAAATTTCAGCAAAAATCTTATGCAAATGAGCGTTTAGGACATGACACCTTGACATGTGTTAGAAACCATAATACCAATATGAAACGTATGTTTTCGCGTTTAACCTAACTCCAACTAAACCACACTCGTGGAAAAAAACAGACGGAGGAAATCGGGTGATATCCTTTCCTCTACCTCCCTTAGCCTCAACTAACCCGCAGTGTTACACCAGTCACAAAAATGTCACCAGTCACCTCAAATCGGGGAAAAACGTGTTTAGCTAACCAGTTGTTGCAAAGTCATGAAATTGAAAACATTTTTAACGTTGATTAAGGAACTATGATACTTCAACACGCAGAGAAGTGCCGTGAAATATCAAAATAGTTGTTTTTAATCGATGCTGCGAGAGAAACCAAAAAATAAATAAAGGAATAGTGAACAGTAATCTTCTATATCTGCCATGTTCTTTCACGACAAGTTTCGATATACTAACATCACTTTCTTGTGTTGATTTTGTGAAAAATGATGTAGAAGTAGCCAGTTAGAGGGCAACTACATCACATTCAGCACGGATCAGTTTTCCGCATCTGACTGGGATAATTGAATTTTAAAAGAAAAAACTTTGTAATGCCAGCGTAAATATTAAAGAAGAAACTTTGGAATAAAAGCGTCATTACGTACCATCAGGAACCTGATGATGACGCTCTAAGCCAATAAACGGGTTGTGCCAATAAATAGCCGAATGGACAATAAGAGAGTTTTTTCTTCTAAAATTCACAATTATGTTCCACAATATCTCGCCGGATACCATTGAATATATCAGGGATAATTTTCTCCATATGACCGACGCTTCGACAGGAGACTTTCCTGCCATCTTCAAAGCTGAGGATGACAGCACACAGCCTTGAAGATGACAGGAAAGTCTCCCGTCGAAACGTCGGTCAATAAGAAGAATCTAACCCGGAGGCGTCCCGAGAGGAGAGAAGAATAGCTGATATTCCTGCCATCTTCAAAGCTGTAGATAACAGCACACAGCCTTGAAGGTGGCGGGAAAGTCTGCTGTCGAAACGTCGGCCACTATGGAGTTTAATCCGGTGGGGAGAATTAATCAGTATCATTTGCCAGGACAACGAGAAATCGTACAATGGAGGAGAATTCTTCCGTATTCCCTCGAGATATGTTCTGGGCTTAATTATGAACACGAATAATTTAAAATAAAAAAATATCCTTCTAAGACGAATGATAAGATGAAGAATCCTTGTCTAAATCATAAATTACTTTCACTGATTCCACTAAGAGATATCTCTCATACTTCCTCAAACTCGATTTCATCGGGATTGAGAAATCCCACACGAGTCCGTATTTCACGACTCATAACCTTTTAAGAGTGGAAAATACGAGAGGGTACTTTTTAAAGAGGTCACCCGTAGCGGGCGCATAAACGATACTTTTGACCCTGAAGAGGTGAGCGACTTTTTTACGAATCGGCTAAAAGGCGGGTTTACTCATGGATGTTGACTGCTACGGAAGCAGCAAGGGTATCGATATCTCGAATCATAAGGCCACTCGTATCGATCAGCTTACACATAATTTCCAGGTTTTTCCAAACAAATGGTTGACGAAAGTAAACAATGAATATGGTAATTACAAAAATCATCTAAATTTGACAATAACGGCGTTCGAATATCCGTATTCCCTCGAGATATGTTCTGGGCTTAATTATGAACACGAATAATTTAAAATAAAAAAATATCCTTCTAAGACGAATGATAAGATGAAGAATCCTTGTCTAAATCATAAATTACTTTCACTATTGAATAAAAATAATTATGCATCAATACGTCGAATATAGTGAGTCGAGTGTGAAACTAATAATTATCATCAAATAAGTGGTAAGTCATGAAGCTTATACTAGGGTTTCAATTGTATTAAGAATAATTTCAAGTACAAATAAATATTTACATAAGCAACAATGAGTCCTCCCTTTAAAATTTATTTGTTGTTTACATTTTTAATCTCCGTCTGCTGTCATGCGACCAAGATTCCACGGGATTCTATGCGATTTTATCGCAGAATTGGTATGCTGCTTGCAGGAAAAATAGAAACCAGTCTATTTTCGCTGCAAGTAGCAACCGTGGTCGATTACCGCCACTATCGACCCCTACTGCCATGGAAGTGCGTGCTTACAGATCGAAGTTTCGATTGCAAGTTACTTCCAAGGCTACTGTCATGGAAGTGACTTCCATGCGTAAACCCGTTTTAAGGATTCGAGTGCGGTCGAGTTTTTCCAATATACAGCGCCAGCCAGTTCCTCTCCAGCAAAAATAATTAATTTCAGCGCCCTTCGTTAAAAAAGCAGCCTCACAACGAGAAAATGTAACGACCATTGGGAATACCGTAATTGGAAGCCGCTGGAGACACTTAGGACGGAGCGTATCGTAATCCACTTCTCCTTAACGACAAAACGACGAAAAACTGAACGATCTTATACGTTTTTGTCACGTCAATAAACGAAGATTGTTGTCCAGCACTTTCTCGAACGATAATACGCATTGTGTCTAGTACAAGAGTAATATGATATATAATGTCCATTCATGTAAGAGGAAAAGTAAAAGATGAATTTTATTTAATTTATAATGTAATTATATTACACATTTATGAGTAATATAATTACAGAAAGGTAGTGCGAATTTCAAATCTTAGCTTACAGTATTATACCACCAATATGCGAATTTTTTTGTATTTCTTAAGGTTGTTATTGCGCGAGCGATGTGAAATTTAACTAAGAAAAAAACCTGGCCCCCGTTACCCAACCCGCCTCTCCTGGGCGACCCAGCCAGTTTTAAATTTTATAATACAATTGTGAATGCGTAATATATATTAGAATTGAAATAATGAGGTATCCCTCTGATGGATAGGGTTAAATTCGGCAATATAGCGCGATGCGCAGTTGTAATATGTGATAGATACGCGATTTTCAAACGGTATTGAACTCTATACTTGTGGAAGTACTGAAATGAAAGAGGTATGCTAAGGGAATGCAAAGTTTAAAGTTTTAAAGGAGGTATTAAAGACATCTATTGAACGTATGGGAAGCGAGTTATGAAGGCAAATCGATGGACCCGTCTCACAAACATTTACCAAGAAGTTATTTTTCATTGTATTTGTAATTAGAAACATGTTATAAGATTCATTTTTATTAAATGTAACTAATTTAAGACCTTAAAAGGAAACACACTTAACGAAAAATGAATCTGTTCATTGCCATTCGGCTTGGAATGTGATATATAAATAAACTATTACAAATAAAAAATATCACGAGTGGCAATTTGAGGTTTTCTAACCTCGTAAGGCGCTGAATAGGCGAAAAGGACAATTTAAAAGAGCACTCAATCAGATACGTGGAATAATTACGTCACAACATACCTCGTACGGACAAGGCAATGCTTTCAAAACACAAATCAATCGTCAAGAAAAGAATCTAAGCGAGATACCAGTAACTGCCAAAATATTCCCATTACTTGTCCTTTATTTTCCTTATCTACGATATTTTCTCTCGTGTTATTGCCGGTGTTCTAACATCCCCTTTCTCACGCAATTGTGGAGGGCATGCTAAGTACTGTTTAGATCGGGCCTTCCCCAGGATGACACACACATGTTAAATTTGCACGTCTTCCTCTAAGGTGAATCTGTCCTCAGACAGGTTTCAATTGAGCTGCTCCCTCCATGCTCATCTATCCTGTGCTGCCTCCCTCTGCTCTTCGTAATTCCTTCTATTCATATTATCAGTCAACATATTATTTCTTCCTCTTCCTCTGCCTCACTTTCCCTCGATTTTTCCTTACATTTTTTTCAGCAGGCAACCTTTCCTCGGGACGTGTCCAATCCAGTTCACCCTCATCTTTCTTACTGATCTTAAAATATTCCTTTTCTCATTCATCCTTGCCAGCACTTCCTTATTTCTCACTTTAGCTATCCATTTTAATTTTACCATTCTTCTCCATAGCCGCATTTCAAAACCCTCTCGATATTGCTCCTCTTTCCTCCTGACTTTCCATGTCCATTTGCACATATACACACAAAATTTCACCCAGTTACACTATTTTTGGCAAATATGTAAACAAATTATCTTCACTAACCAAGGGAACAAAAGAAGGTGGGCCGATATAAATCATTTCAACCTTGCTGGGAAGGTTATCAGCAGTGGTATTATTACCGAGTGGCCGTATCTTTCACGAATATTTATGGTTCTTCTGAGACATCAAAGTGATGAGGCTTACTGAAACTGTTTAATGAAAACTTTCCGTACCAGGCATGACGACTGAAAATTTTTTTCACACAAAATCCGTACGGAAGAGGCTTAAACTATATTCGATCTATTTATAAATGATTTGAGGTAAGTTTCACTTTTTCCAAAAAAAGCAAAAAAAAAAACTTTTGGAGACTTTTAGGGAAGGAAATTTCTTTCGCCAGGGTTAAATTACAAGCATAAAGGCCAAGAGAGCTCTCACTCCGGTACGAGAGAAATAAAGTTAAAAAAAAGGTACTCGACCCAGATAAATTCACTACACAGTTTATACGTATTTTGTTTACTTATTTAAATTAAAAATTATCCAAATTTTCGATGAAAATGATTGTAAAATGGAGTAGAATCCATTGACTAGGCGGCCAATATTTATGTTTCAAGAGTTAAATGTCATAAATTTCAAACAGATGGTTGACATTCTTGCTTTACATCAGCTAATTCGTCCATTCCATTGTTCTATCCATAGGAACATACATACCAATCACGCTGTTCCCTGGCGGGGTAGGCAGAGTCACTAAGTTTTACTCATAAATACATATTTGTACACCTAACTCTGCTTCAATAATTTCCTCCATATTGACCTCTCCTTGCAAACCTCTTTTGCCTCATTTACCCCCATACACCGCTTCATACACATAGGGAAATACGGAAAAATCAGGGTTAAACATATATGGCCGATATATTGGTTGTTAGACTACAGTTTGATGACGTCGTGCTCTCTCCTTATACCTCAATGCGTTAGACGCTTTGATCTATCTGATTTCACCTAAAGAAGTATTAACATGATATATAAACAATGCACTAGGAAGCACTACGCATAAACTTACTCATTTCAGCAAGTTTTAAGCATAGTTATAAAAGAGAACTTCGGGGCTTAGGTTCCTGCTTAAAACTACTACAATAACAATCAGTAATTTTTTCTACTCCCTGAAATCTCATTGAGAATGTAAAGCCAAAAATGAAGCTTTCAGGGGCATCAAATCGATAGGAAGCCAAAAGAAATGAGAACGGGCAGCTGATTTTTTAATTTACAGACGCAACCATAGTACTCATTAGGGCCTTGCACTCAGCCCAACACTCTAAATCTAGATGTCGGGGAACTAAATGAGGCCAAATGGAAAGGCAGGAGACCTCGTGCATCAATCTACTCACGCAACTGAGTCTGGAAAGGGAATGGAATCCCTTAATCTTAAGGGACACGCACATGATAGGGGTACGGTAGTATTACCATGATTAGGTATTCTTTCCATATATTCTCATGCTCTCCTACCTTCACTCACGTTTTTCTTTACATTAGGCAAAGGGCTCAGGAATTGCTAGCTGGAAATTTTCTGGATGGAGATGCACTACCTAAAACTGACACGATTGGTCCGAGCCACCATGGCGAATGGGCGAAAAAGAAGTCACACCAGTAACGACTCCTTGAACGAAGAAGAGCAAGCAACATTAAAACAAAAGGACTGATAGGCTTCTAGCCACTTAATTAATTTACGTAGCAGAAATACCTTTTCACCTAGAAATCAATGAAATGGGTTTTATATGAAAGAAAAATATCTCGCCCTTCCGAAAATACAAAAATATCAGCCCCTTACCGAACTACTTTCCGAGATCTTAGACAAAAAGTACCAGCCCTTTCACAAGGGAATTGGTAGGTGTGTGCATTCCACGGACACCTTATTAAAAAAAAAGGAATTTATAACACTTAGACCTCGTCAAAAAATTAACAGCGAGCAGTTTTTATAATTTCTCAACTATTTTTTAAAAATAAATATTATTGTCACCGCAGTAATTTCTTCAGGATCATAAAAATGTCTCCTTTGGGAAGGAGTATTCAGCGTACCGCGTGAAAAAAATGAGTCAAAAAAAAGACTTAAAATGATAATTTTATTTAATAACTTAGAATTTCAGTCATACGTAAGTATATCATTGCACAATTAATAATGCAGTATTTCATGAATACATACAGCAGCTGCTAAAATAGAAATGTATATTTAGAATATGGTCTCCATTATGACTAAGGAACTATCTCGCTCAAACTACTTTAAAGGAAGGACAGTCGGAAGGAGGAATTCATTCACATCGTGTTAGTCAGTTTACGACTACGAAAATGTTGATATTTCATCGCCCTCGACTCATTGAGAAGTTGGACTCGGGGAATTAATCTACGCAATCAGCAAATCCATAACAACTAGTAAACATAGATCTCTCCATGTTCTGGCAGGACTGCCAGCGAAACTGTTGTCCCACAAACAACTGACGCGGAAGAAATCCCGGAAAACATGGAGAGATCTACATTCCAGCTCCGCGGAAACCTGAGAACCAACACTAGTAAACATACACATTTACCCATTGTTACATTCCATTTCGTGTTAGGAAATGTCGAAATAAATTAATTCTTGGAGTTAGGGCAATAAATGAGGCTAGGTTAAATGATTAATCCCATACTGCCCTATCTTTGCATACATTTTTATTTTCAGTGATACTCATTTATTGCTTGATACACACCGCGTGTTTTTTAAGACACCCAATATTCTTTCTCCTCCAGTCTTCCTCCATTTTCATTCAAGGCTTTCTCAGTCAACCCCTTGCTCTCACATCACCATCTCCAACATCACAAATCTGTCTAATTATTAGACTCCCATTATACCAACATAAGCAAACCAACGAAGAATGCTCCTTTCTATATCAAGCATCTAAACATAATGGATTTGTGTTTTGAGCAATCAGAGATCTTTAATCCAGAATACTTACCAAAACGAAGTCGCTAATCGCATTCCTTGCCTGAATATTCAAGTTTCATCATTGTGAGCGAAGCCATTCATAAATTGTTTAATCATGAATCGACTCTTTAGCTGGAACTCGTTAACGATAAGCCTTAGCGCATAAAGCCTTAGCAAATATCTTGAGAATTGGAACTGAGCCTTGAGAAGTCTCCCAACCTACAGCGTCAGCTCTATTGATTTTCAACCAGGCCAGCTTTTGAGTTTAGGTGTCAAAGCGGCGGGGAATGTAGGTAGTGCTCAAGAAGGTGATTGGAACCTGAGAGAAGAGCAATTAATGAATAAAATAGCTATTGAAAACCGGACATGTTGTCAACTTTTATACATTACTCCAAGTAAAACGATAATAAAGCCATACTCCGGGGGGGGGGAGTATAATTAAGAAGGTAATTCTAGGTATTACTTCCTGTTGTCATGGGACTAGCATGTGGAACGTGCCGTCAAGAAATACGGTACACAATTAAACGACAAGGAACAAACTCTTCGTTAAAGTGACATGCATTCTTCAGCTGAACAATCGAACTTACAGCTTTAGAAAAACTTGAAGCAGTTTGTTTCCAAGAGAACTTAGTTGGGTTGATTTCTTGGTAAGGCTATTTGTGGCGGCGACTACAGTCGTAAGAGGTATTACGGTGTGTGGGCAGGAGGATAAAGGGAAAAACAGAGGAGGGTGGAGGGAAACCTGGCGAAGACGTCGGCTGGCAATTGACGAGTCTCAAGTTCAATGACCCATCTTACGTAGTACCAAATTATGAAGAGCTCTCCAAATATCACCCCAGTCACTAAAAAAAATCACCACCTCCGCCGGGAGTTGAATGGAGACCATAGGAAAGGAAAGCCACTACACGAACCTCCGGCCCGATCACCGTATAATTCCGACAATTGAAACTTGTTAAATCTCTCGTAACTCGGTCAACATGGCAAGAGTTACCGCACATGTTTTGCAGCGCCGTAAAATCTGCCACATCCCTATGTTTATTTCATCTATGAAGTATTATCCACTCAATTAAAAAATTGATGAAATAAAATTTTTTTTAAGATTATCAGTGTACACACACAGTTAAAAGAAAGAACTAAAAGTTACATGTTTCATCATTCCGGCGACTTTTCTTTTAAAAAAATTGTACTAATATCTTCAATGGTTTTCGAGCTTACTTTCTGGAATTTTGACATCATATTGAGATGAAATAAAATCACTTTGTATGATCCACACAAACTTTAATTGGTATAAGCCCGACCGGTTTCAACACTTTCTTGTCTAATTAGTACAAAGTATGTCCAAAGTACAATTTTTTTAACTTAGTACAATTTTGAGATGAAATAAGATCACTTTGTACAATCAACACAAACTTTAATTGGTATTTTCATGAAGTATTGTATTGTGTAATGTATTAACATGAATAAACTTATTGGTACTATCTGAACTAAGGAAAATAAGAGGCCACTGATAATAGTTAGTTACCATGATTTGCCCAATGAGCTTCACGGCTACGGATGCAGCATAAATTAAGTATTTATCATATCCCATTGCAAGACCATTAATCAGTAAAACATCGTATCACAACTATTCTCGGCATTCATTTCAGTAATTGTTTTCAGGAATCGCAAAAAACCTTCCGTTTTGAAGGAGTTTCAAACGATCTGCGCGAAAAAAATAGTCCAGTAAAAGACTTTAATAGATATTTTCATTTAATTACTTTGACTATAAAAATATAATATAGCATCATTAATAATGCAATATTAGATTCATGCTTCTTATAGCGGCTGAAATTAAAACGTGTATGTCGACTATGGTCTCCATTATGACTAGGGAATTTACTCGCTCAAATTATCAACAGACACTCTTCACGGTACCAATGAAAATAAATAGAAAAGTTCACGGAGTCATGACAGTGCCACCTTAAACCTTAGGGAGAGAGGGAGCTTAAGGAGGAAAGACGAAGAGGACTTTGTTCGACGAAGCGAGAGGAAGATGGAGCAATTTGAGCACGTAAGCGTAGAGAAAGGATAATAGATAACTCTCACGCCGAAGTGTAAAGGCGAACGTGTCTCCGCGAGAGACGAGCCTCATTTACAGACAGTCTGGATGAGGAGGAATATAACAACGCCCAGGGGAGGAGACACTTGGAGCGGAACGCCGGAGCTATTGAACTGGAGCACGCACTCGAGAACTCCCTTGACACCTTGTGTTACCGCGTCACCTGTTCCGCTCAAAAAATAAACGAATACCAAAACAAATGAAATTCCAGTCCGCACGAATCAATATTTCCCGCTTGTATTTATGGAGGAACATATAGTTTAGCCAAGCCCCGATAATCTACCGCGATTTCTCGCTACGGGAAATAGATCCTGCTCAAATTTAATTAATATTAATTTAAATTCTATATAAAATATATAAATAAAATATACACTGGATAGTAAAATAAAATGTACCGGGAAAAAATGGCATTTTGGAAACAGGATTGGGATACAAGATATGCATATTATTCGACGATATCATTATAAATATTTTCTTTAATCCGACCGTATGAGCTGTTCGCTGTGCCATTTCAATTCACCGAATACATTTTACTTACGCAGTTCCCGAAGTTATTCTGCTAATAATGGAAAAAAATAAGATGTATTGGAGACGAAAATTAATTACCATTAATAACCCTAGGGCTATTTGTTTCTATTTGACACAAATTTCTTTCATATTAGAAAGATAAATATTATATTTACTCATTTTCACCCATTCACGCACTAAAAACCATTAACATTTAGATTAAGACGATTCACAAGATAGATCGACAAGAAGATTCACGAGATAGGAGGAAATAATACATGGAAGAGCTTTTTGACAGCAATGATGGACCAGTCAATCTTCATATACACTACGTTTACCAATCGAAATCAGATTGATTTGGCCTGTTCAGCTAGGCAAGATAAACGCAACAGGCTAGTGGGAAATATGTGAGAAGCAGGCTAACTCGGTCCGCTTTCTCAACCAGCCAGAGATTTTAATGGATATGAACCGATTCAAATCAATATTTCAATCGATTTCACATTGGTAAACCAGGCGATCCGAGTCGGCTGGCTTAGAATGTTCAGATCGGTCCGAGTTCATATCGATCTGAGTTCGATTGATAAACGTAGTGATTAGTGTGAATGTGGTAACGTTGTCAAGAGAAACCTCTGCTGTTTACTTTGCTCACCAAATATATTTTTCCATGTTTTTCATAATTAGTAATTTAATTTGCATTGTTATATGTTTATAGCCTGAAGAAAATTATACTTTTCCCTCAGTTCGTAGAAAAGTCATGACTTCAAATCCTGACGAAATAGCAATGGAGTCCGGAGTCTGAGTTATTAAAGGCTTTCGTTGCGTGTTGATAGCCTCCGTTTGACACTTAAAAAATATTTTCACTGAAGGAGTTATTAAATGAAATGTTTAAAATAATAAAGGCAGCAATAAGGCAACATTTACCCATTATCGCAAATTTTGTATATCTTAGGAAAATAGTACTTCGAAGCGCAGGTTCCTAATTAAGCATGCAAGGACCACAGAAGCAACATTTAACGACAGAGAGGGGTAAATGCGGCAGGTCACGACGAGTTCCTACGCTGCCCATTAAGAATAATGATAATCTAACCACATTCATTCCACTCCCGCTACTCAAAAGAAAGAACATTACAAAAACGAGTGGCATTAGGCACCCCAGAAGAAAAGTTCTTACGACGCGGTTGTCATTGCTTATACAAATATAGCTTGTATCGGCAGTTACAAAAAATATAAACTTCAATGTTAGTTGATTTTGACCCCTTTATACGTATACGCAATTGTTCGCGAGAATTAGCATCCGTTGCATAAATGAATAGAAACACCTCCATCCTCTAACGTTTTGCAGATGTATTTCTGCATCCTCAGGGCTACTTTACAAAATACTAACATATTTATTTACCTAATAAGTGGTAAAACACTTATATAAACTTTGGAGAAATTAATAAAAGAATGTTTTACCTTGAGATGGATATCAGTTTGAGTACAATAAAATAGATGGGTTTTAACCCTAGAACGATAAAGGGAGGTGAAAAAATATCCCACGTGACTTCAGTTTCCCGCCGCAAGAGAAAAGCTTACGTTTTCGACCAGATTTTAACTAATCCTTGACCACTTTTTTTAATTACGCAAAATGTTTTATGGCCCACGTAGACCTTTGTTAAAAAAAGAAGAAAAGGAGGTCCTATAGGACCCTTAACGATACCATGTACTCGAGAGATGGAAATTGCAAGATTTTGGCGTTTTTTGACCCCCCGATACCGGAATAAGTAAAAAATAACGTTATCATTCAAGGGTTAATTGTTGCTATATGAGGACCCGAGAATTCAAGGGGTCTAAGTAACAAAACCATTGTTTAGAGAAAACTTGAGTCAAAGTTGAAAATGTTTGGTACAACCCACTAAGCAGTTAAGAGACATTACCCTAGATAGCAGCACCTGTCAAGAAAATCAATTGGATCCCTTTACCACCTAAAAGATTAATATTTTCACATCTCATTCCCGTACCCAACTTATTTTTTTCAAAAATGTCACTTAGACCCCTTGAATTCTGGGGTCCACATATATTACAATCAAAAAGTTTAAAAATAGGTTATTCAACCAAATACACCAAAAGTGCCCTTGTATGCTGTAAATATAGTATCTTAACACACATATAGAAAGTTTATTACAATTACAAGAAATTGGGTACAAAAATCATTAACATAGTCGCTATAACAATGGAAGAATAACAATAGTCAAGTGGTCAATGCCACAAATTTGAAATAATGAATTTCTCAATTCTTAGGCAAAATCATCAGACGAATAACATTTATCTGCGTAAACATTCATCGTATAATTATTAAAGTACTATGAATTTTCAGAACGGGATGCCAGAAAAATAATTCTGAATTTACCTCCTCACTGGACTGATTTAAAAAAAGTGTTCGCGTGAAAAATTCGACGCCATGTTCCGAGAAGATCACTGTCCTGCTCTAATTTGTTTTCGTAATGAGTTTTGTTGAACTGCACAGATTCACGCAGTCGCTTGGGGATGCGTCTGTTTCCCTTTGTATCCCCTCTAGTTTAATTGAGCGTCGAGATGAAGGAACACCCCAAGCAGCTGCCATCGAAACACTTCGCAATCAAAGTTGATAATTAGAGGAGGGAATTGGAAAAGAATGGGATTAATGAAGAAACTCAACTTCGCCAAAGGGAACATTATTCGCCGAAAAGGGGAGACTAGACAGAGAAATTCCGACTAACGAGATATAATCTACAGTAGAATTTAAGTGAAAACAAGAATAGGCGAGACATGACACTCATTATCAATGTCGCATCTCCACCTTATAGTACACGACCTTAGTATACATTCACTGGTAATCCAGTACCCGAATAAATAGCTGAGTACCCGGACGAATGTATCCTTGGCCGTGAATCATGTATTCCGGGAGCGTTAGTGACTATCACAATTGAAGTTCGACGGTCGTCAATTTTCGACAATCACCGTAAGATTTCAGAAAAGTAAGTGAGAGGGTATAAAGACTAATCGGGTATAAATACGCTCAAAATTCCAAGACGATGAGGCATGACTGTCTAGCGGGGACAGTATTCGGTTGCGAACTACGCTGCCGCTGGCAGAGTTCCAGGAAAGGCTTAAGGATACGCAAACTAAAACCAATATATATGGTTTTCTGGATACCAAGCATTCCGGAGAAAAACAAGCAGCAGAGGCAAATTAAACTCTGCCCTTACCTCGGGAAAATTTCACATTCCGCTGGAATTATTAATCAAAGGACTCCCGCGCTATCACATTTCAAAACCGACATTTGAGTTTAGCACAGAGGGCTAACACGAAAACAGAGAACGAAATAGGAAGCAAATAAAACAGAATGAAGCTTAAGCGAACGAACAACTCTGAATCACGGACAGCTCATCATTTTCTGGCTGGGAAGTAATTAAATAAGAAAACAAATAGAAATCACAGTGAACTATGCCGATGGTGATTACTTTGAAGAGTGGACCAAAAATGTTATTGACCTTGTTAATAATATTGACGTTTCTACTGATAAGAATAGCATCTCTGAACTGTACATCCTCCACAATTCTAACATTTAACCAAGAAAAATTATAGTTAAATTTACCAACAAAACTTTGAAATAAAGAATTTTTGTTCATAAAAAGAATTAAAACGATGCTAAAATAAGTAAAAAATATCCTAACTCAAAAGTGTATATAAATGAAAGCCTAACTTACTTTTATCGGCAGCTCTTGTGGCAAGCTAAGACTAAAACAATGAACTAAATTTTAAGTTGGTATGGTATAAAAGTAGCAAAATATTAGTTAGGAAGAGTGAAGGCACACAAATAATTAAAATACCCATAACCACATTCCAAAGGTGAACTAGTGATATATGTATAGCAATATATAGCTGTACAGCAATCACCGGTTAAAAAATGCTGTTTGCTCTCATAGAAAATGCTCTTAGAAGACATTACTATACAAGACATTGTTTCTAGCTGCTACCCACTCCCGTTGCTTGGGCTCTTAAGTTAGGACATATTTAAATCAAGGAAACTTGAGCTCTACGGCCTCGTAGAATTGACAAAATAGGGTGAGAATATTTCTCCAATGGCCGTGACTATTGGCAACTCTCGTCAAAAGATAGAACAGAAAATATTTACTGTGTTGGTTTTCCGGTCGCGTCAGTGACCAACCACAGCCTCTCAACCAGAATACCCTAGTGAAGGTTTACGGGAGCGTTAATTCCTCGCCAGTGACCATACACAGACACACACACTCAACCCTATTGGGATCCTTCACAGGGCTATAGAGACCCCGTTAAGGAAGCCTGAGTTATGATCACAAACACACAGAGCAATCTCTCCACTCAAAAATCACTCACTCACACATTCAACAGGGCCCAACTTCTGGGAGAATCTGGCTCAAGATGAGCTTGGTCAAAGGAATGAAACAAGAAAGGACGAGGGAGTGCGTCAAATACGCGTATTTCGGCCACAAGGTGGCCCTCTTCAGCGAACTGAAGGGAAAAGACACTAGCAACACAAGGTTGATGGTCCTGTGGTTAGGCTGTGAATGGTCAATGGCGAGGAATTAACCTTCTCAAGGGTATTCTGGTTGAGAGGCTTTGGTTGGTCACTGACGCTACCTTCAAACTAACACAGTAAATATTTTCTGTTCTATCTTTTGACGAGTGGTGCCAATAGTTACGGCCATTGCACAAATATTCTCACCCTATTTTGTCAATTAGGACCTATTGTTGATACGCGTAAGATGTTCGCTATTAAGACATCCGAGAGTCCCATAGTTGCGATAATAAGAAGTTTTCTCCATAGCTTCACCATTGGGATGTATATGGTTAACGCAGTTGCTATGCTAATAATCTTGAAGATTCATGAGTGGGAACCCTTGAGAAGGCAAGCAAATATGTATCCACTCCTATCTCATATGGCCGGCCGGTCACCCCAAGCAAGGGCGAGGGGGAATTATTGGTCTAGGACGTTCGTTTCCCAGAGTCCAGTCCTCGAGTATCTACTCGGTCGAGGGGGTCGAATGCCATGACCATGAATATACATTATGGATTCTCGACTTGTCACCAAAAACTGTTGCCTAGAATTCCGTAAACAAACAAATTTTTCGATTGAGTCGCCGCCTAGAGATGAAAGACGGCAGTTCAAATGTAAATGCAGTCTACAGATCGTAAATAATCACGTCTCACCGGTTTTACTTACCACTAATTATAATGCAGTGGATAAAAAATATAGTACTACACGCGGAACATAATCACACTCTTATTTAATATTGTCCGGTCTACAGATATATGTAATTCCTCTCCAAATTAAATTACATAAATGCACAATTAACTTGTTAGCACTTCATGAATATCGTTCTACGGCAATTTAATAATAATACGAGGTGACAAAAGTGGAATGAATTAGAAGACAGATACAAGTACTATTTAAGGATATAAAAACCAAGATCCGACAATATCCTCTATGGATGAGAAATTGCGCCAATAACAAATCATTTTTTATAACAAATAAAGGAGAGATTGATGAACCTAATCCGAGGCCACACATGAATAGTAGGTTACCCAATAACGTCTACATCAATCTATCTAGATCATACCTTCTGATTCCTAAGGCTCTCAACTGGTAATAAACCAAAGAAATGTAGCTGTAAATTAACAGTAAAACATCCACACAGCAAAGAAAAGACTCACGATGAAAGTTTCATATGCCTTTTACACCCTTCCTGTAGTAGATACTTCCTCCCTAGCATTTACAAAGTAACTGTTAGGTCTCAAAAATAGTCAGCTATTATTCACAGCATCAAGTAGTTAATATTTCTGCAATCGTTATTGAATATTCGCCAAGGTCTCACGTTTACAACAATTAACAACGGCTATTTACGACTCAACTGAGAAGAGTTTTTTCTAAGTGGCGCCAAGGACTGAGTGAACTAAATGTGGAAAGTAAGGGAACAGAGTACCTGGGCAACGAGTCCAAACATTTAAATCCATCATATATATTCACCTAAATGACCAATGGCGTCGTACTCGGAACTCGCCTGCGTATTTCATTTGGGTATTCGTATTCAGTGGTATTCACCCAGACACTCGAGTCTTCATCGCGGCACTCAGGTACTTGCCCATGCAATACGACAGGGTATTCACGTATTCATACGGGTAATCAAATGAATATCTGGTATCCATTTGAGTACCCAAGTATTCACTTGAGTACCCAGGTATTCATTCGGGTTTGGGATTACCAGTGAATGAACACATTTGGCCCATCCCTTCTTCCTTAACGAAATTGACGAAGTGTGAGGAATTACGCGATTTAATTTCTCTAACAAGGATTTACAATTTGAAATTTTAGGCATTTAGACCAGGCTTTATAACGTCTGATTTATAGTTAACCTAAACGTGTCCAGCTTTCACGTAGGCTTGAATGTAGCAAAAAGTTTTCAGGCTGCAGTTAGATGACGTAATGCCCTATCTATCCACTTAAATAGTATAAACGATTTCTGTACCGGAAAACCTTTTCAAAAGACTTACAATTTGATACAAATGTAGACAACTTCAAATCACCAGGTGCTGGATGGTTAAACAAAAGAATCTAGGATAGGACTACAACCTTGACCTCCAGATTGTCGGACAAGGGCGGTAAATCCGGTGAATTCAAGCTACAACTTTTCGCTAATAAATTTTTTGTCCAAACGGGTTTCATACAAATTATGTATTACACGACGTAGTGTTTCCCACGGTGTAGTGCATTCTGTCTCGAAAAATGTGTATCAAATGATAGACCATGCGTAAGATACTAAAAGGAAATGTACGGGTAGCGAAAGAAGAGTGGAAAAGATGATGTCAATTTTAGCGGAGGGAAGAGGCTGCGCAAGTTTATAACAATTGTAAGTTGAAAAGATAATACAGAGAAGGTAAAGGTTGTATCCGTCCATGGCTCGTTACGAGACACTTCGTTCTTCGTATCGTACGTAGATTCATTATTTTCTCAGTACCAACCACCTTCTCTCTTCACACAGGAAGGGCTCCTAATTTTACTTCATTACGAGTTATCAGATTCAAAAAAATCACCTTATGCCAACACCTTCTTCGCAAACCATTAATGCAGCGCTTTGTGATACTTCTTTTTTTTTCGGAGGCCTCTGATCGGTTTATTGCAGACTTGTGGATGAAAATTTACAGCACGTTTCAGATGTTTGGCACAGAAGAAAATGTAAGCAAACTTTTTGGACCGTAGCTATGCGGATCTATTTTGAAACAAAGCCACCAAGTCACACGGCATCTGATATCGATCTGTTGTATCAAACTTTTACGCAAAAATTGTATACAAAATTTGACCGAGGGCCACCGATCTTATTCCATTACCACCACAGAGACGGACATGGAATACTCACTTCTGAAACCATAGAAAGTTATTTATCCATTCGTTTGGCATAGAAGAAAATGTACGGAAATTGTTTTGTCCGTTGCAATTTTGAAACAATGCCACCAAGTCACACGGCATCTGATATCGATCTGTTGTATCAAACTTTTACGCAAAAATTGTATACAAAATTTGACCGAGGGCCACAGATCTTATTCCATTACCACCAAAGAGACGGACATGGAATACTCACTTCTGAAACCATAGAAAGTTATTTATCCATTCGTTTGGCATAGAAGAAAATGTACGGAAATTGTTTTGTCCGTTGCAATTTTGAAACAATGCCACCAAGTCACACGGTATCTGATATCGATATGTTGTATCAAACTTTTACTCAAATACTGAATCAAAAATTCAACCGAGAGACACCGACTGACTCACTTTTGAAAACGGAAATATTTTTGAGATCCATTCAGAAACAAGCGTCTCGCTAAACGATCGTATAAACAAACCAGCTGACGGGTTTTTGACGTCACACTGTCCACATCTCTTGTATCAAACTTGTAGGCAAAAATTGAATCAAAATTAGACCGCGGGACACCTGCTTTATTCCACCACCACCACCGAGGCCGACATTGAACAATCATTTTTTAATACTTGACAGTGATACTTTTTTTTAAGGCCCATTCTGAAGCCTCTCGCTAAACGATCGTAAAATCGAATCGAATGACTGGTTTTTTGACGCTGCGCTAACAACGCCCTTCAAAACATGACAATGAAAGGGGCGAGAGGGGGAGAAAATAAAAACGCGAAAAAAATAAAAGGAGTGCGAAAGGCGGGAAGGGAGCAAGAGGTCACTACACTCCCCTTCCCCGCGTCAAGGGCACTATTGAGGCTTCGCGCGGTGAGTCAGGGATTGGAAATGATTTGTATAAAGGCGTGCAGCCGACAGCCGGGAGAGTAAGTTCGATGGCAGGGGTGGGAATAGATTGCCACACAAGCTGCAGCTCGAAACTACGCTTTTTCCGCAGAATAAACCTCGGAGTGGATGCATTCAAAACTGCTATGAGCGAACCAAGCGAGTTTCACAGCTTTTAAGACTGTTTTACACGGGGCACGAACTTGCACAATTTTAAACTGAATTTTTTTCTCAATCCGGCAAGTAATAACAATTGAAGATAGAACAGTGGCTATTTTTCCATCTCGCGTTCATGCATTCGCGCATGCATTCTTGCAATCCACTGCTTTACACGATGCAATTTGAAATACACGTTCATACGTACATCAACTTGACGACGTAGTAATGACGTAAAGATAAAAAAGTAAAAGAGACGTAAAGAAAATACCCTTTTGTTTAAATTGCGCATATTATAACCCAAACAAAAATAACCGTAGAAAACTTGTTATTCTACATACACCATACTACATTTTGTGTAAAATTATATTCAGAAAAATATGCCATGCACGCAAATATCATGTAAGTAAATTCATTATGCAAATGTCCTGGACAAATAAAATTTCTCTGACAACCTTTTTTGACATAGCGCTAGCTTTCAATGTATGAAAATGAAACAGCAGGTATTTATTTTTTTAAATAACACTGAATAATTAGGATTAGGATTGCACTAGTGGATTCAACTTCCGATCTATTCATGCTATAAGAGAGAGGATGACAGGAATAATTAAATACCGCTGACAGGGTTGCCAGACACACAATAACTTAGGTCTTCGGGCGATAATTTATCCATTGGTACGATACACTACTGTAAGCCCTCGAGTTACGTCGGATATGCGTGTGGAAGAAGAGCGACGTAAGTTGAAACAACGCAAAACAGATCCAGATATTCGTGACCACTTTAATCCCGCGATAAATCAAGGCGTTAATTTCAAAATTCGTTTTTAGCCTTTAACCCGGAAAAAATAGCTATTTCAGATGGAATGATTGTGTCTCAGTTATAAAAAAATGCAAGCAAATGCAATACAATCTATTTATTAGCATTAAACAGGGAAATATTTTCCGACGACCCTTGTCAGCATGGACGTAACATCGAATCAGACGTTAATCGAAACTACGCATACCTAGGACTTACTTTACTAAGGTAAGGAGTTCAGAATCGTAAAACAGGAAATATGCGGACATTCACAAACAACAGGTTGACTTTAGCATAACAAAATCAAATTTTTTCTGTTAATCTTCCTCTCCAAAACACAAGCCTGGAACCCGTGCTTTGACCATAGTTCTGGTCTAGTGCTAATCTTCAATCTTTCAATGTGGCCAATTATCAGAGGCAACGTTTTGATAGCTTGTCAGGTGCCTATTCCGCTCCCGACCAATGTTACGTATTATAAAAGTGGGAACACTTTATTACCTGAAGGCAACATTTCACACATACTTCCTTGCTGAATGATGAGATTTT
Source organism: Ceriagrion tenellum (assembly GCA_963169105.1). Classification (NCBI taxonomy): domain Eukaryota; kingdom Metazoa; phylum Arthropoda; class Insecta; order Odonata; family Coenagrionidae; genus Ceriagrion; species Ceriagrion tenellum. The sequence continues at coordinate 45,657,888 of OY720644.1, read as the reverse complement.
CTTATCTTACCTAATTTACCGACTGGTGTCCTAACACCCCCTGCCACACGCCCATGCAGCGGCTTGTGAGGTAGTATGCAGATGTAGATCACCGCTTTTACGCCAGAAAAATTTTCGCGAGCTCAATTTGCATACATAAACTTGAAATATTAAGGGTAAGTAAAAGTCAAAATATACTTTACTCATAGAGTCCCGCAGGGGTGTATCGCTGATCCACCTTTGCTCAATTACATCCATCGAAAACAAGTTCCGAGAATTCAAATAAGTTATTTCAAATACATAAACAGAAACTGACAGGCCAGAGTCCGTCTCAAAGCTTCGAGTCTTCGAATTTTTCGTAAATTCCATTTAAATTCCTCTTTAAAGCTAAACAAAAATGAAAGTAAACAGTAATAAATCAAACTTAGTATCTTCCACAGTTTCATTATAAGGGTACAAAGCAATTTCGGCAGTTACACCACCATCAGGTCCACAGAGATGTAACTGCCGAAGTCCAGTAACCCAGTAACTGCTGAAACTAATTGTACCCTTCATAATAACACTTTGGAAGATAGAAAGTTTGAATTATTACAATTTCGACCCTCCACCATGTCAAACCTTCAACTGAAGAAAATACACTCTTTTAAAGGCCATTATCAACTTGAAACGTAAAATATGCCATTTATAAAGCGCAATCAAAGATTAGAAGAAGATTTGAATGAGTAGGGTAAACTTTGTTTTACCACGATGAATTTAATGACTTGCGACCATGGTTTCGACGATTAACGTCATCATCAGGTCGTAAGTTATTGAATTCACTGTGGAAAAAATGGTACCATGGTCGTAAGTCATTAAATTCATTGTTGACAAACAAAGTTTACCCTACTCATTCAAAATGTTTAGCAAATTCCACGAAGTATCGCCAGAAACCACCAACTTGATTAGAAGGTTTCTCGAACGGCGATGAAGATGATGTATTCCTTAAAATAGGCAGAATTCTGACACATCCGACCTAAATTTTCACTTCTCTTCACCGACATCCTTGTGTAGCGCATTGTTCGCCGTAGTGGACTCGGAATGATACGACACGGCGACCTTGGTAAAGAACAGGCAATCGCTGACGAAGGATATCTCTCCAGTCTACGCCTGCCGCCCCTTGTAACACTAACTTAAAGGCCGAGTAGGTAACAATGATCATTGGATATTCATAGATCATCAGTTTTAAGGTTGTAAGGTTTACGTGGGATAAGAATTTGCAGAAATATCATGAGTATATTGTAGATATCCACTAATCCAATCACATACTAGTGTTATCATAAAACGACAGTGATAAGAGTATTATGGGTTTTTTTAAGTCCTCAGTCATATCAACTTGTAAGAAATTAATGAAACGGGAGAAAACTAGAAAACTATTGAATATAACTACAAATATCCCTAAGGAATAATGCCTGTACTTTTCCACAGATTTTTATTTATTTGGTACAACGAAGGTCTTGCGACATCATCAGGTACAGGCAATAAAAATTTGAGAAAAAGTACAAGCATTATTCCTTATGGATACCATAAACTTCCCCCAAGTAAAGCCTGAATCGGTGGAGAAATATCTCAGTTAAATTTAGGATCAATTGGTTGGCGAGGTATTGCTCATTAAAATCGACCGTTTATACACACATCATAACGCAAACAACGACATTCAAGTACTAATCAATTCAAGAGTCATATTCAAGATACCTCCAAAAAACCACATAAAAAGAGGTGAGACATATTTAAAGCGAACCTTACAATTTCTGGACAATTGACCGCATATTTATTCAGGACGAGTGAATATAAAATTTTGCGGTAGCGGAAAAATACGCAGCCAAGTTCAAAATACGGCTCTACTGCAAGAACCAATAAAATTAGTATTTTTCTTAAGTTTTAATAAATCGATATATATTGTATTAAAACACAAAACGTATTACAATTTCAAAATCAATAAATTTATTTATAATTGGTAAATTACATTGCTTTATTGGCTTCTGAAATCCTCAGGTTATTACAATTTGCATAGTATGCTAATAAATACCTTAAAAATTTCTTTTTAAACCTTCATGAAATATTCTTTTGCAGTGGAAGAGGCTGCGTAAGGTAGGAACCGATCCCAAAATTGGACTCTCAGACACTAACGCAGTACCTTAGTCTACTGGGTACAGTAGGTCTTGCGCTTGCACTAAATGTTTTAACATTATTATAAGCTACAAACCCCGCATGGAATATCCGGCAAAATATAACTCCTGCATGATATAGTACCTTGTATTACTAATCACGTCTTCAATTAATTACACTAACCAGTAGTTGTATCTTAAAGAGTATACTGCATGGTAGCATGTTTGTTTACGTAGCACTAACTGAGTTTTGATATTGCAGTCATCGCTGATATTTAAAGGTCACTAAACGTGATGGACCAAGTTCTTCACGAACACAACATGAAAAAAAATCAGACCAAGACTAAAAACCTAGTATGCGGAAGAGAAAAGCTGAAGGTAGAAGTCACCCAGAGAGGAATCGAATTCTTCTCTTTTGTATGTAACACCATACAGAAAAGAAGAACCATACGGATTGGACACACCCTGAGACACAATAGGTTTGTAAAGAATATAATTAAAGGCAAAATAAAGGGAAAAGTCCCCAGAGGTAGACCGAGGAATGAGTTCATGGACCAAATAAAGAGGAAAGTACATAGGAAGAGATATCAGAAAGTGAGGGAACTTTGCATTAGATAGGAAAGGGTGGAAGGCTGCAGTCAACCAATCTTAGGATTGAACGACCAATGATGATCTGAGTTTATGGTCTGACCGCGTATTGTTTTCTGGCTGCTTTTGGCCTCCGCCTGGCTTCCGGTCGAGCGTGCGCGGTTCTGATTTGAGCTGGGATGAGTGCTGCATGCCTGGTGTGGAATCACTCCGTGCCACACACCCTAGTGGTGGCTTGCACGGTGTTTCGTACGGGCTTAGACTTGGCTGCTCTTAGTGAGGGTAGCTAGACCTAGTATATTGATTGCCCATGTAAAGTGTGTGAGGGGGTGACCGGAGTAGCTTATTCCACCGAGTCTTAATCAAGAAAAGCAATTAACGGAAGCAGTATCACGCAGGCATGGGTATTGGGTGCGGGTAGGGGAGGAGAGTGCACATCAACAGTGAAGTCAAATGCGGACGATGACCCCCATAATGCACGGTGTTACAATATCTGGTTGACGTACCCTACATTACACAATTTGATAAGCCGTAAGATGGTTGGAGCGCCAATCGTGAGTCGTTGAGTGCACATTTTAATACCTTTTTAAGTGAGTCGTAAAGTAATTCTTGGAGCATACATCACTTAACTATACCACTGTATACGTTGGGAAACGACCAAACATGGTTCAATGTACATTATGCAAATATTATATTTTTAACATTTTTCTCAGTGAAATCATTGTTATGACCAGAGAAGAAATAGGTTTTTAGAAAGTCATAACTAAGGTACAAAATATGCAGATTAATCCACTGGTATATTTTTAACGATCACATTAGTCAAGCCATAGGACCCAACCGCAGCGCCGCTTACATGGAAAAATCGCATTTTGACTTCCATTACGGGAGAAATTCGCCAATAACTTTAAAAAATAATTGTGATTGTTCCTATATTTTATTATTACTTAATATCCCTGGAATTTTTAGTTCTTATAAATAGTTTTAATTTGAAGCTTGAGTATGCTTCCTTGTTTAAATTGACGTCTTCCTTGTATAAATTAATCTGGGCAAACACCCCAAGAGCCCATGTTATGCCCTTCATTTTATTCCATTAAATTTCTTTAACGATGCGTTAATAAAATCAATTTTTTACAAAATGGGATTTACGTGGGACAAACTATTTTTTTTACCTACTTTTAAAAAATTTTCACGGTAGGTACAAGTATTCTCAAGAAAATTTAGCGGAAACATCGTACAGAGAGATAGGGTCCTCTAATTTCGGCCATATACTATAATATCCATAGGTCATATGAAACAGATAGGAAAGATACTTTCATTTACAAGGGACGCCATAAAGTAAGAAGTAGAACATTTTTATGAAAACGTTGCATGAGGGCATCTTTTTCTCAAGGAAATCATGACTCGTAAGCAAACAGGTGACGCTTAAGTTAACCTACGACAGGAAATAAATGTTACCGTCGAGCTCTCCGAAAATATTGAAAAAGAAGCTTACCAAAATAAAAACATACATTAACACATTTTTCTCTCTATCTCGGGAGTATAAAAACGATCCACGCAATAACAATCATAAATACTGAAAATTAAGCACAAAAGGAGAGATACATAACATAAGGTATTGCCATTTTCAAGACATAATTGAGGCCACTAATTGAATAACACGCTTAGATTCAAATACCATTAGGGTAAAGTTGACACTGAACTTATTTCCCAAGCTTGTAAATATCAAAAACTATCCACGGTAGGCTACGGATGTTTATTCTCAATTATAAGGAGTATTCCAATTATCCAGGAGTGAAAACATCTATCCTTTCAAAGAGGTTGTAGGACATATGGGAGTTGGCTTTGGGAACATCAACACAATTTTCACATTTGTTGAACTCCCTTTTCTGAAATATCCTGGAAATGGGGTTTGATCTCAATTCCAGTGAATATGAAACAAAATCAGTTAAACTAGAAAAGAGAAGACCTGAGCAAGTACTCTATTTCAGAAAACCAATGCCATTCTTTTATACCTTTGCGAGGCATGCATGCTTCTTATTTTGACGAGAAGGCCTGTTTCTGCATTCAAATTTCAACGACGAAATGCTACCCAGTTACATCAAAATAAGAAACATTTTTAAAAAAGTCTTTTTAAGCATCCTTTTCTAAAAATATATAAAAAAATCTAAAAAAAATATCTTAACATCGCACTAAAAAAAGAAAAAAATAATATTTTCTCGAGTGAATGAAAATTAAGTTGAGTTGAAAGGAGGTTACAGGGATAACAGACATTCTGCATAAGTATGCCAGTTTTAACATAATTTAAAGATTCTGTATTGAGCTTATTGTTGGTGAAAAGAGAGATGTTTCTCGGGCTAAATATGCATTTTCCCATCATGCTTGATAAGCAGATTGTTTTTATCAGCTGGATTTTGCTCAAAGCGATACGCAAGGACTTCATCGTTTCCAACTTAGAGATTTCATCACCTACACTCAGAAGGGTTAATTAGTGTTTTTAACTACGCGCTGCAAAAGGACAGAGAACCAAAAAGCCCACATTCGAAGTTGTAGTTAGGTTTCTGAGGGCCTACCAGTACGAGAAGAGGTAATTACAGTTATCACATAGGAGAATTAATTCCTGAACTATTACAAAGGCATGACCTGAATTTAAAGGTAATTGGTCAATTATAGTTTCAAGCCCTAACACCTTACACCAGTCGGAGTCGGTTGGACTTACTTCCACGACGATATGCAGATAATGTATCGAAGCACTGCACAGTTTTAGCCGTTGAAAAAATGCTGGCGATCCATTCCCTTCGAATACAACATCGACCTGATAAGTTTAACACATTAGTTTGTTCTATCACAAAAAAATTGCAACAAATTGCGAGGTAAAAATATTTAGCATGTAAAGTTGGAAAAAAAACAAAGACGCAACCTACGGCATTCTTCAAATTTACCTTGAAACCTTGTTTAGAAGGATAGGGGCCAACGTGAACTCCATTCATAAATATGAATTGTGCATTTGGTCTACACAACGATCATCACTCACTTCACCCCACCCACCACACAATCGACACTACCCACACTGAACAAACGTTCAGTGAAAATGAAGCAATGTGTGAAGTGAAAAAAACAAATCAATGACTTTTGGTCATTAAACGATTCATTCTGCTTCTCCAGGACGATTTATCGTTGAATTTCGAGTCACATCTTACGCTAACGTTATGGTAAGCTCAATGGAGCTGGGATCGACTCTAGTAGGCCTACCTTGCGCTCTTTAAAGTCACAATGCAGTTTCAGCAAAACGTTGCGAACAAAAATGAGGTCCTTACCTGAAAAGAGATTAAAAAATTAGTAACAAGGCATATTTCTGACAAACAATGTACAAATAACAAATGTACAAATAACAGTTTACAGGATATGAATGTATCGATTAGAGTGTTTGTTTAAAGTAGCAGTATTTGTTGAGCAGCATCTCAGCTGATTAAAAATCAAGTGACTGGAGAGGTGGCTATCAATCATTGAGGGTACATTGTAATAATTTTCAAGTCGAAAAAATACTTGGACCACATTTCATTTAAATACATTTGTTTGGGTGGAGCTCATGCAGTCAACCATACATTTAGTTATGGGAATAATATAATATAATAAGAATTGTTACCTTTCTTTGAAAATTTCCCTTAAATGAAGCCACGCAGCTGAATAGCTTTCGGCGGAGTTATCAATATTTAGGAATGAATCGTGGTGACATCCAGGAGACCGAAATGCATTCCTGAGGGTCAATATTTATTTGCTATCACCCATAATTTGGATTGATCTTCAATTACAATTTACTAATCAATTACTCACTTCTTGAATTACGCTAAAATTGTGCTTTCATAAAGATTACGTGCCCGATGATTTCATCAATAGTTTTACCTTAACTTCAACAGTGCTTTTCAATGAAATAGTTCTCTAGCAATAGAGCAGAGAAAACGTGCAAAAATAATACATCGAACCATGTTCCCCCCGTCATACATTCAACCGGCCCATTGAAGAAGCGTGCGAAGAATTACAAAAAGCGTATCAGCAACACACGGGCCAAAAATTGAGAGATCACAATCAGTGGCCCTTGCGATGACTCGACGAAGCGTCGGAAGAAATAGAGCCCTTTCTCCGGAACAACTGAGAAACACTCCTTCGGTTGATGCGCCGGGAATACATTGCAATCTTAATCCAAGGGGCTAACAGTGAAGAAGCATATTATCCGTAGGTTTTATGTAAGAACGTTACGTAATAGAATGTGCGACATTTTAAATTGCCGTCACATTCATTAAAATCATTTCCATGTACAATTGGTCAATATTTAGTTTTCATTTATTTAGAATCATGCCATTTTACAAGCAGGGTGTGCCGCATCATTATCTGCGCCGACTCCGCAATTCATAAACTCACGCCAAATGATAACATAAAAAATCTTCCACCTCTACCTCTACATACAACCCTGCGATCCTTGCTTAGGCGTGTGGCAGGGGTTGTTAGGACACCAGCCGAGTAATTATGTAAGGTTTTGGTGGGTGAAATGGTGACATGAATTATGGGAGTATATTTAGTGGAGCTCAGTTTTTTACTCTGGTCGCCTATAGTGGGCGGAAAGAGCAAGTTTTTATACCTATCTGTTCGGCAATGTATCTCACTAATTTTACGGCTTCTGCCAGACCTAGAGATAATTTGATAATAATGTTAGATATGTATATCATGATAATACCAGACCATGATAATATTCTCTTTGTCGCTCTGTAAAACATCAGTTCTGAATTTCTCAAGCATGCTAAGCCTAGCGTGTAGCCTCCGAGTCTCTAAGGCCTCACACCTTACTCTCCTCCCATCTTAAATCATAGAAAAAGATAATCCGAAACCTGCATCGTTTTCACGTAACAATTTTCTGTAACACTTAAGATACAGATGTAGAAGAACTTTCAGACGTAGCACATGATAAAATATGGGCACTATACGGATATTAGGCTACTTTCTGCCAACCTCAAGCACGAGTATCAGGTCCTTCACCACGTCTCAGGTTCGATTTCAGATCACTGACATCGACTTCCGTAAGAAAGGCAAGCATAGTTCGTTTGAAGTACTCGCAGGCTTTGTTACTTTTGTTAAATGAAATTAGAAGTGGTCGTACTAACTAAAAAATTCCCATAAGTAATGAAAATTGATGAATGTTTTAAAACAATTTTAAGCATAAAATATTACTTCCGTTTCGAAATTGTACACAAACTTTTACAAGCTATTCCATTGTCTCCAAACATTCAGCGCTCTTTTTTTAAAGCGTTATCATTACGTGCCATTGTTGAAGAAAGTGTGGCGGATAATTCCCAAAATATATAAGAAAGAATGGTGAAACTAAATCGCAAAAAGAGCCAAAAGAAAGAAAATTCACTGCAGGTTCCAATTGATATAAGGAAATTCCATTTTCACTGATAATTATCAAGACTGCTGGACATATAATCAAAGTGTAATGCAAGGCACACGTTAGGCGCCCGAGTCTGCTGGGCGAGAGTCAAACATTGAATACAGCCCTCCAAAATCCACAGAGGAGGAGAACGCAGGAGGCAACTTAAGGTAATTTGAGCGAAATATCATTTCATCATGAAATCAATAAATTCAGTCTTATTTTAATGAAAAATATCTCACCCTTCCAGAGATGCCAAAATATCAGCCCCTTACCGAACTACTTTCCGAGATTTTTGACAAAAAATACCAGTCATTGTACACAGAAATGGTACTTGTACGCACTGCAGAGAGGCATTATTAAATAATTGAGGATTTTATAACATCTAGATCTCGACAAAAAACTAACATTGTGTAGTTTGATTGTTTTCTCAATTATTTTAGAAAATAATTCATATTGTTACCGCAGTTTTATCTTCCGGCTCGCAAAAAAACCTTCCATTTTGAAGGAGTTTCATACGTGCCGCGCGAAAAAAATTAGTCAACACAATTTAAGATTTACTTACTATATTAACTTATTAAGATATTTTCATTTAAATACTTAGAATCACTATAATATAGAACTATATTATTGCATTATTAATAATGCAATATTAAATTCATGCGTCATACAGCTGATGAAAAAAACGGATAATTCGAATATGGTCTCTATTATGACTAGGGAACTACCTCGCTCCAACTAATTTAACTACCAGTCCCAGTCAAGACGAATTATTTTTCCTCAGAGGAATTTCGCACTTATATACCCTTGCGGGCGACTCCGTCGAGGTAATAACGAGGCAAGCTCTGATATCAGCTAAATTTACCCATTAGACATTTCACAGAATTTTAGATTTTTCAAGGATGGGATATCATAGCTTCGAGATACTGTTGATTTCGGTTCGATGGAATCCTAGCCCTTTCTAAATAAGACCCCTGACGTAATCCGTACAGGCTCAAAAATTGACGAAGATTTAAATGAAAAACAGAACCAATGGCCACTCTCATTAAATGGGAAACTTCACAGGAATCGAACCAATAATGATATGATTGAATAGCTGATAGTAAGTAATGGGATATAGTCATAATTCACAAATTACGGCAAAACAGGCATAGACTGACGGAATGACGCCAACTAAAGAAACCCCGTTTTTCAGACAAACAGACATTTATCCGACTAAAGCAATACAAGCTGACACTAAACATATTCAGTATTGGCATGCGCTCAAAAATAAAATAAAATTTTAAAAAGATATCGTGAGATATAGAGAGAAGTTAACAGTGACATGACAACTGATTAATTCAGCCAATGTATCCATCATATGAAATAGCAAGAGAAGAAAACGCTTATAATCGTTCATGATGTATCCATCATGACAAAGTTAGATTATAATTTAATGATGAGTATTTTCCTTCCTTCCAAAGATAAAGCTTTTTAAAAACTGCAATATAGTTCAAAATTTTCATAATAGATGTACAGAAAATCTACTTAGCGCGTGAACGATCCAGTTGTTTTACGTAGGTTAGCTTTCAATTTTTATACACAAAGTCGCCAAGTGTAAAGAGGGTTTTTGGCAAGGAATCTCACCGAATAGCTTTTAGTTGGGTCTGTTCCCGCAGTCAACGCGAGGGAATGTAATCACAGCTACAGGGTGCATGTGAACGAGAAGCTAATTGGAATGGAAGGGAATTATCAGCAGAAAACTCAAGCCTTAAAGCGCTGAGAAAGTAGTCATGAGTAATATTGATACCCTTAACGTAAAGAGGAACCTAAATAGAAGGAGAGAGAAATTAGACAGCAGTCATAACGTATGTCTATGGGTAAAAAGTGGACTCAAAATATTGACGAAAATAAGATGAACAGATTGTCGGACAGTTATTCGTGCGATTCGCGCAGCCAACTGTAATTATCAACGTTTTCCACGCTTTACCACTGCGCATCTTTCTGCGCATCAACAGGCGCAACTTTACCCCCTTAAGTCTGCGCATGAAAACTCCTCGATTCAAACGACCTTAAAGATCCCCCAAGCGCTCATATCGACAGTCAAGAAGCTCCTGGGGCGGAGGTGGAGGGAGAGGAGGGGGAGAGAGACTGAGGAATAAAAAACGCTTGGGCTGAGGGTGGGCAGGAAATAACCCTCGGAACCCTTTTGACAACAAGAGCGTTTCAGCGTCGAATCCCCGCTTCCTTCAAAGGTGGCGAAAAAGCAGAGATGAGGGTGACATAGGGTGACATGAAAAGGAATGATTCGCGATCATAGATATAGCCACCTTAAGAAAACAAAACGTTTAAAATGAACGAAAACGACTATTTTGTCATAAAAATACTCATAGGCCAACTTTTTTCCCTTGTTTCAAAGGTATGAGTTCATCAAGGGTTGAAATTCGCCATGAAAAATCATTTGACTTGACCGGGATTTCAACCCGGATCTCCCAATTGCCGGTCAGATGTGTTATCCAGTTACACTGTGTAACTGGCTAACACACCTGACCGGCAAATGGGAGATCCGGGTTTGAATTCCGGTCAAGTCATACGATTTTTTCATGGCGAATTTCAACCCAAGGTGTATATGCACCCGTGCGAGTGATTACGTACCACATCATTCGTCAATCCAAAGATTGACAAAAGTAAGAGTTTATCTTCACTTCTGCCACACGCAATTGCAGAGGCTCCCAGAGCAGTATCTAGATGCATCAGATACAGCACCAAGGCTGAATATACATCCCGAAATGACCAAAAGAAGTTGAGCGTCGATTCTGCCACCAATCCTCGAAAAATGCCAAACATGTTCTCGTAACGTTTTGTAACAGTAAACAGTTTGTTTTAACAGTAAACGTTACAATAAACCATGAGCATGTGAGTATTTACTGGTCAATCAGAGCATTCAGTCAACATTGCCATACTTTTTGTAAGAACCAATTTTTTTTTTCAGATCCCCGATATTTAATAGCACTTGCTGCTCAGTCCATCAAGATAAGTCAACGTATTCCAGTTATTTCCGAAAGGTCGCTCAAATGAAGTTAATTTTAGTTAGTTGGTACCAGTTTTCCCTTAAATAATATTTATATAATTTCAAAGGCACTAAAATATGGCGCAAAGCGAAGAAACAAGTCAAATCAAGCATTATCGTCGTAGAAACTACTGTTTTCATTCGTCATTAAGGAGATATTCAAACACCGTCTCCAGGTTTAATTAAGGATTAGATACTCTTGACATGGTAAATTTTACACTCGGGTAGCATTGGTTGTGAGCTTGACCCGACTAATTTCAATGGTAATTTAGTCTCTCCACAAAAAACTGTTCAGTAATCAGTAGTCTACGATTTTATTTAATTGCAATTGTAATAAATTTGTTTATCTCTGTCATGGAATTTTTAAAATCTTATTTATTTATAACGTACATATGCCAGGTCAAGGGTACGCTAATGTTACAGAATAACTGCGGAACAATGATTTTAGTTATGGGTATTTTTGATTGTATCATTGATTTGAAGTGGATTTGGAAGTTTATTTAACAATTTTTTGTTATTTTAACTCCGGAAAATGCAAACATCGCAAGTCGCTTTAATAACAAAGAGAAAAAGTCGTTTTGCAGAAACATCGCAATAAAAAGTTATCAGTTATTCAACGGGAGTTTTAAATGTTTGCCACATCAACCCTCGCTATGTAACGTATAAAATATTTTCCCGCAACGCAAACGCTTCTCTATCAAAGTTTTACCAATGAAACATCCGATTTTTTCCCATCAACACACACGGAGAGGGAATTCAAAAGGGCTCGGAGAAAAAAATGAAGACAAAAGTGATGGAAATACCGCGTGGGGCAGAGTTCGTCGCTGCCTCGCCGCGAGGGATTCTGAGCCATCGATTTTCTGACGGAGAAACCTCGGAGCTGTGCCGCTCCCCCCCCTCTCTCCCGTAGCCTTATATACCCCTAGCAGCCAACCACCACGTGTGCGACACCCTCCCCTCTTTCCTCTTCCTCCAAGCCCATATCAACCGTATCATCGACGTCCCCTCCCCCCCAATTCCCTCTCCCCGCGCCCCCCCGCCAACGTCCCTCCTCCAAAAACGAGCGAAGAATGTCCCGCGATTTTCGACGAATAACACCGGAGAGGGCGACCCGCCGTAACCTCGACCCCGATGCGACGAACTGTGAGGCGTAATATCGCTCCCGTTAATTAAGGCCCCGCGAAGGCGCGTGCCTCAAGCCAATCGACAAAGAGAACATCTTCATGACGCCTCACCACATCTCTAGATCCGACAGAAGCGATAAAATGAGATAGATAGATTGCCGAACGGATAGGTACAAAATCTCGTTCTATTCGCGCACAATAAGCGATCACAAGAAAAACTGAGCTCCACCAAATACACTCCCGTAATATATGTCAGCATTTCACTTCATATGATCAACAGACTCACAGTAGACAACACGAAATTTAAGGCTATTTTTTGACCTTTAAGAGCATGCATTCAACCGAGAATTTAGAAAGAACAGGGATGAGGGGAATTTCACCTAGAGTAACTTGGGAGGACAAGAGAGGAGCCGTTCCAGAGGCGAAATCATGGATCTTTCACGCTCGTTGGTGCAACTGCCGTCCATAGCACGAATTTTTTTCACCTACCACAGTATTGGCATCTACGAAGTGAGAGGCGATTTTTAGCGACAAACCCTGCAATTAGAGGAAAACTTATTGCGTTTTCGTTATTCATAGGATTAAAGAAATACGATGAATTAGCATGTACATACGTACCAGACGTCAATAATTACGCTACATTAACACACCTCACTACATCTCTAGGTTTGACAGAAGCGATAAAACAAAAGAGATACACTGCCGAACAGACAGGTACAAAAACTCGTTCTTTCCGCGCACAATAAGCGACCACAATAAAAATTGAGCTCCACTAAATACACTCCCATGATACACGACACCATTTAAATTCCCAAAACCTTGTATCTTTACACGGCTGGTGTCCTAATACCGCCGGCCACACGCCCATGCGGCGGCTCGCAGGGTCGCATGTAGATGTAGATTTAATCGCGGGAGAGTGAGGTCTTAAAAACCCACAGCACAGACGCCCGGAGATCTCTCCGATTTCACAGTTATCATCGGAGTAATCTACCGGTTAAGTTTAACTCGAAGAGAGTGAATCTCCCCTGAAATTTTCTAGGCCCACCGCCGTACCTGCTAAAACGATTTCCTTCTTCATCCTAGCATACGCCATATCTCCCAACATCCCGTCCATAAAGTCTATTCTCTTCCTTCCCGGTTTCCCCAACATCCTGAACTTTATCCAGAGGTCTTGGCTATCAATCCCTCCAGGGAGGAGAGTTAATCAACACGCCTCGAGAGTTTCATTGGTAGGCATCTACTTCCATGAGTGTTCTCCACGTCATGCATAATGAAATTATCGATTCGTCGGATTGGATTTTGGAGAGGCGAACGACAACTGAGGCTATATGTGCCACAGGGAACAGGTAAGGGAGGAAGGGTGGAGAGAAACCCGGCGTCGGAATTAGCGAAGCTCTTAACAAAAGGCTCCAAGGGGACCACGTCTCATCTGACAGACGAATTACTGTACTTGAAGTGCCCTCCACAAGTAGGGATCAGTTTTCCTCTGAAAAACATCCTCCTCTGCAGGGATTTGAACCCTGGCCGCCCGTATTGTTAGCCAGTACTCTGGCCACCACACCAACCCGATCCCCTCACCGAATCGTTCCCTGAACACAGTATAAAAGCAGAGTACGAAAAATGAATTAATATTCACGTGCCATAAAGAACAGAAAAAGCTCTTTTATTGGATCCAGGATAAAAAAATTAAGGCCTGATTAAAAAAAGAGGAAGGAGATCGGTCTTGATCTAAGGAGACAAGAAATCAGGGGTCATGGAATCCTTATCTTCCCACCTGGACCCTGACGTAATAGGAAACGGTTATATCCATGCGTTTAGGGTATATCTAATTGAGGTTGCATTATTATAGTTTACGTTTTAATATGGTGGATGACTTCTATTTTGCAAAAAAGAAATAGCAACTTTCCACATAACTTCATTTAGAGGACGTCTTAATTTATAAAAAGTCATCATCAGGTATCACTGGAATGTGACTAAGAAAGGCATAAAGCGTAGTGTACCCTATTCTCTTCCTTCCCCTTCCCGGCTTCCCCTGTAGCCTCCCTTCCATCATGGAACTTAGCAACCCTTTGCCCCATATTGCATCATCCAGCCAACTACAATCTCCTCCTCAAAAAGTTTCCTCTCCTCATCTACCACCGAGCACTTCCTCCTTCGTCTTCCTTACCGCCCACTACACCATCTCCATTCTCGTCCACAAGCACATCCCATACATCCAACGCTTATTAACGCAGTGCAGTATAAACATTCCGTAACTGGTCCAAACTTCTTCGAGAGAACATCGGTATCTCAAACGGATCCATCACCTCCGTAGTATCTAGAAATAACATTCAAAACTACATATTACCCTACAAACCACCTCAAGGTTGTTTGTCAAGGCGCAATAGCCTCACCTCCAAGAGATTGTCCGACGAATGAATTCGTTTTCTATCGAAAATTGTTACCCACGTCAATGAATAAATACCTCATGTAGACTAGCTTCTTTCGCGCACTAGTTTTCACAACCATCATTTAACAAGTAGTACCAAAGGCTATAGGACCAGTTCTCACACCGACACTAGCAACGCACTCGTCTAGACTTTTCAAGGAAATTTTCCAGTTTTCTTTTCATTTTACAACCATCTCTCCTCCAGCACCATGCCAAAAACTTTCATTTGTCTTTCTCCTTGAACATTGTACTAAGTTCAATCTCCGCCATACCATGAACGCCAGTAGTTTTTTTTGTCCTTTCTCCTGAGGGATCAAATATCTGTTACATTGAGCGCCACTGCCCATGATAGACAGTAACGATTCCATAAGGGGAATAAAAACAATGTTCAAAATTGGAATCGATTTGAAAGGAGAAAATCAATACTCGCGCATCTCTACTCTCGTATTTATGTCATCAACCGGATTGATTAGTCAAGTCCTATTATAAAAGTTGAATCTCATCAAGAAAAAATAAAGAATATCACACGCACTGCAAGATTACCGCGATTAATTACCTCGTTTTACGACCTGTCGAATACGATATTTATTGGCTATCAGTACGTCAAGCCGCTTAAGCCTCGTAAACCGATCGCTTAACTCATCAGAGATCCGCACGCGACTATCGACACAGCTGAGGTTGTTTGCTAATAGCTAATATGGATGTATTAATTATATAATCACCCAGATCTGTCTTTGCGCCAGGAAATTTTTAAACTTAGCATTGTTTAAATGGAGAAAACAGAGATGAACTGCGAATAAATCACGTAACTAGGTTTAACGACAATTAGGGTAAACCAAAACTCTACAGCCTACATGGAATTGGAAAGAAATGTCAATGGAAGAAGAAACTGTGACCCAATTACCACGAGTACATTGCAATATAGACTTTTTTTCTATACTACTGGAGCTTTCGAAAAAAACACAGATGAAAGACATGCATCGAGTCAGAATTCAAATCTTTCACCGTAATTTTATCAGAGGGAGATATAGATGCACGCTCAGAATAAAAAGAATTCAGCACGCAACGAACCAAGCATAAATTCTATTTGTATACCAAGGATTGGGGAACAAGCTACGACAATACGCTGCCTTTCAGTTTAAATACATCAGCGAAAAATTAGGATAATCATTCGCCCAGATTGGAATGGAACCAAGGACTGGCTCATTTGCGCCAGGTGCTCGAAAAGTTTTTAACAACCCAGCTTCCTCTTTCACGGTGATTGTTTAAAAAAGTATCGGTAGCATTATATGTTCCACTGAGTACTATGCGTAAAATGCCACCATAGTGTTAGGAAACTTCTGACAAGTTTAAACCAAAATGTTTCCATTTTTTCAACAAAAAATTCAGCTTCCTGAGTGCACTCCCGTTAACACCAATTATCTCTTTATCGTAAGAGCATTAAAAAGCATCAACACAGCTTCTTCAAACCAGAGCAAACTTCAGTGTCAATTAGTTTCTGCAAGTTATACAAAACAATATTTTTAAATTATGACGTATTTCTCTGGCCAACTAAATATTTCACGCACTTGAAAATCTGTTTACCTAAGCAAATTGAGACTAAAGTAAAATCTACAGATTTATTATGAAGCAAATTATGAACTGGTTCACAGCCTTACTTTATTTAAACGATAAGGGTTCTAGAAAGCTTTACATTCGAGATGCTGGAAGCCCGCGCAGATCGGAATACGTCGGCGCATTTAACGTACACGAGCGACGATAAAAGGAACGATTTGCACAGGAGAAACGTTCGGTAATCTCCCCGTTGGTAACATTTTGTAAGAATACAGAAGTCACGGACGAATTTTCACTACTTACATACATGAAAAGCGAATGAGTAAAACCGCGAGGCATTAAAAAAATTAACGTAGTCCATATTTGACGCCTTTACTGAAAATCAATACATTGACAACTGCGGATGGAATTGACGACGTTCTTTTCTTCTCTAACCCCATCAACTGCATATAAACGATGTCCACGATCTATTTTGAAGTGCAATGCATAAGGGCGGGATTACAATCGACTTTTTCCGTCGAGAAGTTAACGGAAGATAGCGTTTTCTTCGCGTCGAGGCTTTTGCATAACCATAGTCGGGAGTATCAGCGCAAATTGTCACCGTTTGCAAATAGTTGTGAAAAGTTCCAACTTTACTATTTACATTAGTACAAGTAAAAGTTTCAGGCTCAACTTCGGGGAAACACGACACAAGAAATAAATTCTCGCTTTGAGCATTTCACACTATTGCCATTATTATCGACCGTGGTTTCAACGTACAATATCATATTGTACGTTGAAACCACGGTACGGTATCAGGGTACGAATTTCATATTTTGTTGCACCTAATAATCAGTGAATACAAATTCCTGTACATAATAATTCGTGAATAATCCAACAGGGGGTGGGTGAGGAGAGAAAGGGTGAAGGAGTTAATTGGGAGGGAGAGAAGATGGAGGGGGAAGAAAATTCTATGTTTTGAAAATGTTGGTTTTTCAAGGTGCATGACTAGAGGGATAGAAGAGACATTTACAATGAAAAATGACAGGGTATTGACATCAATAGTGTTTTCCAGTCAAAATTAAGATCATCAACAGAAATCAAATTATTCTTTGCAGCATTTACAAACTCATACCACTCAGATAAATTAAATTTTTTCTCTTTACAATGTAATTGCAAAATATCAGGTTTTAATGCAGGGTAAAGGAAGAAAAATTAAATTATCCTGAGCAGTATTAGATCTTAATACAGCAAAGAAGGATTTTAATCTAGTTTATGATCTCACTTTTGACTATCATACATTTTGACATCAATAACCTTCAATGCTCGACTTTATTACGTTTTAACCTCCATCATAGTCACTGAGTGTGTTTTTTCCCCACCTTCCCTCCCCGTCATTCACCTCAAAAACCAACCTTCCCAAAAAATAGGTATGTAAATAAGACCAATCACCTTCCATGGTAATATTAAAAATTAAATCGGGCAAAAGATAAAATTTAGTAAACATTGAAAAAGCTCTCCTCTGATTAACTGTCGTTAACATAGCGTAACGGAAAATTTAGGCTGTTGACAACGTTTGCCCATCAATTGTGGACTGTGACGTCAACGTCCGGCCATCATAATGATCCACTAATTACAATCACCAAACTTCTTGAACCTCACCGACTGTTCCCGTCACGTCAGGAGACGTCACTCGTAATCCTGCCCAAATGCGCAGTCTGAAACGAATATAAAGAAACTATTCGGTTTTGTTGCAAACTGAGCCGCGCACTAATGCCACCGACCGTTACTGTCACGTCAGGAGACGTCACTTGTAATCCCTCCCAAATGCGCAGAATCTGAAACGACGAAAAAGCAACTGTTCGGTCGCGTCGCTAAGTGAACAGCGTACTAACGCCGCCGTCCGTTTCTGTCACGTCAGGAGACGTCACTCGTAATCCTGCCCAAATGCGTAGTCTGAAATGTATATAAAGCAACTGCTCTTTCGTGTTGTTACGCGAGCAGCGCAATAGAGCGAATGGATAGCGCCCAAAATCCCAGGTTCGACAAAAGCTTTATTCCATAGTGAACGTCGCACATTTGTCCACATCAAAGCGTGCATATTTATCGGGAGTGAACGTGCCTGTCAGTAAGAGAGTGTATCCAGAAATCGGGCCACGCAGAGCTTTTCTCAGCGATCCTCGCTCAACCACGAGAGCGAAATCCCAGCATGCAGAGCTTCGGGACCGCGAGGATTACGCAGGCTGACTGCAAATGAAGGTACGGGTGACACGCGAATCGCATATTCAACAGGATACGCGAACGAGACACACTGGGGTGGTACCACGGAGTAGGATATGGTGGTACGGACAAGGTCACACATCTACGGGTGGCGTTACAACTATTTGCAATCACATTCAGGGTGGCGGTCATGGAGAACAAAGTCCCCTACAAACCTAGTCGTACAACAGTCCCAAGTAGCTGTGAATTAATTCACTCCAAAACAATGCTCACGAGAATACAATTCTGCATTGGGCTAGTTCTACGATTTTTCCACAATGGTGCCTTACATCTCTAATATGCACCTTCAAAGCATACATTGTTTATTTATGAAAATTAATTAAAAACTGCATTCCCAGTGAAACCTAAGGTAAAATCGAGTAGACCCCATACCACTAAGTAACCAATGAATATTCCACGAGTTTCTTCCCTCACATTTCAAACAGGCGGTGTACATTCTGGCTTTATAACTGACAATTCGTCCATTTCGTCGTGCTATCCAAACGAATGTAAGGAAAGAGCATGGTTAAACAATTTGGTTATTATTATGGTTGTCAGGCTTCAGTTCGATGACGTTGTGCCCCCTCCATATACCCCAATGGTTAAAACATAAGTCACATAACAAAAAACAATAAGTAAATCCTTTATTATGCTAAAATTAACAAATCTACCGTCGAAATATGATGCATTTACCAATGCAGACATGTACCAATAACATCGAAGAGAACAACACCACGCAAGGATTGAGCATAAGAGAACATACAAAAGTAGAGATATCATTGAGCGTTTTTTTTCCCAACTGTGAGATCTCTCTAATGTTTTTTGTTCTTGATGAAGAGTAGGACAATAATTGAATCCTTGAATCATATCTTAAAGTAGCACTCATGCAATTTATATTATTGTCACTTAAATCTTCCCAATCAAAAACTTGTCTCACTCATGTAAAAGATTTCACAAGAGGGTTAGGTGGTACAGTTACAAAAAATACTTAAAATTTAAAAAAAATATATTAATGTCTAACACAGAGGGAAAAGGGCAATATTTCTCTTAGTAATGGAAGCATGTTCCATGTTCCCAATCTCTGACGTTTCCCATGCGACGAATCCATTTCCATCTCCCAGACTTACCGCAACATCCCCGTCTAGTATTCTGGCATCCCGCCAGACGGGGTGCACGACCCACTAAATTACGAGTTTTTATTCATCGGGGTAATACGTCGTATTACTAGATTAAAAGTCCGTTAAGGAAGGCTCATTTGCTGATGAAAAAGTACCTATCTAACGAAGAGCAATCTTTAAAAAAAGTAGAGGAATTACTTGTATGATAATAAAAGCTAGACAATAAAATTGAAAATAGAGAATATGCATCTTAGTATTTCGCACATAAACGGCTTTTTCACGACTACCACTTTAGTTAGCCATGAAATATAAAATGAATCCTATTACATTGTAGTCGTTTCCATTTTTCTCTACTTTTTATACAATTAATAATGCCCCCCGATATGCAATAAACGAAAAGTTGAGAAAAAACTTTTGTGGGTCTCTTCCTATCACTGTCATTCAAAGCATATTCACCCTTTTTCATTCCAGTAGAATTGAGTCAAATTTAAGTAGTATTGGAATCTTTGGTATTCAGCTGTTGCTATCAGCAGGATATTCAAATACCGTCAAGAATGTCGAAAACTTAACTTAAAAATTAAAAACATACTATAAAATATCGATGATAAAATTAACGTTTTCCCCGGATTCACACCCCACGTGACTTGAGTTATTATATGGTTATTATATAGAGACTATTGAGTAATAAATTATTCGTATTTTTCTTGTTATAAGACAACTTGGATACAGTGAAATGTTTTTTTTCGGATTTTTTTACAGCGGTGCTCTTACAATGTTGACTAAAGCAATAACAACACGACTTGGTTAGAGCACTCGGGGCGAAATCGATCTGGGTTCGATTCCCAGTCCAGGCGAATGTTTTTCCCACTGTGAATTTCACACAACTGTGTGATCACTAGCGGGCAACTCGTTGAAGTAACTGCGCGGCTACTTCCGTGGTTCTTTGAAAAAGAGGTTTTTTTTTCAAAAAGGTTTCCACCATATCAATAAGGGATACAGAATATCCGCTGTTATCATTAATGTCCACAGGTTGCTCACAACTACTGCAATGCCGCATAGTAACCATGTTCACCTTTGAGTGGTGTTTCGCACATTCAATTGGCGGGCAAAAAGGCCTCTTTGAAATGAACCATCTCTTTCAAGCGCATTTCGCGTGCACAGCGCCTGCTTGGACCCATGCACACATTATAGTTGTATCTTCGATGGAATGCGTCCATATTTATTTCATTCAATTCAACCTGTACCCAGTTCGTTTAATTCAAATCGCTCACAATGTTTGAGCGCCGGAATCGAACACTCTGAAACGTTACGCCTTTGTTTCCACCTTGTCAACCCACTCCCATTCGGTATAATGTAAAAAAACGTATCCATATCAAAAATATATACCTACACGCCTGTTTAGAATAGAATATAAATTTATTGTTCTAGGACAGAATTTCCTATGAAACATACAGTTGATACAGTTAAAGAAGCTCTGTGGTATGGAAAAATTTATAAGTCCCCTCGCTTAAACATCGTGGATTTAAAAACCCTTCCAGATATTATTGCAATACAAAAATAATATAAAACAAATCAAATGTAATGGCAGATTTAACAAATAAATTATCAAATTATGTTACGAAAATAAGTAGGAAAATACAAGAATAAATTTTTATGAATTTTATAGAATAATATAACTAATAAATTCAGGCTTCACTTTGTGGAACCTCTTCATATCGGAAATCAAAAACTTTTAAGTAATGGTCCACTAATATTTTTATTGTTTACGACCCGGGTTTCGTCAAGTTTTTGATTTATAGAATAAATTTTAAATTAAATTTAAATTATAATCTTAGAGAGAACAATGTGGTCTAGATTATGATCCAAACCCATGAATCAATTAATTGTTGACGACCAACATACTAATTGGTATTACAGGTAATGTTTATGTATAAAAAGAGAGTTCGGGAGTATTCATCATAAAATACTACAATGATTGATTTTAAGCTGTTCAACTTAACATAAATTGGAGTTATACGGTATTACCTTTTTTCATTATGTATGTATACAATATCAAAGCTCAACATTAGGGATATACTTTGCGTCAACAGTAATTATTATATAGAGGGTATTCTAGATGTCGAATCAATTATTACTTGCTGATGTTCCAGAATTAAATAAATTCAATCATCACGGATAAAAACAACCTGATGATGCTGCTATGTGGCGAAAAGGGTCGTGTGAAAAAATCTATTACCATGAGGAATTGCAGTGTAAATTCTTCTATCCCTGGACGAAAACAAGGTACAGAATGTCTTCACAAAAACATTTAACACCAAAACCGATACATAGACAGTTTATATGACTGCCTCCATTAACTACCATAAAATATATTCTACATCTGTATAATAACCTGCGAGCCGGGAGCCATTGGCGGGTGGCAGGGAGTGTCAGGTCACCAGCCGTGTAAAGATGTAAGTTTTTGGGAGGTGAAATGGTGGCGTGTATTATGGGAGTGTATTAGGTAGAGCTCAGTTTTTATTGTGGTCGCTTTTTGTGCGCGGAAAGAACGAGTTTTTGTAGCTACCTGTTCGGCAGTGTATATCTCTTATTTTATCGTATCTGTCAGACCTAGAGACGTAGTGAGGAGTCATGATAATATTATTTGTATCGATGTTCGTGTTTGATGTTTTTGTGGTCACCTTCTGTATGAGGATATAATTCCATAAATTGTGTAACTTCGGCGAGGAATAATGGATTTAATTTCCGAACTAACCCTGATTAACTATAAGTGTCAATCTCTGAGGTCTATAAACAGAGCACCGCATATACTTTGAGATAAAATTCGTGAAAAAATGTTTCCGTATTCCGGAAGCTCTAAAAAAAAGGTCGAACTACACGATAATCAACACACCTCAAACGAAGCTAACACGCCTCAAAAATAGCTACAATTGTAATCGCAAGCAAGTACTCTAGCAAGTTCTCACACATCTAATCGCGTGGTAACAGATCGAATTAAATAATCATATGTCATGGTGGCTGATGCATACAACGAATTTTTCCCGCAAAACTTCTGAAAAAAAATTAATGTGAGATATCAATTATTCCTAAACGAAAGTAAACAGATTAAGAATAGTAAAGAGTAGAAAAGTAAAGACTAAGGAGAGTAACATTATTCTTAGATCCTTGCCAGAATTTCGAAAAACTGTAGCCACAGGTGACTAAACTCATCCACTAAACTTCATAGGATACATCGTGAAATGAAATGGACTTCTAATAAAACCAAAAAGATAAAGGATATTTAACAAAAAAATTACAAAACTTTCAATATACAGTTGGTGGTGACCTAAAAGTATCTCAACAAACTAGGAATACCAAAATAAACACATGATTCTTAGATTCTACAAAAATATATTGCTCCACTTGCACATTAATTAACCTCGAATGCGCCGCGATCATTTGGGACCATGGTTATAAAGATTTTACCAATTAATTAATAAAATACAAATAAGTGCAGCAAGATTCGTTAAAAACTGCTTCGAGCGAACATATAGTATAATACAACTTTTAAAGGGATTAAGTTAGGAGCCCCTGGAGACTCGGAGGCTACACGCTAGGCTTAGCTTGCTTGAGAAATTCAGAACTGGTGTGTTTCACAGCGACACAGAGAATATTATCATGACGCCTCACTTCATCTCTTGGTCTGACAGAAGCCATAAATAAGAGACATACATTGCTGAACAGATAGGTACAAAAACTCATTCTTTCCGCGCACAATAAGCGACCACAATAAAATCTGAGCTCCACTAAATACACTCCCATAATACATGTCATCATTTCACCTCCCAAAACCTTACATCTTTACACGGCTGGTGACTTAACACCTCCTGCCACATGCCCAAGCGGCGGATTTTATGGTATTATGAAAATGTAGAGTAATTGGAGACTGGGAAAAGAATAGTCAACGGCACCCATAGAAGAGAACTCTACCACCAACTAACGGTGCTTATAAATACTTGAGATAAGCAGCATAAACGACGGCTAGTTAATTATCTCTATAATCTTAGTAAGTGCGGCTTTATGCATGCTTCGTCACGCATCGCACGTCGAGTTTGATCAGGAGAAGGATAGCGTGAAAACGCAATAACAAAAGGCAGCTTTAGCTCAAAGGAAACAAGTCAATACCGTATTCCTCGATCAAAGCCCTGCGATATGCAGATTATTTTTATTCCTGCCTGGAATGCGAAATATTTTCCGAAACGAGAAAGATTTGTCCCTTCACTGAGAAACGGAGAACGTTACGAGTAATCGAAAGATTAAAGAAAAGAAACAAAAAGAAGGGGACACGAAAAGAAGGGATAGGGAAGGGGAATGAAGAATGTTGGGAAACCAATATTTCTTCCAGCAATGAAAAATATATTTAAAACGGAGGGTATATCACTCGAGATTATGACGACAATTTTGCACAGCAATAATTTCATAAATTGTCCGTAAGTCCGCGAGAAGATCCGGCAAATTTAATTTTTTAACATAGAGAGGTCATTCCTTAAAGGTCTACATTTTTCTAGAATACATATAGGGGCCTTTCCCAAAAAGCAACTGTTCAGTACACTGTCGTATTCTTCAGCAATTGAAAGAGAACTTTTGTAAATATTCTGTAATATTAATAAACCTAAATGTGTCGTGCTTTTTCATTACTATTGATTCCAATCAAAGATATTATATCCATGCGATCAAACTCACCAACAATCCTCAACAATCACATGCCTAAAATCGATAGAAAGAATAGACAGCGCATTCTACATTAACAAACTACCCCGCGAGCCACTGCATTGGCGTGTGGCAGCAGGTGTTAGGTCACCAGACGTGTAAAGATGTAAGTGTTTGGGCGGTGTAACGGTGACATGTATTATGGGAGAGTATTCAGAGGAGTATTCAGTTTTTACTGTGGTCGCTTATTGTGCGCGGAAAGAACGAGTTTTAGCACCTATCTGTTCGGCAGTGTATCTCTCTTATTTTATCGCATCTGTCAGGCCTAGAGATGTAGTGAGGCGTCACGTTAATATTCTCCGTGTCGCTCTGAAACACACCAGTTCTGAATTTCTTAAGCAGCCTAAGCCTAGCGTGCAGCTACACAGTCCCTACGGGCTCCCACCTTAATACCTCAAAAAGTTGTGAAACACTATATGTTCGCTCATAGCAGTTTTTAACGAAGGTTGCTGCTTTTCTTTGTATTTTATTAATGTTTTTGATAAATCTTTATGACCAGGATCCCAAATGCTCGCGGCGTATTCGAGGTGTGGCCTTGACACCCTCTAACTAATTAATTTACATAACTACTGTCTTCAACTATTACCCTCAGATTTCACTGACCTATAACCTTTAAATTACTCCCAGATTTCATTAACCATTAACACTTCATAAGTGACCTTCTGTCAACAGTAACGGCACTTGTTGTTTATTTACGTGCTTTAGTTTTTTTAGTACTCTTTTGTGGTTGTATAAATAGTCATGGGTTTTTAATTATTTATAGTGGAATTTCTGAACATCTCATCACTCAATGTTAGCCACCTACAAAAAACTCCTTTTAGCAATACTTCTAAAAAAAACACCGCATTAATAATTCAAACCAAACTCGTTGGTTATTTGCGTCAAAACGCGTAACTTTAAATTGGAAGAAGATGACAATGCCTTAGAAGGTAGAAGATCTGACAAAGACAAAGATGAGCAATGTCTACTAAGATAAAGGTTACTACGAAGTATGGTAAGGTAAAAACTAGTAAGCGAGAAATTACTTCACATAGTATTCAGTAAGTTAGCCCCGTCCGACGAAATTAACCCCATATGTCTAATGATATAAGAATACAAGCTACTTAACGCACTAAATTTGGAGATATTTACAGACAAATAGAAGCCCTTTTCCTAGGGTTATGGCGCAGTAGTGCGCTCCAGGGACAAATTATAAAAGAAAAAATAACAAACAACTTTGAAGCGCATATTGCGTCATGAATATTGCAGCAGTTCTAATGATTTCTCATGTGTTTTTAAACTTACAGTCATAACTCACCTTAGGGCTATATTTTTATAAAGTAGCTACTGAAAAAATACGGTCTTTTAAGTTGCTGTCAGCGCACAGCCTTTAACAATACATTAAAGCCTCAACCATGTTTATTCAGGGAATAACTGACGAGATCAATGATAGGATACAAAACTTTTAGCGTCATTTATACCACAATATTCAGTCCACGCTTCTCACAACAGCCAATTTATATACATATGACTCGAATACGGTCCCGGTTATGACCAGAACTTATTCTGACTATCACAGATGAACTTACACCATTGGAGCGTAGAGCACATTTCTAATAGTTCTTCAGAAATTGCGCCATTCAAAGAGGGATCGGAATACCAAAGAAGACACCGCAACAGCCTAGATATGACTTGAAATCTTCAGCCTCGAAAGCCACGATCCACTGGCTACCTTAACAATCCGATTCTTTATACGTGCAATAAAAATAACTGAGGCAGACGTGACGTCGATACGTAATCACGATTTTGGATATTCACCAAAGCCCTCCCACGGGCATCATGTCGTGACATTCAAACAGTCGTATGAATCCGTCCCTGACGGTGGGAACGTGCAATATGAACGTGGGTATTGTTCCCACCAATCCAATTTCCTGAGCTAAAGGTAACGAATATACAAACAGCTCTCATGGATGCCTTCGGAGAGCAAAAATGTAGTCACAATTCAACAGGAATCCAAAAAAAAGGTGAATATGCTTTGAATGACAGAGATATAAATAGACCTGATAAACATTTTTTCCTAACTTTTCGTTCTTTGAAAATCAGGGGGTATTGCCAACTGTAAAAAAGTAGAGAAAAAAAGAAAAATACTACAATCTAATAGGATTTTTTTCAGATTTCATGACTAACTCGTGTCGTGAAAAAGCCAATGGTGTCCAAAATACTAGAACTTATAGGTGAATGCACAGGTGTTCGGTTCTAGGAAGTACGTTTTACATACGATACACGATAAGGTCACGGCACGACATGGTCAACTGTAACGATTGTTACAATTAGGACACTTTTAAAGATATGCAGTTTCAATTTTTGCTCAAGGCCCCAAAGCAGAACATCGAGCGACGGCGCGACATTATCGCAGAACGAAAATGAGGGCTGCAGAAAGATATCGCGTACACTGATAAAGCTATAAAATAAATCTATAATTTCATAAAGTACTTTATAGAAGTTAAACTAATTACTAAGCTCACTAAAAACAAAGAATTTATCATGTGTGAATTGCTAACTTATTCGCCTATAAAGCCTCTATGGTTAATTTATTACTAAAACGCTCGCACTCGCAGAAAGTTTTTCGTCTAAGCATCAATTGTTGCAGAAAGATAAAACACATTCCGCTTTGGGGGCTCATTTGGGATTTGACTCATTTTTTCACGCGGTACGTACAAAACTCCTTCACGAGGGAAGGTTTTTCGTGATTATGAAAAAATTACTGCGATTACTACATGATTTATTTTCAAGAAATAGTCGAGAAAACATAAAAAAAATACACACTATTAATTTTTGACGAGATTTAAGAGTTATAAATGCCTCATTTTTTTAATGATATCTCTCTGGAGGGCGTACACCAACCATTTCCCAAGTAAAAGGGCTAAAATCATGTCAAATATCTCGGAAAGTAGTTCGGTAAGGGGCTGATATTTTGGTATCTGTGGAAGAGTTAGGTGTTTATCCTTAATGAAACCAAATGGATTGATTTGAATCGAAGTCCGCTCACCATTTATTCGTCAGAACGCTAAAGAACAGGTCTATACCATGACTTGCATCTGCTCTTTATGCAATTCGTCCGTTTTTTTATACTTCAGTACACACATGTAGTGGATAAAGTAGGGCATGCTAGAGACGTTACGCCCACGAATGCTTTTAAAAATGGCTCGTAGATTCGACTCAAGTGCCCTTGAGAAACAGGTCCCCGGGAAGAATATTTCCGCAGCAGCGCCGGTGACACGCGCGACGTAATGTTTATGCTTAGGTGTTGGTGGAGTGGAGTGACGACATGAGAAGGGCGGCCACGGTGAAAAGAAACGCGCCGGCAAAGTGACAAACGTGCCGACAGCAGACACCCCGACATTCACCTCTCTCATGCGGATATTTGGATAACGAAAAAAGTCGAACACAATGGGGCTTCGAGTTTCATGCGGCAGCGGCCAGCCTCTTTGACAGTACGTTGTCGAAATCTTCGACACGGTAACTCGGCAGCCTAACCTTCCCCATGGAAATGTAACGGGCCCCCATTATCCATACCAGAGGCAACCAATCTGCGATGCCCGACCAGAGCTGGGCCATTCTGAAAATTACCGCGAACCGATTCAGAAATAACCGCGATTCGGAAATTTTCGTTAACTACCGTGATATTTTACGTAATTTACCGAAGCCCCTGTACTTAACCGTAATTTTCGGTAATATTCATCTCCGTCTCAGAAATTTTTCAGTTTCAATTTCAATTCAAACATAATTATATTTTTAGGTTCGTACAACTCATTTGCAGAATACTTATACTAGTGGAATATTCGTTGGATTATCATTTTTAATTGTTTATAAAAATATTTCTCATAAACAAAACAACTCCGAAACAAAAGAACGCCAAATTCCGTGTGACATTTGTTTTTAATTTTTTTTTATTTCTAATGCATTAATGTAGCAATAGCGATTGTTTAAATGCTTTTAACCCCTTGATATAGCTATCGGATTTTATATTAGATCCTTTATTAGCTCTTCATGGCAGAAAATTAAAAATTACCAGATAATTACGGTAATTTTCGAAAATTACGTAATTTACCACGGTAAATTACCTCAAATGAAAATTACGGTATTCTACCCATTCCTATGCCCGCCCCTAACTACTCGCTTTCCATTACCGATGTGGACGGTTCCGGTGGATTTATCGTAAAATGACTCAAATGCCATTTCATTCGTACCTATTCAGTCGACTTACGGGAAAAAAGAACGCTCTATCTGATTTAAATCTTATCATTTATTGTGAAATAAACTTCTCCGTCCAACATGTAAAAATAGAGCTACGAGCTTAAAATTGGATTTCTAACAAAAGAAGCAAAATAATACAGCTCGGTTAACGTAAATCGTGGGGAGCACACATACGAAATTTATGCGGCACAGCATTACAGAAACTAGGTTTTGTTAAGCGTATAGTAGGAAGGTCCGCGGATGAAAAAGTCTAAGGGAGATGCTACTTCGCTCTGGTTAGGTCATACCTCGAATACGCCGCGAGCATTTTGGGCCCAGGTCATAAAGATTTAACCAAAAAATTAATTAAATACAAAGAAAAGCAATACGTTTTGTTAAAAGGTTCTACGAGTGAACACGTAATGAATTACAACTGTTAGAGGGATGAAGGTGGTAGCCCCTAGAGACTCTAAGGCTACAAGCTAGGCTTAGCTTGCTGGAGAAATTCAGAAGTGGTATATTTCAGAGTGACACAGAGAATATTATAATGACGCCTCACTAGATCTCTAGGCCTGACAGAAGCCATAAAATAAGAGAGATACATTGCCTAACCGATAGGTACAAAACTCGTTCATTCCGTGCACAATCAGCGACCTCAATTAAAACTGAGCTCTACTGAATACATTTCCATAATACACGTCACCATTTCACCTCCCAAAACCTTACATCTTCACATGGCTGGTGACCTAACACCCCCTGCCAAACGCCCATGGGGTGGCTCGCAGGGTAGTATGCAGATGTAGACGTAGAAATCAGGAAATTTCCAACGATCTCTAAATTCCACTCGACATTCAGCGATAGATTCTGGTGCTAACAATTAAAAAAATCCTTGCAATTGCTCATTTGTATTCGCTAACGCTGGCTCACGTAGAAACAAGATGAATGTACTGAAATTAGGCTGATGGAATCAAACAAATAAATTATAATCCTCGATGTTGCCACCGAATTTTAAAACGTTAATAGAACTATTTATTAATATAAAATGTATTCTACAGGTATAAGGTAGGTTTTTTTGAAAGTCAAGAGAATCTCCTCCCGGTTTTCTACACTTTCAGGCGTCTAACTAACTCTAGTATTTCCCTTTTCACCTCAGCATACGATCTACCCTTCTTCATCCTGTCAATGTAACATATTCTCTTTCTTCCCCTTCCCCGCTTGCCCTACATCCTTCCCTCTATCACATTCTTGAGCGACCCATCTTATTACTTCCTCCAGCCACCTACCTTTCCCATCCCTGTTTTCATTCAGAAGTTCCCTTTCCTCGGCCACCTCTCATCACCTTGGGGATTCGCGACATTAATACTCAAACGCGGATGTTGCCTATCTCCTCCGTACGGAGTTAGATCGTAGGGAATGAACTGCACAGAAAAGGGACTTATTCGCAATTGCCCCCATGTTTCGCAACCAATATTTGCATTAATGGTACCGAAATAGGCCAAAGTATAGTTGCAGCTAACGGATCCTTCGTGTGCAACTAATTCTTATTCTCGACACATAGTTCAACATTTGAAATGCCAAAATAATATGTAATTTTGATCCATGTTAAAAAAGAAGCCTAAGTTGATCTGAGGTTTTGAGGATGTGGAACGAGAGAGAACGGCAGATTACCAAATTAATTTGGAGAAACCAACATTCGCTTCATTAACTCAAAAAAGAAACAATTCATTTTAAGTACCTAACGTTGAGGAGGTTCCATTGCGACTGTGTAAATCGAAACAAATACGAGATAGCTTTCTCGCAAGATAATTTTTGGTTTGTTTCACAAAAAAATTACAGCTTACACTGATAACAGCCTCGGTAATTAAAAACAAAATTAGGTAAAAACAATCGGATTACTAGATTATTTAGTCTTATTAGCCGACTGCGGCGACATTTCTTTTGACTGCCATAACTTAAGTAATTAGGCAAGACCTACAAAAATAAGAGGTTTAAGTGCCAACATTTTATTTATCAAACTAGGTTTCTTTGACAATATCTTCCTAAAAAAATGTATTCGCGAAAATTGCACATATAACAGATGAAAAATAAAATCATCAACAAGTAACGCCCATATCCACGTAATTATAAGTTGGATGTGGGACAAATTCAGAGTAAAGATAGTACTTTGTTGTCGGTACACAACAAAACCAAAGACACGTTTTTATATAAGCATAATTTATAAGAACAAAATGAAATTTAAGTAATTTTCCACTGTAACCCATAAAGAGGGAATTAAATCGCACATTTGCCCGAGAACAGTTGAAAGTTACTGGTAATTCTGATCGTTGCCGTCATCATTTTATCGCACTAATCCTTCCAACTATCTCATCCAAATGCTATCTCCACCGTTAAGACATTATGATTCAGCGTGCTTTCCGCAGTTCCAAGGATACTCCTTAGAAAATCCGTAACACACGTTCAGCAACAATTCAAAGATTCAATATCCTCGCAATGATGGCTACAGACTCCAACTCCACTAACTCAGGATAACCCTCGTTATTTTTTTCAATCACTTTTTTGTAAATTATGGAAAACGATGGAACGAAACACTAACTAGCTCTAGTGCACAAAATGTTGTATTAAGCTTGAAGCACCATACTATTCTTAAAGTTCTATGTGAAGCAAAACCGATATGCCGCTCAGCACTTTCAAAAGTTTTTCATGGTGATGAATTTCGCAAATAAAGTAACACTGATAATTTTCATAAATATCTGCTTTCTCATGCCCAAAAAAGCTTAAAAATTCATCAGAAGAGGGATTATACTTGTTTCGTGTATTCGTCACGGTTATCCCATGCGCAAACCGCACTGATAGGCCAATGTTAAAAGTTTCAGGAATGCTGGGTTTCACTCCTAATAAAAACTATTGATTTAAAGCAACCTACAAGGTTTGAAAAATGACAATCACACTTCCGTTCTCATAAGAGTAATTGGAAAATAATGGTAACTAGAAGGCAAGCGTTATGGAGTACAGGGTTTCATAAATCGTTTTAGTGCTCTTTCAGCAAAACTTCTCACCAAAATTCTAACAGAAATTCATGTTGAGGAAATTTTTAACTAGAGCACAAGAAGTCAGACATGGAACATTTGACAGAATAGTACGAAAGTTCTGTTAAGAGCCAACACAGAATGCGGTATCCTTCGATAGTCATGCATTCGATCCCAGAAAATACACTTATCCTTGCATGAGAGTGAAAGCTGAGGAAGACAATGGAATCAGGCACTTAATGGAGCTGAAACACTTTCTACCCAACTCAAAGGATGAACAGAGGCTTTTTCTCCCATTTGATCCACCCCCGCGGTGGGGGGCAGGGCGTGGAATATAGACGCAGTCGTGGTATCCCACATAACACATCATATCTTCAATCTGGAGAATGGGTTTAATGCTAGGGACATAATGTATGATGAAGGGATGTAGAATTTCTATGTCTAAAGAAGCATTTTCAAAGAGAAAGGAGTTGATGAGACGATTTGAGTAAAGATTATATATATATATATATATATATATATATATGTACATAAATGTTCATACAGAAAGGTAGAAAGAAAGTGGATAGGAACACATCAAATTTACAAACACAATGGTGGTGTTTTATGTGTTCCTATCCATTTTCTTTCTACCTTTCTGTATGAACATTTATGTGAGTATTTGCCGCTGAGCGGTCTGAGTGAATGAACGAACGATTATATATATATATATGTTATTAGAAGATATTCGTAGCATTATATAAAAGGCATGCTCGAGACTTCGTTTTTAGACATTTTGTGAATGTCTTGTGTAATCAGGGTTACTCGCAGGGTCCGAATGAGATGTCGAAAGAGAAAATTCGGTCATATACGTCCCTACACTCATTCCATCGCACTTTTTTTAAACGCGGAAAAAAGATCATCATGGCAAAACGCGACCCCATGCCCGCAGCTGTAGCCGAGGGATGAGAAGAGTTCGGACTAAAAGCGGGGACAAGGAGCAGGAGACAATGGGAGGCGAAGGAATTCTTTCGAGGACAATGGGGGCCTTCTCCTCTTGCAAAGCGACACAGGCATTTCGAGCATTCGACATTCCGCAACACCATTCGCATACGAAAGAGAAAAATCGACATTGAGTCGAAAGAAGAACTGTAACAATTCCATAACTAATTATAAAAAGCGGGAGAAGAGTAATGAATGACACAAAAAAGCTGCTTCCCAGAAAAGATCTCCGAGCTTGGATTAATGGTGAATGGAGAGCTGCTCGATATTCGCATTTCTCCATCGTATCGCCGCAAGAATAGTATATCGCAAAGGAGGCGATGAACGCCCACAGGATGTTGCACGATGTAATAACGCATATCACGGGACATTGCACCTTACAAATTTATCGCAGTTATTACGTAACTGCTGTCTTCGACTATAACTCTCCGATTTCATTAACTAACCATTAGTGACCTTCTGTTAACAGCTTCAGAATTTTTATTTACGTGTTTTATTTATTTATAGTAGTAGTTCGTTTTATCTATTTATAGTTGTGCGTATTTAATTATTTATAGTAGCAATTCTGAATACCTACACCATTTCCAACTACCATAATTTCTACAGAAAACAGCATTAATAATATACATCAAAATCGTTTGTCATTTGCGCCAAAACATTAAACTGCAATTGGGAGTTGAAGACGATGCCCAGGAAGGTAGTAGATCTGGGTTAGTATGTCTCCTAAGAACGATATCCTCCGAGGAGTGAACAGGCACACGTCCTAACTGAAGGATTAAGATGTGCAATGATCACCACCAGTTATTTAGCTCAACAAGTTTGTCATGTGACAGCGTCACGTTACATCGAATAGCCCAGAGGCTTACGACTTGGAAATTCTGTTAGATCGCTTCGTCCCAGACTTGCGCTAGCACTGAAAAAAATACTTCAAGATATGAAATTAAAATTTTCTAGAAACTACAACCTTACATGTTAACTTAAGGAAGATATAACGAAATGTCATTTTACCTAGAAATCAATAAATTTGGTTTCATTTTAAAGAAAAATATATCGACCTTCCATTGACACCAAAAACCAACCCCTTACCACATTACTTTCCGACATATTCGCCAGAAAATACCAGCCCTTTTATACGGGAAATGGTACGTGTATGCACTCCAGAGAGACGCTATTTATACATGAGGAATTTATAACACCTAGATCTCTTCAAAAAACCAACAGTGTGTAGTTTGTGTGTTTTCTCAACTATTTTGGAAAACTCGTCATAATGTCACCGTAGTAAATTCTTCGGGATCACAATAAACCTCCCTTTTTGATGGAGTTTAAAACGTTCCGCGTGAAAAAAATGAGTCAAGTTCTATTCTTATTTCGATATTTCCATTTGATCACTTACACTTTCTGTCACGTTAAAGTATATAATTGCACCGTTAATAATGCAATATTTAATTCGTGCCTCACAGCTGGTGAAATTAAAACGTATAATTCGAATATGGTCTCTATTATGATTAGGGAACTATCTCCCTCGCACTACCTTAAAAGAGTCTCAAACAGTTCATAACGAAGACATCTCGAGAGTTTCTGAAGCTTGCAGTGCGCCTGTAGCAGTAATGAAAATACTCAAGACTATTTTTTGCTGAAGAATAAAGAGCATAACAGGCTGAACCATACTATCAGATAGCACCGGAAGATAACGACGCCATTACATGCGCAATTTGCTATATTAAATGAATAAGCTGTCCAGGGTAATATGCCGAATAAATGGGTATTTGTATGATCATCATACAAATTCATGATTTAGGTATCTACATATAAAGGATAATTTCCAGAAAATCATTACCTTATGCGTAAAATAAATCTACAAATCGAGCGCAAAAGCCGGAATGAGTGGATTATTTTATTCACGAAAATCAGTCGTCACTTTAATGCGTTTGGAAACCACTTACTCTCTTCTTATATGTGGGTCTTTTGCTTTGAGATTGAGAATTTAAAACTTTGTGCAGTGGGTCTAAAAAAGGCTAGCTCCGTATTCCATAAGTGGCCCAACAAGACCGATGTTAATCTTTCATTATAACGTCATATGAACTACATTTACTAGAAGAATCCTTTCATCTATACACAGCTACATTCACATGCCGACTTAACAAGGAAAATTAATTTATTCAACAAATATATTGTCACGAGTAAACACAGCGCGATACCTACCAAATGACGTTCAAAATAACCTATTCGAAAGGATGAAAAGGAGGTCAATATACGAAATACTTTGCCAATCGGATAATGCCTTTTGGACCAGTGAAGTTCTCGGACCGCCCGACCGTGACTTGCCGGCGGGGATTATTCCAAACAATCATTCGAAAGGTGTTTCCATGGTGACTGAGCTGAAATTTGTAATCCACCAAGGTTTGAGATCTGCGGACTGTCCGACTGGCCTTTTGAAAACAAAAATCAGGCTCCAGTTTCCCAATATCGACAAAACTTTTTGAGGTTCATTTTTCACGACAAATTTTCATAGTTCACGTTCTTGTCA
Organism: Ceriagrion tenellum; assembly: GCA_963169105.1. Taxonomy (NCBI): domain Eukaryota; kingdom Metazoa; phylum Arthropoda; class Insecta; order Odonata; family Coenagrionidae; genus Ceriagrion; species Ceriagrion tenellum. The sequence continues at coordinate 45,622,749 of OY720644.1, read as the reverse complement.
CCAAGAGCCCCGAGCCAAGGTGAAATTTTTTAACAAAATAATCTCCAAACGTCTTCTGACTACCATTTGACGTGATGAATAAAAAAAGGTAACTTTACCCCAAAAATTCGAAAGATTGAACTGGTGACGCGGAACAAGAATGCATTTTTATCTGTTTATGCTCGCTACATGACACACAAACCCGTTTAATCAAATTTTTTGTCAGCAGCTATCAATGAGGGACGTCGACACAATCTGGTTGGAACGATTTTTGTTTGTGCACAGATTTGCGTGAAACTCTGCGTACGAGTTCTTATAAGTTATACCTATACATAGATAAAGTAAAAAAATGCAGGTTACCGAGAAGTCATATGTGGCACAGCATTAAAGAAACTAGGTTTTGTTAAGAGTGTAATAGAAAGGTAATCGGATGAAAAAGTCAAAGAGAGATGCTACTTCGCTCTGGTTAGGCCACACCTCGAATACGCCGCGAACATTTAGGACCCTGGTCATAAAGATTTAAACAAAAAAATTAATAAAATACAAAGAAAAGCAGCGCGCTTCGTTAAAAACTGCTACGAGCGTACATATAGTTTCTCACAACATTTAGAGGGATTGAAGTGGGAGCCCCTAGAGACTTGGAGGCTACACGCTAGGCTTAGGTTGCTTGTGAAATTCAAAACTGATATTTTTTCAGAGCGACACACAGAATATTACCGTGACTCCACACTACATCTCTAGGTCTCACAGATGCGATAAAATAAGAGAAAAAAACTTCCGAAAAGATAGGAACAAACAGTCGTTCTTCCCGCGCACAATAAGTGACCACAATAAAAATTGAGCTCCATTAAATACACTCCTCTAATACACGTCACCATTTCATCTCCCAAAAACCTTAAATTTTTACACGGCAGATGACCTAACACCCCCTGCCACACGCCCATGCGGCGGCTCGCAAGGCATTGTGTAGATGTAGATGAACGGTTCGTTGGAATTTTAATGCTATTTTAACACGTGACCTAACAGCATCTGGCATATATTTCCTAATAATTCTATTCTATACGAGCAGATTTTCTGCTAAACGCGAAGTAATACATTTCTCAATTTTATAATGGTGACTAGAGCAAACATCGAATGGTTAAACCGGGTTAAAGACACTTATTTACACAGGGCTTTCGCTTAAATTTTTAATTAGGCGCCGTAAATCCAAGTCATAACTGTGTATTTACTGAGGCGTAAATTTTCAAATATAATTCTGTGATCGTTTATATTTCCGAATGCATGGTTATTTTACCGCATAAAGGTGTGAACTCACGTGGACAGAATGAGCAGAACAGACACGTGAGCGAAATGTCATTTTTACCAATAAATCAATGAATTCAGTCTCATTTTAATGAAAAATGTCTCACCTTACCAAAGATACTAAAAATATCAGCCCCCTGCCACTCCACTTTACGAGATATTTGCAAAAAAATACCAGCTATTTTATATGGAAAATGGTACATATATGCACTCCAGAGAGACACTATTTAGAAAATGAAGAATTTCTAACACCTACATGTCGACAAAATAATAACAGCGTGTAGTTTGAACGTTTTCTCAAGTATTTTTGAAAAAAATCACATTTTCACCACAAATATTTTCAGAATCACAAAAAAATCTTCCGTTGTTAAGGGGTTTTTAACGTACCGCGCAATAAAAATGAGTTAAGTAAAAGGCTAATAGAGGTATTTTTATTTAATTTATCAGAACTTCGGTCGTGTAGAAGCGTAATATTGTACAATTAAAAATGCAATATTTATTTCATGCCTCCTACAGCTTGCTGAAATCAAAGCGCATAATTCGAATACGGTCTCAATTACGAACAGGGAACTATCTCGCTCAAACTAGGTACCTTAAGTCAACATCGTGAGGTTAGGAATCCAATGTTAGTGCCACACCCACAACAATATACAACAAAGTCAACAATGCGACCAGAGCAACGACCTACACCTAGCGACACTAGTTTGCACTTGCCCACTGGAAGACTGAATTCCCAAATGGCTCCGCATGGTAAATGAAGATAGTCTCCGAATTTCACTAGAAGGGTTCCAGAGGTCGAAAAACTTCATTGATTAGTTCAAATTAAGTTCTCAAAGAGTATAAAAAATAAGAGGAAGACCAAAATCCTAGTATACGGAAGACAGAACATGAATGCAGAAGTCACGCTGAGATAAGAGAAATTGGAGCGAGTGGATTTCTTCATTCATCTCAGAAATTCATCACCAAGGACGGAAGAAGTACGACGGATATAAAGCGAAGAATGGCTCAAGCTATAAGGGCGTTCATGGTTCAAAATACAACTGCTGTGTTCAAAGACGATTGTTTTACGAATGAAGAAACATTATGAGAAAATATTCGTGCGGAGCGCGGCACTCAATGGATCGGAAGCATGGACCATTGGAAAAGTAGATCAAAAACGAAAAGAAACTTTCCAAACCCGGTGCTGGGAGAGGAAGCTGAAGATCAAATGGACGGATAACGTTAGAAATGAAGAAGTATAAAGAAGACCAGAAGTGGAAGGTACCAATGGAACATAATACAGAAAAGAAGAACCAAATGGATGTGGGCAGGCCCTGAGGCACTATAGGTTTGTGAAGAACGTTGTTGATGGAAAAATAGAGGGTGAAGCCCCGAAAGGAAGGTCAAGGTGTAATTACACGCACAAAATGAGAAGTACTTAACGTACCGTGAATTATGGGAGATAGCATTAGATAGGGAATGATTAAGGGCTGCATAGTCAGTACATCTTTGGATTGATCGACCAATGATGACTTCAAATATTCAACTCTGTCATTCACATAAACTCTCTGGCTTTCAGCGGCTCTCAATATAATCGTTTAACAAAGAAACGTTTGGTAATTTTCCCTACATCAAGCATACGTCGTTTAAAACTTTCTTGTTTCATTAATTATGATGTTTTATTTGACGATATTATGATATGGTGGTTATTTTTTCTTTATTATTAGACACTTCAAAATTTCTAACTATTTCAATTGATTGTTGAATTGCTTGTGAGGGAATTCAGGGGTTGTTGATTGGAAGTGATAGGGGGATTATCGAGAATTTGACAGCGAAGGTCGGACGTGCATAGGCGATCGCTCCAAAAGAAGTTGTGTAAATAAGATTAGATCATTGGAAAATAAAGAATTAATAGAGTAACTAAAGGCCCGAGCCTTCCCATTCTTTAGGTCACGCTGGCGACTGCCAACATGTATCGGTACCATCATAAATTTCTAGCGTCTTATCTCACTATGTCTCCTCACCGTGCCTTTAGCTCGTCTACAAGCTTTTTCCTTCCACTGACTAATAGAAAACCTCTTCACCATCAGTGTCTCTCTCATGCGGTAGAAATGCCCTCCAAATCTAAGTATCAAATGCTTTGTACCTGTTTTGATTCGGGGTCCACACAAATAGTCTTTTGTTTTTCGGTTATAGCTAATCCTCAATCTTCCTTACAGTTCACAAGTCCGTAGACTCCACAAAGTACTTCCCAAGGTGGTGTCTAATAGCTAATTTAGCTGTCATTCCTTACTTTTCGTCTTGTATTTTGATACAGTCCGATTGTTTTCAAGACAAATATTGATTTCTCTCTGCACAAATCTCCATTTTATGTTAAATAACACAGGGCAAGAAGAGTGAGTCTCGCCAAACCACTCTTGTTTATTGATTAAGCTTATTCTCGGTCTTCCTCACAGTTTAGAAGTCCGTGGACTCTACAAAGTACTTCCCAAAGTGGTGTCTAATAGTTAATTTAGGTTTTAGAATGAATAGAGTAAACTTTGTTTTTCCACAATGAATTTAATAACTTACGACCATGGTTTCGACGATTAACGTCTTCAACGCACAAAGTTTACTCTATTCATTCAAAATGTTTACTGACATGATTAAAAAGAGAGAACTCTTAGTATTTTCCACACTTAAAACTTTAATTCCATACCCAAGTTTCGACTGCAATCATTTTCAAGGTCATTTTTTTGGGTATACCTTGAAAATGATTGCAAGGCAGTCGAAACCTGGGACGGGAATTAAAGTTTTAAGTGTGGAAAATACTAAGAGTTCTCTCTTTTTAGTCATGTCAGTAGAGTCATTCCACAAAGTTACGCCTTCAACCATTAAGTTTATTCAAAATTTTTACTAAATTCCATAAAGTATCGCCGGAAACCACCAAATTCGTTAATTTAGTTGTCATTTCTTACTTTTCGCCTATGATTTTGATACAACCCAATTATTTTCAAGTCAAATAAAGGTTTCTCTCTGCACAAATCACGATTTTATATTAAATGACAGAGAGTAAGTTTGGACACAGTATTTTTTTTTACGAATCATACTCTTCGTGATGCTTTCGTGAGCTTCATTTTCCTTCAAACTACGCGCAGGAGCAGCGGATTGCAAACCAACTCGCAGAAAGTTAACAGCCCCTTCAAAGCTAACTCTCGACATGAATACGGGCGATCCGCATTCGGATTCGCATCCGCATCGGCGAGCAGAAAGTTACGAATGTTTGGTGTTGGAGAAGATACGTGACCCACGAATGCGCGTATTGGAACGTGCTCATTGAATAGCTGGTTCAAGTCAACATCGTGAGTTTAGGAATACAATAATAGAACCACACCCAGGAGAATACACAACAAAGTCAACAATACGACCAGGGCAACGAGTGCAAAGATCGGAAGCACAGAGCCACGGATTCAAGACAGGCAAGAAGGACCGGGATAGTACACGCTGTCGCGAGATACGAGGGTACGCGACAAGCATGGGAAATTGAAAGCCGTCCAGGGAAAAGTAAGGCCTTTTCAACTATAGGGCCGGCCGGAGAGTGAAATACCACCGTCAGAACGTAGAAAAATAGCAAGACGGACACGATCCGACCTCAGAGTAAACATTCCAACAGAGATGACGGGACGAACTTCAGGCGAAGCCATTTCTGTCATATGGGGAGTACCTACCCATTAATACTGTGATTGCCGAACGAGATCATGAGTCGGAACGGATGTACATACGACGATCTATGGTGCTGCCTACTTTCAACTGAAATATTTGAGTTATGTAAAAACTTTGTTTCTTATTGAATTATTTTTTTGCGATTTTGGTTTCAAGGTTTTGGATTAAGTTAATACAAACAGAACTAAGGAATAATACAAGGCATAAAGTAAAAAAGCGTCTCACAATGCACGGAGAGAGAAATCTGACGGTGAAAGTACCTACCTACCATATTAAAAAATATGCCCAATAACTTTTTTAAAAATTAACTTAAATTAGTGAAGTTTAAAAAGAAATAAAAAAATGGCTCTAAGAATGTTAAATGATATGGATTTAGAGGTTATGTTACAAATTTTTTTCTACCGTATAAAATTATATAGATATGACTGTGAAAACAATAAAGAATAATGAGATCAATATAGGAACCGGCTGAAAAGATATGTAAATAACTGACAGACACTACACTGGACTGATATGTCGTGTTATTGCTCGTTGATAGGTTTTTGTGATTGATAATTTTGATACAATGTAATGATAACGAGATACAATATAATTCAAAAACGCGATTTTCTATGTTATATTTATATATGTGCGAATATAAATATCTGTATGTACAACTAAATATATTGAGTTTTGAAATTGAAAAAAATAGTACAGTGTAAAGTACACGGCACTGCGAGAACTGATTTGAAATAAATGCTTTTTTCGTGGACGGTCGTCTGCGCTGCTTAAATGAATCACAATGAAATGAAAAAGTTAGTCGTATTTCCAGATCTCTACTGGTACCTTTTGCTTAAGGAAGACGCAACACATAGCATAGTTACTAAAGAGCGGACGATATAACTTCCTTTGCATCTAATCACCTATATCTCCTTGAATCAAGATTTAATGTACAAAAATGAGTAGATAAGGGCGCTAAGGACTGTTACGCAAATAATAAATAATAGAAATCACGGACATGCAATTCGGAGAAAGCGGCTTCATCCTCGGTCGACCGCGCATGCGCAACACCACCAATGGTATTATAACAACTTCATGGATCTTCCGATCGCGGAGTATATTTGGATGGCATAGCACAGAAATAAATTGTAAATTAGTGTTCCAACGAAATCAATAAAATATCTATGAGCCAGTTTCAATACGTTATTCATATCATTATCAAGATAAACATGAAGACGACATCGAAACTGCACAAAATCTCGAAAACGAATGAGGAATATTACCTAGGCGAATTTACGAAGACGAAATTCCTACCAGTAGCGAAACGAAACGTGAGTTCCCGGAAACTCCGGTGTAGTCAAACACCAGGGGCCTTATTCAGTAAGGGATCGACGCGGTCGAACCTCGGTAAATCCGTGGATGTGACGTCCAATTCCCCGAAAAATCTCAACTTTCGAATGCTCCCCTTTGAATTTTTCATGGCTTTGATGTCAAAATTTCGTCACTGTCGAGACTCGAAAATTCCGAGGATATACAGAATAGACCCCCAGGACGGACAATTGTATTCCGATACACAACATGTCGGAAAAAAGCAAAGCATACAACAAGACGGAAATGTGGATCGTTGTGGATAGATAAGATATTAGTTCGAGCGATGTTTAATCATACATCAGTGTTCCTAAACTCTAATTTTGGAAAAGACGCTAACGAAAAATACCTCCTGTTTTGGTGTTTTTTTTTTAAATACATTTAAGTCCGCAGGACAACGCTTTGCTAAAGATTCAGGAAAAACGGGACCACTAATTTTGCTTCCCAGTTGCGATAAGATAGCGCTACCTCCGGATTCGATAAAAGTATAATAACTAATTAGTTCGAGGAGATATCAATTAACGCGACAAAATTACAAATATACGGCCACCCTGGGAAAACAATCTCTACTGCTGGAGTGCTGATCATAGCTTATACAGTACTAAACTCAGCATTTAGTACAGCTCCAGGCCTACTAACTGTACTGGACAGTACTGTGGTTGAATTGTTAAGGATGATTTGCACTGGAAGTGTACTGTAGATACTAAACTGCGGAGATGGCTGTACTCAAAATGCACGGCATCACAGTGCATGAACTTCACTGTGGTTAACACTGTACTCAAAATCTGCGTGTATTACAGTGCTGGACGAGTATCGTTGCAATAACTGTACTGCAAAAATGCTATGTAGTGTGTCAAACTGTACTGTCTGTTTCAATTAAAGTACAGTGTTGAGCATACTTCCAGTCCACTTACATTATATCTACATACTACCCTCCGAGCCACCGCATGGGCGTGGGGCAAGGGGTGATAGGACACTAGCCGAGTTAAGATGTAAGGGGTAAGGTTTTTGAAGGAGAAATGGTGACGTGTATTATGAGAGTGTACTTAGTGGAGCTCTGTTTTTTTTGGTCGCTCATTGTGCGCGGAAAGAACGAGTTTTTGAACCCATCTGTTCGGAAATGAACCTCTCTTACTTTATCACTTCTATCAGATCTAGAGATGTAGGGAGGCGTCATGATAATATTACTACATTTGGTAAAGAGATCCATCTTAGTTACAGCTCCATTTATTTCTCTGAGCACAAAAATGACAATAAAATACATATGGCCTAAAAAAAGACTTACGCAAGATATATCTCAATTATCAGTGAGAGGTGTCCATCTCTCTAAATGAATAGAACGAAGATTCATGACGCAATAGTCATACTTTGGGCAAAGCCTTAGATGAAGGCCGTAAACGTTCCACGACTGAGGACCAAATTTTATGAGCTAGCCCCACGAAAGCAATCAAATCGAATAAATCAATCGTCCAAACGCAGTATTGATCCGCCATAAAGCGAGGTATACCAGCAGGGCGAAATGGAAGCGACGGAATTTACGCCAGATTTCTCATGCAAAGGAGATTTCCGTACCATTCCAACCATCGCCGACGAGCTTTAAGTACAGCAAATGATCGTAGGACAGAGAAAAAAATTAAATCAAACAGCACAATCCCCAGGAAAGAAGTAAACTCAATGATGCAGAAAGCATAAAGGTTTTTTCCGTCCGTGCCTAAGGAAAAAAAAGTATAGATTTTAAAAAGTAACAATTTCTTAGGCTTAAAGTACAGCAAATGATTGTAAGACACCGAAAAAAATTAAATCAACCAGCACAAGCCTCAGGATTGAAGTAAACGCAATGAAGCAGTAAGCATCAAGGATTTTTCCCGTTTATGCCTAGGGAAATAAAAATCTGGTATTCAAAATGCTTAGCCAGATAAACATTCATTATGTTCAATTTTTTTCTATACGACTATATTAGATCTTCTTTGACTTATTTCAGGGTTTTGGTCAAATTTTATAACAAGAAACAAAACCATCACCATTGTTTCTTGGTTTGATACGGCATTATATGTGGGTTAAGTTTGATATATATATTTTTTTAATTTCTTTATTTAGAAACATAGACCACCTGGTCCCCCAAAGCCAGAGGCTTGTCTGGAGGTGCCACTACCAAACGTACAGTTGTTATAAGAACATATATTAAAACAGTAAAAATTCAAATGTCAATAAAAATAAAATAGTTAGAAGTACAATTTTTATAAACATATATATTAGTTTAAGTTCTTTCATAAAATCATAATCTGTAAAAAGCTGTTGTCACATTAGGTTAGGAGATTGGTTTGGTTTTGGATAATTTTTATGTTTTTAATGACAGTTGGAGGAAGCATATTCCATGTTACTATAAACAGCACTGAATGCCCTGAGGATGGATTTTAAATAATCTGAAACGCTGGCAAAATTAATACACAATTTTATAATTTGACCAAAAACCTCAAAAAGACTTGAGGGCGATTCACTACACTCCCAAAGTGATGTGATACAAAAAATATTTGAGCAGACGTATGAGAAGTAAGTACGAAGTAAGTAGTAATAAAACCCTCAAGAGGGAAGTAATCGCAATGACGCAGTAAGCATCATGGAGCTTCCCGTTCGTGCCTAGGGAAATAAAAATATGGTATTTAAAAAGTAATAATTGCTTAGCCAGATACACATTCATTATATTCAATTTTCTATCTATACCACTGTACTAAATCTTCTTTGAATTCTTTTCAGGTTTTTGGTCACATAAATAAATAAGAAACAAAAAAAGTCATCGTTTCTTTGTTTATTATGGCATTATACGTTGATTAAGTTTGATATTGGTTTGTTTTTGGTTATTTTTATGTTTTAAATGAGTGCTGGAAAAAGTAAATTCCATGATACCAAAAACATCACTGAGTGAGAGAGAAGCAAAATTCACTACATCTGTACGTCTGACAGAAGCGATAAAATAAGAAAGATACATTGCCAAACAGATAGGTACAAAAACTCCTCCTTTCCGCGCACAATAAGCGACCACAGTACAAGCGTAGCTCCACTAAATAGCCTCCCATAATATACGCCATTATTTCACCTCCCAAAATTGTATCCCTTACATCTTTACACAGTTACACAGTTTACTTTACACCTAGGCCCCATGAAACCCCCGGCCACACGACAATGCGGCGGCTCGCAGGTTCATATATAGATGGAAATGAGTGCCCTGAGGAAGGATTTAAAGTAATCTTAAACTCTGGCTGAGAGATACACACACACACAAACACACACACTGTTATAATTTGACCGAAAACCTCAAAAGAACTCAAGAAATATTCACTGTACTCCAAAAATAATGTTTGAGCAGACGTTTGAGAAGTAATTAGGTTGTTTAATAAACGAAGATTGCTCAATGACTTCCTGAGATGCTACAAAATTTATACCATAATCATCAGCGGTCATAAACCCGAGGACTACAAGATGGAGCACCTCATTCCACTCTCCTATTGGCTGTTCTGCATTCTTACTTAGTTATTCTCTTAGTCGCCCTTTTTAATCGGCAATAAGAATTCCATTCTTTGTATTCCTCAGAAATTATTCATATTTCTTCTTCTATTAATGTATTTAAATAAAATAAAACTGCTACGTTAAAAACATCTACGAGCGAACATTAGGTGTTCCACAACTTTTACAGGGATTAAGATGCGAGTCCCTAGAGACTTGGAGGCTACACGCTAGGCTTAGCTTGCTGGAGAAATTCAGAACTGGTGAGCTTCAGAGCGACACAGAGAATATTATGATGACTCCTCCCTACATCTCTAGGTCTGACTGAAGCGATAAAATACGAGAGATACACTGCCGAACTGATAAGTACAAACACTCAGTTCTTTCCGCGCACGATGAACGACCACAATAAACACTAAGCTCTACTAAATACACGTCAAAATTTCACCTCCCAAAACCTTATCCCTTACATATTTACAGGGATGGTACGCCCTATGGTACGATTTACGCCCTCCCCCACACGCCCATGCGGCGGCTCGCAGGGTAGTATGTAGACGTAATGTTTACGTGAGGGTCTTGCGACGCAAAATGTATTCACTCAATTTGTTTACTATTCTTCAGAGAGATTTCATTATAAATCCCATCTCTCCCACTCTCTATAGGACTTCTTTACTGGCGGTTCTTTCATAATTAACCCCTCATAATTATCCTAAAATACTCCATACCTGTTACTTTGCGGTCATCCTTCTCATTCATTACTTCTTCCATTCGAGTTTTTAGAATGTAACTACACCAACAAATCTAACTTGAACTAACATTTAGCTCATTAAACTAAGCAAGAAATAACTTTCCATTTCATTATTCTCGATTTCCAGAGGCCGCTTCAGCTACAATTGGTTGGAGAACTTCACAAATACGGCACAATAAACAACCCTAAAATCCGTGACCCAAGGTTATATTTTCCGAGAAAGTATTAACGTAATAAACTGTAAAAGTATTGATTTTATAACACTGCAATGGCCGGCGACAGAATTTGTTCACTGAATTTGGTATTATGAAACATTTCCTAGAATACACTTTTTCCATGAAATTGTTTAATGAAAACCGAATTCAGACTTCCACGAAAATGTAATAACACATTTAAAGGGAAAATGTTATAGTGAGCAAAGACCCTAAACATAAAGTACCTATTCTTTTGACTGAATATAAGATATCATTAATGGCAAATGAAAAGTATAGGCTATCATAACAACGAAGCGACCATAATTTCGCACTCCAAAACATCTTCGAAGCCACGAAAATAGTACACATTGCCGAAACCATGGTTGGTTTTAACACACTACAAGTGTGGAATATAACCTAAGCTTCTTTATTTATCATGCTTCACCCAAAACGATTTCACCAGGTGATGCTTGGGGGAAATTCTCTAGCGTAGAATTACGGCAATTGAGTACGCCTACCATATTCATTCGCGCAGAAAACGTAAAGCATCAAAAGACGGGACGCAATCTGATTTCCGTGCAGCAGCAAACGTACAATTATAATTCTCGGCACTAGCTCTCGCTACTCAGTACCCGCACATACTTTCGACGTATCTCTAAAGGCAGATCGCATCGCGAAGAAAATATATATCAGGTTCCATAGATTCGCCCGCTCCTCGCGGCGCTCATGATTTTCTAAGGGAACTTTCTTTCCGCTTTCTCCTCGAGAGTAGAAGCGGGAGAAGAAGAGATCCTCTTACCGCGCGTCTTCCGATGGACGCCAACAATGCCGCGTGACCTGAAGAGGGTTCAAGACACGCCGCGCGCAACCACCCCCTCCCGCCCCCGGTTCGATACAAGAGACGCCCAGACACATTCGTGCAGGGTGAGACATAGGGAGGGAGATGGGGGGTGCATGGCCCCGTTAATGCTGCGATGGACGGCGCGAATAACTTGGGACGCAATGCGGGACTTCGCGACGGAGAATTTATGGGTCCTCTTCTTTCCTCTTGTCCACTTAAAAAATAAAAAACATTTTTTCTCAGTCAGTTTTTATTTTTCCATATTTTAGCTAGGAACGCACGGAGATTTCCGAAAATCCGATCTTCTATCCGATCCAAGGGAAAAATATGAAATTTGATGTACACTATTTTTTGCCAAAATATATTGCTAGAGCCAAATCATTAAGGTATAAACGATCACATGCTTAAGATTAAGGAAATATACTGCAGAACCGATAGATTTAAAATATCATTTTTTACACGAAAAATTAGGGACCATAAAAGTTTGGATAGATCAGTTCTAGGATAATTTGACCCTGACTAGGTTAAATAGGTTTTCGACGTGTGCTAAATATCCTAACATCATTGTTAATTACGAACCTCGCATGCAATTTCCGGCATGGTATAGCTCTTGCATGATTTAGTACGTGGTAGATCTATTCATCTGTCACAGTAATTATAACCAGCAGTCGTATCTTAAGAAGTGTACTGCATGGTAGCATGTTCGTCCGCGTGGCACTCCCCTAGTTTCTGGTCTGACCGCGCACTGATATCCTGACTGCTTTTGGCCTGCGCCTGACATGCCGGGGGAACGTGCGCGGTTCTGAATTCAGCTGGGATGAGGGCTTCATGCCTGGGGTGGAATCACCCCGTGACACTTACTTTAGCGGTGGCTTACACGGTATTTCGTGGATGTAGATGTAAACCTGAATTCCGTTTTTCCATAAGAGGGGTGAGTCTAGCTTCGGTGTTTTTCAGCTATAACGCGACAATAATGATTTGAATTTTATTTATTTCATTCACTGGCCGTACAATACTAAGATTGATTGACTGCTGCCCTCCACACCGCACTGTCTATTTCTAGGTCTCTTACTTCCTGGTAGCTCTTCCAATGCACTTTCTTCTTTATTTTATAAAGGAAATTATTCATGGGTCTGTCTTCCTTTGGAGACTTTCTCTTCTATTTTGGCTTCAATTATATTCTCCACAAACCCATTGTGTCTCAGGGTGTGTCCAATCCATCTGGTTCTTCTTTTCTGTATGGTGTTCCATATGGTCCTCCCCTCTTCTACTCTTCTGTATACTTCATCATTTCTTATTTCGTCCGTACAGTTTATCCTCAGCATCCTCCTCCAGCACCAGGTTTCGAAGGCTTCTAGTCTTTTATGGTCAGCTTTTCCAATGGTCCATGCCTCAGATCCATAGAGTGCCACGCTCCACACGAATGTTTTCACATATTGTTACCTATTTTGCAGCCCTATCCTCTTTGAGCATAGCAGATGTCTTTTACTATGAATTTATTTCATTATGAGTTTCATATCCCAAAATGAGGCATGTTTTCATTATCGCCAACCTCGCTCTAATCGGCACTTTGATGAGTCTAGTTTAGGTAATTTTCAACTGTAACGCGGCGATAAGGATAAGAGATTTATTTATTTCGCAGAGTCTTATTTCCCTAAATGTGGCATTTTTTTGGCTTCATCTCAAACCACCCATACATACGTTATGTATGTCATTTTTTAGAGCATAACTTAGCTAATTTATCTACAGATTTCGCAGTTTCTTCACCTCCATGAACACATTTTCCCACAAAGATTCTTTGTCCGAACAATCATGCTAAGTATATATAAATACGTAAACTTAATTAGTAATAATATTTGTATAAGATGCGTCTATCCAAACTGTCCACATTTTCACTCTCTTTAAGTTAAAACTTTCAAAAAACTCTTTTAAATTTCCTTAATATCTAATTTTTATATGTTACGGACCAGGGTCATTCGATTCGATACATCCGTAGAACTATCGATATGGGTCTTCGCAACCATTTCCATCATACGGCCGCCATTAATGCAACTACTGAGCATTTACCACCATTGCACACCCAAGAAAATCTTCGAATAAGCGGCGCCAGCCATCAATCCAAACACAAATTCACTGCCAAATCATCGAAAACGTTGAACATCCCATGCTATGCTTATGGAGAATACACAGCACAATAATGGCGGACTTGTTTGCGTTGTGAAGACTTGTATTGAAGGAAGAATATAATCGACATTGAACGACATTGGTTATGGACAACAAAAACTGTTGCGATAAAGTTCTCCCACGTGATAAGAGAGAGGAAGTAAGAGGGAAATGATCTCCACTTTGCTTCACGAATTTAAGTTGTTTATTTAACTTATAGTTTTAATTAATTCTTTTTTTAACGACGCCATCTACAGTATAGTTATCTCAGGAGTATTTGTGGCAAAAGTAGGATGGATAGGGTCAGGAATGAGTGGGTCATGAATGAATGTGGGTTAAATGCTCCAGTAGTGGACGTGTATGAAAGGAGTGTGCTTCGTTGGTTTGGTCATGTTAAGAGAATGAATGAGAGTCGAATAACCAAACAGATATATGAGAGTAGAATGAATGGTGTGAGAGGTAGTGGTAGGCCCAGAAAGTTGTGGTTGAATGTGGTTGAGGAAATTCTTAGGAGGAGGAATATTAGGAGTCTTAAAAACAGGAGGGCGTGATTGAAACAGTGTATGGGGGTAAATGAGGCAAAAGAGGTTTGCAAGGATAGGTCAGAATGGAGGAAATTATTGAAGCAGAGTTAGGTGTACAAATAAGTATTTATGAGTGCAAATTAATGACTGTGCCTACCCCGGAAGGGAACGGCGTGATGGGTATGTATGTATTTATGTATCTACAGTATTCCATGATTTGTGACTTTGCACCAAGGACGGCCGTAACGAAAGTATCACGAGTCACGTGACCATAAGGGGTGAGGGAAACAACGACTTGAAAGGATTAGGGCTGGTATAAATTAATATAAACCCTTCCTTTTTGAAGCACTGTAGGTGAAAATACACCGGCAAATAAATAGAATCCGGATCTACTCGAAGAGCATCTAGAGATCCCCCCTTCAGTTACCTAATTATATAAAATTTATATTTATGGGCACTTTGCGAGGTTCTGTTCGGGTCACGAACTCTGCGAGGGAACGCAAGGGGCATTAAAAACTTTCGTTTACGCAGGCACTGAAGCCATAAATGTGAATTATGAGAGAAAGGGACCGTATAACCCTACCCTGTGGAACACCCGATGTTATCTCCAATAAAAGGCGTGTTTACATCTACATACTACACCAAGAATCACCACAAGGGTATTTGGAAGACGGTACCTACCTTAACCAGGCTGAAGGGAGGAATCATAGTCAGCAATTTCATTTGAACATCGAAATAATGAAATAACATAACATATCGTATTGCCTGTCAGAGTGTCTTCCATCACATTCCCTCAAAATGAAAATACTTTGCTACAGTAATTGATGGGTAAAACGAAAACGGTAAACCGGACCGCACGCACGCAAGCATACAGCGTTTCACAGCTTTTAGAGGGGTTAAGGTGGGAGCCCCTAGAGACTGAGAGGCTACACGCTAGACCTAGCTTGCTTCACCAATTCAGAACTAGTGTGTGTCATAGCGACACAGAGAATATCATCATGACGCCATACTACATCTAGGTCTAACAGATGCGATAAAATAAGAGAGATACATTTCCGAACAGATAGGTACAAACACTCGTTCTTTCCGCGCACAATAAGCGACCACAATAAAAACTGACCTCCACTAAATACACTCCCATAATGGATGTCAACATTTCACCTGCCAAAACCTTACATCTTTACACGGCTGGCGAGCTAACACTCCCTGCCACACTGCCATGCGGCAACTAGCAGTGTATTATGTAGAATTAGAGGAAAACAACGACACACATGCCCCATCAAAGGATTAGAATAAGCGGACAGAGAGCGAGAGAGAGAGAGGACTTTTTTACTTTGAAATTATGGTATTTACTGAGGGCATCAAAATAATGTGGTGATGTACTTTGAAACTTTATATGGAGTCTGTGTGCGATTTAAGATAATGCACCATATATATCCTTCAATGGTTTTTATAATTTTGTTCAATGGTTTAATAATTTTGTTACGATTTCAATTGTTTGTGTTAATTTCTCAGGCTCGCCACCGGGTAAGAATTCTTTCTTCTCACCCGGTGGCGAGCCCGAGAAATTTACACAAATGTTATTCGCCGGGAAAGTGTAAAATCATACATAATTTCAATTATATTTTTTGCTTAGTGATATAGCCAAATATGAGGACACGGCAAAGCAGTAATTAACTCCGCGCACCCTAAAATTAGTCTTTTGTCAACTTCCTGTATTTCAACTTATTCTTAGTAATTCTATAAAACTGCGGGAATCACTAAAGTTACACAAAATTGTAATCGCACATCTATAAAACGAATACTTTGTTCGAATTAAACGGAAATCTTTAAAGATTATCTAGCCCTACAGTTGGCCCCGAACAAAGTAAATCAGCCTTTTTTCAGTCTCATCTTATAGTCTGCCGGCTGATACAGCTTCTAAGTGAAACGAGGGGTGCATGTCCCCGTTATGTAGCGAGGAACGGCATGAAAAACTTGGACGCAATGCGGGACTCCGTTACAAATTATATGAGCAATCCCCATCCCGGTTCCCTGACAGACAAAGACATTAAAAAGAGCACGATGACGTCAATCAAGTAAGACCAGTAAAGAACGTTTGATTTCTCTTCTCCATTCTTCCTTCATTCTCCAAATGATCAAAAGAAAATAGAACATCTCACTGTCATGTGATGAAGAGAATGGTTTTCGGGTCTTTTTCCACGTTTATCCATAAAATATGGATTTACATCACATTCTCCATAAAATATGAATTTATTTATGGATAAAGGCGGATGAAGACCCGAAAAACCATTCTCTTCATTACAAAAACTCAGCAGATGCTTTCACGGAAACTCACAGTTAAGTACTTGATTTATGAATATTAATCGTTAATTAAGTTGGTTTAAGTTTTTTAAATATTCAAGTTAATTTGGTTAATTTTAGTATGTTATTTGGGTTGAATTTGGTTCCATTGTTGTTTGTTGTCGTGAGGAACCGGAAGTCATTAATAAAGCAGTGAACCAGAAGAGTCACCTAAGGCGTATTATTAAACCTTAACACTCACAAACCTCAAAATTCTACCTTTTTCGCATACTTCTCCAAGAAATTTCATGATATATCAATTTCCCGACATCTTCCGATCACGGGAGTCTTGTTGATTGAAAGAATAAAATGAGCAGCCGGAGCAAGCAGCTACTTCTCCCTTGATAAACCCCACTTAAAATACGCTGCCAGTGTTTGGGATCCTCCTGAGGTGGGTTTAAAAACAGAGTTAGAGCGCATGCAGAAAAGATCAGAAAGATACGTGAAAGGCCGTTATGATAGTCTCGTTAGTGTTACTGACCTCTTGCAACAACTAGTATGGGAATCTCTTCCAGATCGTCGATTAAAAATTAGACTCAATCTTTTATGTTAACTCAAAATAAATTCATTTTCCGAGGAATTTCTTCATACATTACGATCTCCAACATACTACGGTAGATAAAATCATGAGAACAAAATGGGGAAAACAGACCGCAGAACAGACACGTATAAATTTCTAACATAGGTAGCATACTAATGGTGTTGAGCCTATTTGTCTGAAATTTCGCCTTCCGACAAGTATTAGCAAATTTTGCTAGTACGCTCATGTAGATGATAGTCTTGCAAATGTTACTGATCTCTTGCAACAACTAGGATGGGGATCGCTTTCAGACCGTCGATTGAAAATTAGGCTCTTTCTTTTACATGAATTCAAAACCGATTTATTTTCAGAAGTAGTTACCAATATCCGACGAACTCCAACATACTAAGGTACATCAGATCATGAGAATAAAATAAGGGAAATAAATAGTAGAACAGAAAGGTATAAAATATCGTTTTTCCCACGATCGCTAAGACACCACATTGGCTGCGTTAAGACTTGGAAGTAGGTTATTTATTAGGTTGTGTAGCTAGTTAATTGTGCTCTCAAATGCAAGTTTCGAAATCTGCCGCGTAGTGCTAACACCATGCTATGCATGTCCGCTTCATGATTCTTGCATCACGTTTATGACGTTTGATTAACCGGGTTCGAATCCCGGTCAAGTCAAAAAAATTTTCTCCATGGCGAATTTCAACCTTTGGTGTACTCAAGTGGGTAATTAAAAAAGAAGCACGGAAATTAATAAACTACTCCACTGGCAATTCATGAAACACAATTTCAAGGTATGATACTTGACTTTGAATCTGCCAATTCTAGACAATGTTTAGAGCTTTTCCCGCGGTATAGGATACTGTCCTTCGGACAGGAATTGCGGACACCACTGCCACCTCTTCCCGTAACGGTGGTTTGTTGACAATTTATTCGCGCAATTTTCACGCTCCATGACTAAGAAGCTCAAATATTCAGAGGAGCCTTTTTATGGTTCCGGCGTTAATTAATGGTGACCTACTTTTACGATGGGGCTATTAGGGATGTTTATCAAGGTTTAATATTCCATTTTGACGGTTTTGGAATATCACACGAGGGAAAAAATACGTCCATTTCCAGAACAGGGTATTTCTCCCATGGCCCTTAAGCAATCTCTCGAGTTAAACATATTTCCCGCTTCGCTTCATTATATTCAAGATGCCTATCCTTCTCTATTTCTTGCTGTTACACCAATAACCCTCCATCAAGGCCTTTAGAACCCATTTAATTTAAACAAATATACAAAATGTCTTGAGAAAAAACGCTTTCGGCGACGATGTATTCATACAAGCACATTAAGAAAAATGAAACACTTGTGACACATAGAAACACGCAAAAAGGGCACTCCCAAAAAATTGTTGGGACGTTTCGACGATCTTCGTCTTCAGCGGAAGAGGCTATTCTAATAATTCGTAATACATATTTGCCTGAATTGCAGGCGATCATTAATACGCGATTAAAAACATAAAGCACTAAATAAATGAGGCTCCTCCTGATTTTATTCTGTTTAACACTTTTGCTCCAGCGGAATTTACTTTTTCACTCCCAGGAGGCTCAAGACTATTCTTTTATTCTAACTGGAAAATTGCAAAAAACTTTTTTTTGCAAGATGACTCCTTCATATATTACTTAAAAATTTTACCCCTTATTTATTAGTAAAAACAAGAAATCAAATTTTAAAACAGCACAAAAATAATTTTTTTTATTTTTCCGAACGACAATTGTGATTTGCATAACTATCATACGAAGTGTAAAAATAACATACACATGACACAAAGTAGCATTAATATGTACTTAGATGGTCCGTATAAAATGGCTTTGAAATGTTTTAATAAGCTACCATGGAATATAAAAATGTATCGATAATCTGAAAGTAGTACTTAAGAATAGAGTTGATGCATAACTGATGAAAGAGTGCTACTATGAGGTCAATGTATTCCTCAATGCAACTACATAAATATTAATTAAAAAAAAAAAACAAAATAATTTGAGTGTAGTACATACATGTAAAGCGTGTAACTTAATAATACAAGGTGCAGTGATAAAGAATACATAGAACTGATATTTATATTTTTGTATGCAAATTTTTGCTCTTGATGTACACATGTGTAATGTCATACATTAATGGTATAACATGAACTTTTTATTTTGACATGCACTATTAATGTGAGTACAAATCATTGAGCAAAATAAATTATTATTAATATAATTGTTATTTCGACTTGCTTACATGAAGCGTGCAAGAGATGAAATGAGTTTGAAAACATTTTTGAAAGAGAATACTCAAAACCTAGGGTTTTCTTCTTAAGAAAAGTTCGGTAGAAACGTTGGACGAAAAAAGTGAAAGAGGAAAACGTACTTTTTGGCGAGAAATGGTATTTCGAAAACCATAAAATTTCATGAAGGTGGGAATAATATTTTTTTCCCTCGGAGGAGTCCTTTCAATGCTATGGGAGGTGATTTGCGGGTAGCGGTCGGTCGAGAGAGGTCTGACGAAGAAAAGTGAAAATACTTTCCAAGCCACAGGAGAAGCTTTAAGCGGCAGGACATACTATGTGCAAGGTATTAGAGACAAAAAGTAGGGGGGATCGTAATGACTAGGGCTGGGTTGAGCAGAAAGTGGGGGCGATTATAGAGGGCATTAGCAGCGATGAGGGAAAGACGAAGGGGTCAGAGAGGCAAGGGCGGATTATACAAAACCGCGAAAATCGCATTACCGCGACCGCATGTTCCGTAAGCGACTCAGATGGCCGGAAGCATCATCTTCTACGGCCGTAAGATAAAACGCTCTCCCGCCAGCCCCCATTGAGGAGAACCTTAGACACCGGAATGTCCTAGGATATAAAAGGGTGCCACACTACGACGTGAAAGCCATTGGAAAATTTTATCCGAAAGATTAAAAACATTTTCTCACAAAAAAAACACAAATACTACATCTTCTACAACCAACAATCGCTACGTTTACCAATCGAACTTAGATCGATATGAAGTCGGACCAATCTGAACATTCTAAGCCAGCCGACTAGGATTACCTGGCTTACCAATGCGAAATCGATTGAAATATCGATTTGAATCGGTTCATATCGATTTTAAATCTCAGACTGGCAGAGAAAGCGGGCCGAGTTTGCCCGTTTCTCATATCGATTCCACTAGCCCGTTGCTTTTACCATACCGAGCTGAACCCGCCAAATCGATCTGAGTTCGATTGGTAAACGTTGGGAATATTGTTTCTGCCGAAAAACAACAAAACAACTGCATACCCAGTAAAAGTTTAAAAAAATCAGATTGCAATTCTACACTTATTCAATGAAAACAACTACCGCTTTCTTAAAACAGTTGCAGATTCAGGTAATCCGAAGATGTGACTGTGTTACAAAACCGCTGGTTCTGTTTAGTAAATCAGTGTGGAAATTGCTCGATAGTGCTATATTTTTTCATATTAAAACACTCCCTTGACGTAGAGCCAAAGTCGTTGTCTTAACCGCTTTCCACTTTTAAAATCATTTGTCACATCTTGTCTTTCCTACACAATACGTTTGAAAAAACCGTCAGTTAATAAAAAAAGAATTTACATAACCGTTAGTTCCAAGAAAGATAGTCTACAGCCATTACGAATGGAATTTGAAAGAACTCAAATGTTTTAAAAACTCTTTTCTAACAATTTGTAATCATTCTCAGCAGCAAAGAAACTAATATCAACACAATTTTTCCTCGACGGAAATAACATTTTTTGCAAATATTCTTAACATCGCTACTGCAGAAACAATCAACAGTATATTAGTTTCAAGAAAATAAATCACACTTTCTTAGGCGAGATGTTGTAGAAGAGCATTTTTACTGATACACAAAGGATATCGTATGGTCTACTTCATTTTTAACTAGTACAACACGTGTTTTAACTGATTTCTCGACCTGTTCAACTGAAAACTAGTGGTTATACCTGACTGCTAGTCTAGCTAATTGATGACAGCTAGTCAGTTGAAACATGTGTTGCACGAGTTGAAAATAAAGTAAACAGTACGAAATCCTTTGCGTTTCATTCAAGACAATAACTTTGATCAGTCCGCTCTACTTGTCAAATGGAGACAAAAATCAGGAAGTTCACAAAAAAAGTTTGACTTGATAGTGATACGAAAAATGGCAGAAACAATCTATGGCATTTATTGGAAATACAATTGACGACATACCTTGTTAAGGGTCATTTAATACGAAATCACCACTTGGCCCGAAGGAAAATACTCAAGACATTCGTCGTCGTCGAAGATAGTCCTCGAGTCCCAGTTCTTCACTTGTTATTTATGCACTTGATCCATCCATAACTATTGTGAGCAAGTATTTGGGGGAATTCCACGTCGAAAAAAAAACAAAAAAGGCCGAAAATGCCATTGACCACTCCAAATTCGACCATATTTGGGGAACGTATTCAATTAACTACATTTTTGACCACGCTCAATTGTTTTGCCAAATATTGATCCGTTGCCTAGTTACGAAGATATGAAAAATTGAGCATTACGTAAACTAGTTTTTTAATCTGTCCTCGATATCTCCGGACATAAACTACTTATGACAAAGCACTAATACCTACTGTGACATAACTAATTCATAATTTTTCATTATTTTGAAAACTTAAAATGCTTTTACCACTGGAGAACTTGTTCCACCTCCATTACGCACATTTTAATTTACATGTGTAGCTAAATACCTAGGCCAAGCATTGGTTTGGCAACGCTGGATGATCCTCAGCCATTTGTAGTGGCTCAAACATACTTGGTTAGTTACTAGCAAGATAATATACGATCAGAAAGCAGTTTTACGAATATTTCTTAAAAAGAACGCAAACTCTCAATCAGTCACATATATTCCGATGGGGTGCTATTAAGCTAGCTGAAAATAAAGTCTTGCAGTTTTGTAACCAACACCACAGCTACAGAGACTACGGTACACATTGGAACTCACCACTTGGAATTATGATTGAATATAGGAATTAGTACCAAAGTTCAGACGATGAGACTAAAAGACTGTACACAACCTTCATCGATCTTCCGCTAAAATCGTTCGATTTAGTTTTCAAGGGCTCACTATCATAAAAGAAAAAGTTATTTATAACTTCCAGATAGGCATTCTTAAACAGATTGTATAATTTTCTCATAAAAATGCTCTCACCATTCGTCCGTGACCTATTTTACGTCAACAAGACGGAAACCAAATGTATTCTTTCGGCTGGGAGGGACGCAGTCTTTAAAGAAAGCTTTAGACCAAAAGAAAGGGAGAGACTTAGCAAACAACGCACAACATCAAACAGCATCAAGGAGCTTGGTAACCTTACATTATTTCTTGAGTAATGTTCACTCAATTTCGTATTTCCACGATCCCAACATACATTTTCCACTATTATAAAATTAAGTGATTTAAGGCAGTTTGAGCGAGACAGTTCCCTAGTCATAATGAATACCATATTCGAATTATAAGTTTTAATTTTATCAGCTGTAGGATGCTAGAATTAAATACTACATTATTAATAGAGCAATAATATACTTTTATATGACTGAATAGTAATAGGTAATCAAATAAAAATATCCGCCTAATTCATTGATTTGACTAATTTTTTCACGTGGTACGTTCACAACTCCTTCACAACGGAAGGGTTTTTGCGATTCTGAAAAAATTAACGCGGTTACCATATGATATATTTTCAAAAATAGTCGATAAAACAAACATACTACAACCTATTAATTTTTATCACTTACCATGTAAAAGAGCTGGTATTATTTGTCAAAAATCTCGGAAAGTAGTATGATAAGGGCTGATATTTTGGTATCTTTGGAAGAGTAAGATATTTTCCTTAAAATGAGACCAAATACCTTGATTTCTAGGTGAAGTGATACTTCGCTGGAACTACCGTAAGTGAATAATTTGGATTGTTTGGCAGGAAAGGCATTCAAATCAGCAATGAAAAACTAAACGTTAGGCAATTGTGAAAAAAAACAATAACCCTCTAATTTCAGGATGGTGCCTAAATTAATACCAAAACATTTCGGAACCATACCCTAATATGAAATGCCCAATGATTTGGTGCGTGTAACTATGCCAAAAAATTCATATAAACAATCAGGAAGCTCGAATAATGCCATCAATTCTTATAAGTTACATGTCTATGTACAGATTAATTCATGGCTCTTGACATAATTTCCCCGAAGCCATTTAATCAACTCCATCGCAATTTATCTGGGCAGTGAGAATATGAAAAAAATTCATATGAAAGTAGGCTGCTGGAATTTTTAAATCCACCAATTTAGAGGGCATAAAACTAAAAGTTTCCCGTTTGCATACACGGACTTTTTTCCGAGGTAATCAAAACGAATTACCGCGTTGAAGGACGATATGTTTTATTCTTTCTAGGAGTGCTACATCCCAATAATATATCGTATGATCTCAACTAGCATTTCTAGGTCCGAAAGAAGCGATAAAACAAGGGAGATACATTGCCGAACAGATATGTACAAAAATGTGCCCTTTCCACGCAGAAGAAGTGACCATAATAAAAACATACCTCTACTTAAAAACACTCCCATGATACACTTCACCATTTCACCTCCAAAAACCTTATCGTTTACACGGCTGGGGGCCTAACACCCCATGCCGCATTCTCATGCGGCGGCTCGCAGGCTAGTATGTAGATGTAGATAAACTTAACTGAAAAATAATGGCTCATTAGCCATTACTTCAGAAGATACTTTCCTCAACTTTTTGTGAAAGCTCCTGTTCAACAGTCAAGACACAGATGAGCCCGAAAACTATTATAAATGACATCGCCGCGAAAGCCTACAAGTCAAATTAGCGCAAGATTAATCTACTTAAAGATTAAACCTCTAATTAGGGAATGGCTAACTCATGAACATAACTCGAGATACGAGCACGGAACATCTGTCGCGTTCGGTTACGTTTTCAAGACGCGTAGCGGACGGTCGTCGGCTCATTTGATCAAGTGAGACCTTTTTTCGTCATGTTCTCGGGCATAATGCAAACCTACATTGTACACATTTGTACAAATACTAATGGCTGTTCAACAGGGATTTCCACAACCACGGAAAACAGTATCCTCAGGAATAAGACGTATTTCTCCGTGAATCCTCCATTACTCCAGAAGACGCTTTCCGCAATATTTTTCGAAAGCTCATGCTCAACAGCCAAGACACCGCGGAACCAGAAAAATATTATTTAAGACTTACATGGCCGCGAAAGCCTATCTAAATTAGCGCCAAATTGGTCTACTTATGGCCAGTTGTAGGAACGACACATATGTATTCCATAAATTTATGGGACCCTTAAGCCATGGCAACCATTCAATAAGAGTTACAGAAACACTCGATAAATTTATTGGTTTCATAACTTACTGCACGTTGCTATGAGTTCCATAAGTAGCCAACATGGCGGAAGCGCAATGAACCGCTTGGAGACTTAAATACTTGACAAAAGAATTGTTTAGAGACAAATGACCAGTTTGCTCACTCCTACTGACTCATTATTATCTGAATTAGCAACTATTCATAGGCTATACCTTCGCACATTTATCCGGCGTTGGAAGATTAGATCAAACATTCGAAGCTATTTACTCTTGGTAAATAAGTTACGTAAATAGTACATGTCTTCCTGCAACCCGACTATATTTATGAGATCTATAAATTCATAGATCTCATAACTATTGCTTCCATAACAAAATGCTCTTGCAAACGGTCGTTAATGATTAAACCTCTTCTTTGTGAATGACTAACTCAACAACATAACTAGAGATATAAGCACGAACCATCTACTGCGTTCATATACGTTTTTAAGACGCTCAGCGAACGCTCTCCGGCTCATCCGCTGAAGTTAGACCGTTTTTCGTAATGTTCTCGTGCATAATGCAAACCTGCCCTTAAAGTTAAAGGCTTGAGCACGCCACGTCACCGCAAAGCTCTGCCTCAGAGGAAACCCCTCTCCGTTATCTGAGTCCGCGAACGGTGACAGATAGCCAACCACCTCGCCGCCGCCACGTGAAAAAGTATTACGTAAGTATTCCGGATGTCCCAAGGTAAACGGAGAGCACTCCTGCGTCTTTTATCAGTCACCATCGGCTCCTTCGGTTTCGTTCTTCTCCTCAGATTGTCGCGGAGCGGGTATTAAATAACTCGGCAGATAACACGGAGACGGCTCCGGCTTAGAGATGACTTGATCGATTGAACTGTTTGGCGTTTACTGCTTTTGCTGCACCAGGTTTCATTGATTTATTTCCTAGATATGAACACTTGCCAACGGGCGTTCGCGCAGTGCAGTGCGTTCAACCAAAATAATAATGCATTTATTCGTTAAACTACCACGGGCCTCATAAACTGTCTAGCCAACCAGAAACGATTCGAAAGGGATAAAAATAATTTTCAAGAATACCAACTACGAATTTCGGATGCGTAAGAAACTTACAATTGTGAAGTATGAATTTTAAAGAATTAGGTAACATCAATAAGATTTTCTAAGAGTGAGGCAACCAGAAACCATTCGAATGGGACAAAAATAATTTTTATGAACATTACCGACGTACTCCTGATGCGTATGAAACCCACTGCTGTGATCTATGAATGTCTAAAAATGAGGACACACCACTAAGGATGTCTAAAGCCAGTTTTACACGGGGCATGAAACTGCACAAATTGATGCACATACAAACGTTCATGTAAAATTGCATTGTGTAAAACAGTGAGTTGCAAGAATGCATGCGCGAATGCACGAATGCGAGAAGGCAAAATAGCCCTTGCTACAATTCAAATGCTATTGCACACCAGATTGAGAAAAGCATGCAGTTTCAATACGTGCAAGTTCTTGCCCCATGTAAAACGGGTTTTAGGGCATGTTTACAAGATGCACGTACTCGGGCAATCGCCTGGCTGGATAGATGCACGGGAAAATGCTTAGTATTTGAAGAGGGACTCTTTTATGGCCACGCGTTCGTGCATTAGCGCCACGTAGGGTGTTTATACGGACCAATTTTAATGGTGAATGTGTGGGTATATGAAACGTATAAACACGGCTTAAGAATAAGGTTACCAGAAACAATTTGAATGGGATCAAAGTAATTTGTACGAATACCAATAACGAATTAAAAATGCTAATGAAACATATTTTGCGATCTATTAACGTATAAGAATGAGGTTACACCGCTCATCTGCATCGTTACTTGATTGCGTTAAAGCTGACTGATAGGTTTTTGGGCAATCCTCTTACGTTTCCATTATCGCAATAATGTAACAAGTTCCTTACGCATGACTAAACTTTCCTGCCATGAAATCTCCTTTGAGTCTCGCACATCCTCTGCCCCTCCCGATTAATCTGGGTTTCATAACGTCCGGAAAGGCAAATTCTCGGTACGATAACCGACGTGGGTAAGTCTCGGATCGATAACGCTCGCTCACAGCCATTGACGGCCTGCAGTGCTCAACACAACACTTACTTTTAGGCTATAACACTTGAACTCAATTGCACGTCGATATATTTCCAACGATTCGGTATTTTCCAAATTTTTAGTCGTAAGAATAATGATCTTAATACGCTAATTTCATTCTTAAAAACATAGCGAGAGGAAATATTTTATTTCTTCTTACGTCGTTTGAAAGCTGAATACATTTCTTGTTCGGTGTTTTTAATCTACATCTACATACTACCCCGCAAGCCGCCTCAAAAGGCGTGTGGCGGGGGGTGTTAGGACACCAGCCGTCAAAGAAAAAAAATCAAAGTTCCGCCTAGCATTTATTAAAGTCCTTAATTGTTCGGGGGAAAATAGAATTCCCATACCTATCCGTTCGGCAAAATATCTCTATTACTTTATCGATTCTGTCGGACCTGGAAATATAATGTGATTCTAATATGATGTTCTCCGTGTCGCTCTGAAAGATATTCACTCTCAATTGCTCAAGCAATCTAAGCCTAGCGCGTAGCCTCCGAGTCTCTAGTGGCTCCCACCCTAAATCGTTCAAAATCTGTGTAACGCTTTCTGTACGGCCATAGCAGTTTTTGACGAATCGCGCAGCTTCCCTTTGTATTTTATTAAGTTCATGGACTAGGTCTTTCTCCGCCGGAACCCATATGCTCGCTGCATATTCAAGGTGTAGCCGGACGAGTGCGAAATAGCACCTCTCTTTCACGTTATCATCCGAAAATCTTCCCACAGCACGCTTGACAAATCCTAGCTTCTTCAAGGCTCTGCCACAAATATTTCATAAATATTTAATGATGTACTTGAACAGCAAACAACAGTTTGGCAAAAAAAATACTATCTATATCCCATAGCTCCCGTTGAAAAGGCACATCAAATAGGAGGAAAATAGCCTAAAGGAACTTTACCACGCTTTATTCCGCCATAAGCATGAGAAAACATTTGGGTCTGCATGGAAACAGCGAAAATGACGTAACTGGTCATTCGGTTGTTTTTGAAGCGTGCCCGGTAACATTCGTAAGCTTCAACCCTCATTAGCTTTTAAAAACGAAGTTGAAAACTGTTAACCGATAGAATAAGATTAAGTAACAGAATCATAACATCGAGAGATTGAAATACGTGGAAAATACCCAATTAAACCTAAAAAATAAACGACCTTAAAGGAAACACGGAAATTTACAAAAAAATTTCTACAAACATATGTGTAATATTGGCATGAGATCAAATTCTTCCAGGAAAAGAAATGGCCACAAACCAAGGATCCAAGCCATCTACGATTTCAAGTATTGCAGAAAAAAAGTCATTTGATTATGAAAGCGGCCGACTCCGAAGGCCAGAAAAAAAACTAATTAAAACTGTATTGTTCGAATAATTGTTTTAGACTTATAATTGTATTTAACACGCGAGACAAATATTTTCAAGATACCCTACCCTCAATATTCATGTATATTTATGTACTTAGGGCCCAATGAGAATACATAGTCACTGGGGGAGAGCGGAGTGGAGAGAACTTCAAACAGAGACCTGAAGATGACGCTTAAGCGTTGAAACTTAAGCTTAAAGAAGACGACGCTTAAGCGGTCGTGTGTTTTTTTAAGTAAGTGGTATTGTAATTGTATTTATTAAATTTTCTGAAATATGGAATGTACAAAGTTACAAAGAAACTTGTATTATTTACATTGTCTTCGAATACTATATATGATGCCAGTGGCTGCAATGCACTTCTTAAGTCCATAACGGATTGCAGCATACCACAAAAAGATGAAGCGGGTGCTGTTGAAGTAATAACTGCGTTTGATTTTTCTGGCTAAAATGTTCACGCTTTCATTTTTATAATCCTGATTCTCGTGTGTTGCAAATTGATAGTTCTTTTTGTAGTTTGAAACAAAAAAAGACCAAATATATGAAGATGGAGAACATGCCCCTGCATTAAACTGCGTAAAGATATACGCATCCACCAATGACACCGAAAATAGCTTAGCGATGTATGTTTACAACATGCATGAATAAATTTTCTACGAAGCAATCATTCACTACGTCTACCGATAGTCTGATTATAATCTGAACTCAGACCGATCTGAAAATTCCAAGCGATCCGACTAAGATCGCCTAGTTTACCAACACGGACTGAGAATATCGATATTGAACAATCGAATCTATCAGTTGAGGCACGATTGACCCGGTGTGTAAACAAATGCAGAGTTGAAAATTTTCGGTCCCATTCCGAATGAAAAAAAAACCCAATTAGAGGTGGAATTGCAATGTGCAACGATGTCATCGATGTCACATCACTCGGCATTACTCTTGTTCTCAACAGGTAACATCATACACCTTGAATAATAACGATTATATTTTGTTTCCCAATGACAGCCAATAGAAAAACGAGGAGCATCACAGACCCGCTGGTTCTGATACCTCAGACTGGCTGAGAAAGCGGACCCGCTTTTCAGTCCCCCTACACTACCACAAGAGCCCGTTGCGTTTACCATACCGATCTGATTCCGTCAGATCGATCTGAGGTCGACGGGTTAACGTAGTGAATGACTCGCAGGTCAGATCGTCAGCAAAAATAATGCAGACCTTGGCTCGGTGAAGAAACCGAACAGTCTTCACGAACAGCATACGCCGGGGAAAGCCTCAGCCCTTTCTTCAACCTGAGTTATTCACCTACAGCCTTCAGAGGTCTGCAGAATCGTCATTGCTGCCCCAGATAATGCGTAACATTTTTTTAAAGAGCACAACAGAGCTGTTCAATTTCGACTGGAGGTGGGGCACAGACAAAAAAAAGCGGCGCTATCCTTTTCATTTCTGAGCCTCAAACCGCAGCTCTGCGGTCGCGGCCGATCGTCTAATGACCCGGCGGAGACCAACGCGTCGTCCTACGTATCCTCACACCTCGTTTCCATCACTTAAAGAGCCGGCATGAACATGGTGGGTTTACCCCGGCGTTTCTCTGTGCGTGCTATCTTAAGAACTAATCGTGAGCACTATTCAGGTAAGAAAAGACAAAGGATAGGAAAGACTCCTTATCTTAATGAAGTCCATATACTGATCAAGAATGTGGTCGTCCTTCATCTGCATATTGCGCTATATCGGCGATAAAAGCAGTTAAGTCGATCATGATCATGATAGTCTTAATATTGTTACAACTATCATGATTATTACGGTTTTACTTAAAGTAATCATAATGCAGTGGATAAAATATGTAGAACTACACGCGGGACGTAATTACACACTTTTTAATATTGTCCGGTCTACAGGTCCGATATATTTAATTCCTCACCAAATTTAATTACACAAATGCACAATTAACTTTTTACCACTTCGTGAATATCGTTATACGGCAATTTAATAATAGTACGAAGTGAAAAAAGGGGAATGAATTAGAAGACGGTTACAAGTACTATTTAAGGATATAAAAACCAAGATCCGACAATACCATCTATGGATGAGAAATTGCGCCAATAACTACCTATCATTTTAACCTTTGTTGTGAGTCACTCCCCACTCTTAACAGTGGAAGAATCAAAAAGCAATAGCAAATGAAGGAGATATTGCAGAACCTACTCCGAGGCCACACATGAATAGTAGGTTACACATTAGCATCCACATTAATCTATCTAGATCAGGGGTGGCCAACCAAAATGATCTTGCGGGCCACTTTGGAAATGCATCATGACTCCGCGGGCCGCATACAAAATTATATTTCCCCATATTAGATTTAGACCCACTATAGGCATTATTTTGGAGTGAAGAATTGAAACATAATGAGTTATTATTATTGTGTTAATGTTATTGTATTAAAATGTGATGGATCTCGCGGGCAGGAAAAATATTCAAGGCGGGCCGCGGGTTGGTCACCCATGATCTAGATCATACCTTCTGATTCCTAAGGCTCTCAACGAGTAATAAACAAAAAACTATAGCTGTATATTAACAGCAAAAGATTCACACAACAGAGAAAAGGCACACGATGGAAGTTTCATATACCTCTTACACACTTTCTGTAGTAGATATTTCCTCTCTAGCATTACAAAATAACTGTTAGGTCTCAAAAATAGTCAGCTAGTATTCACAGCATCAAGTAGTTCATATCTCTTCAATTGCTATTGAATATTCAACACAGTCCCACGTTAACAACAATCAACAACGGCCATTTACGAGCCGAATGAGAAGACTTTTTTCTAAGTGGGGCCGAGGACTGGGTTAACTAAAAGTGGAAATTTCGGCAACACGTAGCCTAGGCAACGATTCCAAACATTTGAATCCATTTTTTATATTCACTCCACAAGGAATGAAGTTTAGGTAAAAATTAAAAGTTCAGTTAAAACTTTTTTTGACATCTAAGTTTCAGAAATTCCTCATTTTGTAAATAATGTCTCCATGGAGTACATAAAGTACAATTTCCCACGCAAAAGGGCTGGTATTTTTTGGCAAATTACTCCAAAAGTAATGTGGCAAGGGGTTGAATTTTTGGTGCCATTAAAAGGGTGAAATTTTTTTCTTTTAAAATGAGATCAAATTAATTGATTTCTAGGTAAAATGATATTTCGCTCCAACTACCTTACCTAAGTTTAACAAAGAGCAGAGTGAATCCGAAAGGACTAGCAATTACCTTCGCCGGAATTCTCCAGAACAGCTCAATAAAGGGATTTCAAGTTAAACCCTTACACGACAATCTTTATATATGTGGACCCCAAAGGTCAAGGGGTCTAAGTGACATTTTTGAAGAAAATAAGTTATGTACAGGAATGGGATGTGAAAATATTAATCTTTTAGGTAGTAAATGGATCCAAGTGATTTTCTTTGAAGGTGCTGCTATCTAGGGTAATGCCTCTTAACTACTTAGTGGGTTGTACTAAACATTTTCAACTTTGACTTAAGTTTTCTCTAAACAATGGTTTTGTTACTTATACCCCTTGACTTCTGGGGTCCCCATATATAATTCTTCTGTACGTGTGTATGTCACTGAACTCCTCCTAAACGGCTGGACCGATTTTGATGCAATTTTTAATGTGTATTCGAGTGGGTCCTTGGATGGTTTAGATTCACAAATGGATCCGGTAAGTGGCGCTGCAATCAGGTTCTTGGAAATTTTTTGATGACATTTTTGTGGCGACCGTAAATGGTGCCATCATCTTCTATATTGTTGTCAAGGAGGCCTTGCTGATTTGTTGATGTTTATGTAACTAAGTCAGAGGACTGAGATTGTAGTGGACATTGATAAAGGCTCTATTAAATTGATTTGATAAACGTGGAGATCTCCTCACCCATCTCCACATTGGTGACCCCGACAAGGAGAATAAATAGTCAACATTTGGTGAAAATGGTTTTGCCGCGCAACGACGAGCTTCAACGCTTACGTGAAGAAAACGCTCAGCTCCATCAGCAACTAAATGATTCTGATTCAAGACGCAGCCAACAGACACCGAGCAGAACCCGCCTACGGTTCGTCACGTCACCGTGGAACTACCACCATTTTGGCCCGAGAAACAGAGTCTTTGGTTTTCACAGGCGGAATCTCAGTTCGTGCTGTCGGAGATCACAAGCGAGGTAAACAGGTTCCATTATGTTGCCTCACATTTAGATTCTCGCGCGGCCTGTGAGGTTGAGGACATAATCACGAATCCTCCGTCTCAAAATCCTTATTCGACTCTACGGTCGATGCTTATAGAACGCCTGTCAGCCTCTGAGGAGCAGCGCGTTCGCCAGTTACTGTCGAACGAGGGCCTCGGCGATCGCAAGCCTTCCCAATTCTTGCGGCATCTTCGCTCCCTCGCCGGAACGACCGCTCTTCCGGAAACTGGCTGAGGCGATCGCCCCCGCACGTCCAAGGAATCCTGACTGCCCAGGCGGAGTTACCCCTAGACAAGCTGTCGGAGCTCGCTGACAAGATCTCGAGGTGTCAACTCCTCATATGGCCGTCCATGCCGTTTCTCCCAACAGCATATCGACGGATGATTAGCTGTGCCTAGCTATCGAGGGTTAGTCAAGACAAGGAGCTGTCAGTTTCACAAGGTCATCGTTCCCGGTCGCGCGATCGTCGGTGGTCAAAATCGAGAAGCCCGTCGCCCTCTCGAGGTGGTAGATGGTGTTGGTACCATAAGCCCAAAATTTCACCTCCCACCCTCTCCCCCAATATTTTAAAAAGGAAAAAAGATCTTAAGTTTATGAATAATTGACCGTTAAAACCTTCTGAGAAGTTCATGAATAATTGACCATCTGGGAATAATTTATAGTAATGTCTGTGTACCATAGGTGGCGCTAATGTTGAATTCTATGTTATTTGACGTACACATCAATACATGCGCAAGTCGTCGCACTTGTGTCGTAGCTTGGCGTTGTTTTGACGAAACGAAAAGATTGAAATGTTAAACTCAATGTCAAATGTCACTTAGTATGTAGTTTATCGAAAATTAGAAGGTCGAAAAAACGTTTGCTGAACCCGCAAATAGCTGGCAAGCCAACGTTTGGGCAGGACAACGTCTGTCGGGTCCGCTAGTAAGATATAATGTAATAAATACCTGTAAACATTTTTCCTAGTAAAGCTCGGATATTTTATTGATTAAAAATTACTTTCCTGGCGGCAGAGGAGATTTAAATGTTAAGAAGATCGTTCTAGAACACCGATGTATCCCTCAAAGCAATTCATTCTTCAAAAAATCAAAATAAGACCATAGATATTTGTTGGGGCGATCACATTTAAGTTGGGCCCATACCAGTAGAACTGATTGGCCCGAAAGTTCTTACAACGAGATTTGAACATAACACAATTTCGTATTGTGCAACCATAGATCGTGTTACGCTTACTAAGCTTATAGATCGTAAGGTGGGAAACAACAATGTGAGAAGCGTTGTTATGTTTCACGCATGACGATAAAATCTTTTTCCTGCACCGCCAACTCGCCAAATAGAACAGAAAAACGTGATATTCTAATATGAGACATTGGTTTGATTGAACGGGGTAAAAGAGCTTCAAGCGAAGAAAAATGCATAAAATGTAAATTATGACATACCTACTCGGAACTTAAAGATGACATGCCTCGCATTGCCCTGTAAACTTTAGGAGTTGAGTTATTCACCAATTTAATAAAAATAAGAATAATTATTAAACACAGGCAAGCAGTGAGAAAAATAATGGGCGCCTCTACACTATAAGACGTAGCTCAGATGGTAGAGCGCTCGCTTAGCATGTGAGAGGTACTGGGTTCCATACCCGGAACCTCCAGAATTTTTGTCGGCCCTGGTGGCGACGGGGTTCAGTGCTCGCCTGCCAATCCGAGGGTCGCGGGTTTCAGTCCCGCATCGGTGGATTTTTCGCCACTCACGACATTCGTTTTTGTGTTCGTCCATTGTTAATACACCCGATGTAAAAGGCCAACTCTGCTGCTTTCTGGGTAGTGGAAATACATACATAATTCGCCATTCCTTAAGCCGTGTTCACACGATACAAGTACCCGCGCGGGAAAATGCATGACCACATTCACCTTTAAAACTGCACTGTGTAAACACAAAATTGCACAAAAGCATGAACGTGTGGCCATAATATAGCCCCTGTTATAATTTGGAGCATTTTTCCACGCATCTGTTCAGCCACGCACTTGCGCGGGTACATGCATCGTGTAGACACATCTTAGGAGCATGACAGTAAGTCACTTTACTAACTGCGGGCTAGCAAGGCAAGTGATTCGGTAGATCATAGATATATGGGACTACTGCAGGCCAATGGTATTAATTCCCACGACGGCAAGTCGCTAGCGATGGAAAGGAGGCATTTGAAGCACGGTGTGAACGTTAAAGAGATTGTTCGCAGGCATTTTAACTCGACGCTCTTCATTCTCTGTGAGAA
This sequence comes from Ceriagrion tenellum, assembly GCA_963169105.1. NCBI lineage: Eukaryota > Metazoa > Arthropoda > Insecta > Odonata > Coenagrionidae > Ceriagrion > Ceriagrion tenellum. The sequence goes on along the minus strand of OY720644.1, from coordinate 45,588,246 downwards.
ACTTGCGCAAGAGGGCACCGCTGAGAATTTTTCGCCACAAATTACGCAAACCCGCCGACGGAAATAATAAAAAAGGAGCTCACCCAAGGTAATCTGGGCGAAAGACGCGTGCGAAATTTCGCGAATATGGGGATTAAAAAAAACCTCGTGCACGAAAAACAGAAAAGCTGCCCGGATAATATTAGGTCGATAACCTCAAAGAGATTATTCACAGGGCTGCGGAGTTTATGCGGCTATGAATGAATAAAATTAGCCCGTAATGATAATCAACGCCTCGGCTATTACTTTGATAGACTTGTTATTCACTAGCAGTTGGTGAACAGGCACTCGACAGAGCGACGATTTCAAAATTTTCGAGCCGCACGAGAGAACGGGCAAGTTTTGTAGTCAAATGCCTATCCTTAACGCCATTGAAAATCAAACGTAAACCAAACCTATCCTACCACAAACAACCGCTATGCTAACGTAATAAAAGCTAATATTATCATGATTAATAAGAGCTCAAACGTGTCAGCGTCACAGCTCAAAACTCGTGCACTTTACCCGCGGTCTCAATAAAGTAAACGGCAAATTTATTCCACCATGAAACAGGAACATTTCTCTCCACATCGGCTATGTCGTGACTAGGGGTAGATATTCAGCCGGGTAAATTATATCCACTGGCACATGAATTTTACAACATACATCTCCCTCAACTATACTCGGAAACAATCGACAACAACTACGAAATCGACCCTCCAGGTGAATTACTAGAACGCCCACTCTATGTTAGATAGAATGATTTAAAACTATCACTTGGAAGGAAGTTAAAAACGAACAATTCTTAGATTTACGGATAAGTTTCAGTGGTAAGTTCAGTAATAAAGCATAACATTCTGGCACAAAGGCAAGATGGGATGCTGAAGGCGGTAACGGTCGGGGGAAGATGGGTAATAGGCTAGAAGGGAGAAAGAGAATAGGCTTAATGGGTGGGCCTAATGTAGTTAGTAATTGAGGACACATGCGGATTTGAAAAAATGTAATCGCGGTAAGATGATAGTTGTCTGGGGAGGTAAAAATTTAGAAGAGGCAATTTTATCACTGTGAAACTGTTATTTTATTCAGATATAATTGTGAGTCGAGCAGAGAGAGGTGATTACATCCCCGCCAATTCTAGAACGCCCATTGTCTGTCATCTTGCAACAACCATTCCACCACCTTCAAATGTCTAGGGATGTTCATGAATGTGCCAAATCCCACTTGCGATCTCTTATGATGATCTCATTTAAAGACTATCCAATCCTGTGGATAGTCATGTTTAGTTCCCTTGGTTTATATTTAAAAGCATAACATATTCTGAGACAAACAAGCGCTATACTTACGTAATAAAAGCTAATCACATCCGTATTAGGATTAGTTTAAACGTGTTTGTCCACAGCTCATAAATTGCCCACTTTACCCAGAGTCTCAATCCAGAAGAATGAAAATTTATTCCACCACGAAACTCAAGCATCTCTGTGAACATCGGCTATGTCATGACTAGGGGTAGATCTCTAGCCTGGTAAATAATATCCGGACCGAATCAATAACGCGCCATATTAGGAATACGGATACATAACACGATCTTCTCCAGACATGAGAAAGTCCAGAGCTGCATTCACCGACACTGACCGGTCGTGGGAAAAGAAAACCATCGAACGTGCGGGTAGAGTCGATCCGAGCATTCTCCTGGCAAACGTCGAGAAAGAATAAAGAGATTCCACTCTCCTGAGGACAATTCTCTATTTCCTAGTTAAAAGGAGGTTCCATTGCTACTGAGTGACTGTGGACAAGTAAAACATTTCACCTCTTCGCATTTATAATCAAAATAACAATACTTTCACTTAAGGTAGTTAGAGCGAAATATCATTTCACCTAGAAATCAATGAATTTGATCTCATTTTAACGAAATATATCTAACCCATCCAAAGATATCAAAACATCAGCCCCTTACCGAAGTACTCTGCGAGATCTTTGACAAATAATATCAGCCCTTTAACAGGGGAAATGGTAGGTTACGCTCTCCAAATAGACCTTACTTAAAACATGAGGCATGTCTAACACCTAGATCTCGTCAAAAAATTGACAGGGTGTAGTCCGTATGCATTCTCGACTATTTTTTACAATAAATAATTTTTTCACCGCAGTAATTTATTCAGAATCCCAAAAACCTTCCATTGTGAAGAAGTTTTGAACGTACCACGTGAAAAAATGAGTCAAATCAAAGACTTTTTAGACTGCGGATTTTTTTATTTGATTACCTAGAATTTCAGTCATATACAAGTATATTATTGCACCATTAATAATGCAGTATTTAATGGATGCTATCTAGAGCTGCTTAAATTATAACGTATAATTCGAATATGCTCCTAATTTTGACTAGGAAACTATCTCGCTCAATTTACCTTAAGGAATTTCCCACCGATTAGAAATCATAAAGAAGTACAAAATAAGCAGGTTAGTCTGAAAACAATGTCTTTATGAACATTTTTCCAGCCATAAGAAGCGACTACGGTACATTTCCTATAGACTAGACGCATTTTTACTGAAATTATTGAGGTAAGTTGCTAATACCTCCACATATATGATGATCAGGAGCCATGAAATTTTATACCGTTATATTCTCTGAGAAAAATCGCTTATCATGAAGTGTTTCATGTAAATGGAATACATACGAAATAGAAAAATAGTATTCCACGGCATTAGAAGTTGACAAAGCGTGCTACTTTTCCGTAACATTGTGTTCAGTTCGCGCACCAAATATATATGGGCTCACTTCGGCTCTCGAGGTGAAGGGCTCAACCTGAAACTAGTATGGTCTTTTCCTCGTACATAACAAAGATTTGAACAGGCGTGCTGGAATTAGTTCTTGGCTGCGATGCCTCATCCTATCCGACAAGAGCATTCCAAATGTAATGGCTTTGATGCGTGCCTGAATAAATTATCAACCACAGCAAAAAACTACAGCGATATCATTTTACAAGACTCAAATGCTCCCATACTCGAAAGGTGACGCTTCGGCTTAAGGTAGTTTGAGTGAAATATCACTTTGCCAAGAAATCAATGAATTTTATCTCATTCTAAAGAAAAATATCTCACCTTTTTGAAGATACCGGAATCTCAGCCTCATACCGCACTACTTTCCGAGATTTTTGACGATAAATACTTGCCATTTTACATTGGAAATGCTAGTAGGAGTATGCACTCAATAAAAATCTTATTTTAAAAAATGATGGATTTCTCACTCCTAGATCTCGTCAAAAAATTTACATTGAGTAGTTTTTATGTTTTCTCAACTAATATTGAAAATAAATCATACTCTCACCACAGTAATTTCGGCGGGATCAAGAAAAAACCTTCCATTTTGAAGGAGTTTCAAACGTACCGCGCGAAAACAATGAGTCAAATCATAGACTTATTTAGATAATTTCATTTAATTACTTAGAATTACTTTCATATAAAACTACATCATTACACCATTAATAGAGCAATATTTAATTTAGGGGTTCCACAGTTTCTGCAATATAAACGTATACTTCGAATATGGTCTCTATTATGACTATGGAACTCTCTCGCTCAAACAACCTTTATGTAAAAAATTTTCCATGAACAGAAACCATATAAGAGGTGTGTTCAAAAAGCAAATTTACAAATTTCTTAAATTAGCAAATTTCGCGCGAAACATACATTCGATTTTCAATTTTTTTGTTTTGTTGTGTTGGTACACATGTCCAAAACATTTGTTTACAGTTTCAACAATATAGCATATTTAGTTTGTTATTGACAGATACAAATGTTAGACGTATTTTGGTGTGCTCGGCGATTTTCTGCTATCAAAAAAAATGGATCAAAGAATTTGCAACAAATTTTGTGTAAAAAATGGAATTAAGTGCTCCAAAACACTAGAAATGCGGACAGTGGCATACGGTGAGACTCAGACTACTCTGAGTAAAAAAATGTTTATAAGTGGTACAAGCTCTTCCAAGATGCCAATGACGAACCTCGCTCTGGTCGCCCCAGCACGTCAACAACAGATGAAAACGTTGAAGCAGTGAAGAATATTGTTTTGAAAAATCGTCGAATCACTATTAGAGAAGTTGCTGAGGATGTTGGCATATCGGTTGGCTCGTGCCATGCAATTTTTTGGATGTTTTGGGTATGAGACGTGTGTCAGCGAATTTTGTTCCGAAACTGCTTAATTTTGACCAGAAGGACCGTCGCATGAGCATCGCTCAGGAGCTGTTGAGTGACGTCAATGATGATCCTGATTTTCTCAAAATGATCATAACTGGTGACGAATCATGGGTATATGGTTATGACGTCGAAACCAAAGCCCAATCGTCCCAATGGACGTACCTAGGAGAACCAAGATCGAAAAAAGGACGCCAATTTCGATCAAATGTCAAGGTTTTGCTCACTTTTTTCTTCAATTATCGTGGCGTAGTGCATCAGAAGTTCTTACCACAAGGTCATACGGTCAACAAGGAGTATTAACTTGAAGTTATGCGCCGTTTGCGAGAAGCAATACGAAAAAAAGGCCGGAATTGTGGAAAAACAATTCATGGCTTTTGCATCACGATAATGCACCTGCTCACTCATCGTTGCTTGTGAGAGATATTTTGGCCAAAAACAACACCACAATCATGCCTCAGCCACCATATTCACCGAATTTGCCCCCCCCTCCCCCCTGCGACTTATTCCTGTTCTCAAAACTGAAGAGACCTATGAAAGGACGGAGATTTGCAGCGATTGAGGAGATAAAGACTGCATCTCTGGAAGAGCTCAAGGCTATACCAAAAAGTGGTTATCAGAATTGCTTCGAGGATTAGAAAAAGCGTTGGCACAAGTGTATTATATCTGGGGGGGATTACTTTGAAGGGGACAACTTGAATATTAAAGAATAAATAAATATTTTTTCACAAAAATATAAAGTCACCTTACTTTTTGAACACACCTCGTACATTCCAAAACTATTTATAAAACAAGGTTTTAAAGATAGGCCCAATCGCAACCAGGCACACTTTAATAAAATTAGCATGTTTACCACATTACCTTTTTTCACATGCCAATTTAGGAAGGAAGATTTAATCCTCTAAAAACTTAAGTAACTTGGAGATAGCATACCATATAAAAGGACATTTAGTCTCTTTTTCGATTTCTTTCCATATGTACTAAAATATGACTTCGATGTAACAGTTACACACCCATAATATCTACCATTGAAAGTGTAAGTTAATAATTCTTCCATCAGTGTTGTTGTACTGGGCAACACATAAACAGGTCGAACAAAAGTTATTTTTATTCTTGGATTGTAATTTTTTACGCTTTTTTACTTTATACTCCTTTGTGACCTCAATGAAACACTTTGGTTTGGTAGCCAAAATATGTCATAAATTATAAATTTTAGTCACGATTTCTTCCTCCAGAGGCACTATATTGGGCAGGACTTAGTAAATGTCCAAAAAAAGTTGGATTATAGAGGGTTAACCGTGAAAAAGACTCTTGAACGCTTCATTCTTCCATTAACTAAGGAGGAGCTGGTACGGATCACTAGTTAATTGATGAGCTGTAGCGGCTAATGAGTCACAAAGAAAATGACGCGGCCATTATCGACGTTGGCTTTATCTTAAGCACAGGGAGATGTTTCTGAACCTTGAAAGAATCGATATTGATAAGCGATAACAGGCCTTCGGTTCGCGAAGTGGGTTGTGGAGATTTGGTCTCCGTAGGAAGTGAAAACTTTTTTACCTCGCTATTAGGTGGAATATGGGTTTAAAAAAATAAAACACGAAAACTATACAAAAAACACAAAAACAAAAAAATAGCGAGAACATGTGCGAAGAAAGTAATGTTAAAGCAAGGAGAAACTCGCACTAAAAATGATGGAAAGGCGTTCTATCCCATAAATCTGAGATTGGCGAGAATGATTTACTAAGGGAAAAATGATGATGCATAAACTATTTTTTACCAACAAGGTCAGACCAGGGTCGTTCGATTCGATATATCTGTATCTCCATCGACAAGGGACATCGCAACTATTTCCACCACACGGCCGCTATTAATGTGCTTATTGAGCATTTCCCGCCGCAGCAAACCTATGGAAATCTGCGGACATCGGGGACAAGTCATCATTTTGAATACAAATTATGACCGCCAAATCAACAAAAACCTTGAAAAACTAGTGCTATGCTAATAGAGAATACAACAAAATAAGCACATTAATGGCAGACTTGTTAACGTAGCGAAAAACTGTATCGAAGGAAGAGTAATATCGATAATGACCGACCTTGGGTCAGACAGGTCATGAGGGCGTTCACCTACATCTACACAATACCCTGCGAGCCGCCGAATGGGGTTATGGCTGGGGGTGTTAGGACACCACCCTTGTAAAGACGTAAGGGATAAGGTTTTGGGAGGTGAAATGGTGACGTGGATTATGGGAGTGTATTTAGTGGAGCTCAGCTTTATTGTGGTCGCTTATTGTGCGCGAAAAGAACGAGATTTTGTAACTATCTGGTCAGCAGTGTTCCTCTATTATTTTATCGCTTCTGTCAGACCTAGAGATAGTATGGCGTTATGATAATATTCTCTGTGTCGCTCTGAAATACACCAGTTCTGACTTTCTCAAACAGCCTAAGCCTAGCATGCAGCCTCCGAGTATCTAGGGGCTCCCACCTTAATCCCTCTAAAAGTTGTGAGACACTATATGTACGCTTGTAGCAGTTTTTAACGAAGCGTGCTGCTTTTCTCTGTATTTTATTAATTTTTTCGGTTAAACCTTTATGATCAGGGACCCAAATGCTCGCGGCGTATTGGAGATGTGGCCTAACCAGAGCGAAGTAGCATCTCTCATTAACTTTTTCATCCGAGGACCTTCCTTTTATACGCTTAACAAAACCTAGTTTCCTCAATGCTGTGCCGCATTTGTTTTGTATGTCTTCCCCAAGAGATATCAGAAGTTAAGGTAAAGATTTCAAAAGATTTTATGTTTACTCCACCCACAGTACAAGTATAGTATTTGAGATGACTTTCGCAGGTAGTGAACGTTGCCAGGGGATTTATACATATATATAAATTAGGCATTAAAATATATTGTTCAATGCTTTAAGCCAGAAGATAATTATACCCCTTCCTCTGTTCGTCAAATAATCATGATAGAGAAATATCAATAGAGGCTGGAGTCAGAATAAATATTGATTATCGTCACGAGGTATTTATATGAAAATTTAACAAATATACAATGCAGCACTAAAGCTCTTTTTTTCCTTTTTTGCCCTTTAAATTTGCTTTTTAAAGCATATCTTGCAAATCTGAAGAAAACGGTACTTAGAAGAGTAGATTCCTTCTTAAACTGTGGATGTTAGTTTGAATGCCAGTCTAAGCAAGAGCTTTCATGATTGAAAAATGTTTATAAATGTATTTTGATTGTTGAAAATGTTAAGTAATTGTAGTTTGCTCATCTCGCTTGATATATTAAACCAAATGGACCACGACCCACCACGCCTCACGATTTTTCTGTTCCTTCACTTCCCATTTCTTCAGTGACTGATCGACATTTAATATTGAGAGTCAATGGAGTTAAATTCTTCCATATTTTGGAGATTTTATAAATATATCGTTGTAAGTAATTTCTTTTACCCTCGTCGCAGATGTCCCTCCCAGGAATCGACCGTGATTTTCCTTCTACCATTCTACCGTTTTCACTCTCTTTCGATGTTAAAAATAAGCAACCGAGTTTACGTATCGATTCGGGAATCCTGCTCCTCTATAGTTTTAATTTCGATGTTAGATACATTGGTTTCCGTTACGAGGTAGAAGCTTCGTTAAAATGCTTATTCCTTTAAAATTTTACCCAAAGGAGTAATCATATGAAATTAAAAAAAAAATATATATATATATATACAAGGCAGCACTTGGTTCATTACTGCTAATTTTATTAATCTTAAGAAAACAGCACTTCGAATCGCACGTTTTTGCAAAAAATAGAGCCCGCAACTTTTTACCCTAACCGTTTATGTCCGAACGCATATAGAGACCACAGAGAGAACGCATAAAACTGACCATTAACAGTCATATTTACACGTCAAAGGGCGATGTGGTCGAACTGCCAAAGGTGGCGACGCGTGAAATTCGGCAACATAATAAAAAGTTACGGAATCTAGACCCAATATCAACGACACAATTAGAGAGAAAATTGAGAGCAAGCCCACTTAGTTTTTACAAATTATTACGAAAGAAAATGGACAGCATAAATAACAGCCAGCTGGACACATCCACACATTCAATTCACACACAACCGTGTCCGTTGTGGTTCGTTTACTGTTTCCGCTTGTTAACCTCATATTAAGTCAAACGCTGGTGGTCATCAGTTAAGCCTCCTCAACTGAGGGATTTTCCGCCAAAAAATAATCTCAGATGACCACTTTTGATAAAGACACCTCATCTTCTTCCGAGCTGTTCAAATTATCTCTTTTAAGTGATGACTGTTCCGCGGCCTATCCTGAGTCATCGTTAATCTGTGCGTGTGTTTGAATGGTAGTGGTTTGTGATCGTGGAGGACACGCAAGTCCTTTACTCTAAGAGAAACTTACAATACACAAACTAACTTAGGAAATAAATACGTGGTATTGTAATATCCTTGGCACTGTGGCTGTAAAAGCGATGGAATAATTCCACATTTTCGCCTCGCTCTAGTAATGGGAAACTTTTATGGGATAGGAATGTTCGATAATCTACCTTGATTTAAACATATATTATAAATACACTCTACGGATTCAGACTTCACTTTGTGAAAGTTAACAGTCTCCATACTTATGCAGTATGCATAAGAACGCAATTATGTACTTTTCCACAGAACATCCAAAATAAATTCTGTGGAAAAGTACAACATTGTATTCTTTGAGTATGAATATATTATAAAGTTAAGATTTCTATCATCGAATTGTGTAAAAATAATATTAGGTCATTGCTAATATAACGAAGATACATAGGTTTAAAAATGATGAATTTTCACGCAGAAATGAGCCATCTCAATGGCCGTGCGATGGCATCTCTTCACATAACATTTTTAATCTCAACTTCTTCACAAACTTGTATAACATGCATTAGATATTGAGGGCCCTGATACACTTTTTCAACCTAGGTAATCGATAATGTAACATGAGCATTTTGACTTAAAGAATAAACTTCCGGCCTTCGTTAGAGCATTACCAACATACAGTGATGAATGTTACGAGGTTACCGAGGAAAACTTCAGCTTTTTGCTTTTTTACCAAGTTTCTTGATAAAGTACTTCAAAATTATTCATTTAAGATAGTGCGAGCGAGATAGTTCCCTAATCACAATAGAGACCATATTCGATATATATACCTTTAAATTTTAACCACTGTGAGACACACGAATCAAATATTGCATCATTAATGGTGCAATAATATACCTTGACATGACAGAAATTGTAAGTATTCAATGAAAATATCTAAATAAGTCTTCAACTTGACTCATTTTTTTCACGCGGTACGTTTGAAACCCCATCAAATGGAAGGTTTATTGTACCCCAATGAATTTTATGCGATGAAAATATCATTAATTTTAAAAAATACTTAATAAAACACACAAACTACACACTGTTGATATATTTTATGAGGTCTAGGTGTTAGAAATTCCTCATTTGTCAAATAAGGTCTCTCTGGAGTGCATACAGGTACCATTTCCCATATAAAAGGGCTTGTATTTTTTAGCAAATTTTTCCGAAGGTAATGTGTTAAAGGGATGACTTTTTCATATCAATGGAAGGGTGGTATATTTTTCTTCAAAATGAGACACAATTTATTGATTTCTCGGTAAAATATTTCGCTCAAACTACCTTAAATACAATACAAAATTATTTACCTCGGAAGATAGCTACGGCCACCTAAAATCCACTTGCTGATGAGGGTCGACCCTTCCATGGGGCTTCAAGAGCAAGAAAAATATTCTACGGTCCCAGCAAACGGATTTAAGCCTAATATGAATCATCTAAACAATCAAATTCTGTGGCCAAAGTTGTAGGATACGTGATCACTGTCACGGAGAGAATAGTCAATTTCAATGAACGGGGAATGCGCACGTCTGGACCATTGAGGAATATGGAGAGGGCATCTAGTCATCAAACTGTAGCCTAGTAACCAAAAAAACAACCATATTGGTTGTTATTCCGACGAAAGAAGAGGGTTATCCCTGCTCTTTCATTACTTTCCTTTGGGTAGTACGTGGAAATGACGAAGTAGCTGATGTAAATTTCACACACATCTCGAATACGCCGCGAAAATTTGGGGCCCTGGTCATAAGGATTTAATAAAAAATTTGACATAATACAAAGAAATGCAGCGCGCTTCGTTAAAAACAGCTATGCGCGAACATATAGAGTATCACAGCATTTAGAGGGATTAAGGTGAGACTCGGAGGCTACATGCTAGGCTTACCTTGCTTGAGAAATTCAGAACTGGTGTGTTTCAGAGTGACACACAGAATATAATCTTGACGCCTCACTACATCTCTAGTTATGACGGAAGCGATAAAATAAGAGGGATACACTGCCGAACAGATAGGTACAAAAATTCTTTCTTTCCGCGCACAATAGGCGATCACTATTAAAACTGAGCTCCAATAAATACATAATACACGTCACCATTTCACCTCCAAAAACCATATTCCTCACATCTTTGCACGGATGGTGTCCTAACACCCCTGCTACACGCCCAAGCGGCGGCTCGCAGGGTAGTAAGTATGTGTATATGTATAGCAAGAATATGCACCATCTGTTTAACCCTTCGGCTACCAAGGGGGGTAACTCAGTTACCCCAACGCCACATTTTTACTGTCTTTATTTACAATTATTTTCTGATATTTTTATGCTTCCATGAGTTTGTTTTTAAAAATCTTACAATACGATCCCATGTGAAATCTTCATTCATTGATTGTTTTTTTTCTTCTAATTTCTGAAAATCTCGTTGGGGTTACTGTGTTACCCCTTTTGGAATAGTTCGTCTCAGATTCACCAGCCCACTTTCTGAGGATCTGCGCACCGTTCACAGCACAGTACCGAGATTTAAAATAACAATGGGATTCTAAGTGTGCCTTCATATGTATCAAACCGCGCCGTGGACGGCAATCGTGGTCATCACGGCGCCTTCAATCCGACGGGGCGCGGCGCTGCGCCGTCTGCGCCGTGAAATGTACAAGACACCTGATTTACTTGTTTGAGTTCCTTGACTTCTGTGCATGTATGGAAAGAGCAGTAAATGAAAAGCCAAATGTTGTGAAATATCAGGACATCCGATTAGACCGAGACAGGACATCCGATTAGATAATTTTATGCTCCAATCAGAGCCCACAATTATATTTGTGTTATTTGATTAAATATAAATCATATTTATTATAATTTTGTATAATTGTTTTTATTTAAGATTTATGTCACACAGAATCCATTTTTGTATAAATTAAGCGAATAAACAAAAAAATACTGTGGGTAACCGAGTCACCCCCCTTGGGAGAGGTAAGGTGAAAAAATACCTTGGTAGCCGAAGGGTTAAAGAATAAGGCAGGTATATATTGACACATACATCAGCAATTAATTATATGGTGTCTACTCAATTTTACCTTAGTTTGAACCTGGAATACGGATAATTACTGTTTTTAATACTTAATAATATACAGTTTGAGACTGCATACAAAAGACGTTAATAGACGTTGCTTTCTGTCAAGTTATTGATGGAAAACATCGTAAAATTGCAAAAAATAGTGCTTTAGTCCGTTTGCGCTTCAGGAAAATCGGGGTTAACAAAGATGACCAACAGGCCACGCACACGTAACAGCTTCTAGGATTGGCCACAATCACAAGCACCCTACTTATCTACCTCAACGGTCTTGGAAAACATAGGACGAAGGAGTAACAGACTTCAATGGAGTCATCACAAAATACGAGAAATAAATCCTCATTCATAAGCTTCTAAAGATCTTCATCAATCTTTTAATAACAAGCGTTTAAGGAAAGGAGTCATCACATACAGTGATAACCAACACGGATGCTTTTCGAAACCGACGAATGAGCACGTCCAACGATGCAAATCTTATCTTTACAGTAAATTTAACGCCGGTGAGTCAGTCCCGATTAGAGGGAAAGCCACATTCCTAGTAGTTTTTATTGTTTAAAAAAGCTATCGGGTGTATCTTGCATCGCAATGATTCAGCTTTCGCATGCGAACGAAGAAATGATTAATCGCAACATCACGCACAAAAATTACAGAAAAAACGATCCAGAAGATTCAGACTATATCGCGAGGACATTGAACATTATGAATGGATTAAAGATGTGCAATCCTGAACGCGAAAAATTGCACATCATTTATTCAGATAAGAATGCGATATGCCCCTATTACGTACGTGGAGGTCTTTGACGGGTGTTGGAGCGCGAATCTTGAGTCATTGAGTGAACATTTTAATAATTCTGCCAGTTATTCGAATATATTGTGAAATATCGCGGCGAACACACATACAAAACATATGCGGCACGGCATTAAAGGAACTAGGTTTTGTTAACCGTAGAATAGGAAGGTCCTTGGATGAAAAAGTAAACGAGAGATGCTACTTTGCTCTGGTTAGTCCACACCTCGAATACGCCGCGAGCATTTGGGAAACTGGCCATAAATATTTAACCAAAAAAATTAATAAAATACAAAGAAAAGTTACGCCAATCGTTCAAAACTGCTACGAGCGAACAGCTAGTGTTACACAACTATTAGAGGGATTAAGGTGGGAGCCTCTAGATACACGGAGGCTGCACGATAGGCTTAGGCTGCTTGAGATATCCAGAACTGGAGTGTTTCAGAGCGACACTGAGTCACGACGCATCACTATATTTCTCGGTCTGATAGATGCGATAAAATAAGAGAGATACTCTGCCGAAGAGATAGGTACCAAAACTCGTTCTTTCTGACCCAGGTCATAAAGAATTAATCAAAGAAATTAATAAAATATAAAGGAAAGCAGAGCGCTTCGTTAAAAACTGCTAAGAGGGTACGTATAGTGTCTCACAATTTTTAGAGGGATTAAGGTGGTAGCCCGTAGAGACCCGGGAGGCAGCACGCTAGGCTTAGGTTGCTTGAGAAATTCAGAACTGGTGTTTTTCAGAGCCACAGAGAGAATGTTATCATGGCTCAGTTACGTGGTTCAGATTAAGTCCGGACAACGCATTTAGCACTGAAATTAGCATGGTGTAGACGCAGGCCGGGTTCCAATTCTGGTGCACAACCTTAGAAAGGACCGTGTTCTACATTCAGTACAAGCCTGAAGTAAACTTGCGAAGTGGAACGGACAATTAGCGCAAACGAAGCTGGTCCAAGGGTTGGACCTGTGGAACGCTTTAACGTGGATTGGAACACGGCCAAGAACTCTAAAGCATCGAAATCGATATTAGTTAAGGATTGGAGGACGATTTTTGAGCGTTCAGTTCAGTACTGATTAATAAATAATACAAGTTCTTTTTAAACTTTGTGGTATTCCATTTAAATATATCAGATGATTTAATGGTAACTTTTTTGATAAACTTTTGTAATGATTTTGGATATTACGGCTGAACTACTCAAAAAAGCATCCGTTCCTCCAAAAGTCACACAGGAAATATCCACCTTACTGTCTCTATGTGTATCGCAAAACTACTTTTTATTCAACAACTGTTTTTACAAACAGACTGACGGCTTAGCAATGGGTTCGCCAATTTCTCCGCTTCTCGCGGAAATCTTTTTGGATAATTTTGAAAACAAACTTTTTAAATCGAAAAACAAATTTTTACACTCAATCGTCTACTGGTACCGATACGTAGATGACATCATAGTTCTTTGGAAAGGCACTGAGAGGCAACTAGATAATTTCACCAATTTTTTCAATAGCCTCCACCCAAAAATGTCATTCTCATGCGAGAAAGACTCCAACCGGACCATTAACTTTCTTGACCTCTGTATTTCCATCACCGATGACCAGCACCAATTTTCCATCTACCGAAAACCGACCTACACTGATCATATCATTCCGGCCGATTCCAGGCATTTTCACGCCCAAAAGCTGATGGCCTTCCACTCCCTTATTCATCGCCTATTCAATGTCCCTCTCAGTCACCTCGAGTTCAACAAAGAAGTCCGAATTATTAAACAAATAGCGCAAAGCAATGGATACCCATCTCACCTTATAGATAAACTAGTGGTTAAAAAGTCCAAAAAAGCGGCCATAAATTTAATATTCTCCGGTGATCTTTCTTCCAAAACTGTTCAAAAATGGTGCTCTCTGAGATATTTAGGTCCGATCAGTGAAAAGATCGCCAAAGTTTTCCCACGAGAAAAATATCGTGTGTCATTTAGAACCCCAAGAAACTTAAAAACTCTTTTTGACAAAAGCAAAGACCCGTTCGATCCTAAGAAGAGAAGTGGCATATATGCTTTAAAGTGTGGTGACTGCCAAGGTGTTTATGTGGGGCAAACAGCCCGCAACTTTAATGTTAGAGTCCAATCAGTAGATCACTCAATAGAGCACCAATCAGCCAATTTTAATAATTATGAACTCAAGAGCAATTTTTCCAAACACCTTTTAAACTATGACCACCACAGTGATTTTAATCTTGACATTTTATGATTTGCAAACCACAGACGTGTGCTTGACTCACTTGAGCAGCTCGAAATTTTAAAGACTTTATACGACCCTGATTCGAAGATTTTAAATGAGTATTTGCAACCTTCCTCATCTCCCATTCTCACAGCCGCCTCCCGAATTTCCCTCCCCCGCTAAACTCCCCGCCAATCACTGTTCCTGACCAACCTGCATCCACACCACCCTAATCCTCACAAACCCCCCCCCCTCCTTCCAAGCTATATATAAGACTTTGTAAACCCTAAACAAGCACCTGAAGATGACGCTCAAGCGTCGAAACCCGGGTCGTGTGTGTGTGTGTTTTTAAATTGTGGTTTTTTGTAACAGTACTGATTACACTACTGACCAAGGTGTCGGTTAAAACAGACTTTAGAATAGATGTGCAGGTTGGCGGGGAAACGGGAGGAAGAACAGAGTGAAAAATACTGCGTCGGCGCTACCCTGTTCTCAATGAAAGACGCCAAGGTTTCAACAGTTTGACGTTGTGTGACTGACAAGGGGGTGGCTGTTGAAGTGCCCTCCGCACTTCACCCAAGATGAAATCAGGATTCCACCGAAAAAATTGGCTCCGAAAGAATTCAACCTTTCGGTAAGGGAACAGCCTGTGTTCTCGCCACCCAGCACCCACCAAATCATACGGACAGCTTTAAAGAAAAAGTTGAATAACGGCAAAAGACCTTATTTCACAGGGAACAGCAACAGGAAAAAAATAACAGGTTGATTACAATGGCCTGCAAATTATAGGGTGCTATTTCAATGCTAACACGCATTGTATTCCACTTGCGTGGACTTGTATTCATTGTAGTACACTTGAGTGAACCTTGTATCTACATATTGTGTTGCTTGGCAACTATCAACAACTTTATCACAAAGCAACCTTTCTATTACCTTGAGAACGCAAATCTTAAAATTAAGGAACAGGTTATGGGAACAATAGGTTACCTAGGTTTCATAGTTGTATTCTAAACACTTTTTAACGCAGACTTCGAATCTGTTAGCAGAATTTCTCTATCACCTTTGGTTTCAGAGATATTTAAGCTCAACATGACCTAAAAATTGCCATTTTGACCCTTTAAAGTTAGAATATCTTAAAATCCTCACAAGATAGGCAATTTTTTTAGCAGATTCGGAATCAGCCAACAAAATTACGTCGGAAATGGCCCTTATCATC
The DNA here is from genome assembly GCA_963169105.1 of Ceriagrion tenellum. NCBI lineage: Eukaryota > Metazoa > Arthropoda > Insecta > Odonata > Coenagrionidae > Ceriagrion > Ceriagrion tenellum. The sequence goes on along the minus strand of OY720644.1, from coordinate 45,572,381 downwards.
AAAAAAGCATTCTCTTGTCGGTCTGTGTTAGAGAGGAAAGAAAATGTGCTTTAAAGAAAGAAGTTTAGAATATTCATCGATTGCGATATTATAAGTGTATCTATCGAATAATATGCATATGTATTAATAAATGTATGTAAAGCAATTTATGCAGAATCAAGAACCATCTCTGATTCATAGTCAGCTGTCCTTTTTTATGCATTTTTAAAAACTAGAATCGCTACTCGAGACCAGAAACCTTGCCCTATTTTAACTTCCAATCGCTCACCACTTTCTCCGTCAACAACCACCTACAACCAATTAAAAATCAAATAAAAATAAAAACACGGATTTGTTATTCACAAGAAAAAACGATAATAAGTAAGAACTGTAGAAAAAAATTATTTACGGCTGCCATATGCCACACTGTACATATTTTTCTACTAGAAATTTAATACGGAAAACAGTAACACAGCTTTCATTTAAGAAAAAAACGATTCGACGGCAGAGAGGGAAGGTACGAAGATTAAATATCAGACATTGTTCTTTCCGAATAGTTTTACGAAACTTAACTTTGTTTACTTTGAGAAAAGACACTTTTCCCGACGGATGCAAACACCCATTCACCATTTATCTTATCGTGAAGTGAGATACTTCTGCAAAGAGTCGCTAAAGACGTGTTTTTTTAGCGTCGATACGTCCCACGCATCTATGACAGGAAACCAGGAAAAAGACGCTTCTCGCCGGGAATTATCGACGCCTCCGCGAAACAAGTCGCTGGAGTTTCCGCGATACACGACGAGTTAAAAGGCATGCAGGCATTCTCTAGCGCAGACTGACGCATAGAGCACATTTTCATCCAAATTTGCGTGGATAATTCACGAAATCGTTCACCGTGAAATTAAATTGAAAAATGAACTTCGTATCCACCGGTGGATAGAGGTAGTAGTGCCCAATAATGACCAGTGGCAGCTTGTCAGCAAAATCAGCGTGATTTGGAGTAAATAAAAAATATTTTCACCGTAAAATTAAAAAGTAAGTAAATACTGCCAGATAATGAAGTAAGGGTGATACTTTCCAATGGTGACCAACCAGCTTGCAAATATCACAGAATTATAAGTATCATGTTTCGTGAGATACTACGTTCATAACTCCACGTTACACGGTTGTAACATGAGCCCTCTAACAGGGATCGTGAAGATGCTTCCTGAATTTCGGGAAAAATAAACACGTTTTCAAAAAAATCACCGGAAAAATGGCCTATGCCATTTGCTCCATATTTTATGATTCATAATTCATATTCGGTGAACTAGCAATCGAGAAAAGTCGATATGATAATGCAACGGAATCCTGCATTTCAACATATTCTTTCACATAATAGGCTCTATAGTTTATTAGTTCAAAAGCAAGAATTAATGGGAAAAATGGAGCTTTTTCAACCATATAGAAGTAGTATTTGCATAAAAACTAATAGCAAAAGCACAAACTTCTAACATGACAAACAGAATTAAGACACCTTTCCATCTAGTTTTTGAGTAATAAGCAAATAACTATCGTTGCTGAAGACTAAATTTGTTAGTTCAACAGAACTGGCGCAGCATTCGGCTCCTTCGAAAGTTGGAAAGAACATACGTCAAAAATATACTTTCATCGGAGAATCTGCATATTCATTACTTCACCCGCACATTCCAAGGCCTAAGGCATACCGTCAGTGAAAGGAATATTTTTTCTGACGATTAAAATCGAAAGGGAAAAAAGAGCAATATTTTTTTATCAAGAATTCGAGATCGGAAATATTTAGTATCCAGGAATTATAATTTCTCGGCCTCTTTTTTTCATCAGTATATTATTTTTTCTGGCGGGGAAGAAAGGTCTTCGGAAATAACAGATCGTTTCTACCTCATCGCAAACGTTTTTTAATTACAAATATTGGCATCTTTACGGCTACAATGAATTCACCGAATTTCCGACGTATAGTCAGTTCACATTTGATACATTAATTCCTGAAGAGAATACACAGAAATCGTGTGGGTACTTCAGAACATTTTAAAAAGAAAAGATTACATTGAAGTAACGTTCAAAAAGAGCATTATGTATCATATTGATATTTACAGTCTATTCAAATTATCATGGACGCAAAATCTACCGTTTATCAGAGAGTTAACTGTAGATCACAGCCTTGAACTTCCCTTACGTACGACCAAAATGTTTTTGGGTTATCCCGTAACTGTTCCACGAGAGTTTTCCTCTTGAAATCCATGAATACATTCCTGAACACTTCCTTTGAAACGGCTTTAGACAACTTATATTAATTAACTCGCGATCATCAGCGGATAAATCTGCACGGATTTTTTTCATCTTGCCATGGCAAGCTCTCTGTCGCCTCAACGATTTTCTCACTTCAGCGTCGTACCATCTCGGTTCGCTGCTCTCTTTTTACTTTACTTGGGATATAACTTTTCATTCCTGAATGTACGATCGAAAGAAAAGCTTTCCAAGCATCCTCCGCGTCTAACTTAATTATTGATTCTTGGCAGACGGGAAAGGAATTTTTAGATGAAATTTGGCCCTTTGAAATCACCTGGTTTAAAAATGTAAAATTTTCTTATTCGTTTAAATTTTTCATCGACATTCACGACAACTTAGCTCTAACTGTCCTCTGGTCACTAATTCCCTCTACCGAGTCCACCTTAATGACTTGATGTGGTATATTTGTAGCCAGTAAATCAAGGAGATTACCTCTATTAGGTTCCGTAGCAATCAGAAGTAGTGCGTTGGATGAAAAAAGTAGTGCGTTTGATGAGAAATCCATGCATAAAGTAGGTCTAAAGGTTGAAATTGTGACGTCACTTCCGACTTTCGGGAAAATTACGAACGCCTAGGATGCCCTAACGTGAATTGGAACACTCCGTTACCCGTCTTTACCCGGTGAGCAGATTTGCCTTAAAAAATACCGAGATGCCCAAAACGTGCTCGGCTCGATTTGGCGAAGGGCTCGCGGATAATACGTGAGGCAACGATGGACGAAATATTCCGGCGAACCCGTGAGAAACGTCCGCGGTGGCGGGAGAAAGTGAACCAATTTTTCACCAAGTTCTAAGACTTAAGGTTGCGTTGGGCGGGCGGCATGGAGGTGAGATGTATAACGGTCAGGGCACTAAAGCGCGGGTGGGTCACGTGGGAGAGAAAGGTGCACCCTCCCCCCTCCTCAGCCTCACCGTCCCCTATTCCGTTCGCCCACGCCGCCTCTTCAGCAGCAGCGGAGGGCAACGGTGCTCAAGAGAGAGGAGGAGACCTCAACGGAAGACGTCTTTCGAGGTGATGCAGTGGGGGAGGCAGGAGACACGTAAGATCGGGAACAAACGAGAGAGGGATTGCGTGGCGAGAAATCGAGAGAGAGAGAGGCGGAGTTGCCGGACCAACGGGCTCACAGGCGGGGGAAGGACAGCAGCGTCCGCGGGAGGATCATCACCCAATGCCGCGGAATGCCCGAGGGGAACGTTCGCACACATCCGGGATGGACAATCCGAGCGTCCCACGAACCATCGTTCTATTTTGGGAACGTGAAAACATGCCAATATTCGGTACCAGATCACTTCTGATAATTTCTGTGTATATACTTCTAAAATAATAAGAATAATTTATTACTCAACAGTTTTTGTACAATGTCGCGTACAAATCTCAAAGAGCTTAAGGGAGCCTCAAAGGTCAGAGACCTGTGTAGAGACTGCCTTCCATTAATGAAATTCATTGCTGATACTTTAAAAGCATATATAATTATAACAAAGCCGATTTCATTTTAGCCAAATTATGAACATGAAAAGCAGAGACAATAATAATAATTCATCTTGCTTACATTAGTATAAAAATATTCAACCTAGAGCCTAAAATAATAAAAAATGAATTTTTTAAACAAGTATTCTACCGATAAAACGTAGGTCTTGGTGAAATTCTGACAAAATCCTCCCGGTTTTCGACACTTTCAGAGTCCTATCTACCTGTAGTAATTCCTTGTTCGCCTCACCACAAGATCTACACATCTTCATCCCTTCAATAAAACCTATTCTCTTTCTTCACCGACCCCGCTTGCCCACTATCCTTCCCTATATCACAGTTTTGAGTCACCCATTATCACTTCCTCCAGCCACCTACCCTGCCCTTCTCCGGATTTCCCTCAGAAGTTTCCTTGCCTCACCCACCATACTTACAACTTCCTCGTTCGCCTTCCTTTCCGTCAACCGTACCTTCTCCACACCCACAACTCAAACGCCTGCAGCCTATTCACGTCCTCATCTCTGAGGGTCCACGTTTCTAACCCATACAACGTCACGCTCTATCAAGCTCTTCAAAAGCCTCTTCTTCACATCCTCACCCAAGGTCCCCGTCATCAGCTCCCTTCTATTACCATCCGCTTCATCAGCTAACAATTTTCTCCTTCTTATGTCTTTGCCACTATGCTCATAAAAATGCATACGTGGTAAAAATACTTTTTTTAAATTGATTACGTTTCCAGAAAATGTTGACTATTTTTTTTCTGATTTCGAGTTAATTTAATAAAAAAAGTGTATTTCACTTCACTATCGCACTTCTAGGATTAATACACTATCCCTTGAGAAGGAAACGTTTTTCTCTCTTTCATATCGATGCTTACTTCTAAAATATTTCATAAGCTTCAATTTTTGTGCGACCATAGTTATGGTCTCGTATATTTCATGAATTCCCAGATTATTTTTAATTATTTGCTGTATTTGAATTTTTTCTCTGAATTATTTATTTTCTTTTATTTTTAATTTTACATACACGCACTCTTCACCTGCAACTATATTATTAATAATGTATCTGGGTTTTTTCCGTAAATAAATACGCCCTTAGGCTATCTCAGTGGACATAGTGGCTGCGTCTGCTTACCAAGACGTAGGGGGAATAGTGTAACGACGTAATGAACTTAACCACTTGCATTTCATTTATTAGTTCATATTGTCAACTTCGTGAACTACTTGGAGTCGGAGATGGCATAAAGGTTAGACTCATGAAAAATAAGCGAAGTCGGCACGAATTGAACAATGATATGCATATCCACTACAACAACGGCAATGAGAAAAGAGCATCTTTAAATATACGACACGAATCCAACAAGAGTCAATTGTCGTCATTGGCATGGGGACTAGCCGCAGGGTAATTACGTAAGACGATTACAGGCGGTTCAAACAAATGAGGTAGACGAAGAGGGCATTACGTCATCAAAACGTGACCTGACAACCGGAATAACAACCATATTGCTAATTCCTGCTCATTCCTTCCGTACCTTTGAAAAGCACAAGGAAATGACGAATTAGCGGGTGTAAAGCAAGACCACTCACCAGCTGTATAAGAAGTAAGGCAAGTAAATCGTGTAACATATATTAGTTACATAGTCGCTCTGAAACACACCAGTTCTGAATTTCTCATGCAACCTAAGCCAAGCGAGTAGCCTCCGAGTCTCTAGGGGCTCCCAACTTAATCCCTCTAAAACTTGCGAGACCCTATATGTACGCTCTTAGCAGTTTTTAACGAAGCGCGCTGCTCTCCTTTGTATTTAAAAATTTTTTTTGGTTAAATCTTGAAGACCAGAGTCCCAAATGCTCGTGGCGTATTCGAGGTGTGGCCTAACCAAAGTAGCATATTTTCGACTTTTTCATCCGAGGACCTTCTTATCATACGTTTAACAAAGCCTAGTTTCTTTAATTCTGTGCCACATATTTTTTGTATTTGTGTTCCCCACGTAATATCAGAAGTTAAGGTGATTCCAAGATATTTTACTGTATCTGAAGATTTTATATTCCCTCCACCCACAGTATAGGAATGGCAATGTTCTGATTTATAGTAAGTTATCGAAGGAAAACGTAAAACTGCAGCCCGAAAACGCTGAGGGAAAATAGGGGTTAACAAAGATGGCGGGCATGACACGCCCATGTTATAGCATTGGTCACAATAGCAAGCGCCCTCTCCGTTTATTCAACCTCAACCTCATCTACTTCAATGGTTCACACGCAGCAAAATTTCGGACGAATAATAGCATTAATATACGCCTAGTTACCGAACATATACCTTAGTCTAAGCACGCAGAATACACTTAAAACACAAACTCGAAATTACTTCGATGAAACTCAACTTGACCAGGGAGAAAATGACCCTACAATATGATAAAAACAGATTATGCCTTTGAATAATATTTTTTTTCTCCCTACAGTCTCCCCAATCACACGAAAGGAAGATCCACCTAGAAAACAAACGACTCAAAATTTATAAGCTATTGAAACTCTACTTTATAGGAACCGTTCCATTCAACTACCCTAAGAAATCGGGCGACTTACCAAATCCGAATCGCAGAAAAGAGTCGGTTGACAAATGACGATTTGATTTCGAAAACGATTCAATATTAACAATCCTGAAATTATGGCATCACATCCACGGCATAACTCAACCATGGTAATGCAACGATCAACATTTCTCAGGACGCTCACGTCAAAATTTCGTCACGAACGAGGCTTATAATGCCGCGTAGCACCTGCTGAGTAAGGCTTACTATTAGGAATCATTCGCATTCCAGCACAATATCCACGTGCCTTTGATGGATCTCATCGTGGGAGTTCACGTAACCTTCCTCCATAAGATAGTTAGCCATTGACACGTCAAAAGTTCGTGGAAATGTGAAGACCATTGCGCAAAATTTTGCGGTGAGAGTGGTATGCACACTTCTTCATTTTGTGGTGCAACACACAATTGAACGCCTTAACTCCGGTTCCAGAATCGTAAAATAAAAGGCTACTAGAGGCTCTTCTCCGAATGTCATCACCTTTCACACAACTGAACTCAAATTCACGGTAAACCGTGCACAAATGAGGCAGACGGAGAGGGAATTAACGTCATCAAACAGTAGCCTGACAACCGATATGGCAACCATATCGGCTATCCCTGCTGTTTCATTACTCTCCTACGGATCATCATCATTAGTCATCTGCTTTCGCAGGTCCTTGATGCCTCCATCTCCCTCTGTCCTCTGCTCTCCTCTTCAACTCTCTGTAAATCCCTCCATCCTTCAGGTCATCGAAAATCATTCTTTTTTTCCTCCTCTTTCGCGATTTCCATCCACCATTCCTCCCAGTACATCTCGTAACAAACATTTCATTCTCAGTACATGTCCCATCCAGCTCTACTTTCTATCTTCACTTGTCTTTAAGAGCTTTCTTCCTTCTTTTATCCTCTCCAACACCTCTTCATTCCTAATCCTATCAGACCACTTGATATAAGCACTTTCCTCCAAATCCACATTCCAAAACTCTCTATCCTTTTCTGCCATCGTCCACGTTTCCACACCATACAAAAATACACTCCAAATAAAACACTTGACGATTCTCTTCTTCAGTTCCAGATCCATTTTAGTACTAATTATTACAGTCTTATTCTTCCTACGGATAGCACGACGGAATGGACGAATACGCGGATGTAAAGCAAAAATATCCGCCATCTGTTGGAAATTTAAGGCAATAAACTTGAAACATATATTGAGTGTTCAGAGCAATGGATTCTACTTGATTCTCCTACAGTTTCACCAGGGAATGCGGACTATTATCAATTTTAATAAATAAACTAGAAAAGAAATTGACTTCGGCCTTGCCGAAGCTTAAATACCCTCCACCATTTTCAATTAAAAAACCGAAGTATTGGTCCGATCCAACCAATTTCCCATTAACCACGTAGTGGTGTAGGGTATAACAATTATGTACGGAGAATGCATAAAGAGGAAGCAAAAGCATGCTGATTTCTATCAAGTTATCGATGCAAAAAATAGTGAAATTGCAAAATTAGTGCGTTAGCCCGCAAGCTCTAGAGGAAAAATGAAGATAGCGGACTGGTCTCAGCTTCTAGCATTGGCCAGTATAGCAAGTGCCCTCTCCATATACCTCAATGGTCTTTATTTTCCCTTTAAGTACATTCATATGAGACTCAGCTTCAACAATACTAAAGGTCGTAAAGGTGACGGTTCACCAAAAACGTGTAATTTTGAGCAACTTAACGCGTCTTTACGAAAATTTCACAAAAATCAAACAATCTGTCCGAAATCTTAGGCAAGTAACACTTAAAACATACATTGGCTGCCGAGCGCTATGGATTCTACTTGATTCTACCGTGGTTTTCACTCAAAATGCGGATTATCATTAATTTTAACAAATGAAATATGTATGTAAGGAGAATCCATAAAAAAGAAGTAAATGCACTTCAGAGATGCTATTTTCAAGTTTTCAGAAAATATGGAATCAGTGACCATGAGGCCAGAGTCACCTTCACATCATTTGCACTCGAGGAATGAGGTCCAGTCTGCACACCACGCAGTTATTCACCAAATGAGGAAATTTAATGCGCATTTGTTGGCCGCTGCAGAACAGAATCATCCCCTTCAATATTATATTTAGTCACTTCTACCACACACCAGCGAGAACGCATCCGACGACGTCAAAGAACATGTTCGAAAACAGTTCAATGAACAGTAGAACATTTTTTTAAGCATAACTTTGGATAAGTTTAAGGAATGGACTCAATTTCTTAAACAATGAGACACAAGACCGATGTCCAAAGAGGAAGAACAAACCCCCTGGATGACGATTTTTAAAAAAATAATAGAGGAGTGTCAAACAGAATTGGATGAAAACTGTCGCCACAGCACTATCAGTGGAGGGCCTCCCTTCAACAAAGAATTTCGGCGGTTAATTAATCCCTCTAAAAGTTGCGAAACACGGTATGTTCGCTCGAGGCAGTGTTTAACGAAGTGCGCAGCTTTCCTTATTATTTTATCAATTTTTTGTTTAATTTTAGGACAAAAAGCGATGCTATTGGATATGCGATGGCATAGAAACAAAGCGTAAGATTAAGTGATCAGGACAAAAGAAACAATGGAATTAGTATTTATCTGCACCCTTATTTATCACCGACCCAGGATCAACTGTTACGTACAGCAATTTTCAAGGTCACACAATCGCCAGCTACTCGTAAAAACCTGGGCCTGGGTAGTTATTAAAAATAAAAAGGGAGGATAAATAATTATTCCTTTTGTTCTCATCTTACAGAAAAAATCATCCACCAAGTTAAGCCTTGGGTATTTTTTTCCTTAAAAGACCATTGTGAACTTAAATGCGATGCAATGGACAACCAGAAATATAGAAATAAAATCATTTGGGGAATTTAAAATATCCACTTGAGTTACTTTCCCATTTCTTCCGCAAAGACAAGTACACGCACTACAAAGCGGTTATCAAGATGTCCAATTTGGTCCACAGGAAATTATCTTCTCCTATCTATTACTATGACGCTCGTGGGAAAACGATAACTGCTGTGCTCCAAAGATGATAAGACGACAAACCAGGAAACAATGTGAAAACATTCGTGTGGAGCGTGGCACTCCATGGATCGGAAGCATGGACCATTGGAAAAATAGACTAGAAAAGAATGAAGCCTTCGAAACCTGACGTTGGAAGAGGATGCTGAAAATAAAATGGACGAACAGAATAAGAAATATGAAGTTTAGAGAAGAGTAGAAGACAAGAGGACCATATATAAACACTGCTTTTGGGACGCTCGCCTTAATTTCAGTTTGCTAGGCCAGATAACAGTAACTATCTTTCCTTCTCACAGAGAATCTCATTACTTTTGGTTCCTTATGATTTATTGTTATTCCGCACGGACAATCTAAGTATCAACTACAAAGTAATCTCTTCGAAGATGGACTAGATGAAGAATCGAAGATGAAAACTTGAGAATGCAATAACTCAGAACCAACAATGATGCAGTTACTGTCTTTTGAATTGAATGGAATATTTGTAGGATTGTTCTGGGGTAATGCGCCTTAAGAACAAAAAGATATATACATAGTGATGCGAGACAGTGAACAAAATAAGAAAAAAAATAAGGATTATAAAATGGCAAAGACGAATATATGTATGATACATAATATTTTTACATTAAAATACAAATAAGACACAGTTAACAAATATGCAAAGTAAAGTGCGAAGTGTTACATATACTGAATTCAAAACCCAGCAAACAACTTCAAGATAAAAGGATACAACAACAACATTGAGAATCAGAAAATAATACATTATAATAATTCATTTTGAAAGTTGAGAGAGAGGGACTATTTTTTTTGTTTAGATAGATTATTCCATAGATCACACGATGTTACGATAAAAGAATTTTGGAATTTAGTCGACTTATGACTAGGAAAATATAAAAATTTTGAATCACATCTGGTACACATCTTACTTGTGGATGGCTTTGTAACAAATTTGTCAAACAGATATTCTGGGTATTTTTCGTTGAATAAAGAATACATTACATATCTTTTAGCTTAGCAGAGATGATCAGCAGTGCACAACTCTCTGTTTACTCGCAGAAGATTTTAACGTAGCGAGCATTTTTTCGAATTTTATTCACCTACTTCGTGAATGAATCCAATGTTCCATAATGGCCCCCGATGTTCGCTGCGTATTCGCGATGTGGTACACACGAACGAATGCGGGAGAAAAATACGTAATCGTGAAAGTGATTATAATAGCCTAGTGGCGATGGAGGTGAGTGGTGTAAAAAGGAGTTCGACACGCCGTGACGGGAGAAAGTGAACGCATACGTGGCGCCCTTTGTTTGTTGAACGCCGAGGAATCGCCAGGCGTGACACTAAGGACGATGCTGCCGAGGAACCCGGAATCAACACGTTTGTGTGCGTGCGAGGGCATGTTTCCATTTATAATGGTTAGAGCAATTTTCTCTTGTGAAAAGATCTTGTGAATATGTTAGCATACGCGTTCTCGTTAGTAATACGTATAAATAAAAGTGAAAACGTTACACGTTATCGATTCGTTTTATAAATTCGTCACCGCCACAAGGGCGAAAGAATAAAGATTATGAACGCAGAAAAATTTATTATTACCACGTTTTTAGGAGGAATATTAGGAGTCTTCAAAACAGGAGGGCGTGTATGGAGCAGTGTATGGGGGTAAATGAGGCAAAAGAGGTTTGCAAGGATAGCTCAGTATGGAGGAAATTATTGAAGCAGAGTTAGGTGTACAAATATGTATTAATGAGTGAAACTTTGTGACTGTCCCTACCCCGGAAGGGAACGGCGTGATTGGTATGTATGTACTACGTTTTTGAGGAAAATAAAGCAGTTTTAGACCATAATAAATTAATAACTTCCTGTTGAATCGATGGACGAAAATCACTAAAGCTCATTTTACAGAATGATTTTAAGTGCGTCGATCGACATTTATTTCTACGGGAGAAAAACGAAAACAAAGGCTGGAACAAACTCTGAGCAAGACCCAATGTTACTCTTGTTCAGAAAGCGGACACCACCTAAACATATGAAAATGCTGAAAAAATAAACGAAAAAGCTTGCATCCAAAACATGTCGTCCGCATTCTGTTAAAGAAACGTATTAATACCTGTGTAATATGTTTTGTCATACGATTTTCAGTAATATCACTGGTCCATCAATGAAAACGATATACGCTTCAATCCCGAGGCCCAAGTAACGATATTTTAACTAAAAGAGGCGTAATTTGTTGGACTTTCGTCGAAATGGAAACGGATACCTATAGTGATTTTCCACCGGCAAAAGATATTGATTCCTTCGAAGATTTCGACATATATAACACATATTTGCCTGACGGTGATGAAGAATATAGAAACCTAGGAAAGAATACATTATTTTACCAGTTGAAAATTTCAATTTGTCTGTATTTTGGGTGATATCGAGGTTATCGCGAGCAAAAAAACTATGCTCGGAAATGCAACCTTAAATGTAGTAAGTCGAACGTGGATAAACTAATTCTTAGAATTTTGTCACTATTCTATAGGTACTAATTAAAAGTTTATCATGTTACTTTTTACGAGGAGACTCCCGAACTTATTCACTATTGATATTTTCGAATCGAGAAAACTATAAAGTAAGTTGAACCCTGGTTGAGGAAAAACGATAAGTGATAAGTATATTTCACCTCCACAGGAATTATTACTTATACAGTTAGTCATTAAAGGAACACCAATTTTAATTTATAATACGTTAGTCCCTGAACATCAATAATTCCCTTTCTCGTTTTTTTATTACGACACGAAAACATGCAAGAATCTAATTAACTATTTATGGGACGATCACAAGTCCACGATTGAGGCTCTCGGGAGCACAAATCGTTTGGCAATTAGTAATACAGACAAGAATGTAAAGCTCTTTTAGGCATTATAAAACAAGTTCTCATCTAATCAATTGATTGTGGCGTTACGTTTTGGAACGACGAGAAGGAATAACTCGTAATAAAAACGATGTACAGTCACATTATGTTCTAATGCTGTCTACCGGTTTCGACGCCGAGTCATTTTCAATAGTCAAATTAACGTCAATAGCGTCATTTTTGTCTTGAAAATGACACTATAGACGTCGAAACTAGTAGACAGCATTAAAACATAGTGCAACTGTACAGTTTTAATAGTATAGTTCAATACCAATATTCTAAACTAACCAGAATAAATGCACTGAATGAGAGTCCCATACCGGAAATGAAATCAGCAAACACCTGTACGGCACAACATTGGTTTGGAACTCTAATCATTTCAATAAAGGTATAATGGCAAAGCCTCATAGTGAATATTTCCATTTCAGAAGGTAAATATCACCACAATTTATATTATCACTGACTGTGCCATATTTTAGTGTAGCAAGCAGATACCCTTCAAGACTTTCCCAACATTGCCGAGCAGATAGATTAAAAAGCTGTTCTTTCTGCGCATAATAAGCGAACAAAATGAAAACTGATCAACACTAAATACAATGCCAAAACAGACGTCACCATTTCACCTCTCAAAACGTTTTCCCCCACATCTTTAACGGCTGGTTACCTAACACCCCCTGCCACACGCCCATGCGACGGCTCGCGGGGGAGTATGTAGATACATCCGTACCAATCACGCCCTTCCCTTCCGGGGTAGGCACAGTCACAGAGTTTCACTACAAACACACACATTTGTACACCTAACTCTGCTTTAATAATTTCCTCCATACTGTCCTCTCCTTGCAAATCTCTTTTACCTCAATTACTCCCATACACTGCTTCACACACACCCTGCTGTTTTTAAGACTCCAAATATTCCTTCTCCAATGAAATTCCTCAACCACATTCAACCACAACTTTCTCGGCCTACCTTTACCTCTCGCACCATTCATTTCACACTAATATATCTGTTTCGTTATTTAACTCTCATCCATTCTCTCAACATGGCCAAACCAACGAAACACACTCCGTTCATATACGTCCATCACTGAAACATCTAAACCACATTCATTTATTACCCACTCATTCCTGACCCTATCCATCCTACTTTAGCCGCAAACACTCCTCAGATAACTCATACCCACGGCGTTTAGTCTACTCTCACGTCTATCCTGACATACCCATGTGTCACTACCATACAACAAAGTGGGGAGAAGTATACTTTTGTACACGGCGATGTTTGCTTCCTTCCTCAACAGGGCCAAACCAACGAAGCACACTCCTTTCATATATGTCCATCACTGAAACATCTAAACCACATTCATTTATTACCCACTCATTACTGACCCTATTCATTCTACTTTTGCCGCAAACACTCCTCAGATAACTCATACCCACGGCGTTTAGTCTACTCTTACGTCTATCCTGACATACCCATGTTTCACTACCATACAACCAAGTGGGGAGAAGTATACTTTTGTACACGGCGATGTTTGCTTCCTTAGACAGGCACTTTTTCCTTGATATGCCCCTATGACATGAAAATATATTTTAGCCGGGCAACTTGGTCATACTTACACGGCAAACAAGACAATTCAAAAACTAATAGGCTCTCTAATGCGATGACTATACAAGAACTTAAGCACAGTACTCTAGAAAGATTCTGAATAGCAGACATGAAATAGAAATCCCGAATCAGGACATAGAAATGCAGGAAACCCCAATTCGAATTCCAGCGGATGAAATTTCGGATAACCTCGGTCTTCAACACAATGACAAAATAAAATTTCAGAGTTTAATATTCTCACACTTCATTTTAAAGTGAGCCAACTGCGGTTTCGTAAAAACCTACGCGACTAAGATGATGTTCGAAACATGGTCAGTTAAATTATGCATTAAGGAATATAAGTATTACAAACGAGTTTTATTCCTTCGTTAGGGCAGAAATAAACCTTCAGATTCTAATGACAAAAACAATGCCTTATCTCAGGACCTCAAAATTATAGTTTAAATTAAACGATTTTCAAAATTGTTTTCAGCGAAATGCAACTCTCATTTATTCCCTCGACGCAGAATGAAGAAAAAACTCGAAAACAAGATATAAATGAAATATTTCTGCAGACGCACGGTTCAGCGACAGCATTATGATACGTCTATCCTTGACTGTGGGGTAAAAACATGACGCGTAGGCGACTCGGGGTGATTTGCATGCTGCGTTGCATAACTTATAAGGACGAGACGCTCTCATTGATTTTTTCCGTTAAACCGAGAGGATACCTCTTGTTCTTGTTTTCAAAATTTTATTTCGCCTCCCCTCACGACAAACTGCTCGGAAAGCGAGTTGATAGCTTATGAAAACATTTACGATACACCGAGGAGCGGATTTAAACACGTAAACACGGACGGTTAGAAATTAAACACTCGTGCAACTCAATGGTTCGATTAAAAGTAACAAGTCACCAGGTCCAGAAGGAATACCTGCACGCGTGCTCAAGGAGTTATCGCCAGAGATTGCACCATTCTTAGAAATTGTATTTAACAAATCATTATACGAAGACAAGGTACCGCAAGACCGGACAATAGCCAACGTCACTCCGATATTTAAAAAAGAAAATAGAAGTGACCCAGGAAATTACCGGCCTATATCGCTAACATCACTTTTATGCAAGATCCTCGAACACAATGTCGTTAGCAATGTTAAGACATTCCTGGATAATCGTAACTTCTTACATAGCAGTCAGCACGGCTTCCGTAAGGGCAGGTCCTAAGAAACACAGCTTGCACCCTTCCTTCATGATATCCTAAAATCAGGTGAATCGATTAAGCAAGTTGATTCGATATTTCTTGATTTCAAGAAGGCATTCGAAATGGTTACTCACAAAAAACTCGTATATTAATTGCAATCATGCGGAGTAAATGGAAAAATAGTGAATTGGATAAGTGACTTTCTCACTGATCGAAAACACAAAGTAGTAATTGATGGTATTAGCCCTGATATGGTCAAAGTCTTATCCGGTGTTCCTCAAGGAATTGTGATCGTTGTGAACATGTTATTCTTCACATGTGTTTCAATTTTCATAACCTTATCTTCATAAATAACCGAGTTATTGCAACAATCACAATGTCCATATTTTTCAGCCCAGGCGACACATTCAATTCCTGCTTGGAGGTGTTCCACGCATGTTCTACAGCTTTCTGTAACCTTTAACTATTAATACTTTTAAGAATGTTTCCATATCAACCACTCACAGTGTTTTTAATTGGTTTTTCGGCGTTTTGTAAAATTTTTCTTTTGAGTTCACAAAATTGCCATGACACCCATACAAAGCAGTGAAACGTCCTTCGACGCTTGTCTCTTATTGAGCGACAATTTTATTGTCTGTACATGACTTTACCCTTACAAAACGTTTAAGCACTTAAGTTTGTTGGCTACTTTGGGAAGTGACTGAAAAACGTAATAATTTTCCATTTATGTAGTTCGAGCGGCATACCACATCTCATAAAGTTCAATTCATTTTCTGCCTCAATACTTTAAATCTCCCATCTTGCTAAAGACACCAAACCATCATCCACTAATCATTCTATTTTTTTAGGCATTTGTCAAGAAAATGAAAGCCGTACCCATTGGCTATGGTGCAGATATGAACTTCAGCAGTTAAAGAAAAATGAGGAAGTCACGACACATATCTCGAGTCAGAAATTTTAAAAGGTCTAAGCCATATGCTTTCTGAACTATTTATTTTTAAACAAACCCTATATTCCCCAGAATAATATTTTTAAAATAGCAAAACTTAAAACTTCGGAGTCAAACTAAAAAGGTGTTTTCAACGTAATGGCTTTCAACGAACAAGTCAAGTTTGCCTAATATACGTTTTATTTTGCATATAGAATAAATGTATTTTGTTATTTGGCATTTAAAAAATTATTCACCTGAATTTTAGACGCAGAAAACTTTGTTCTAAGTCATTAACAAACTGTAATTATTTCATGCTCACGATTAAATTATCAAGATTAATTAAATACGATTAAGTGAAAAAATAGTAAATGACTACAAATGACCACCTTCTCGAGATGAATGCGGAAGAGGAATTTGGAAAAGCAAACTCAGAACAAATTTTAGCAAACCGTACGGTTTCAGGGTGAATATTGTGAATCACCTGAAGATGACATAATGTGCTGAAACCCGGGTCGTGTATTAAATTTTCTCTAAGTGGAATTTGCATAGTTTTTCTTTTCTAACAACAAATTTTAGGTTTTACTGCACATTGTTCTCGACCCAAAGGTTTTTAAAATCAGAGATTTCTTCGTATGGAAGCCGTGTTAGCTTATTAGGACAACAATTCAATTCCCATAGAAATTGTGTCGTCGTCAATACTCGGGAATAAATTTCAGAAACATCATCGTGAATGCTACACTGTGCGCACCACAATAAACGTTTCGGGAGTCTTTAGAGAACCTCCACAAGATTTGGACATTAATCTCGACCTGATGAAATCCGAATCAGATGAAAAGTGAATCAACTTTATCGATTCCACGAGTGCCTGATGGCATAAATTCCATTGAAACGGGAGTCAATACGTGACGAAGATAAATTCAGGACACTTCCCGCGAGACAACCCTTCACGCAGGACAACATTCGATACGGAAATCTCCGAAGGAGCCGGCAGGTAGTAGGATTGGGGAAGGCGACGGATAGCAGAAGTCACTTGAACAATCAAGCATCGATGAAAGGATTATACGTGATACGGAGGGGTGGAGTGAAACCTGGAGCCAGCATTAGATTAATCTTTACCGAAAGTCAGGAGTTTACTGTTTAACGTCACATGCGATGGACGGAAAATATACTTTACCGCGTTACTCTAACGCGAAGGGATCGGGAGAATAATTTCCGCCAACTTCGAGAATCAAACTCGAGACCTAGAGATGGTAAGTCAGTGCTCTATCCTACATACCAACAAGACCCCTTGGGAGCTTACAGATATTGCTTTGATTGAGACAGAAATGGGGTCGTCGTTTACAGGCGGAAGATATCCAGAAGCATCCGAGTGATTATAGCGCTGCACGCGTTACAAGATGCTGCGAAGATAATCCTCAAAGAAATGATGGTTGCCCGGGGCGACCGCCAAACTTGACCTTTTCGAACAGGGATCTCCTTGCCCGCAATCAATTCCGCGCATTGGGTCAAAGAGGGAACATCCCCCCAACACGTAGATTGCGCCACAATACACGGGGTTCGCAGACAAGAAGTGTTGTGGGGTGACTCATGCCATTGGGGGGAGGAGGGAGAGGACAGACATGCGCACCAAACAGTGCCATGTCTTCCAGTTGGTGATATTATTTTTTTGTACTTAGGAGGAAAATAAATAAAAACATCCCTTTCTCACGGTGCACGAGAATGCTGAGAATTCCCATCACAATTTCCTCCGGAGAGTCGAGTACCGTTATGCTCAAACCAAGCCATATCTCTTGCGAACTCTCCGAAATGCTCGCTCTTCGACTCTACAGCTTCACAACAGAGAATAAGCCACGACGAAAATAAGAGGAACTGCACGCGAGACATAGTTTAAATCAATAAAAAAACAAATGCCCAGATATAGAACTGCAGCTATGAACGTCAAGATATATCCCAAACACATAACAATGGGTGCACTCCAGGTGAACATGGAAAATCGCAATAAACGAAATTCTTTGAGCAAGCAGACACTAAATATAAAACGAATGCTTGATTTGTTAAATCAGCTACCTGATATGGATAAATATGGGTTTAAAGGGGTTCAACCTACAAAATCAAAGCGCAACAAATACTTGGACGATTGCCAAAGACCAACACCAAAATTTAGAGACAATCGGCTGTCATGTAAAAATATACGATTCAATTCTGATATTCTACCACAGCTATTACCCTGCCTAGGGAGCTGGGCAATTTTTCATCAGGTTGAAGGAGAGATGTGAGGAACACAGGTTCACTTCGAACTAAAAATCGCCGGGACATGGACCGCTCTAAGGTTTCTCTAGTAATTCTAGGCAAAAATTGAGATAAGCACAAAAATTCCATCGGCTCGTTCCGGTAACACTCACACACATAATTGTCTCGTGCACAATATTCAGGAGCCTTCAAACTATTACACTAGGAAGTACAACTGCAGCAAAACATGTAGGTGTCATAGGAACAGAAAATGAACACCGCAGATATTTATCACCCCCCTCCTCTAACGGTTGAATGGCTGCAGGGCTAATGGGCCACAGGCATCATTAGCGTTTAAATTTCGTGTCGTAAATACACAATGCCTAAGGGAGAAGGTGCAGATCTGGACGGCGGACCACTGTATTTACATTTGAAGGGGCACACAAAAATCGTGAACGTAAGCAATATTTATAACTGCCGTCAAAAATACGAAATATTGAAAAACGAGAGTAAAGTACATACCCTTGTGTACAATTCCTTAGTTGTCATGTCCTAACCAGGTTTCGTTCTGCTATCTTGGGCACTGCAGAACGATAAGACATCCACTTTGATATCACTGACAGATTTTGGCGTAACCCCACTGACCCACATACGCTACCTATGATAGACTACCTGAACTAAAGGTGAAGCGGCATACAGCTGACTCCATGCCCTTCTGCTCTGCGCAGGTCAATATCAACATCTGGGGTGGGATTGGAACTGTATTTCTAACATTATATTTCAAATACAAGGAGTCTCATTTAAAAATCTCTAAAGGTTATTTGGAAACTAATTTTTGGGTTAAATTCGTCATTAGAAGCAAATATCAAAACTTTTAAAAATATATTTCACAGGCAAGGCAATTTAATAGAAGACATTAAGAGTGCTAAAATACCAAGTAAGGTACCATAAAAATAATTTTATCAAAAAATCAAGATTTATATGGGAGAATTTTTAAAATTGGAGGTTTTAATCCAGAAATAACATTTTTGATCTTTCGAGTTCGAGAGGAAAACAAAAGAAGTACGAAACTGACAGGTGGAGCGCAGTGTTTGGTGTGTATGTTGTGATATGTAGTATTTATTCTCAGTGATTTTTGCTTTAAATCGGTTTCTTAGGCTTGCTACCTTAAAATTCAGCATGGGTGACGAGAAAGAACCTGAGTGTGTGAATTGTAAGTCGAAAACCTCTGCCATTTGGTCAAAATCAGAAAATGGCGAAGTCTGTAATGAGTGTACGATTGCTGATGCCTTAAAAGAAAAGGAGCCGCTGGTAAATATTCCGAAGACAACTAGTGCCCCGGAACCAAGTACTGGACCAAAGCTAGCCACTAGAAAAAGCACGAGAACAACAAGAAACTACAAGACTAGATTAAATCCGTATGCTCTCCCCAAACCTCCGAAAGGAAAAGGAAGGAGAATTATATTTAAGAAAAGCGTAAGAGTGCGGTTGGATTCATTTGATGAAATTTCAATTACATACAATCTTGCAAATTGAACTATTGACCTGAAAGTATACTCATTGTCTTGTAGGCCACTAAAGCACCATCAGCAGTTGTGACAACAGTGACGTCGGATTACGTGTTTTACAAGGTAAAGACGGAAGAGGATTGCTTATTTTTTCCCTTCTTCGTCATTTTTGCCGAAATACCTACTTATGTCTTAAATTTTGAGCATGAGAGTAGAAAGAATCACGACTGTTAGGGAACCATATAATAAACCCTCTTTATTCTCCATGGTTTTTGTCGTTTCTTTACCGATTGTTCTGATAATTTCATTTGTTTGTTCAAACCTAAGTAATTTGGTGTGCATGAAGTGTTTTATTTTATTCCACTTTATTTTTTGGCTCTTTTGTTTCAAGGAATTATATGAAAGTAATGTGTATCTGTTATTTGTTATCTGTATTTGGGTAATTCTTAAACCCAATCATTGGCGTGGAAGTTTCCATGCAGGTATTGTTTGTCCTCGAAGTAACGACATAATTGTAATTGATTGCTACTTCTTTTGGCGGATACTTTTCAGGGAAGTTACATACAAGTTGGTGATATTGTATCAATGAGAGATGAGGACGGTGATATTTATTATGCTCAAATACGTGGGCTTCTCCAGGATCAGTATTGTGAGAAAAGTGCTGTAGTAACTTGGCTACTACCCACAAGAACCAGCCCTCACCCAGAAAAAGGGTTTGATCCATCAACTTACATTTTAGGTAAGCAATGTGATGTGCATGTGTATCTCTGAAACTGAATGATTCTGTGTATACACAGGAGTTTTTCATTAGTGCAATCAATCTAACCTGCACTATTTAGTAAGTGATAGTGATACCAAGAGCCTTATGTTCAGCAGTTGTGTGGCCATAGATACCCACTGGCTTTAAAGTAGTTGCTTTAGATCAGACTAATCATCGAAATGTTTTTCTCTGAAGTTTTCTTTACCTGTACAAAAATGAGAAAATAGGCCAAGGTATACAGCCTTGGCATCAGCCTTAGGCAATCACTGTAGGAAATTGAGCTGGCCATTGTGTATGGGTTCAAATGTGAACACCCAAGGAGAGATTGGAATAATCATGGTTATCCAAGCCTTCCTATTATTAGAGAATATTCTCTACTCTCCCTTCTTTAGTCACTGTGTTCTAATATTATAATGCTGTCAAGTGTTTATAGCCTGGAATTTTTCAAGCTGTTTTGATTGTTTTGTATGGACAGTAATGCATCATGATTTTTTGTTTGAGTAATTTTGTAGAAGTTAATTTACAAATATAGGACTATATTGATAAGTACTTTGGGACATAGGAATGAAAGCCTGAACTGGTGTGGGTCAAAAACTGAGTCTGCCTTATTCCATACAGGTGCATAGCAAAACAGCTAATCAAACTACAATCCTGTGCCAAATTTAAGTTCTATATTTAATGTGCACTGTGTATATCTTGAATCTAGAAATCATAACAAAATGCACATAATTGGAAAAACAAGATCAAGACCATTCTTCAAGAATTATGCTTTTTTTCCAAATTTCATTGCAAGAAGGAAACATAGGATTAATCTCATCAAATGATGTGAAAGTTGCAGAATTTTGTTTACTTCACCATCAACTCTTTTAGTGTTAATTAAGATATTGTCATGGAATTACTTATGTATAATTCATGCATTTATTACTAACATCATGTTTAGAGAACGCCATCAGCATAATGCCCAATGAGCCTTTAAAATTCCTTTTTAGATCTAGTAATCTACCTCTTACCTAAATTTTGTGATTTTATCCTATTCTATTGTCAGTGAGTGCATAAATTTCAGCTTAAAATAGTACCCATATTCTGAAGGAAATATATTCTGTATGTGTTAGCAGAAGTTATATAAAAATGAGTCTTGTAATTGCAGAGAGGATGTACGCTGTCGATAAGTTTGAAAATATTTATTAAACTGAATAATTATCTAATTTTTATTTTCTATGTGTACTATATCTCTCACTAGAGAACAAATTATATTTGTGTATTTGATTGTATTATCAGAATTTACATAAGTTTTTTACTGTTATAACAATTACCTGGATAGGATTCCATTAACTACATTCTGGAGTTGATGACATATTTCTCACATGGACTTTTTTCACCTTAAGAGTTTGCTCCATAAAAATGTAAATTCTTCATTTGATTGATGAATGCTGCATTCTTTTCTCCACAGGTCCTGAGGAAGATATCCCTAGAAAATTAAATTGTATGGAGTTCATCATGCATGCACCTTCAGAATATTTCAAAGCGAAAAATTCTCCGTATCCGACTGTCAACAGCCGAGGGGAGGGGTATTTTATATGGACCAGATTGCCAGTTTATGAGAGGAACAGTAATAAAGAAGACGATTAACACTGCTAAATATTGTATTGTCATTAGATGGCTGAGTTAATTTATTACAAATACATCAAATAATCTACTACTCAGTGAGCTAGGAGAGAATAGGGAGTCATTATGTCACTTGAAAGTCATTTGAGTTTTAGTTTCTGGGTATGAACTCTGATTTATAGACTTTGTGCATGAATATTTACATCCAAAATGGATTTCAGATTACTTTTTGATACCATATTTTATTAATTGTGATATTTGTTGTGGCCATAGATATTAGGATTTTCAATTGAAAATAAAACTCAATGATTCATGTGAAATTTTCCTGCTCTAATGTTTAAAAAACTTATGTTACTGTGAGCTCAGACTGATTTGTATATGGATAAAATAGTAGGATTCTTTTCCATGGTAAATATGTTTTTTATAACTACGAAACTCATTAACATTGGATTTGCTGAGTAAAATGGCTGTCCACGAGTTTAGTATGTTGGCATTTGTGTAAATTTTTATTGGTTATGCAGGAGATTACAGTAAAATTTCACTGAGTATTCTTTTTTCTTGCTTTTTGGGTTAAAAAAATAATACCAGACAAAAACTGGCACTATCAGTACTCATTTCATCTGTAGCCCTCTGAGGTCACTTTATTTTCGCTGACAGGTTGAAATTGTCGTATGGATGGTGTTACTGGATGCCAAAAAAACTACCTGTTGAAATCCGTATTATGTTGTTGATGATAATAAGGTGGATGAGGTTAAATTTAGGTCCTTGAGCGCCCTGAGCAGAGTATTTTCTTGGTATCTGACATACTTTGGTACCCAAAAACTTAAATGCTTCATTTCTAATCATTGCATTTACAAATGATCTGGTACGAAGTCACTTGCAGGGGTGCATATACACCAAGGGTTGAAATTAGCCAGAAAAATCATCCACCACGTTTATTTACCACGACAGTGGCTTTATAGGCTCAACTATCGTCTAATGTGCCACAATTTTGACTTGAGGAGTGAACATCTAGTTTGTATAAACCCCCCTTGAAATATGCCTCAAAGGAAGATGGCTTGGTGGTGTACCTGGCTAACACACCTTACTGGGAATTGGGAGATCTGGGTTTGAATTCCAGTCAAGTCAAATGATTTTTTTCTGGCAAATTTCAACCCTTGGTGTTAAATGCTTCTGTTGATAATAATAATATTGAAACATATTAAAACATATTTTTACAGACCCCAGAGTTTTCATATGACAGTGCCATAGCCGGGTTTAGGGACATGTCTTCCCCTTCAAATTATAATTAATTTTTAAGAGAAGTGACCTGAAGGAGAAATATGTATTTTGATTGTTTAACGAAGACAGCAGTGATGTAAGTTAATGTCATAATGGATAACATATATAATAAAATATACATTTTTCAAATAGAAAATATGAGAATTATATTCTTTTAAAATTATCTCAGCAAAATAAAGAAATATTAACCGTTAAAATTTGTTGTAAGTGCACTCTTAAACACTTATACTGAGAAACTTGCTCCTAGTTTTCAAAACCTCCTCCTCTTCCAATCAATCCAACATTTTATATTCAATATGGACCCCTACCTGTACTAAAATAAAATCCTGGCATAGCCACAGCACATTGGAAATAAATCTTCCCTTAAATTCGTGAAGCCGTGGTAATATGCGGTTAGATATCAACCCTCCCTATAGACTAGAGATTTGATATATTGAAAGAGCTTTCATGCTCTGATGACCCACAACTGTTGACAAGCAGTAGATTTGCTAATTGCTACCACCAAAGCCACCAGATAAGTCAAAAGGTAGGAAATAAGATAAATAGCTGTCCATGCCACACCTGGGCCTCAGGGAGATTGCTGCAAGGAGGTATTGACGCAGGTAAGCGAGTATTTTAAATGATGGTTTCATGTAAGAACCAAGTACCTGGGAACCAAGCTTTGCTCTGTTCACTGTATGTAATAAATATTTTTAAAGCTAAATGGAGGTTATTGCCTTTTAATTAAATTTTGATATTATAAATTTTGATTGTAATAAAATTGATTGTATTGGACTTGACTTCATGAAAGTGAATTGTTGTGAAAGCTTCTGCAGAGTGGTCTTGAATCATGATGGCTTACTGGATAGCTTCTGCGTTGTGTCATTGTTTTTACTAGTTTCGCAAGCATTCTAGCTCGCTTCTTCAGGTCAAAGTGCTGACCTGAAGAAGTGAGGTGGAACGCTCGCAAAACTGTAGTAAAAAAAAATGACAACGTGGAAGCGATCCCATAAGCCATCGTGATTCGTGGAAGTGAAACATGTTCATTTTATCATAAATAACGTAGCAACTAAGAATTGCTTCTTTTAGATTCATTTCAGTTCACATACCTGGATATACTTTGGATTATGTGTATAATAGATTGATTTCCAATGATTCAATAGACTAAATAGTTATAATTTACATGTGAAAGAAGTTTTAAAAGTATTATATAAATATAGTGTATTCCTTATGAATAGCTGACCAGAAAACCTCCTCATCAGCAAGTCGCTTTCATGTTAAACGCTGGTTTCCTTATAAGAGTTGTTTACATTTAACCCTGTTGTCATAATAACATGTTGTATATACAAATATTGATTATTAAATAATATAAGGTATTGAGAAAGACTCTGGGTAAACATCTGTATCATCTATCCATTGCAGACATGAGTGGGTCAATTGATTTAGGGACATGAAATCCTAGTAACTAATGGGATCATCTCACTCCGACCATTGATAAAGCAAGGCCCTGTGGTCTTCATCTCATAAAAACCTCAAGTAACAGGAGAAGAAAATGCAAAATAAGAAAAAAGGTCTGGAACTCAATTTTTTTAAATACATATTCATAGTATGTTGGACAACGTCAGAGGTTAAAGAACTAAAAAATGTGAAATTGGAATTGTACAGAGGTAATAAGGATTGTAAGGACTGGGTGCAACAAAGTGCAAAGACAACTGCAGGGATGGATAGAGGAGGCGAATTGGAGGATAATTTATTAAAGAGAGAATGAAAGCCATCATGGGAGTAGGGTTGGTGATGGCCTCAAAATTTGAGAGGGGGCAATGAACGTAGAAAAGATGAGTGGTAGAATATTAGCAGTTGACATGAAAGCAGGGAAAATGAATCTACTCTGGTAGTCCATTGTTACATACCATATAGACGAGAATGTAGGATTACTCATCCAGATGCATAAGTGGAAGTTGCAGGTAGTTAACTTTAAATTGTTTTCAGAGATCAGAATAAAACAGTTGGTAAAAGAAGTCGGAGAAATGAAGTGTGAGATTATGATCTGGTCCCAAGATATAATTGCTGATGAAGCAAGTGAGGGGTTAACTTTTTCTATATTGATTCTAACATCATCCTAGGCATGGGTACACTTTGAAAATACCAGGAATTGGTTAAGATATCACATGAACTACATTATGTCAGCCCATACTGTAGAAACATTACCAAACTTTCACATCTACCCAGTTTTACATGGAAGCACAGACTGAATTCTATTGGCTATGAATTGTCACATGATCCAACATGGAGGACAGTGAAAGTGAAGATGATTAGAATGAACAAAAAAGTGTTTATCACTGATCAGCTAAGTTTTAGCCTGACAGTATGGGACTGGAAACATTTGAAGGCAGGAAGGAAGACATCAAAGAAGGAATATGAGGCGCAGAAGGAGAGGTTATGAGAGTGGCAAACACATGAAGGATTTGCAAGTCTTTGATTACAGTAGAGATTCAAGGTATTCAGGCCTGCAGCAAATATGGTGGTAAAATATGTTGTAATTTTTTGACATGAGAAAACATCTGTAAGGACCGGAAATGGAACCACGGTCCTCCAAATAAATTTCCATGAGAATTAGGAAGCCTGGGTAGTGTAGCAGTGTGTCCATTGGCCCAGCAAGCCTAAGGTCTGTCGTTAGATTCCCAGTCCAGAGGGGTTATTACAGAACTCATAATGATGGCATTATGAGGCGAAAGTCAATATTATTATGACCCCCCAGTTTTCGTTGCGAATCAAGTTATTACAGAACTTATAAGGCCATCTTTATCCAGTGCAGAGTCACAATAATAACCCAAAATAAAGAACCCCTCAAGAGGCGTCTTTATGGAAATAGCGACCATTATGGCGTGTTTGCGCAGGAGATCAATTTTGAGAACTCGTGAGGCATATAATAATCAATCAACAATAACAAATCAAAGGCTGCGTGAAGAATAATGAGACAAGAAATAAATTTTTATTAGGCATGTTTTGAGATATTTTAAAAATATTTCAATGTCACAATTCATGTATGTCGCTGGAACTCGGATGTACTTGTGTCAATGAGTCATTGGGAGAGGAAGATATTTTTCTCATGGCAATTTCAACAGTTGACATGGACAGAAATGTAGAAGAAAGGATAAAATTGAACAATACCAACTCAAAGTAAGGGAGCAAGGTATAGAGAGAAATTAGACAGGCTTTGGAGAGAAACCCATGGGACAAAGGACATGAGGTAGTTTATAGCAATATGTAGATACTTTGCAGAAGCAATTCAAAATAAATGTAGTGCTTTGATGTCCCATGTGTTTAATTCAATAGTGACCATTTTTCAACACAAAGCCTAATGATGATATTGTGCATAGAAACCTGATCATGATGATGTTTTATGCACGGAATTTCAAAGTGATTCATTTAATTAGTAGGACAATAGATGAAAGGTCGAAGGATCAATGTGAAAATATGGATAAATACCAAAGACTTGGAAATATACACAGATTGAAATATACACAAATAGAAGGTCACATAATTGTGTGTAGGCAAAGACCAGTTGGAATAAACGAAAAGGAAGGGAACAGATGGCATTATACCTTCAATGAGAGAATTCATAGAAGTATATAAGATGATCAGCATTTTGTGGGTTTGAAGCCTTTGACAGGGTAGTAGGGACTCACCAAGAAACAAGGAAGGAAATAAATTATCAGCCAATCGAGACAAGGCTAGAAATTTCTCGATAAAAATGAAGAAGTAAATGAGACATAGTGAGCATGTACAAGACCTTCATGGCAATGAGATCATGCCAGCTATGGAAGGAGAATTCAACATGGACTGAGGATACAGGTACATATATAAGATAGTGGGAAAGAACAGGCATAATGTTGTATGAAAGAGCATAATGCATATAGAGTAGTGTATACACCTAAAAGATGTTGTGAAGCCAAGGGAAAAAGGGGAAACAGTTTTTGGATTCATGCAAAAGATTTATGAGGAGAGAATATTTTTAAATTACCTTATGAAGACTGTTAATGCCCA
Organism: Ceriagrion tenellum; assembly: GCA_963169105.1. NCBI lineage: Eukaryota > Metazoa > Arthropoda > Insecta > Odonata > Coenagrionidae > Ceriagrion > Ceriagrion tenellum. Next base: position 45,545,021 of record OY720644.1, on the reverse strand, counting down.
ACCCCAAGAAGATGAAGGTGGTGGTGACCGAGGATTAGAACAACCTTCTTTCTGTCATTGTTCCCATACAACAGCAGTGTTTGCTTTTCAGTACATCCATCTCCATTTCGCTTGATCAAAGGCATCTTCAGGAGCAGCATTGTCTTGTTCTACGTCTCTCCTAATTTGGTCCATCCATGGTTTGTTTCAGCCTTCTACATGGCTGCCATCTTTCAGGGACCAGTAGCCATGCTCACCACAGAGTATTCTTGGCTGCATGTAACATACAAAGTTAGGAATAATATACCTTAACTTTTATTAAGCTAAGGTGGTGCTTAGAGTAACAAATAGAAGGTCACATAATTGTGTGTAGGCAAAGACCAGTTGGAATAAACGAAAAGGAAGGGAACAGATGGCATTATACCTTCAATGAGAGAATTCATAGAAGTATATAAGATGATCAGCATTTTGTGGGTTTGAAGCCTTTGACAGGGTAGTATGGGCTAAGTCCACAAATAGATTGCAAACATTGAAAGCTGACAGGAGGGCATGATAGTCAGGTCAGTGAAGAAGCCAACCACAATGCTGAGGAAACTGTCGTCTGAGAAAATATAGACCTATGCAATGTAAAACCCAGAGGAGCAGCATATTCACATCTATCAACTTACGGAAGACTACACAAGGATAGCATGACATCATATTGGAAACGTATACATTCAGAGAGTTCAAGTCAGAGTGGCATCATGTGAGTAACATTGGGTGATATTATGTTCGGGAGTTAAACATGTTTGAATGATACTGCCAGCATTACTTGCCCATTCAACGTAACAACTATTCAAGGAAGAACCTGCAATTTAACATACTGTTTTCTTAATATAAATAAAATTTTCTGTTATGAGTAAATTTCTGCTTAGTGCCGTCTGCATTGTATAGTGGTGACGTAACTTTGTGGTGTTCGCCTACCTGAAGTGTGTCGTCGAAGAGGGGAAGTCACGTGTGGACGAAGAAAGCTGTGGACCTATGTGAGAGAGGAGAGCTAACGGTAAGCACTGCCAACATAACTGCATTTAACTTGAGATGGTATAAAAGTGTCAGCAGCGTATTCCACGACAATATTTACCACCCAATGAAGTAACATAGCAAAGGAAACAGTTGTAGGCTTGACTTGTTGGAAGTTATCGATCATGGAAGAATAAAATAACTTTGTTAAGGTGGAGCCTGCGCTTTGAATTACAATTTTCTTAAGACTAATAAAATTTGCTGTTATGAGTCAATTTAGGTTTAGTGCTGCCTTGTATATTTTTAGAAATTTATTTTAATACTTCAATGGGTAAAATTTTATGGGACAAAGAATTAAGCCAAAATTTTTACCTTGTAAAGAAAGGCAGTAATTATTAATTATAATAATAATAATAATTTTTTATTGTTCAGTTGGTCCATACAAACATAGGCCGTGTTCCAATCCGATATTATGCACACTTCGTACCCTTATGTGCTCTTTTCGATTGTCATTTTCCGGATGTGACGTCGTATAGTGCGGTTCTAATCCGTTAGAGGGCATCATGGATAGGGCGCTAGTGCACATAGAAGGTAAGTGTATGCCGATGCGCCCTTTTGCGCCCTAAGAATTTCCCATTTGTGAATAATGTGAATTTCCAATGTGATGTCTTGCCATAAATTACAATTCTGACTGACCAATGGATGTTCTTCTGATATACTAGGGACAGACAAAAGGATAATACAATTCATCAGCCTGCGGAAGAAGTACACAGACCAACTTACGGGTCGAGGCGGTTCTGATATAGTTCCGACATTGGACACTGGGAGACATTGGCGCTGGCTACCTTAAGGGCAGAAAGTGCGTTAAGTACAGGATAGGGCATAAGGACGTAAGTGCATAGGGTGCACCCTACGGATTGGAACACGGCCATAGAACATGGTCAAAATTAGGACATAACTCAAAACATAAATTATAATAATTAACTTAAATTACATATATAACTCAATGACAAATACTCAGACATAAATTCATCAGTACTATAAAATCCCTTTTGCCATAGCAGTGTCTTAAGCTCATTTTTAAAGGAGTTAAAATTGGGAATGTCTTTGATTTTTTTAGGCAAATGGTTAAAAATAAGTGAGGCCAAATGATGAGGACCCCTCTTTGCACCTGACTGCTTCATTAGGTGAATATTGCCTCTGCTTCGGGTTAGATGCATATGCCCATGGGAGTTAGGCAGAAATAAATTGGGATTATTTTTTACAAATAATGCACAATGGAAAATGTAAATACTAGGGAGAGTCATTATGTTGAATTTTAAAAATAGTGGCCTTCCAGGTGACCTGATAGATATGATAGAATTGTGCTAACTCCAGCCACCATTACTTACTGGCAGGACTTGATATCATGGTTTTATAATGAACTGAGGGAAGGGTATAGTTATCTTCAGAGCTAAAATACTTAACAGTTTAAAGTAAATAACTAATTTTGAAGTCATTCATTAAGAGATTTGGTAAACATGAGGAACAGCAGAAGTTTCCCTTTTTAACACTGCAACAGTCATCACATAATGTGGTCCGAGGGAAGCTGGATGTCTGTTATTTAAACCTAAACACTCCTGTTATATTATCGATGATCTGAGCTGAAAAAATATACAAGGTGCCTCGATACCTATTTCTCTGATGCTGTACAAGTTTTTGAACAATGATTTTTGGGCAGAAAATATGATCACAAACTTTATATGAGGAGGTACTATCATATTGCCCATAAGATATTATATCTCAGAATAAAAATTCAACATTTGAAAACCAATTCATTTCGTTAAATGACCAATGACGTAGTAATAGTTTTACACCATTTGATAGAAGAAATCTAACTCCATAATACATGTTAAAGTCAAGATAGGTTATTGGGCACGTCTAAAATAAAGGCTCTTACTTAATGCAATATTTATTCAATACTCATATTCTGTGAATGCATCAGAATATAGGTTAGCTTATAAGAGAATTATAAATGAAAGAGCATATCCTCATAACCAGGCATAATGGAACTTGGCCAATATAAAAGTGTGAAGGAAAGATTAATGAAGACACATGGAGCAGAGCATTGCTAAGGCTCCAGAGCTTAGTCCAAAAGAAAAGAGGATGAGGGTAGATTAGAGGTTAGGGGCCATTTAAGAATTACATTAGACATTTTTGGGCGAGAGAGGTTTTGCTCATCTCATATTGTCTTACAAGGGGGTTAAAGAATCTTATCTAAAATCTTAGTGTTTCTCAAGAGATTGTATTAGTATCACTTATGTAATTATTGCCAGGCGAAAAATGAGTTAGCATCACAAGCAGCATATACTTTTCCTCCCACATTGCTGCTCTCTATCACACCACATCTCACAGTTCAAAGGATACATTCTGTACTCTGTGATCAATACTACCATGGTAAGCCAAAATCATGTAAAAGATTATCTATGACAATGCCTCCAAATGTCAATGAAAACTTATTGCTTTGGGAATACATACAGGCTTAGGGATTTTTTGGGCAAAAGAGGGCTTCATGACATCTTATGCTGCCTTCCCAGTGAGAACAAGTTGGTGGAACCCACACAGGGACCACATGGATATGAAGGTGGAAATCTTTGGTGGAATTCACCTGAATATGGTCACCAGATCCACAAAATTTTCACCATGATGCCAAATTTCCACGTGAGATCCACATTGGTCCCACATGGATTCTGTATCATGCCTGCATGGATTCCTCATAAATCCTCAAACCAACTAATTTCCACCGGGGACCCATTTATACTCCACCTGAGTAGCACATCAATTGATTGAATTTTGATTTTAGGCATTAAATGTTTATTTTGTACCTTCATAGTTATCCAGGACACACCTCACTTCCCTAATTGAGTTTTTACACAGGTCCAGGAATTTATATCTCCACATTATTTCCATGCAATTTCCACAGCGGGTAATAGGTAGAAATTAAGAAATATCTGCTTCCACCACATATCCATGCACTCAGACCTGTTCTTCCTGGAGGTTGTATGAGGGAGGTGTTGGATCAAAGTGGCCTAATTCACCTTTGGTAATGAAACAAAGGTGCCCTAGCAGGAGATGGGTATGGGGGAAGCTGGTTGGAGAGGAGGACAACCCAAGTTTACTGTAATTAACAGTAATTTACTGTAACTAATGTGGAGGAGGAGGTTGGTAGAGGGAAACCAAGGGAAGCAGACAGACTTGTCAGCAGGAGTAGTAAGGTAAGACAGACTGCAGAAGATAGTAATAAAGGGGAGAATGCTGATTATCATATGGAAGAAGACGTGTAGATCATTTTTGAAAGAGAAAATAAGGAATGATGAGTTTAATACGGGATTAAGGTAGGAAATATGAGGTCAGTTCATAAAGTTCCATTAATCATGGAATTGTCCCTACTGACTGGAACATTTTAACCAGGTTGCATTTTGTGATTCATAGAATTGGTTTTTCATAGACCAATGATACTGAGAAATGAGAGGTAAGGTGGAACCCTTTTAAGCCTTAAATATACAGATAGATAGAGAATACAGGTAAAATATGGAAAAGAAATGCACTCTAATCTTCTTCGATAATATATATTTGCCCTTCTCAAGTACCTATCCTGCCATTAGGTAATCTTATGGATGTTTCCTTTTTTATGTACCTAAACTATTGCAAACAGTTTATGGTGGCTAAAAGTTAACATATGGCTTCTACCTGAGAGCTCAAATAGAATATTCAACTATTTGTGTGCCATATAGAACAGCTGATGGCAATTAATAGACCACTAAGGATATGAATGGGGTTCGAGGTTGATTATTTGCATTGTACAGTGAAGTACAGTGTGATTGAAACTTCCTGGCCCAGGCGCAGATGCCGGTTTTGGGGCTGGGCGAGTCTATTGTTAAGAAGCGCCGTTAGACGGGGGTGTAGTTGTAGGTGAAAGTTGCCATTCTCTCGTGCATACTTGCCTCCGTCCAAAGCACTTTGCCTCCCCTCCATGGTTCCACCACCAGAGGCACTTTCCCCTCCACTCGCTGCCATTCTGCTCATTCAGGGGCCACGAAGTTTCAACCGGACTGTAAGTATTATTTCACAAACATTTAATTACATAAGTTTGTTGAGTGACCCAACACTACCTCACAAGATATTAGCATGTAACCGTGAAAATCCTTCCAATAGATAATTTAGTATGTATTGGGAGTGAATTAACAAAATATAATACTCCATATTCATTTTAGGGTACAAATACGACTTAAATTTTACTTTAATTGACAACACCCTAGAGAAAATGCGCCACTTTTGTAGAGCTTTGTCCTTGCGCATCACTCAAGAAAGTGGGAAATAGTTGTGAACCTGGCTGCCCTTATTATCAAGGCATTTTATGTTCTAACACTTTTTTATACTGACCCAGAGAAAAAAATTGTATCATGGTGGCTGCTTCCTATGGATCGCTCTTATAACATGACAACCATAAATGATAAATTTTAACACTATGAGAGATATTCTTTACACATTCAACACTGAAAGATGACAAGTGTCATCAGTAGTGAGCTATCTAGTGACTGTGGATGACCATCATTGTCTGCATTTGCATTACTTCATTAGGGTAATAAAAAAATTCAGAAACCTGTTAAAACAAAAATACTGTTGCCACATAGAAAGTACATATGTAAGCATGTGTGTGATACCATTGGGGCTTACAGCTACTGATTAAGAGTGCATCCTCCCAGTAATGGATGGTGGATCCACCCCTGTATAAAAATTACCTGTGAAAGAAGCAAGTTTTCTCAGTAAATAAGAAGCCATGGACAAGCAGCTATGATATTCAGGGGGTTTAGAGCATTAAAATGCTTGGTAGGGGCCGAGTTAGGTCTCGTAAATCTGGAGGTCATCATTTTGCTCTGCTGGATTTTCATTCATGTCTGTGGAGAGATGGAGAATATCAGTAAAAAACAGTATTGAGACATATTCATCATACGTACGGAGAGATGAGCAACTCATGACAATACACACTCATCACGCTCAGTGAAAGGGTTTAGTTTGAAATAAGGATACCCCATAGTAAGATCAGAAATACCAGCAGTACTGAGGGAGTAAGGCAATGGAAAAAAATGAAGATGTAGCAGAAACTAGCAGTCAAATATATCTCTGCATTTATCACTATCGATGATAGTATGACATTTGTCATATACTCTCCATTGCTTATCCTTGTAAGGAAGTGGAACTCCTTCAAATTTGGGTTGCTGTAACTTTTTAGTCCTTTAATCAAACCACTTAGCTGGAAGTGACAAGAAATAAATTGTCACACAGAAATGAAATTTTATTGGGTTGCAATCAGGTTGCTAATGCCATTGCTCATCTCATTGTCTAACCATGTCCCAAACTTTTGAGAACTCCCGTCCGAAATTGCATTGAATCCAAATCTCTCTTTTTTTAAATCTTGAATGCTGAGACCCTAATCCACACTCTGTTTTCATCAAGTTAATAATCCTACTACCTTTAGTACCTGCCCACCTATATTAAAAAACAAGTCCAAAACCATATTTCATTGTATGGTAAGTTTATTAATCAACCCATATGCAGTTCTTGCTTTTCTATTGAACTCTAATCTCATTAATTAGCTATAAAATTGAAATATAATGAAGATATTGTTTGCCCATTTAAGTAAATTGTAAGTAATAACCCCTTTGCTGCAATGTTCTTACACATCAAAATGAATTTTTTTTCCACTAACTGTGATGTTTGACTTTACCCCACAAGCTCCAAAAATATTTCCATCTCCTGTGGAGATAGAGTATGGACATCCTCAGAGGCATTAAATCCATAGTATTGTAAGTATATCCGCCGCGATGATTGCGGGTTCGGGGGGGAAATGAATCAGGGAGCAAGTTGGCAGCTCGTTTGACACAGACTTTATTCCAACTTCTGCATCTACACTGCACCAAGGTCCCCACAGAGACTCTTCGAGGTGCGCTACTCCCACACCCGCGCTCCCTCAGAGGGCATCACCACGGGACCACCTTGGCCGCCAAGTGCTGATGCCATTCATCTTACCCATTATTGTGACAATCTTAATATTCCTTCCTCTCTATCTAATCTCTATCTTCTAATATCTCTTCCTTGGTCCTTTATGGGAGATGAGATAGTGCAGGGCCTAATTTGCTCCTCTCTTCCTGTTTGGGCAATGGGAGGCGAGACAGTGCACAATCTGAATGGTTCCTCTCTTCCTCTGTCCAGAAAGTGCACCGCTCAGCATCGTTCCCATGCCCAGATGGTCTCTCGTGCCTTCCTCATCATACTAACAATATACTTACAGTATTAAATTGACAACCATGCAACAAAGGTTCAAAATGATTAAGCTAATTTCTGCAATACAAAGCAAATTATTACCACTCAAAAATTGGTGAACATCTTTTTGAGTATAGTAGATATATATTTGTTATGAGTGGAACCAGCATACATTTTATGCAGTCGATGGGTTAAATCCTACTTGGCCACAGACCTATAAACAGTGTTTTCAGTCTCCTGCATAGAACAATTTGCATAGTTAAAAAATAGTATTTGTTCACATTGATGAAAAAAGCTGCAATGTCAAATGGTGCTTATAGTGAACGGAGTAATGCAGAGAAAGTGTTAACATCTAAATGAAAGCAAAATGTGAAGGGAAGAAAATATTCAATGCGGTGAATGAGGTTGTCTAAGGTTACATGTAGTAGAACTAAATCATGGTGAAAGAAAGAATCTTTGCAATTTTCCTTTAAAAAATGGAAAATTGGAAAGAACTCTTCCTGTCGTTAACAGCTTTTGCTTATGGCTGGCATTACTGACGGATCCCTCATAAATAGCATTTCTGCAGCAATACAAAGCTATCCCAAAATTTTTTTCATGTATTTCGAGTGAATTTCAGTGCCTAATGGGCTGGAATAGGATTGTTTTTTCATTTATTTCCACTAACCACTTGTGACATTAGAATTTCCGCCACAGTGCATAACTGAGCCGTGAATGTCACAAACTATGACTTAAGATCCGTTTTTTTCACTGAAATCTAGTACTTACAAGAAAATTTCTGGTGTAACTTTGTGGAATTTTGAAATCTCCTTCTTTCTATCAAAATACGTAGACTTATTTCCCAAGATATCTTAATACAAAGACCGACGATAAATTCAATTTGCAGTATCATCATCAAGGTAATGACAATATTTGTTGAAAAAATGTTTGGTCTACATTGAAATAGAGAGGAAATTTACTACTGTGTTTTCTCACCCAATAATGAAGTAATAACCTACTTCCACTAATGAGCAACTCAGCATAAACTCAACCTAGTGGACATACACTCGTATCTCGACCATCTGAGATTGTAGATCTAAGAGGGTGTACCGCATTAACAGAGTGAAAAAAGAAATGCTCATGGCCGTAGGCGCGAACGCTCGTTCTGAATATGGCGCGTTGAGAGGCGGTTTGCGCATGCGTCGCGTGCTGACTACGTACACGAAAGGCTGCGCGACTAATTCCCGTTTATTTTAATAAGTTTATTGAAATAAACTTTATTTTTTACAATGTATTTTAGATCGTAATGAATTTTCCCGTAGATCATGAACAATTTAGGGGTAAAATGACGTTGTGGACACCAGGGAGTTGTAATCTGCGAAGGGATATAAGAAAACGATATGAAAGTTTCCTAAGTCATCGTAAATATGCCTCCCGAAAATTGGGTTTCGAAGATTTCTTGGAGAGCGACCCTTGAATCCATCATTGATTCGATAATATCGGATAGAGTCCTGAAGTTCCGACCAGATCAGTACCAAATTCTCTCAAAGGATTGCACTTGTCAAAAATAGCATTCGCCAGCGAAGTGGTATTACACAAATGTTGGTCATATTTATGAGTGACCAAATACTATGAATCAATATTCAAAGGAGAATTCGTAAGGAATGAGCTGGCGCGGTGGCCATGTTACCATCTTCCCATAAGAGTCCAGGCTTTAATCGAAGGAGTGGTTATTTTGCAGTTTAGTCCGATCCCCAAATGATTAGTGTGGGGAGCGCTTCAGGGGCAGATTTCATCATTAGGATGGGACGATATATTGTTGACCTCTTGTCATCATATTGTAGCGGAGGAATCTTCGAGAGGATTCTGGAGACGACGGTTGAAATAGGGAAGCTTCCAGAGCCTTGGCAACGGGTGGTTGTTGACGGGAGAGAGAATAAACAAGGCATGCTTCGAAAGAAAAGTCTTCGTGAGTGACTTTCAATGTTGCGATGTGTACACTTTTGGTGAAATAAATAAGTTAAGAGAGTTCCGTATCAAGAATAGCTATTTTTGCACCCACTCACGTAGAAATATGTTAATGGATATCCACCGCGTCTGTGCGAGTAAAAACAAATGCTAAATTCAAACTTTTATTCAAAATAGTTTTTTTAAATCTGGCTGAGAGAATGCGTTCGCTATAGAAAACCAAAATTAAGGCTCAAAAAACGCAAATTATTCCACGATTTTAATGCACACTTATCATAGTCATAGGCGCCGACTGCAGCGCTATTTCTACGGAATTACCACTTCATTTTGACATCAATTGTTGAAGTTACGAGCTAATAATTCGAAAAATAAGACGGTAAGACCCACTGAGTTAGTTTTAATAAATTAACGTGGAGTTTGCGCCGCTTAAAAAACATATTTCCATGGAAATGGCACTTAAATTAGATAGGAAAATACTATATTTCCATGTATTTTTACCATACTTCGTTTGAAAACCATGTAATTTCAAGTTCGATTAACGAGAAAAAGACCACGGAAAGGTAGCACCTAACCAAACTGGCCTCCACAAAAATATTAATAAAATTTTTAATAATTATAATTAGCACAAATGGTTAAATATTCACAGATCGGCTAGCATGGATTCCCACTGATCGGTGGTTATTTCTGGCTATATATTCATGTAAATTGACGATGGAAAAAATTTGTCTCTACCCTAATTACGCTATGACAAATGGCCAAACGTGAGAGCCGTATGCCGACTTACAAGAGGCATACTTGAAAATATCTATCGTAAATCGTGAAATACTAATTATTTAAAAGTTTGCCAGTTCACTGTGTAACAAGTATCTAATTATTCTTGTTCTTATTACCACCAGTGAATACACGAATAGCGCTTGTCTTTCATACAAAACATCAATTAGGGGAAGTTCCTTTATTTATGACAGTTATCGGTAACATAATAGAACCTATTTTTAAACATAACGAGGAGTACCGTGAATGATTGATCAATTCTCTACAAATGAATGAGTCCAGAGAGTCGCAGATTACTTAATTTTCTTGATTTTCATGTAACAGTGTTGTTGAGAAATCTTTATTTTCAATATATATCTAGTTAACAGTAAGAAGACAAATAGACGACATTACGCTTGAGGACATATTTCGTGGGAACAATTGACTACACTAGCCTAAGTAGGGAGTCTTGGTCTCCTTAAGTGGAGAGCCTCTTAATGAGAGCTCCTGGCACCTACATCACCACCTTAAAGAGACTTCTTACTTAAGGTGGACCTTAAGCAGTTAGCGTAGACCCGGAATTAGAGCTGTCCTCAATGGAGCCGATGACCTCAGTTGCACGGTGTCTCACATGAAAATCTAAATAATTTACTTTGAGTTTTACGAAACAGAACATCGTCTATTGTGCTTTTCCGCATTTAATCTTTATCTTTAAAGGCCCAGGTTTCGACTGGTAACCGTCGTTTTAAAAGTTACCAATCCTCGAAAATAACGGTTACGCGGAAAAACCTGGACCTTTAAATTTAAAACTTAAGTGTGGAGAACTACAAGAGATTATTTACTTTTTTTGTTAAAATGACATTTTTGCTCGAATTTAAGCCTGAAAAAATTATTTTAATGTACTTCGGTTTTGAAATTGCTCGAATTTAAGGTAGTTTTAGCGAGATAGTTACCGAGTCATAACGGAGACCACATTCAAAATGTAAGTTTTAATTTCAGCAGCTGTAATAAATATGAATTAAATATTGCATTATTAATGGTGCAATAATATACTTATATATGACTGAAAGTCTAAGTAATTGAATGAAAATATGTACATAGGTCTTCAATTTGACTCATTTTCTTCGCGCGGTATGTTTAAAACTCCACAACGGAAGGTTTTTTTATGATCCTGAAAAATTACTAAGGTAACAATATGATTGATTTCCACAAATGGTTGAGAAAACATACAAACTACACGCTGTTAGTTTTTTCGACATCTAAGAGTTACAATTTCCTCATTTTTTAAATAAATAATGTACTTCGGTTTTGAAATAGCTTGAATTTAAGGTAGTTTTAGCGAGATAGTTACAGAGTCATACATACCGGGGCCGTCTGGATTGCATTACGCACCATTTCCCATGTAAAAGGGCTGGTATTTTCCAAATTACGAGATCAAATTCATTGATTTCTACATGAAATGATATTTCACTTAAACTACCATAAATTCAGAGCTTGAGAGATTATGTTACCACAAATAAGCAAGGGAAAATACAACACCGTAAACGTAAAACAACAACGTAAAAAGAGGTGAAGCAGGAACGGCTGTTTTCGGTTCATTATACTCGCCTATCTTTTATTCTTCAATGAAGTATTTACGGAGGAAAATTATTCTATCAATCAATCGCTTCACATTTGAATTTAAGCAATCCAACAACTGAAGTTTAAATGCTCCGTCAGGTGACTGAAAGGTTTTTGGACAGCGCTTATCCTAATCCGTAGATCCCTCTTGAATTTCTCATAGCGTCTTCCTCTTTTTATTTATTTCAGAATTCCTATATTCTCCCTTCCTCATCTCCTCTTTTCTATTTTTCTCCCATCAACCATTCTCTTCAACATTCCCTCTCCTTTCAATACGTCCTCCATCCATCTCTACTGCCTCCGACTTAACCTCCGCCACTAGCTTCCTCTCCTCTCCAACCATGTCCAGTGCCTCCTTGTTCGCCTTTCTCGCAACCCAGCTCACTCTCTCCATCCTTGACCAAACCCACGTCTCAAGTCTACGTACATCCTCCCTTCGCAATGACCAACTATCCGCCCCATAAAGCGATGAGCTCCACGTAAGGCTTTTCACGAGCCTTTTCTTTACGTCTCTACTCTTACCCTCCCTTCATCAATTCCCTCCTCTTCGAAAATGCTTCTTATAATCCAACAGCTCATTCATTCATGCATTGGTCGTCCAATCCTTATATTAGTCGACTGCACCCCTCCACCCATCCTATCTAATGCCAGTTCTCTTACCTCCTGGTATCTCTTCTCATGTACTTTCCTCTTTATTTGGCCCATGAAATTATTCTTTGGTGGTGTGAAGCCACATGACACCTCTAGGGACATTTCCTTATATTTCACCCTCAATTGTGTTCTTCACAAACCCTTTGTGTCTCAGGGTGTATCCAATCCATCTTGTTTTTATTTTCTGTATGGTATTCCATAAGGTCCTTTCCTCTTCCACTCTTCTGTACACTTCATCATTTCTTATGCTGTCCGGCCATTTTATCTTTAGTATCCTCCTCCAGCACCAGGTTGCGAAGGCTTCGAGTTGTTCTGGTCAGCTTTTCCAATGGTCGATGCTTCCGATCCATAGAGTGCCACGCTCCACACAAATATATCCACATGCCGAATCCAACAGCTATAGGCTCAGAAAAAAACTTAAATTTGAACAATCTCCACCCCGCTAAGCGGATTTTTCGTTGCAATCTCGTAGACATTAGCTTCTGTTTCAACTTGAATCCATTATATTTACCCTCAAACTCTTTGTACAGGCTAAGTGCTCGCATTGACCCCCTCCTCTGACAGCCTCCTCAAGGTTTTCTGTTTCTAAGTTTTCCTCTATATTAATAGTATCATCACAAAATTAAAGATACTTAGTAAATTTCCACACAGTTTTATTACACCTATTTAGGTTTCGACATTCTCGAGTCATAATCAGAACACGAATTCTCATGTTTGCGAGTTTAGACAGTAAAACTTTCCCTGCTTAAACATACATACATATAATCGCCAAACTCAACCTCTGTACCCATATAATCGCAAAAATTTGTGGAAACCCAGGTCGGTGGAATAAAAGTATGTGGACATTTACTACGACATCTCTCATTTTGTGTCAGTGTAAATAATTCTTTATTTCCACGAGGTATCGCCTGATACGTTCAACTTATTTTCTTTGGTAGGTACATGGAATCCAGAAAAACGGTAACTAGAACGATGCAAACCAGGAATAAGTATAAAATTTCGATGTATCATGAACACCCCTTTAATTGTAATTTTTACACATTTTAGAGTATAAAAAGAGTTGTAAAACATTTATTTTCGTATTCTCAAAGGATTATTACCCGAAAATAAATTCTTGACCAAGTAATAATACGTACTCGGCCATATTATAAACAGGCTTGCACGACAACTGAAATTGAGGCTTGGCGATGTTGCAGTAATAGCGTGATAACACTGAAGTCAAACATAGTGAAATCAACTGGAGGCAAAACTCGGAATGGAGATTTTAATCCTGCCTAGTACTACCAACTAATGTCTAGTACACAGGATCAGTGCAGTCGTCTATGACCCTCTGCTGTTAGTCCGCCAATTACTTCCAGAATCGAAATTTTAGTGTTTTTACAATCTTCACTCTCGCTATCCAACTTAGCTCGGCCTACGGTTTTGCGCGTTCAAAATATCTGAGAAATTGTTGCATCTCAGGTTACGTAACATTTTTGCGGGGGATGGGCGCTAAGCTCTCCTCACATTGTCTCACGTGGGAGAATGCAGGGGGCCCGAGATCATCTTACGTAACATTTTCATTCCATTTGCACGAGTAACTCGTGGGAGCGAATTTAATCGCTTTTTGAGTCATGGTCGGGAAAAAAAATCAGGTCTTTCTCCTTCAGAGTCGCTCTTCGTCCCGCCGTGTCTCCAACGCCATTTTGAAATAGTACGTCTTAGCAATACAAAATATTGTCCTAAGCCGCCCTCATGAACATATTTTGCTTCAGATAACAGTATAAATTCTGGCTCCCGAGGTGATTTCGTGTTTCATGCTGTATACATAGAAGATAGGACAACAAACTAGGAAGAACTATGGGAAAAAATTGGTGTGGAGCGTGGTACTCTATGGGTCGGAAGCATGGACCATTGGAAAAGCTGACTAGAAAAGAATATAAGTCTTCGAAACCTAGTGCTGGAGGAGGATGCTAAATATAAAATGGACGGACCAAATAAGAGATGATGAAGTTTACAGAAGAGCAGAGGAGGAAAGGACCACATGGAACACTGTCCAGAAAAGAAGAACAAGATGGATTGGACACACCCTGAGACACAATGGGTGAATGAGTGATTACGGAAGTTGTATCAGCTGTAAAAAGGGGATAGAGTTAGGTAAGCAGGGAAGGGACAGGTAACGGATAGGGTTGATGGATAAAATACAGACAAAATCCCAAGTTAAAAGAATTGATTATATAAAAAGTGTCTCTCTTACTATTAATCGATGAGTTGAAAATACTTTAACATCTACACTACACTATTTTCATTCAAAGAATACCCTAACTAAGCTGGCAGGAATCAATAGATACAGTAAGTCCTCGATTCACGTGGAGATGCGTGCGGAAGAAGAGCGACGTAAGTCGAAACAACGTAAAGCGGATCAAGATATTCGTGACCACTCTAATCCCGCGATAAATCAAGGCGTTAATTCCAAAATTCGTTTTTTGCCTTTATCCCGGATAAAAATAGCTATATCAGATGGGATGATTATGTCTCAGTTACTAAAAAAAACGCAAGCATATGCGCATACGGTCTATTTTATTAGCATTAAACGGGGAAAAATTTTCCGACGACACTTGTCACCATGGACGTAACATCGAATCAGACGTAAATCGAAACGACGCATACCGAGGACTTACTGTGTACTTCGACATATCCTTAAAGTTCGTGATAGTTCCCTAGTCGTAATGGAGAACATGCGCGAATTACAAGTTCTGTAGACAACAGCTGTAGGAAGCATGAATTAAATATTGAATTATTAATGGTGCAATGATATACTTTTATATGACAGAAATTCTTAGTAATTCAATAAAAATATCTGCATAAGTCTTTAACTTGACTCATTTTTTCGCGCGGTACATTTAAAACACCGTCACAACGGAAGGTTTTTTTGTGATCCTGAAAAAAGTACTTACTGCGGTAGCCATATGATTTATTTAAAAAATTGTTGAGACAACATACAAACTATACGCTGTCAATTTTTTGACGAGATCTAGGTGTTAGTAATTCTTAAATTTTCGAATAATGTCTCTCTGGAGTGCATACTCGTACCATTTCCCATGTAAAAGAGCTGGTATTATTTAAATGATTTTGTACTTTCCCGGCGTATATTATGTGTGAGATTCTCTCGGGATTCCCGCCGGGTTAAATTTTTGACTGCTGCCAACGTTTCGATGGATAACACATCCATCGTCATCAGGGTAATGAATTACCTGGTATTATTTGTTCATAATCTCGGAAAGTAGTCCGATAAGGGGCTGATTGTTTGGTATCTTTGAAAGGGTGAGATTTTGTCCTTCAAAGAGACACCGATTTCATTTTTTTCTAGCTAAAATGATATTTTGCTAAAACTACCTTAAATGAGGAGAGTACGTGGCATCGGTAGCAAAAATTGATGTTTCTATTCCACCTCTTACCAAAGTTTTTGACACTACCATGAGATCACGACGAAGGGCGTATTATAAAAAGTTTCTAATAAGGGAGAATATTGGGGAGAGGAATAAGCAGAAGGAAAGGAAGGAAATCGAAAGAAAATTCATCTAATAGCGTATTAAGAGCGAATTAAGGAGGAACCCGTATTTTAGGCATGCCCGGTTGCCTACCTTGATTTAAATTGAAAAATAAATTAATATATGTACTACCAAATCATGTAAAAGTATTAATAGGCCGTTGGTCAATAAACGAGGTTTAAAAATGATGAGTTTTTACACTGAAATACAATGTCTAAATGGAAATATGATGGCAGGCTTCACTTAACTTCTCTAATTTTCCGCCCAAAGCATATTGCTCGAAAACTTTGTATGCCCGTTGGGTAAAGCTTCCCTTGGCATAGGCCAAACTAACATTGAAAAGCTTGATAATGAACTATAAAATACTGGCATAAAATACTATAATGCCAACCATATAGTATTATCAGGCTCATGACAAACAGGTGTATGATTTTAATGCTTTTACCAAACATAAGAAATTTCAACAAGTGTTCATTGTAGTTCTTAAGGCATCTGCTTTCCACATGTCCTCAAGTTTCCCACACGGAGCCCTCAAATGGCACCAGAGCTATCCAGGATGGAACAGTGTCGCGTTGAAGACAGGGAAAAGACAAGTTAAGTGTGTGCGAAATGAAAGGGAGGCTGAGAAAACTTTGGAAGTATGTTATTTGGTCATCTTTTCCAGGAATGTATGAAACGGAATATTTTTCTCACTCGTCGTCGACGTCCTTTGTATACCAATCGATGCACGTGCAAATCTGATCCACATTTTATCTGTTTACCAACCAAACAAAAAATTGACGAAGCGTAGACTGAATAGGTTAAATATTTATAGCTGTTGCAAAAAATTCGGGGGGCGGGGGGGGGGAGCTTTCGCTTGCAAAATAAGCGTTTTTTCGGAAAGATTTTGCGAGCAGACTTTCAGAAACATATACTTGTTACTGCCTGAGGGCGTCGATGGCTAAAAAAGGCAACTGGTTTCCAAAGTAGATCATAACTTCGGATGGGCAGGAATACGTGCCCACAAGGGCACCATATTCTGACTTAGTTTCGCAGAAAGGAAAATTCCCTGGAATGGAGAAATAAAATGAATGCGGAACTCAAAGACAAAATTCGCGGCTCAAAAGAAGAATATGAATATTTTTTTACGTATCCGCAAGTAATTTCATTTTACGGCGGAAAAAAGATTTTTTTTCTGACAGTATGATATCCCCACATCAGCGCTCTGCCGCGTGAGCCACAGCAAGGAAATGTGGCATTGGGGTGGTAAGTATTAACCGAATTTCGAAGATCTTTCGGGACATCCCCTAAATTGTTCCATTCGGTATGGTAATAAATTTAATAAGAGGTTAAGTATTACTACACTCCGATAAATGGAAGACGTGCTGCATCGTACGCAAACTTTTGAAAGTTTCAACTTAATGGTTGAAGGCGTAACTTTGTGGAATGACACTACTGACATGAATAAAAAGAGAGAACTCTTAGTATTTTCCACACTTAAAACTTTAATTCCCGACTCAGGTTTCGACTGCCTTGCAATAATTTTCAAAGGTACATTATAGATGGTATGCGAGTTAATATATAGATCTGGGGAGGGGTAGGAGTGGGGGAAGAAGTGGTTGGTTGACGTCAGGGACGTGCGTCACGGTCAGTGGGAGGTGGTTGGGGGGAAAGATATGGATAATAGGGGAGAGTGGGAGGGAAAAACACATTCATTTAGGAGATTCTCACTTATGTTTTTGGCAGCACTCAAAATTTCGAAATGTTCTAAGTAGTCCAATTTGGCTCCTTTCTTCTCAACATGTAGCATTTCCGGCAAAAAAGTCGCTTAAATGGTTCTCTTCGATTAAATGTTTAGCAAAGGTCTCCTTTTACCAAACACGCTCTGTTCTCGAGCCCTTACTGAGATGGCTCGACTACTTTGTCCAAAGTATATCGAAGCACAATTGGGAGTAGTGCATTTAAGCTTATATACACCACTTTTGTTCACAGGTGTCACTTCGTCCTTTGAGTTGAACAACAATTTTCCCAAAGTTTTTGGGGTGTAAAATGAAACATTAAACTTGTTCTTTGGGAAGGCGTCAATTAATTTATAAGATATGAGCCACTCATCGTTTGATTGGCTCGTCATGTTTGTAAAAACAGAGTGAAGTGATTAATTTAATAGTTTCTTTCTTAGTTACACGTTTAAATATTTTGTCAATTAATTCTGTCTTACATCCATTATTGAAAGCGATCAATTATATTATGTTCAACTCGGGTTGGAAGTTGGGCTCGGAGAGTGGTATAGAAAAAAGGCGGTGAATCATGGAATAAAAGCTAGAATGCTTGTGGGAATGGTGATGGCAAGAATCAGCAGAAATAACTGCGTTAGTATATGTGGGTTTGCGGAAGATGGAGAATTCACGGTAGCCATTCGTTATGTCTATTGTTAGGTCAAGGAAATTAATCTTATTTCCTCTTGCTTCTACCGTGAACTTTATAGAATGGAGTAAATTGTTTAAAACATTTAAAAACCTGCCTAGTTGACGAAGACTGCCAGTCCATACACACAGCACATCGTCGACATATCGGAACCAATAAAAAAACGTTCTTGACAAGAATATTATTGGAGTTAAAAAGTTTTCCCTCTAAATTGTTCATAAAAATGTCTGCTAACAATGGGGATAATGGTCAAAGGCCATATTTTCAGCCGCGGAAGGAACGTGGATTTGTCGATTATCAGGTGATCGGTATGACGCGTGCGAGGTATATTCCAAAAATATTTGCCTTTGCAAATTGCAAATGAGATTCTTCATCATGATATTGAAAGTTGTGCATTATAACGTCACAATGAACATTCTCCCGAACTCTTGCAACGCATTATACACAGTACCATCGGATGCTCTGTTGCCCGGGTCGCAAATTAAAATTAATTCGCTTGGTAAAAAGCCATAGTATTTGTATTTTTTCTCCAAAAATATGTCTAAACCCACCAATATAAGTACAAGAATTGAAGTCTTCACTATCCACCTCATCGGACGAACTGTTTAAATTAATCATTCCCGGTAATAGGATCCAACTTCTAGAATTCCCTAACCAGTGAGGTAATATAAAGGCACCACGATAAAAACTTCTGTAGCTTATTACTAAATGCCTCATAATTCATGTGCCACTTTATCAAATGTATCTTTCTTTATTTATCATATCTACCTCATGGGTTTTTGCCATTATTTGTTCATCATTGCCTTTATACTGATCGTATTTTATGGTCTTCATATCTTTATTTTGATTTTGATTTTATTCGTTTGTTGATATCCTTACTATTTTTTCCTAGCTCATTAATATGTTTTAGCATTGTCAATTTAATTATGTAATTTATCATGCAATGAAGGGATGAAGGGACACAACTCCTTTGTATTCATTTGGTCATGCATTTGGTGATCCCTCTCTAAAATTAAGTGTCTATACTTGTAGTGTTGTTTTCATGTTTCCTCATTATGTGATTTGTTTCCTGATCTTAGAGGAAATCACGTCCTAGATCAATAAATTCATTTTCATTCATTCATTCACAATGGAGGAGAAAGCAAGGATCGCCAAAGAAGTCAAAACTAAGATGATGTCTTCGGCCGAGGTATAAAGCCCACTTAAAACTAAAAATTACATATGATATCTACTGTAACTAGAGAAAAATCTCTCTTATATTGCCTTAATAAAAACTCCGAATAGTGATGCGAAGTCCTCTTTCCACGACGCAGTGGAAACGAGGAGAGAATCCTGCTGCTGACTTCAGTCAACCACAGAAAGACGGTTGGCGGACCACAGTTCAACGTACCATCGAAGGACAGATGAGATGTATGTACTTGAAGCGCCCAAAGGAGCAAAGAACCCAAGCAACTAGTTGGGATGAGGGTTACCGCAGAAAAATGTCCACCCCAGCAAAGACATACGGAAGAGAATAGCGCTAGCTAAGGAGGCGTTGAGTAATGGAAGGGAGCTGATGACGAGGACCTTGGGTAAGGATGTGAAGAAGAGGCTGGTGAAGAGCTTGATATGGAGCGTGGCGTAGTATGGGACGGAAATGTGGACCCTCAAAACGGAGGACGAGAATAGACTGCAGGAATTTTAAAAGTGGGGTGTGGAGAATGATAGAGAAGGTGAAGAGGACGGAGAGGAAGACTAACGAGGAAGTGCTTGAGATGGTGGGCGGGAAAAGGAAACTTCTGAATGAGATCCGGGATAGGCAGGGTAGTTGGCTGAAGTGCGTTATAAAGGGCGATGGGTTGTTCAGGGGAATAATAGAGGGAAGGATGTTGGACAAGCGGGGAAGGAGAAGAAAGAGAATAGGTTTCATGGACAGGATAAAGAAGGGTAGATCGTATGCTAAGGCGAAAAAAGAAATACTAGAGGTAGTTAGGACCCTGAAAGTGTAGAATACCGGGAGGGGATTCTCTGATATCCAATAAAACCTACCTTAACTGGTAGAACACTTAGAAAGAAAAAAATAAACGTTGAAAAAAATAAGTGGCTCGAGCTCAGACTCTCCAATTAGGAAGTCAGTTCAATTGACATCCACCTAAACAATCCCCTTCTATCAGGCGATCTCCATCTCTTACGTGTATTTACGAAATGTATGCCGCAAAACTACTTTACGTAATTTATTTTACTAACGATTAGCATTAAAATTATGACTATAGCCCCCTACTTATTTAAACATATTTGGAGCATGTTTTCATATGGTAGGGATGCCTGGACAATAAAAGTTGCATATTTAAAGAGATTACAATTACATCTACATACCGCCCTGCTAACCGCCGCATAGGCGTGTGGCGTCACCTGCCGTGTAAAGATGTAAGGGATAAGGTTTTGGGGCGTGAAATGGAGACGTGTATTTTGGGAGTGTATTTAAAGGAGCTCAGTTTTAATTTTGGTCCCATATTGTGCGCGGAAAGAAGGAGTTTTTGTACCTTTCAGTTCGGCAATGTATCTTTCTTATTTTATCGCTTCTGTAATTGGCCTAGAGATGTAGTGAGACGTCATGATAGTATTCTCTATGTCGCTGTGAAACAACCCAGTACCTAATTTTTAAATCAAGCTAAGCCTAGCGTGTAGCTCCCGAGTCTCTAGACGCTCCCATCTTAATCCTCCCAAAAGTTGTGAGATACTATATGTTCGCTCGTAGCAGTTTATGACGAAGCGTGCAGCTTTTCTTTGTATTTCAGTATTTTTTTTGGTAAAATCTTTATGACCAGGGTCCCAAATACTCGCGGCGCATTTGAGGTGTGGTCTAACCAGAGATGAGAAGCAATTAAGTTATAGTTTCCACGAAAACTAATAATGATCAGATAAATGGAGAGTCTCACCAATGAAAAAGTCCCACGAAGAGTAGCTAAGAAAAGAAATGTAACGATTAGCATTAATAATTATGATTATGAGCCCCATACTTATTAAAACACATACCTGAGGCAACCTCTTGTAAGGCAGTGATGACTGGACAGTGACAGTTGCATATCAAAATAGATTGGAAGAAAATGGAGACATGGTTTCATCGGAGACTAGTAGATACCAGATAGATGTAGAGAGTCACCGATGGAGACGTCCTACAAAGAGTAGGAGAGAAAATAAATGCAATGAAAACTGAAGAGAAGAATAGAATAAACCTTTATTAAGGTAGTTTGAGCGAAATATCATTTTGCTTAAAAATCAATGACTTTGGTCTCATTTTGAAGAAGAATTTATCACCCTTCCATTGACACCAAAAAATCAACCCCTCACCGCATTGCTTTCCGAGATGTTTGCCAGAAAATACCCGCCCTTCCATATAGGAAATGGTACGTGTATGCACTCCAGAGAGACCTTATTTTAAAAAAATGAGGCATTTCTTACACTTATATCTCGTCAAAAAATCAGCAGTGCGTAGTTTGTGTGTTTTCTCAACGAATTTTGAAAATTAATCATATTGTCACCGCAGTAAAGTCTTCTGAATTACAATAAACTTTCCGTTTTGATGGAACGTACCGCGTGAAAAAAATGAGTCAAGTTAATGACTTATTTAGATATTTTCATTTGATTACTTAAAATTTCTGTTATATAAAACTATATTATTACACCATAAATAATGAAATGTTTAATTCGTATGTCTCACAGCTGGTGAAATTAAAACGTATAATTCGAATATGGTCTCTATTGTGACTAGGGAACTATCTCGCTCGCACTACCTTAAACTCTGGGACAGGCCCCTAAGAGCAACAATAAGATATACTGAAAAGCGGTGAGGTAATAAACAAATTAACAAATGATTGTGTCCAGATTATAAAATAAAAGGAGTTATAATGATTACTCTTAACTCAGTGATTCCACACATATTTTGTAGATATGTGGAATTACAAGATATGTGGAATCTCGAAGTTACGGGTTATCATTAAAATGTTTAAAATTTCCACCACGTTACGGCTGAAACTACCAGTTATAAATAAATGGAGTTTAATAACAAAGAAAAAGAAAGGCAAAAACAACTACCATCAGTGAAATACAATAACGGCACACGTGTTACAATTGAATTCAAAGATAGGTATAAACATAATACAAGATTATTGAAGAGTAAAAATCCTTAAGGTTACAATAATTATGAGATTTGAAAATATCATTTTAAACAGTTAAAACACAGAGCATGAATGGACCATGACAAAAAAGTTTTTATCTAGAAAAAACTTGTAATGAGAATTAAACACTGAAAAGGCTAAACTATTTAGGGAAACATTCTTAAAATATAATTCCATACAATTTATAATGAAAAGTTGCCAACGAACGAGATTTCCTGTGAACAATTGAAATAGAATTCCAGAGTGTGAGGCGGCCACGACAAACGACTTGTGAAAGGTATTGGTTCGGTGGGTCGGAAGTGAAGATTCACATCTACGTCTACATCTACGTCATACCCTGCAAGTCACCCAAAGGGTGTGTGGCAGGGGGTGCTTCCACACCAGGCATGCATGAATGATACGGTAGAACACCGAAATTACATTGAAACCCGCGTACCACACATGCAAAGCGCCAATTAAATATCTAATACCCAAGAAACGTTCTATCGTCAATCGTTCCAACATGCAAGGGATACAAAGACTACTACTACAAAGTCAAAATATCACGCATAAATAAGAACATCAATATTTACATCATGCATGAATAAGAAAGAGGAGAATATAATGAGAAAGATTTACCGTCTGCCTATTGTCACAATTCGAACTATTCATGACGACGATCACAGCTGTTATGGTCCCGAATGGTACGCGGAAAAAATGACATTTTATACCTATCGGTTATACAATCTAGCTCTCTAATTTTATTGGCGCGATCTAATCTGCCGTAGTACGAAGTTATTATTAGTAAATATTACTAGGTTATGTTCTAGTGGTCATTGCACTCTTAGTAGTTCTTTTAGGAAACATATCAATTAGGTAGGAAGGTTCGTTGCTGGCAAAGATAGAAAAAAGAAATGTTCCGAGTGGGCTTTTACGACGTGAGCTGGTATTCAACCAACCACGTTTTTCAGTATAGGGAGTGAGGTGTTCATCTTTGCGAAGATTAAAAATGTACTGAATGCTTGAATTTAGGAGACGCTGTGGCTTAAGGTTCTGCTTAGCCGTTGAATCATTATAGACGAGACAACAGAAGTCAAAATTAGGAAAGATTAGTGATTTGACGAGTAGTAGCCGGGATGGCAATTCAACGTCCTTAGGATGCGAATTTCCACAGGGAAAAAAATCATCCGCCTTGACCGGGATTAGGCATTGTCACATTGAAATGACTTGACTTGACATAATGATATGATGAAATGACGTGACTAGACCGGGATCCCGGTCAAGGCGGATGATTTTTTTCCCCTGTGGAAATTCGCACATTTGTGTATTGCGGGTGACTCCGTAAAAGTGGAACTCCGTGGCTAGTCCCGGATGGCTTGAAATTTGTCCTTAGGGTACTGAGAAGAGGGAGATGCAATCCTATTGTACACATTTTGGGGAAAAATAGTCTATTGAACACAATAGTCAAAGAAGTCATTAATGGCAATAATTAAAAAGGGAGACTTAGAATGAAATGTATCAGACAGATTAGGAAAGACGTCAAAGCGAAGAAATTTGAAGGAATGAAGTGGTTGGTTGGTAGGAGATAGGGATGCCACACTGACATCGATGTATCGAATTACTCGATTTTTTCTGGCCGAGGTATCGAAAGCATGGAGTAGTAAAATAATCCGATGAAAATTGAGTGAGTGGTGAGTACTTTTATGAACAACGAAAAATCGACTACTCGATGCTTTTTAGTCGATGTGGCATCCCTACTGGGAGAGCACAGTGAACAACTGCGTCGAAACAATTTTCGGGATGCTGATGATTATCAATCAGCCAACTCTAATCAATTCCATTACCATCGGCGAAGGATCGATCATCTTGTTCCGAGGCTAACGAATGAATACAATCACCGCAATTATACAGCTTGCATTTCTTTTTTCCGCGCGTACACGATGGCATTTTCACGCTCACGTCGCGGTAGCAACCTTACTGTAAATAAACGACGAACGGATGCCCTTGGTAACAAATTGTTATGCAAATGATTACCGAAGGTTGAGGAGTGCACATGTCTGAGTGGTCGACAATCGCTAAAGAACATGATATTTTCAGCGGTCAACCGCACACCCTCGCAAGGCAAGAGTCTTCGCGACCGGGGAGCTAAGCACGGCAGAGTGCATTGCTGAAAAGGTTTTTCTGATTCTATGGCGCGGCACGTTTCGCACTTGTCACGTTCTCAAACAGGAGGGTTGAAAACAGTTGTGAACCGGCCCCTGACACCGCTATTAAAGTAGCAGCCGCGGATGGGTGTTGTAACGTTTGATATTTAATTATTGATGTTTATGTTGTTAGGGAGTTGTTGATGAGAGGAGAGGGGAGATTGTTGAGAGGGAGAAAAAAAGGGAAAGTGGCTCGAAGTATTGAGGCAAAAAGAAACTGTATCTTTAAGAAAATAAAGAGGATTTGGAACAAAACAAACGTCTGGCGTTACAGTGTTTACACTCAGTCTACGAGGATTTAAGCATAATTATTAAACTAAAATATACATTAAAATATACGAGGTGTTTAAAAAAAATAACGGATCTCTTTTCATTGCGCGGTAATGAATACTCCTTACGACATCTGATTGGCGACACTGCATTCTTCATCACCTCGCGAGTAATCATGGTTTACATATTGTCAAATTTTTATTTAGTTTGCGTATTATACCTGTATAAGTGGAAGGTGTTTCAGTCGCCGTGGCGATTTCTGCTGTGTCCGAGTTTCAGGACGAACGTTGCAATGTGAAATTTTGCATAAAGCTTTGGATATCTTTTACGGAAACCTTCAAACTTTTGAAGGAGGCTTACGATTCAAAATTGGACGATCCTCGACCAGGAGGGGTGTGTTTGAAACGCTCGAGATAGTTTCGATTACGTAACTAAGGAATCACGTGGTACAATCACGAAAGTTTTATGATTTTGATGTATTTTAACCGCTCGTGTAAATATTGCGTAACATTTACGATCAAGTTTTTCTCGAGTAGTTTTGTTATTTAAGCAAAGAATCGTTTTTAAATAGTAATAAATCAAAATATGAGATGCTTAAATTATCCCTATGAATGGTTTAAACTCACTGAAATCTCCAGCCGTTCGCTGTTGTACCCCGTGACTCTTACGTGGTGGAGATTATCTCGAACGGTTCAATCATAACCCTCAAGGAAGGCCTTCGACGTCGACTAATGGCAGTAGCACTCAGAAAATCTTGGATCTGATGCGCGCATACCCTCGTCTGACTCTCTGAGTTCCTGCTGGAGTGGTGGAATCTTGGTTGGGCACATTTGACAGAAAAATTGATCACGCATAGGGTTGCAGCAAAGTTTCTCCTCGTTTGAAAACTGCCGAGCGGAACTACCTTCCTCTAAGACGACAACGAGCCAACCCAATCCGCTCAGTCATTTCTTGAGTTTTATACGAAAAATCAAATGGCTGTCCTCCTCTTCCCAACGTACGCAACTCACCTTATCCCATGTGACTACTAAATGTGAGCAATACCCCGAGAAGCATATCAGAACTGTGAGGCGAAGGAAAAAGACCGCTGGATTTAGTGCGTCTACAGATAATGAAGGTACTTGAAAGAATATGTAAACCCTTAATAATTTAAACTTTATACGAAAAGTCTCCTAATTTTTTTGACAAGTCTCGTAAAGAGAATTTCTTTAAATTTATGAATGTAAGTTTTTTAACATCTTTAAATATATGGCCTGACTCATTTCTTGAAAGATCCAACTTGGAATTATAATTTATATTCTTTTCCCACGAAATCATCACTGTTACCTCGGCGATTGTGGAGCTTCAATTTGACAGATACACACTTCTTCGCATTCTCCGGTTTCGGCTGCTAAGCGTGCGTGTTAACCCAGACGAACTACGATGAAGACGCTTACCAATGTGTTTTTGCGCAGCTAACTTCATAAATACGAATGAAATACGCTATGAGGAATATAGATTGAAGGGAATGGGTTTATCGTGGTGGCTAGAGGACTTGCTAACCATACGGGCGGCCAGGGTTCAAGTCCCTGAGGAGGGTATTTTTCCCTACTTAAGTATCTTAAGGAGGGCACTTCAAGTACAATACTCTTTCTGTCCGATGAGACTTTAAACCATGGTTCCGCTGGCGACTTTCGTTGAGGTGGTGCGAGCGAGATAGTTCCCTAATCATAATAGAGACCATATTCGAATAACACGTTTTAATTTCACCAGCAGTGAGACACACGAATTAAATATTGCATTATTAATGGTGCAATAATATAGTTATACATGACAGAAATTGTAGGTAATCAAATGAAAATATCTCTATAAGTCTTTAACTTGAGTCATTTTTTTCACGCGGTACGTTTGAAACTCCATCAAAATGGAAGGTTTATTGTGATCCCGAAGAATTTACTGCGGTGAAAATATGATTAATTTTAAAAAATAGTTGAGAAAACACACAAACTACACACTGTTGATTTTTTTTACGAGCTATAGCTATTAGATATTCCTCATTTGTTACATAAGTTCTCTCCGGAGTGCATACACGTACCACTTCCCATTTAAAGGGGCTGGTATTTTCTGGCAAATATCTCGGAAAGCAATGTGGTAAGGAGTTGAATTTTTTGTGTCAATGGAAGGGTGATATATTTTTCTTTAAAATGAGATCAAATTCATTGATTTCTAAGTAAAATGACATTTCGCCCTAACTACCTTAAGAGCAGGCCAATGCCGACGCCGGGCTTCTATCCACCCTACCTCCCTTATCTGTCCCCTGTGACGCAATTGACCTTAACTGTCAGTCGTCTCCTATAAGGCAATCCAATAAATAGATTGAAACACTTCAGCTCAGATAAGTGAAATGTTAAGTACCAAACATCCGCGTCAACAATGTATGGTGGTAACATCAACATTATATGGAGGTATTATGTATATTCATGGGTGGTATGATCGCCTTCCGAAAGCGTGTCGTCAATGAGAGGAAAGCTCGTGCAGACTAGGGAAGCTGTGGACCTAAGGGGGAGAAGACAGCTAACGGTAAGAAGCGCTGCCAACATAACTGACTATACCTTGATATGGTGTGAAAATGTCATCAGCGCGTCCCACGGAAATATTTACTACCCAGTGAAATAGCACCAAAATACGCACATAGCAAAGGAAACGGTTGTAGACTTGACTTGGTGGAAGTCATCCATCACGGAAGAAAAAAAAATAACTTAGCAAAGGAGGAACCGGCGCTTCAAATTACAAGTCAGTTAAGACAAATCAAATGAGCTGTAACAAGTAAACATACGCCTACAGTTGCCCTGTATATTTGTAAAATTTCATGCAAATACTCATTTGGGTAAAATCTTACAAGACAGAAAGTTAAAATGTAGCGTTCACTTCGTAACGAAATCCAGTAATTATACTGACACCAGCCTCCGTAGCTAATTTGTAGGATTGAA
Source organism: Ceriagrion tenellum (assembly GCA_963169105.1). Taxonomy (NCBI): domain Eukaryota; kingdom Metazoa; phylum Arthropoda; class Insecta; order Odonata; family Coenagrionidae; genus Ceriagrion; species Ceriagrion tenellum. Next base: position 45,517,260 of record OY720644.1, on the reverse strand, counting down.
TATCATGATTTTTTAACGAACTAAGGGATGGGTGCAATTATCTTCAGGGAAACACGAAAACTATAAACATAAACGGAACGAGTAGTATTCAAGCCCATAGCCTGCTTCCTTAGAATCTACCCGTTTAATCAAATAGAAGATTTCCAAATACTTTAACAATCTCATGGTTTAATAAGTACTTTCAAAGATTTACTACAACCCGTGAATTTGAAAATTTTGATCAACACTGAGGGATCTATGCCCGTATTCATAGTCGTATTCCTAGGGGTTACCTGGGTATCCCCTAGCCAGGTAACACCTAGGGGCTGAGCTGAGCGATTCATAAACCTTACCTGGGTAACACCCAGCCAGGGGACGCCTGGGTAAGAGATTTGGCAACAATCCCACGCAAAAATACATATGAACGGTTTCGCTGAATGGTTCTCGATCTTCTCGATGCTCATTTCTCACCTTAACCAAGCACGCTATAAACAATATTATAGTGTACTGTTACAAAATGTTGATGAAAAATGATTGAAGGAATATGAGAGAATGTTTACAATATTACAAAAAGATTTATGTAATATGAATGGTGAGGAATATGAGATTGGTTCAGTGAGTACCCGTGTTTGTAAACAGAAGACGTTTCTATGGAAAGTTGTTGATATTATCGTGTCCTGCCATTAGTACCAGAAGTATCAATACATCCCACGCGTGGGCAGCAGTACTGCGTAAGGGGAGCTTTGGGTAAGCTTCATGCCTTACCCAGGAAATCGACGGCGTGGGGGAGGATTAGGGGACAACAGTCCCTTGGGTAACAACTATGAATACTATTTCTGAGCCAAGGGGCTCCCCCACACCTGGGGGACACCGAGGTAATGACTATGAATACGGCCCATACTCTAGACTATCAGCATAATCGAGTAGAACAAAAGCATGCACACATCCGTTGAATATACGAGAATAAACATTAAATTATATCAATTGAAACTTGGTAATATTAAGAGCTCCAAAATATATAACTTGCATCAACTATTTGCAGTACATTTTTGGCGATAAGCCTTAAACAACAAGATTTAGCAAAATGACGACACGATTCAGAATGTGTCTTCCAAGCCATGAAAACTTATGCATAAATATTTCATAGCCTTTGAGTTCTAATCTCCATTTTCAGTTACCTCATTTGTTCCGGGCAATGCGTTTACGAACAAATTTTACGATCAACTCTAATAACAATGACATTTATCGACATATTCATTGATTGAAATTCCAAAATTTATTATTAATGACAGATCGTTCCTGCTGTACCGTTCACGGCCGATATTGCGGAAAATATAAAATATCATTGTCAATCGAGATAAATAAATAATAATTACTCACTCAGAAATAGTTTTTCATACGGGAAAGGAAAATACAATGGGAAATGAGCGCTAAAAAAACCATTTATCGACTCATATCCTAGATTAAATATTTATAAACAATTGAAGAGGATGAGGCGCGTAACCAAGAACAAAACTTGGTGAGTGTAACTCCCATTTCCCTGAGAACAGGGTCGTTGGATTAGAGAAGCGTCTGTGGCGCCCTTGTCCGTAAACTGTTTGAAAACGCTGCGCATATCTGAGGGAAGCTTTGCATACTTGTTCGTATTAGAGATATTTATAGTTTAAGGTTAATGAAATAATACCTTTATACTAATTTTTTTGCAATTCAAACCTATCACTCCACATGTAGCTTCAAAGCTAACACTGCAATTGAAGTATGTTTTGTAATGATTCGATTACACAAGAAAAGTTTTTGTAAAGAGAAAATAATACATTTTTTCTTATCACAAGAGTTCCTAACACAATCAAGTCAAACAGAGTCAAGGATTCAAACAAACATGCTCGAATTTATCTTTCGCCTATATTTTGAATACCGCGCCGATAACTCATCAAAGCCTCGCACACTCGTATGACATGCTTTAATTAATGATGTAAATGTAAAATATACTCTCATTGATATTGTACCTAGCTGTGGATTCAAATGATCGTATGGCAGGCACTACCAACAGAATCGATAGATACTCTTATATCATCTCTATTACTGCATGCTGAGTGCCACCGCATAAACGTGTCATCTTCAATTAAACGCGGTCCTAGTATTTTTTCAAAAAACATGAAAATTATTATTATGCGAACTCAAAGACCCGCAATTAGCACTACAGTCGCCTAAAGGAAACATGCCAATTGGGCCACAATTTGAGGTCATATCTGCCATACGTCTTACAATTTTTTTAATTACTCTCCAAAAGACGCCCAAGCGGGTATCGGTATTCGAATGAAAATAACACTACTCGGGATTCGAACCCGAGACACCAGGATAGGAAGTCAAAATACTACCCGCTACGCCAACTCTTTCTTCAGAAGATTGCTCTTTATTCATGCTGAGTAATTTACTCTTAGATATTCATCTTTTAGCATCTCTAAGCTCCAGCCGGGAGCCGTTTCTCCAGGGAACAAAATCTAGATCTACAGACAATCCTGCGAGCCGCCTCATGGACGTGGGGCAGGGGTTGTTAGGACACCAGACGTATAAAGCTGTAAGCAATAAGGTTTCGGAAGGTGAAATAGTGTCGTATATTATGGAAGTGTATTTAGTGGAGCTCAGTTTTTATTGTGGTCGCTTATTGTGCGCGAAAAGAACGAGATTTTGTACCTTCTGTTCGGCGATGTATCTCTATTATTTATCGCTTCTTTCAGACTTAGAGATGTAATGAGGCGTCATGATAACATTCTCTGTGTCACTATGAAACACTCCAGTTCCGAGTTTCTTAAGCAATCTAAGCCAAGCGTGCAGTCTCCGAGTCTCTAGGGGCTTCCACCTTAATCCCTCTAAAAGTTGTGAAGCACTTTATGTTCGCTCGTAGCAGTTTTGACGAAGCGTGCAGCTTTCTTTGTGGCATGTGGCATTAGGGTAGTCCGTATATACCGAAATTCGAATATATTTTGAGAAACCCCTTAAATTTGTTCCAGTTGGTATGATAATAAATTAAATAATAATGAAAGTACTAATGCACTCAGGCAAATGGAAGACTCATTCACTCAAACTTTCGACATTTTGGTTATATAGTCGTTTTTTTTGGTCATCCACAACAATAACGCTGCACTATACGCCTCCGAGGCTCTAGTCTCCGAGTCTCTAGGGGCTCCCACCTTAATCCCTCTAAAAGTTGTGAAACACTGTATGTTCGCTCGTAGCAGTTTTTAACGAAGCGTGCAGCTTTTCTTTGTATTTTATTCTATGATATATTTTGGATATGTGAAATCAAATATGAAGGACAAAGGAATGAGATGTCCCCGCAATTTTGAGATAAATATAGTGAAATTGCCCTCGAAACGAGAATTAATGTCGCGAAGGCTATGAACTGCGTTGAGTTTAGCGGCTGACGCGTTGCAAGATAAAAAAGGGCGAACAGTGGAGAATATATTTTTAATAGAATTGGAAATCAGCAGACTTTCTTTATCTCCAAGACACACGTCACAGCGATATTTCGATGATGACATTCCTCAGTTACGCAAAAACGTCCGCATGCTGTATCAATTTCTCTAAACCAAGACGCAGGGCGCTGAGACTGGCGGATCGAACATCGATATGGTGGTCTAAAAAATTACGATACGACCAAATTACAAAGGATAACTGTGAGAAAAGAAAGACCACTTGACCAATTTGTTTGCGGATTTGTTTATCAAAAAGTAAGTGTTCTTTTACTGCAAAACATATGTGTAATTATGTAGTAATACCAGCTGGGGAGTCAATACACAAAAATTCTTTTTTTCTTCTTTGTGTCAACACGCCATCGCAGAGATGACGACTGTTAAAAGATAGATTGAGTCGGTAACCACAAAGCTGGCATTCCCAAAGGGATATCTATATTCCAGGCAAATTTGTTGTTGTTTATTTATGTAATAACCAATGTAATAACTTGTATTCGAGGAATAAATTCCTTATAATGATTAATATTTCCAAACGATTGTCTATTAGATCTACCGCGGAATCAACGCTAAAGCTTTATTTTCAAGACAAAAAATCTGTTAAACTGCCTTGAATATGACTCTTAAGTGTCCGAAAAAAGGGACGACCAAATGAACATACCTACCTCCCAAAAAAAAAATAATTCTTCTACTGAATAGCGCCTGAATCTGTTGCACTGAAGGAGGCTCCAGCGTCATGGTTACTTACTTCAGATGTTCTGTAAACTTGAAAATAGCCCCAAAAATGCGTTTCAATAATCGAGAGGAAAATGAAATAGGTTTACTGGCCAGTTTTACTGTAGTTCTGTCTTTGAAATGGAGACTACAACATGGGCTCTTAAGGAGTTCGCACAGAATACAGCAAGAAAAACTTCAGTTTCACCGAGAAAGGATACTCAATCTTTTCATTTAAACTGTTGATAAGAATTGAAATGTCCAGATAGATTGAGTAAATCAAAATATGTGCACCTTCATACCCATTCCTTAAGTTATTAGCGAATTACTGCCATTATTGAAGTCAAAATGCGGTATTTCCATTTAAATGGCTATTCCATTAGAGTTTCCACGCTGTTGCACTGTAATTCAGCCTTGAATTGAAGATTTAAACATAGGCTCTAATGGAGATTGATCAGATTACAGCAGAATAACATCGATTTGAACAAGAAAGCATAATATCTATGTTTAGTAGTACCATGCACCGCGGTTCGTACCGCTTACCCGTATGATGCGAACAGCGAACGACTTCCTCGCGCGAAATCATTACTGTAACTTTTTCTTCGACTCAATGACGAGACTAAGGAGGAAAATACTTGCCTCATTTAATAATGTTTAATTCCTTCATTTCACTCATTTATAATAAAATTAATATCATTTTGTTATCATAATTACTATTTTGCTTGTTGACGTATTTGGTGTAAAGTATTTACTATTTTTATTATAACGCATGTAATTGGAGAATACCTATAAGCGTTTAATAAATCATTATTACTAGTACATATATGTAGTATACTAGTACTGTATAGTAGTAACATGCCGCGTAGCATCCAGCCTTATGAAATAACGTCAAAAAAGTGGAGTATGTCTAGTTCTACGCGTCGGGACATTATATTTAAGAAGCCGAGGAGATGGCTCGAGTCAACTGACCCGTGGGAAATGTGAAGCTAGATAAATGGCGGTGGCAGTCTTCCATCTGACTTCAAGAGGAGTAAAGCGAAAAAATCTTGCATAAATTTGAGTAGTAATTTGTATCAAAAACCGGACCAATATTTTTCAGAACATAACCGTCTCACAAAGGGCATCTGAATTTTTCCAATGGGAGCTGAATACGTTGCACGATTTGGGTTCCATATAACATAGCCATACTCCATAACAGGTCGAACACTGGAACAATATGTACAAACAACAGTATCAATAGAGACATTGGGGACAAAATACCGCTTTAGGTACCCCAGGAGCAAATAATATTAAGAGAAAATTGATCGAAAGTGCATATTACAGCTGAATTTACAGTCAATTTTTACGCCCAGTTATAGTGGTCACACGTTCAAGAGTGACACCATCGATATTGTAGTCGTAATATATGAACAACACACACACATGAACAACGTTTTTCCTAAGCGAGATGGAGGTTATCTAGTATTTGGAGAGATTTGGATATAGGCTCAATACCTTACACCAATTGAAAAAAATTTGCAAGTCATTTTGTAAATTGGTACAGCCATTCAACGATATAACCCTTTCAGAAATGTTACAATCATCTGCACACAAGAGGCAATCAGACTGAATACAGCTAGGAAAGTCACTAATAAAAATATTGAAGAGAAGTGGGCCTATAATAGACCCTTGTGGCACGCCAGATGTGAAGTTAGCAGTAGACGAATGGAAACTTTCAAGCGCAACTCTTTGCAATGCGTTGGATAAGTATGACTGAAATCACTTCAGCAAATTACACAAATACCAAGCTTTAAGTTTTAGTCGTAGATGACAATGACCAAGCTTTAAATTAAAACTGTTTATATCATGCGAAAAGTCCTGATATAAACCTTTATTTAGTACGTAGGTACTATGCAGTAGATGAGCATATTCAAATTTTTAATTAAAACTGTTTATAAGAAGCGAAAAGTCCCGGGAAATAGAATAAAAATAAAATGTCCTATTTTACAAAGGTATTTGCGAATTACTGCCGGAAATGAAGTCAAAATGCGGTGTTACATGCAAATGGCGCTGAAGCCTGCTCCTATGGCTGCACAAATGTGATCACAAAAATATCTCATGGAATAATCTGCGTATTATGTACCTCAATTTTGGTTTTCATTGGATAACCCATTTCATCAGCGAAAGCAGTATTTTTTAAACTGAATAATTGGAAATGATCGACTTAGTATTTATTTTGACTCGCATAGCCAAGCCAGAGCTACCGTAACGATGCGTATTATGTTAGATTCGCGCTGATTTTGTTATTATCACCAATAGAGCGTGGGAAGAAGGAATCATTGCACCCAACAGTCCAGCAGTGTACGTCTCTGATTTTGTTCGCTTCTATCAGTTATGCGGATATAGCGCGGGGTCCAAACAATTTTCTCCGAGTCGCTCTGTAACTCGCTTTACATTAACATTTCAAGTACATAGTTTAACATAAGCCCAGCGCGTAGCCTCCGAGCCTCTAACGGCTCCCGTCCCAGTCCCTCCATTAATAACGAAACGATTTTCGTTCGCTAACAGCTATATTAACGTAGCTAAATGCTTTTCTCTTCATTTAATTTACCTTCCTCCATGCTTCATATTTCTGCCAGTCGTCTTCATTTAACTCTCTTACTCCGCGGTCCTTTTCACACTCATTTTCCATCTAGTTCTAGGCCTATCTAGCTAGCTCTTTCTACTTCCATAAGGTATCCAATTAAGACAAACTTTTGGATTCTGTTCTCATACTTTTTTCAGCGGCTGAACTCTCCGGATTTAATTAACTAATAATAATAATATTGGATTCTTCCTGCTGAAAACTATAACACTGACAACTTGAGTTGTTCGTTTCACGCCCAAAGCGAACAACTACGCAGCGAAATGTTTTATTTGAGATTTTCATTAATATCCCTGTGGAGCAAGGCCCTCGGAATGGATCGGAAACATGGACAACTTGAAAGATAGACAAAAAAAAAGGAGGATCTTTCGAGTCCGGGTGTTGTAGATGGATTCTGACGATCAAATGGATGGATAAAATATGAAATGGTGAAGTATGCAGAAGAGTAGAAGAGGAAAGGACCATATAAATTACTCCACAGAAAAGAAGAGCCAGATATATTGGGCGCATTCTGAGGCATAACGGGCTTAGGAGGAATATAATGTATGGAAAGGTCGAGATACAAGTCCCAAGAGGATGGCAAAGGAAATAATAAAAAGGCCAAATAAGGAGGTGAGCATATTACAACTACCAGAGAGTAAGAAAACTAATGGGGATCGGGTTGGTGTGGTGGCCAGGGTTCAAATCCCTGCAGAGGAGGGTGTTTTTCAGAGGAATCCCGATCCCTGCTTGAGTGTCTTGTAGAGGTAACTTCCAAGGTCGTTCGATATCTCGATTCTTCGCCTCTCGAGTCGATATCGATGGTGCAACATATCGAATAAATCGACCCTGGGTAACTTCAAGAGCAGTACTCCGTCTGTCGGATGGCACGTTAAACCGTGGTCCCCTTGGCGCCTTTCGTTAAGAGCAGGCTAATGCCGACGCCGGGTTTCTATCCACGCTTCCTCCCTTACCTATCCCTATAGCGCAAATGACCTTAGTTGTCGTTCGGCTCCCCAAATATCCAATCCAATCCAAGAAAACTAACTTTAAATTAGTAAGTATGGCCTTCGGTTTGAAAGACTAAAATGATGATGTTATACAGTATTACACAAAGTAATATACTTATTCTTAAAATAACAAGAAAAACACATAGATAACACCGTTAAATTTCGGACACAATAGTTCAACAAGATATTCTTCATTATTTTAAAATAATTTCTCTCGTCTCTTAGGAACGCACGGCGGTACCATTTTCCTTAGAAAATAGCAGATAATTTTCAAGGGAATATCTGAAAAAGTAGAGCGATAATTGTCTGATATTTTGGAACGATTATTAAGAGTAGATCTTCTCCTGATGAGGTTTGATTTTTCTTGTGAAGTGACACACTGTACATCCATCTAAAGGTCTGATTTACCCCTGGACATCGATATGGGCAGGCCTAGAAACAATTACAGATACTGACGAGCGGAGATTTAGATGCTGCTGAGGGTGGATCTAGCGTTGTCGAGCAGGAAAAGTTACAGGAAGACCCAGGGAAAGACTTCTGACAGGGCACTCGGCAACTTTGACCAACCTCTCGTGCATGCTGTCCTCTCATCTGCGCCATGCTCTTCGCAAGCGAGTCCAAGTTTAGCTACCCTTATAAGAATGGTATGCGGATTGCAGTCAAGGGAGTCGCCCAACAACTCGCAGCGAACGGTTCTTTAGGTGGTTGGAGCGAGAATCATGAGTCGTTGATTGCACATTTTAATAGCTTTTCAAGTAGGTCAAAAAAGATTCTTGGACCACACTTCACTTAAGTACATCAATGTACCCGTTGAAAATAACTATACGTGATGTAGAAAAAACGATGGAAGAATTGCCTTTGAAATTTGTCGTCTCAATTAAAGCATTGCTATGACTGGAGTTCACGGTTCGGAATTCGAAATTTTAGGAAAAATTGTACATTAATACGTGTTTTTTATTCGGCATGCTACCTTGATATTCAATAGGAACCATTATAATAATCATACCAAAGGCATGTTTTCGCATTTAAGAGTAAATCTGTAGACATATCATCGAAATATTTGAAATATATGAAAAGTACCATTAGGCTACGTGTTGATATAGCATTTATTTGCTAAGAAACAACATCGGTACATTGCCATTTTTCGCTTTCATCTACATATTATACATCTACATCTACGAAATATCATGCACGCCACCACTAGGGTGTGTGGCACGGAGTGATTCCACACCAGGCATGCAACTTTCATCCCAGATGACATCAGAACCAAGCACGTTCTCCGTGCGACATGCGACAAAATAAGAGAGATACACTGATACCGAACAGATAGAAACAAAAACTCGTTCTTACCGCGCACAATAAGTGACCACAATAAAAATTTAGCTCCACTAAATACACTCCTATCATACATGTCACCATTTCATCGCCCGAAAACTTACATCTTTACATGGCTGGTGACATAACACCCCCTCCACACGCCCATGCGGCGAGTCGCAGGTTATTATGTAGATGTTTCAAAACCATACTGTACAAATCATACATAAAACATACATGAACCATAGTGTAAGTTTCAAACAGATGGTCGATATGATGGCTTTTTATTCGCTTACTCGTCCATCACGGCGTACTATCAAAAGTAAAGAAATAGCCGGGATTAGTAATATGGTTTTCATTTCAATTATCACGCTTCAGTTTGATTACGTACTGCCCTCTCCATATACCTCTATGGTATAAATGCTCCATGACCCAAATGCATGAACTCGGGGCCATAAAATGTCCCGTCCTATTTTGGAGCATCTGTCCATCCATGTCCTCGCGCCAGTACATGCATCGGGTAAACACGTCTTTAGACAATAAGAACTCTTGCAGTCACTCAATCAATATGGTGACATTTAATCACTCGGCATTGAGGAAAAGGACTTTACGAAAATGCTGGAAATATTCAAGGAGCAAAAGAAGGTCAGAGCGGATGTATGAGTAGTCTCCCAAGATAATAGGAGCGTAAACAAGTGTCAGATAAATTTCGCGGAGCGAAAAATAGAGTTGACCCAGCAGTCAACATGACACTTGATTAGAACGGAGGGCGGGAGTTTATTTTAACTCATCCACTAATGATAACGCGATGACTGGAAAAACAAAAGAAGGATCTTATCGAGAGCTTTCATGAACGGAATGAAGTATTGTAATGGACTGGGGCGAGGAGATTTCTCGAGAAGAGAGATCATCAACTCCTAGTCTCCGCTTTTATGGCGTTTGAAATGTCAGATGAATGGGGAATATACATTCAAGGTGGCAAAAGCGGTAACCTTGGGTCACCCAGAGCATATTTTCGCTACATTTCTGCATCTACATGCTACCCTGCCAGCTGTCGCATGGGTATGCGGCAGGGGGTATTAGGACGCCAGCCGCGTAAAGATGAAAGTGATAAGGGTTTGGGACGTGTATTTTTTTAGGAGTTCCACCAGTTAATGTAGGTTTTGTTGTATGCCAGAGTATCTCCTCCCGGTTTTCTACTCTTTCAGGGACCCATCTCGCTCTAGTATATTCTTTTTTCGCCTCAGCATACGATCTACGCTTCTTCATTCTGTCCATGAAACCTATTCTCTTTCTTCCCCTTCCCCGCTTGCCCAACATCCTTGCCTCTATCACCTTCTTTATCAACCCGTCGCCCCTTATTTGATCTTCCAGCCATCTACTCAGACGATTTCGAAATTCATTCAGAAGTTTCCTTTCCTCACCCACCGATTGAAGCACTTCCTCGTTAGTCTTCCTTTCCCTCTACCTAACCTTCTCCATCCTTCTCCACACCCACATCTCAAATGCTTGCCGCCTTTTCTCGTCCTCCTTTCTAAGAGTCCACATATCTGCTCCATACAACGCTACGCTCCATATCAAGGTCTTCACCAGCCTCTTCTTTATATCCTTTTTCTTTATCCAAGTCCCCGTCATCAGCTACCTTCCATTACAAAATAACGTGTATTCTGGAAGTGTATTTAGTGGAGCTCAGTTTTTTGTGGTCGTTTATTTGGCGCGGCTTTTCCGGCGGACTACAACATTGACGTGGTGGAAGGGCTTGCGTGTTCCAATGATCCCTAGAGCTGGACTGGTGAGGCAATTAAAATTGCTCCCAGTAGGACCACCCGTTCCAGATAGGTCGAAGGGTAGGAGCAAGATAAAAAGTGATGGTGTCACGTGAAAAACACTTGGGAAGTGGGGGTGGGAGTCCCTCCCAACTATTCGTACGTACGCGGGACAGCGCGTACGTACGAATAGTTGGGAACAACGCTCCCGACTTCAATTTTCGCAATAGTTTGATGATAAACCAAAAAGTAAGGCGGTAATTTGAATCTTTTTAATTTTTCGTCAATTTTCCGGACATTTTTGCTTCTTAAAGTCAGTTTCACATGCATATATATTTCCTAAAGCCTGATGCCTTGTCGATGCAACCACTCTTCTCTGTCACTTGCTGTTCGTTTCAATGCCACGAAGTTGCTAACCTCTAGTGAATCTCGTCCAAATACCTCTTCCTTTCTTGCCCAGCACTTAGCCTTCAAGAATGTTGGTTAAGAATACATTACATCTGATGACATGTCCCATAAATATTATTTTTCTCTTCTCCATTTCCGTTAATAACCTTCTCTCTTCTTGTATTTCCCATAAAACTTCCAGATTTGTTTTTGTTTCAATCCGGCATGTTCTTGTCATCTTCCGCCATATCCACATTTCAGCAGCTTCAAGTCTACTCCTTTCAAATTTGCCCATAGTCCAACTTTCACTTCCATACAGTAGTGTACTCTATATAAATAGATAGTGTACTCTATATATAAAAAAAATAAATTTGTAATAGGGTTTCCTGATGTTTATATTCATGTATTTGTTGGTTAAAATATTTTTCTTAGTCATAAATGTCTGTTTTGCCTAAGCAATCCGTCTCTTCACTTCCATTAAGAATCTATTGTCCTGAGTGATTATACTGCCAAGATAACAAAAGTGTTCCACCTGATCAATTATGGTGTCGTCATTTTTTATATTGATTTTAATTTCTTCCATATCTTTTCGTACTACCATTGCTTTCGTGTTTCTTTTATTCACTTTTAATTTAAATTGTTAAGATATCTGATAGGACTTGCAGCATTCTATTTATTTCTTTCTCGGAGTCCTCTACTATTACAATATAATCGGCAAATCTGATACAAAGTTATCTTTCACCATTGACTTTTACTCCCTACCCATGCATAGGGAATTTAAATTAGATAGAAAAATATAATTTTCCACGTGTATTTTTTCCATTCTCTCGCTGAACACAGTGTAATTTCAAGGTCAAATTGCGAGTGAAATAGCACGAAAAAGAAAAATTTTGCTATTTTTATGTAATAGAGGACATATTTTACTATAACTGACCGTAAAACGAATTAAATGAAATATATAACCTTTCTCGGTGTACCACCAAAATACACGAAAATTTCGATTGTCCTTTTACGTAAGGGATAAGATATGAGAGTATCGGTGTGAAGGAGGAACCTGCACTTCAAAGTTACTGATTTCTTAAAATACATAAAATTTGCCGTAATGAGTACATTTAGGCTTAGAACTACCTTGGATGTTTTTCTAATTTCACTTTAATACTTTTTGGGGTAAACCTTACTGGACTAAGCGTAAAACCGAAACTTTTACCTCGTGACGACAGTCAGTAATCACACTGACTCCAACCTCCATTTCTTATCGGCAGGACTTGATAGTATGATATTTTAACGAACCGAGGGAAAGGAATATTTATCATCAGGATTAAAACAATTATCAGTGTTAATTAAATGCCAAATTTTTGAAGTCAATTATTAAGAATTTCGCTAAACAAGGAAAACAGCGGAAGCTTTCCTCGGCAACGTTGAACAATCATCATCGTATGTGCTCAGAAGAACGCCGGAAGTCTGTTATTTTTACCTAGATGCTCGTGTTATATTACATCTACATCTGTATAATACCCTGCAAACCGCCGTATGGGTGTGTATCAGGGGGTGTTAGATCACCAGCCGTGTAAAGATGTATATTTTTGGGAGATGAAATGGTGACATGTATTATAGGAGTTTATTTAGTGGAGATCAGTTTTTATTGTGGTCGTTTGTTGTGCGCGGAAAGAACGAGTTTTTGTGCCTATCTGTTCGGCAATGTATATCTCTTATTTTATCGCTTCTGTATGACCTAGTGATGTAATGAGGCGTCATGATAATATTCTCTGTGTCGCTCTGAAATACACCAGTTCTGAATTTCTCAAACAGCCTAAGCCTAGCATGCAGCCTCCGAGTATCTAGGGGCTCCCCCCTTAATCACTCTAAAAGTTTTGAGACACGATATGTACGCTCGTAGCAGTTTTTAACGAAGCGTGCTGCTTTTCTCTGTATTTTATTAATTTTTTTGGTTAAATCTTTATGATTAGGGACCCAAATGCTCGCGGCGTATTCGAGATGTGGCCTAACCAGAGCGAAGTAGCATCTCTCTTTTAATTTTTCATCCGAGGACTTTCCTATTATACGCTTAACAAAACCTGGTTTCTTTAATATTGTGCCACATGTTTTTATGTGTAATTCCCACGATATATCAGAAGTTAAGGTGATTCCAAGAAGATTTTATGTTTACTCCACCCACATTATAGGTATGGCATTTGTGTGATGACTTTCGCAGGAATTGAACTGTGGTACATTTTCTTAGCATATTTAATCGTAACTCCTACTCCTGGAACCACAAATGAACGTTGTTAAGGTCCGATGACAGAGCTTCAAAGACCGCGTCTTCACTTATTTCACGGTAGAGATCTGCATCGTCTTCAAATAATCTCAATTTACTGCTAACTCTAGAACTTAGGTCATTAATATAAATGATGAATAAAAGAGGGCCGATCACACTTCCTTGGGGATCACCGGATGTGACAACGAGCATATCAGAGACAAAATCATCAAAAAATACTGTTTGTATTCGATCATTGAGAAAGTCCCTTATCCAACTCACCATTTTTCTATTAATTCCGCATGATAGCTATTTATATATAATTTTTTTGTGAGGAACCTTGTCGAATGCCTTCTTGAAATCAAAGAATATCGCAGTCCCGAATTACCGGTGACCTAAGGTTAAAAAAATTATATTGTCTTCGATTCTAAGGACTGTTTTCTTATGAATTACAGAATTTTATGTAACGAGTAAATTAAGGCTTAGCGTTGCCTTGTGTATTTTTAAAATTTCATTTAAATACTACTTCGGGTAAAATATCACAGGACAAAGTGCTAAACCCAAGGCTAAACTACGTCACGAAAACCATTAGTTATACTGACTCCAGTCTCCATTTCTATTACGCCGGATTTGACATCATGATTTTTTAAAGAACTGAGGAAAGAGTACAGTTATCTATAAGCCTCAAATATTTTACAATGCACATAAAATGCTTAATAATGACATATATATTTAAAAAATATATTTTGTAAAAAAGGTAAACAGTTTCCCTTGGCAACGTAGACATGATCATCACAATATGTCGTTTTGTCCTCCGACGAAAACCGGAAGTCAATTATTTAAACCTAAATACACGCGTTATATAATCAATGACCTGAGCTGAAAAAATATGTAAGAAGTCTCAGTAAGTAGTGCACGCTATACAAGTTTCAGAGCGGTATCATTCGGGCACAAATCAAAAGAGAGATAAAGAGAGAAAAAGATAGACAAAAAAGTTGATAAAAGAGATGCCATTACAATGCCATAAAGGTAATGTATTTCAGCGTAGATATTCATCATTTTTCAACCAATACATTTTAGTTAAGGTAGTTTGAGCGAAATATCAACTTACCTAGAAATCAATGAATTTGGTCTCAGTTTAAAGAAAAATATATCACCATGGCAATTACATCAAAAAATTCAACCCCTTACCTCATTACTTTCCGAGGTGTTACCCAAAATATACCATACATTTTACATGGGGAGTGATACGAGTATGCTCTCCAGAGAGACCTTATATTAGAAATGAGGAATTTCTAACACCTTGATCTCGTCAAAAAATTAAGTGTGCAGTTTGCATGTTTTCTCAGCTATTTTTGAAAAATAATCATATTGTCACCGCAGTATATTCTTCAGTATCACAAAGAGCGTTCCGTTTTGAAGGAGTTTCAAACGTACCGCACGAAAAAAATTAGTCAAGTTAAAGACTTATTTAGATATTTTCATTTAATTACTTACAATATCTGTCATTTAAAACAATATTAATGCACCATAAAATGAAATAGCTAATTCATGCTCTATATAGCTGCTAAAATGAAAACGTACAATTCTATTATGACTAGGGAACTATCTCGCTCAAACTACCTTAAATGACCAATAAGCTTGAAATATTTTTATATTGTTCGATAAGAGAAATCCTACCACAAAATATATGTTCAAATCAAGGTAGTTTATCGGGCATACTTAAGATAAAGGTTCTTCCTTAAGGTAGTTTCAGCGAGATACTCTGCGTTTACCAATCGAATTCAGATCGATATGAACTTGCACTGATCTGAACACTCTAAGCCAGCCAACCTGGATTGCCTGGTTTCCCAATGCGAAATCGATTAAAATTTTATTTGAATCAGTTCATATCGATTTGAAATCTCAGCCTGGCAGAGAAAGCAGGTCGAGTTAGCCCGCTTTTCATACCGATCCCATTAGCCCCTTGTGTTTGCCATACAGAGCTGAACCGGCCAAATCGATCTGAGTTCGATTGGTAAACGCAGTGATAGTTCCGTAGTCTGAATGGAGACCACATTCAAATTACACGTTTGAATTTTAGCAGCTGTAGGAAGCATGAATTAAATATTGCATTATCAATTATGCAATAATATGCTTCTATATGACAGAAAACCTAAGTAACTAAATAAAAATATCTTCATTGGTCTTTGATTTCACTAATTTTTTTAACGCGGTACGTTCAAAACTCCGTCACAACCGAAGGTTTTTTTAACGATCCTGAAAAAATAACTGCGGAAATGAAGTGATTTATTTTCAAAAACAGTCGAGAAAACATACAAACTAAACGCTATTATTTTTTTGACATGATCTAGGTGTTAGAAATGCCTAATTTAAAAAAAAGGTCTCTTTGGAGAGCGAAACCTACAATTTTCCTACGTAAAAGGGCTGGTATTTTTCGTCAAAAATCTCGGAAAGTGGTTCAAAAAGGGGAGGATATTTTTGTGTTTTTGGAATAGTGAGATATTTATCATTAAAATGAGAAGACATTCATTGATTTATAAGTGAAATGATGTTTAGCCCAAATCACCTTATATGGTGACATCTAGGAAGTTTATGTCTCTACTACTGTATCCGATAGTATCGGCAAAGTGAAATCCGATGGATTGTTTTGTCAACGTCAGTCAAATCCCGAGTCTGTGTTTGGCACATCAATTACCGCATCGATAACGAGAACTGCTGCCCCGTACGCCACCGAGTTGATTACCACCCCGGTGTCTCTTGATCCAACACTAATCCGGATGAAACTCGCTCTCAGCCAAGATAAAATTCTAATTGGTAATGTAGGTCTTCCGATTATCACAACCGCACACACACAACTAGGCGTCGCAGTCGCCATGCATCTCAATCGGTAGTCGTCATCGCTTACGTATGCTCCCATCATAATACACTCATGAAAGTGAGTAACCTCGCTACTGCGTCAGTCAAAACGGATGATTAACATGGTTGGAGAGACCTTAGTTTACTAACGTAGTTACTGTTTTGGCATCCTTGGAAATGTGGGATAATTTCCTTAAAATGAAGTCAAATTTATAACATTTTTGTTGAGATTGTGTCTCTCATAAACTCATCTTTAGGAAAAGATACCAGGAAGCAAGGGAACCAACCGAGGGGTTAATAAACCGAAACCGAGGGGTTAAGTCCTTGCTTGCCAATCCGAGGGTCGCGGGTTTGAGTCCCGCCTGAGTGGTTTTTCACCACTCAGGGCATGGGTGTTATTTGTTTGTTGTTAATGTTAATCACCCAATGTAAAAGGCCTTTTAATGTGCTGTTTTCGGGATTGTGAGAATAAATAAATAAACTAGCATTAGATTGGGAAGGGCGGAGGGCTGTAGTAAACCAATCGCAGGATTGAAACAACCAACGATGAAAAAACTGATGCGGGCTAAGTTCAAGTGGAACCCGCCAAGGATTAACGGTTGAGATGCAACCAAATGACTGATAATCAATTGATAGTAGAAACTTTTAATCAACACGTCCATATATCGTCTAATACAAAATCCGAGCCAACAAAGGCAAAGATGGCGAATCTAACTGAGATCCTGAGTCGACAACCGTTGAGAAACTATTAACCTGCGGGAACATAAACACAACCAAAGGATAACCAATCTAAGTATTCAAAAAATCAATCAAAATTCCCTGTATTAAGTCGTGTCCGGGTTGTGACGCATGAAAATCGGCTAACTACTTCGTAATGAAACGAGGATCCACAGCTTGAACAACCGATAAGTGCGCAACTCAATAGTTGCATGTGAGGTCAGATTTAGCTGGCGTGTGTTAATCCAATTATCTCTCGGACAAACGTGACGTTTCAGACAGACAATGAGAAAGAGCAAAACTTCATCTGCAGGGCAGGAGATACACCATAACGGTCACGGCCACACGACGGTAAAAAGCATAACCTTTCGCGTTTTTTATGAACTATCGCTGACTGAAAATGTATAATATTCCACATCCACTGCCGCGTATGGCACAATAGTAGGCAGATGAAGGCCATGGAGGCAGGGATGGATTATGAACGGAAATTTTCAAAATTTGTTCATAATCTCAAGGAGTTAATCATGTGTCGTTCAATCCTACGATTGGTTGACAGAAGCCCTCCACCCTTCCCTATCTAATGCTATTTCCCTTACCTCCTGGTATCTCTTCCTATGTATTTTTCTCTTGATTAGGTCCATGAACTCATTCATGGGTCTTCCTCTGGGGACTTTTCTCTCAATTTTACCATGATCCATTAGGATTAATACCAGGCTTAATTGGAGCATTTTACATTTTATAGGAAAAATGAAGGTTTCAAGCCTAAATAATGAATGACAGTGATTTAACAACAGCGAAAAATAAACCTCTGTGCAACGGGGGAGTGTCCAAAAATTTTCAGTTTTCGGAATATGAGAATGGTGCCCCCTGTAAGTGTTCCAAATTGGTTTAAGTAAAACCCCTAAGAAAATTAATTTTTTCAATCATTTAATATTCAGGATACTCAAAGACCATGAATTTTTAATACCAATTAACAAGAAACCCGCGGAATCCTTCGTAGAAAGGACTAACTTTCTTATAACTAAAAATTTGCATTCATGCTAAGCTACATGGAACGAGATAAAATATATATATAAAGCGAAATTCGCACCTTCTGGGCGATTGACCGCAACTTTACTCTGAGCGAGTGATTATAAAGTTAAGCGTAAGCGTAAAAATGCTCATCCAAGTTCAAAATACGGCTATACTACGTGAATCAATGGAAGTATTATTTTCCAAAGTTTTCATCAATTGGTATATTTCGAAAATTTACAGAATACTTTACCCTCTGAAAAGAATTAAATTTTTTTATGATTGATAATTAAGATTCTTTTTTTGGGCTTCTGACATTTGAAGTTCATTATGATTGGCATGGTAGGATAAGAGCTACCCTAAAAAATTTAAGAGTATGATGTGCTTAAAAAATGTAAGACTTTCCCGCGAGTTTACACACTTGAATAATGAAAAAGAAAAATTTGTATGATTCCACCAATTTATTTATTTTTAAGGCACGACAAGTTTCAACGCAGTGGCGGTATCTGAAGATACCCTCCAATTCAAAAAGAAGTTACTTCATGAGGAAGAAGAAGAAAGGGAAGAGGAGGTACCTGAAGATGACGCCGCTGCGTCGATCGTTACTTAAATAATAAGTCAGTGGAATCAAACAAAATTTTCTTTTACATTATTCACAATGATCTTCCACAAATTTGAGCCTGAAATCATTGAGATCAACTTACACACTTGTTCAAGACAGCAAGTGACGTAGTCTCTTTCAAAATTCTTGCATTGTACGAAGTATGATTTTTTACGCCTCGCGGGATTAGATCAGCATCCTCTGAATCTGTTCGCGACGAATAACTTACATTCTCACTGCTGGATCTAAAACCGGATTTCCCCAAAAAATCGCCAAATCCGGGAATCCCGCGCGCTCGGCGTAAATATTATCTCCTCCCAGTAATACATGCTGAGTCCACATGAGGGGGCTGGAGTCGCCAAAGACAACAGGATTTCAAAGAGCTGGGAAATTCTGCGATATATACAGAGGATGTGCGAAAATTTTGAAGACAGATTCAAAACAACATATGCTTGGATACAAGATGATAAAATAAGTTCAATAAAAACGATTAACATCCTTTGCTGATGTACAAGCATATGTTTAACTTCTCAATGGTGGAACTTATCCGGAATTCCGTAAAACATCGCCAAATCCGGGAATCCCGCGCGCTCGGAGTTTATAATTTTGAAATGTTACAATTCACTGCAATTTAAAATGTTTCTCCGGCCCCGGTGGCGACGAGGTTAAGTCCTCCTATACGGAGTGTTGCGGGTTCAAATCCCGCCCAGGTGGAATTATCACCACTCGGGGCATGGGTGTTTATGTTCGTACATTGTTGTAGTTATTCACCCGACATAAATTGGCCAAATGCGTTGTATTAGGGAAAGTGAAGATATTAAAAAAATATAAATAAATAAAATTTAGCAACCGAGTCGGTTTTTTCATAAGGATTCAAGTAAAATTATCTCTCTTTGAGTCTGGCGTCTCGGTTAGATTTGGACGAGATGTGTAATTGAAATAGAGAGACTGGAAGTAGCGTTCGATCTGGCCACACAGGGGACTTCCCGTTCAGAGAGAAGGTGGGGCAGCACGTGATGCTACACCTATACGAGTTTGAACTCCGTACAATCATTTAGTTGCCCGAGGGAATTTTTTTTCGTAAAACGGTCTTTTTTATTGCGATATGAACATAAGTGGTATCAATTTCGAGTAGCATTGTGCTAAAATGTTTGCCTTCAGACATGGTCACAGTGCAGTGGAGAATTATGCAAAGCTTCAGCATGCCTATAGGGACAAGGTTTTGTTGAGGGCCCAGATCTTCAGGTGATTTCTGGTGAAGGCATCTTCAGAGGGAATCATCATCATTGGTTGTTCGATCCTAAGATCGGTTGACTGCAGCCCTCCACCCTTCCCTATCTAATGCTATTTTTTACTTTATCTCACTGACTTCCAGTATATCTACCCCTAGCCTCTCCATCTCTATCTCCACGTTTTCTAGATTCCCGCTCACCCCTAAAGATCTCACGTCCCATGTCCCTATCCTGCACTTGTCCTTCCTGACTGATGTGCCCCTCCCAATAGTCCCCACCCGGAGATCCGATTGGGGGACTATATTACCTCCGGAATATTTTACTGTGAGGAATGCTTTCATGTCATATATAGAATGCAGGGCTACATCTTCTAAGGAGACTAATGTGGTGGTTTCCCCGTTGCCTCCCACATCGCAGTACCCCGGCCGATTCAGTGAACTTCACTCTCGCCCGATGCTGTGGCTGTCGATACCGGTTCGCTCTTCTTGATCAGCGCCAACAATGCATTCTACAGTGACTGCTGTCTCTCAGTAGTGGGTCAAATTCCGGTAGTAACGGAAAGATTGGTCTCGGACCTGCGACCCTCGGAACGGGAATCGAACACGCTACCACTGGACCAAAATGGACCCTTACTTCCTTCAGAAGGAGTAGAACAGATTTAAAATGAGCCTGCAACTGCAAAAACTGACGAAAATGTTGCCGGAATCCGGAATTGTACGCGTGCTGATCGTCACTTGTTAGCATGAAAGAGTTTCAGGCCTAACTTGGTGGAAATATTCAATATCCATACTGGTAATAATGAAAGACGATAGTAAATTTTCACACTGTTTAATAAGTACCAACCATGGTTTCGACACTTTATGCCATACTCAAGGTCTGAGAATGACCTAAAGTGTCGAAACCATGGTCGGTACTTATTAAACAGTGTGGAAATTTACTATCGTCTTTCATTAATACCAGTATGTTCACTTGTTAGAACTATCGAGCAACAATTTGACTCACACCACCGCTCATGAGGTTTTGATTTGAATGAATTGAAATGATTAGAGGATGAGGAAAATCTGCTCGAAAATGGCTCCGGAAAACCTTTTAGAGGAACACCTGGATGTTGAATAAAAACAATACGCCTCGTCAGACTGCATTAGAGCATTACTACGCTTGAGATACCAGCTACTTCTCCCATGTTAGACCCACTTGGAATACCCTGCCAGTATTTGGGATCCTCATGAGGTAGACTTAAAAAGAGAGTTAGAAGGCATGCAGAGTAGATTAGCAAGATACGTAAAAAGCCATTATGATAGTCTCGCTTGTGTTTCTGACCTCTTGGTAATATTACACATCGCCATGACTATCCAAAGGACCCTATATTGTGGCGTAACTGACCTCTTGTGACAGCTGGGAAGGGAATTGCTTTCAAACCGCCGATTAAATATTAGGCTTAATATTTTATGTAAATTCAAAACCAATTTATTTTCCGACGAAGTTATCAACATCTTATGCACTCCAACACTCTACGGTAGATAAAATCACAAGAATAAAATTAGGAAATGGACTGCAGAACATAGGGGTTTTAAATGTCGCTTTTCCCGCGCTCGTTAAGAGACCATAATGGCTTCTAATGGGATTATGAAGTAAGTTAGTCGACAGGTAGTGTAGCGGATTATTTGATTTGCTCCCTAATGCTAGTTTATTAATCTACCACGTAGTACTAACATCACGCATCGCAAGATCTCTGAATGAATCTCGTATCTCCATTACCTAGTCGCATTATACATACAAATCAATAGTCTCTGTAGCATTGTTAGCATACCTATAGTGTAGTGCATGTTGGTGAAGATTACATGTTCATTAGAGTGCATATAGGGGAAAGTCACATGTACATTACAGTGCATGTTGGTGATAACCAACCCCCTGCCAAACACCCTATAGGGTGGCTTGCAGAGTAATATGTTGATGAACATTGCCAATTAATGAGTATTCGGCAAGTAAGGACATCACTTTGGCTCCTAATCCTCCTTATTCCCCAGACATGAGTCATGAATACATTTTTCTCTTCCCAATAGTAAAAATTCACCTTAATAGGACGTAATTTCGGGGCACTAGAAGAAATTCAAACGGCCATAACCGAGCAGCTGGTGACAATTACAGCATCCGAGTTTCAGCACCGCTATGAAGCGCGGAAAAATAGTCTTCATCGTAGTGTGGCTTTCCGAGGCAAATATTTTGAAGGGTATAATGCGAAATTTCATTTTTAATTGAATAAAGTAACGATAAAAAATCATATAAACTCAGTCTCGTCACTTCATTCACTCATCTCGTGACTGTTAAATCGGGGTTTTCATCCCTATTCCAATATTCCCAGCCTATTCACATATCCCCAGTGGTGCAAAAGACTTCAATTTAAAAAACAAAAGCCTTTGGAAGCATAGTTGGATATCATATGGGAGTTTACATCTACATATTACCCTACGATCCGACGCAGGGAGGTAGGGCAAGGAGTGTTCAGACACTAATATACATTTTAAAAAGAGAATATTTGGAGCCTTAATGAACACTGACAAATGGACGGACAAAAAGAGAAATGGTGAGGTTTACAGAAGAGCAGAAGAGGAAAGGACCATATCTCCTTCACCAAAGAGAAAAGAAGAACAAGATAGATTGGACAAACCCTGAGACACAATTGGTTTGTGAAGAACATAATTGAAGGCAAAATAGAGGGAAAAGTCCCCACAGGAAGACCAAGGAATAAGTTCATGAACCAAATATAGAGGAGAGTACATAGGAAGGGATAACAGGAGGAAAGAGAACTAGCATCAGAGAGATAAGGGTGGAGGGCTGAAGTCAACCAATCTTCGGATTGAACGAACTATGAAGGAAAACAGTAATTCGAAGCTCAGGTTCCTCTTTGAGTAGCAGAAAAGAGTCGTCAAATAAAAGAGCGTAGGCGACTGCACGTAAGCGCCAACTTAAATCATGAAATTACATCAACAATCGAAAATGTTATGGAGATCTGTCCGCCTCACTCTTCCCCTCTCTTCTCCCCCACTCTCCCACTTAACGGCGCAATCTTCCTCCCCTCCAAATCAGTCTACCGCCCCTTCCCTTTCCGCCACGCCCCTCCTACGTCATCTCCAATCTTTCGGCACTCCTTGCTCCGAGTCACGTAGTCAGTCGAGTCACAAGTCGCCCGCCCGCCTCTCAAAACATCTGTCCCCGACCGCGAAAAAAAAACATGCCGCCATCCCCTCACGCCGACTCTCCCGGAACTTTCTCGAACGTTCGCGTGCGTTTAGCGATCGCTCGAAAATATAACTGCGTCTTTAAAAAAATGCGTCAATCCCTGCGCCTTTACCGTCGCCCTCAAAGCCATGTGGCCGGAGAATGTTGGGGACAACTGGCGCCGATCATGTTTGGCTGTTCCACGGAAAGCACCGCCGAGTGCGTTGACGTAATCGTTGAGGTAATAGAGAGAGCATTTGATATGCTAGAAGCCGAAGCCGATCAATGCTAGGAGCTGAGGACAGTGCCACCTACCCTCATTTCTCTATTGCGATTTTACCTCCAGATTTTGCAATTTTACTTTTTTTTCCATCGATAACATACCCATTGTACAAACGAATGCATCGGTTCCATTTCTTCTTCCGGAATTTAGCGGCGTATTTGTTTTTCCGACAACGTTTATCCTCCTTTCCTGGAGACTTCTTCAGGTCAGGCTCTTCAACCTAAAAACACCTTCAGGGTTGGAGAAACGTCTTCGGAAAAGCAACGACGCGACTGAATCCCGAGAGAAGAAATGGAACCAGTACCTATTCGCCGCAGAGACATTAAACTAAACGAAAAGATAACATAACACGGAGTATGTAGAATAATATTGCGGGGGATCCTGTAGAAGACTCAGATTCGGATAGAATACATAATTGAGCTAAGTACGGTTCTTACAAATAACGCTTTATTACATGTAAACGCATCATTCTTTAAATTATTTTTGACCTAATGACGCAGTGAAAACTGACCGGATAACAGTACAAAATACTAAAGTTCACATACTTTGAACAATCGGGAAAAGGAACTAAAGGTAGTTTGAGCGAAATATCAATTCACTTA
Source organism: Ceriagrion tenellum (assembly GCA_963169105.1). Lineage (NCBI taxonomy): Eukaryota > Metazoa > Arthropoda > Insecta > Odonata > Coenagrionidae > Ceriagrion > Ceriagrion tenellum. The sequence goes on along the minus strand of OY720644.1, from coordinate 45,493,240 downwards.
GAAATCAAAGCATTTGGTCTCGTTCTAAAGAAAAATACCTCACCCTTCCAAAAATACCAAAATACCAGCCCCTTACCAAACTATTTCCCGAGATTGTTGACAATTGTTACGTGATTTTACAAGGTAAATGGTACGAGTGTGCACTCCATAGAGACATTTTTTTTTAACTGAGGAAATTAGAGTAATGAAAATTAAATCCTGAATATTATATGTATAGGAAAATTATAGGAGGGCCTTTAAGACTAAAAAAGGAGTTACTCCACATATATTTTGATGCCAATTTAAGAATAGTCATGCCTCTTGTGACCGATCCGTGGAGGGGAAGAGAATTTTTTTTAAAATTCTGCAGGACTCAGCCAATTCACAAGAGTCGGCCATGGATCAGACCGTTCCTATGGACCATGCCATCGTAACAGGAGGATGAGAGGAAAGCGCCTCGAAACTAAAGCTACCAGTGAATGGAATTTCTCCTGTGAACTGTGAAATAAGATAATTTAGCATGAATTTCGTGTTATTAGCATATACTGCGTAAAACAAATATGAGTAGCTGCTAAGAGAACATTCTAACCGGGACATTTTTACACCTTGCTGTTTGGAGCTCACTAATAGTGGGTTCCGGTTCATAAAATCTCCCACCATCAATGCATCCACCGCAGGCAGGTTGTTGGATGACGCCTTGGAGTATCCTGCCCCCATTTTAACATAAATCAGTATGGAGACGAAAAGATTTCCGTGTATTTCAAAGGATTAATGCCTGGTTGCCACTCCTGTCACGGCAAAATAGTGAACACGAGCCGGGCAAGTAGGGGAGATGACATCAGAATCCGATAGCCAATCAATGTGCGTATTGCCTTGCTGGATATCGATGGGAAAGAAGTGCAACTTTAATGGCTTATTTTAATTATAAAACACATCAGAATAAAGATTTACTGCAGGATCGACAAACTCAAGATGTAAGAATTTATTGATAATTCATTCGCCACCAACTTCTGACCCATGCAAATACTCAATTGGCGGTGTGTTTGAGCGATTGTTGAAGCACCATTCAACTGATGTGCTATAGACAGCGGTCAAGAGTAGCATATTACTGATGGTATCATATCAAACCAGCAGATACCAGGCACCAGAGGATATCACAAAAGAGATGATAGCAAGTAAAAAAAGTTAAAATATTCGAAAAGCATTAGCCACTTACGATAAAAACGTGAATTAGTCAAGCTTATTTTTGTAAAAAATTTAAAGTTAAGCCGTAACCGAAGAATAAAGATGTATGGTTGATGTAGAAGATGTATATTGGTTTTTTTCAGGTTTCTCATCCCGAGCAATGTGCTGAAAAATTTTTCGTTGGCACACGGTCTTCCCACAACTACCGTAAGCTTGTTTTAAAATCTTAGATATTTTTTTCGCCAAAATTCAAATCTTAAATTTTTAAAAATTTTTAAGCTTTGAGGGCAGATTAATATGCATATAATTTTGATTTCTTTAGTTTTATATTTTGTACAAAGCATTGACATGGTTTCTGTTGATATGAACTCTGGTCCTGCAGAAATTTTGATAAAGTTTTTTGAAAAACCGGGATTAAGATATTGTCTCACAGGCTACATATTTCACGTTAAATACCAGTTATTCAACTTCCGAAACCTACCCGGTTTTTGCTGGATAAAGTTACTATTTTCGTCTTACTCTAATGACCAGCCATTAATGCAAGAACTTAGATAAATGGAGATTGCAAGAAAAATGCAAAGAATGCAAGAATGCTCTAAGAAAGTCGGCACTTTTGAGAATACGAGTTAATATCAAATATGTAGCAGACGAGGTGAACGCACAATTCCAATGCCGAAGAAGCAATGTTTTCGACAGCCTCAGGGTTATCGGATACTTGATTGTCAAAATCGAGGAACGAACTGGCATTCCGATCGGTAAAGCCTACCGAATAGCAGCTTTAAGGTAGTTTGAACGAAATATCATTTCGCCAGGGAATCAATGAATTTGGTCTCATCTTAAATAAAAATATCTTACAGTTCCAAAAACACCAAAATATCAGCACATACTGTACTCCTTCTGGAGATTTTTTGGCGGACAATATCAGGCCTTTTACATGGGAAATGGTACGTGTTTGGTACTCCAGAGAGACCTTACTTTTAAAAAATGCGGAATTTCTAACACCTAGATCTCGTCAAAAAGTTAAGTGGGTAATTTGTATGTTTTCTCGGCTATTTTTGAAAATAAATCATATTGTCACTGTAGTAATTTTTTTCAGGATGGTTAAAAAAAACCTTTTGTGAAGGAGTTTTATACGTTCCACGTTAAAAAAATGAGTAAAATTAAAGCCCCATGTATATATTTTTATTAGATTACTTAGGATTTTAGCAATATAAAATTTCATTGATTCATCATTGATAATGCCACCAAACCATGCATCATGCAATTCATGCTTCCTACTCATGCTAAAATTTAAAGGCATAATTCGAATACGGACTCCATTATGACTAGGGATCTGTCTCGCCCAAATTACCATTAGAGTCTAATCGAAAATGCAACGTGTTTCCAATCCTCAAAGCCGATTCCGATTTTCGATTGCTCATGAAATACATTATGAAAAAAATTTAGATCTGATCGAGAGCCGAAGGATTACATGCTCTTGATTTCCGTGTTTTAGTATATTTTCTATTTTTTTTTAAATTTTCTGACAGTACTGAACGGAAATAAACTTCACGGACCGCTTTATTTAATTACGTTATTGTCCATTTTCCTCTAGAATGAAACATAATTGGCTTCAAAATCTTTTTGAAGAAAGGAAAACTACGGCAAAAGATGGAGTGTCCCTCCAAGCTGTTGAAAAATTAAATGTTTAGTTAAATTAACCTTCAAATACCTGGGATGCGAACATTGATATTCAATCACATTGAAGTTATCTCAAGGATTTTTTCCACGTTTAAGTACATTATCAACACTTACAGCCAGTACGATAACAAGATAAGGACAAATTGTTGAGCGATACGTGCTATCCAGCCACGAAAACGTAAACACACTGGCACTCACGCAAGCTTGAATGGAGCTAATTGACGACAAACGCAGCTGGTCAGGTCGTCCAGGGAATTCACTCGAGCAATCAAATATCTCTTGTTTGCGGATAGTCTCGGACAATACAGTCATTTCCTGCGTTAAGGATTGTAAAATTACACAATTCAAGTACACCACACGTATATTTAAGTTATATGGAGAGATTCCGACGGTTTGTAATTCTATACATCAATGTGACGACCAAAATGTGAGAACCTAAGTCCACTGGAGTGTTGAGCTCGAGGCGCTCAATGTCATGATTTTCAGAGAACATCCTTTGAGAAACCTACCTTCTGACTTCGAGTAATCATCAAGCGACAATTTCCAATCAGTTTATATTTCAATGGCTGGCGAGTTCACTTTGTGGAAGTTTTTGTTGTTCATCTTTAAAATGAAACCACTTAGTTTTTCCGCCAATATATAAAAAACACAATTCGACCGGTTTCGGCCTTTACTAGGTAACTCATTGTATGAAGAAATTGCCATGAGAAAAACACGGCCTGGACCGGGAATCGAACCACGGATCCACATAGGTTTGACGGACCAATGCGCAGACCACTACGCTATCCAGGCTTCCTAATTCCCATGGCAATTTTGGTGGATAGAAGGCAACTAGATCTTAGGCCCTTGCGGTTCATCAAAGATGGCAACGCAAAGGAGAAGAGGACTTCAAAGAAGCCACAACCAAGAGACAGTATCCTTCACCAGCACTTATGCCGTGCTTAGCCATTTGAAAATATTCAAACATGGCGGGTGAATTTTTTGAAGAAATTGCCATGAGAAAAATTCGGCCTGGACCGGGAATTGAACCACGGACCTTTGGTTTGCCGGACCAATGCGCATACCACTACGTTATCCCGGTTATACGTGGTTCGATTCCCGGTCCAGGCCGAATTTTTCTCATGGCAATTTCTTCAAAAAAGTCACCCGCCATGTTTGAATATTTTAACTCTTTGTATGTTGGTCAAACTGGTCGAAAATTAAATATAAGGATAACGGAACATTTTAAATCCAGTATCAACGGTGATAAAAAGTCAAATTTTGCTGAGAATTTAATTGATGAGAGAGACAGATCCAATTTTACCCCTAACCTCTTACACGTTTGTGACAAGGGAGGGAAGCTGGACTTCCTGGAAAATTTTGCAATTCTGTCATTTTACAATGTGCATTGTGATAAACTACTCAATGACATAATCCCTTCAACCGCCTCACCCTTGTTCTCTGTGCTAGTACCCCCACCTCCATCCCCACCGTAGTCCTTGAGCCTGGCGTCACCACCTGTTTGTTCCTTCCCCTGCAGTTTCGCCCAATCACCTCCTCAAAACTTACTCACCTCTCGCCCCCCCTTCTTTTAACCATCTCCCTCTCCTTGAGGTTTCTCTATATAAACTGCGCTGTCTCATGGTATTTTACTATGTATTCTTGATAATGGCCTGAAAATGGCGATACCGGTCGAATTGTGTTGTTTTATATATTGGTGGAAAATAACTAAGTGGTTTCATTTTAAAGATGAACAGATTTTATTTTTTAGCGAGTGACATTTAGTAACAAAAAGGCTAAAATAAATAAAAAGGTAAAATATACAACTTTTCCATGGTAAAATAAATTATAACACACAAATGACGTTTTATTAAATGTATAACAGCTGAAAACAAATCTTTTGCGTCCATTATTCGAGTTGTTACGTGTTTCAGGGCGACACAGAAAATATCATTTTGGCACCACACTACATTTTAGACTTAGGAGCATTAATTTTAAATATTTTTTAAAGCATAAAACTGTCAAGTAAAGTATTTTCTACAATGGGAACCATTAGAATATTACGTTAGACTTCTTAAATATAAAAGTTTCGAGAAATTGTCCAAATACCAAGAAAAAATTTAATCGGAAATAGCGTCTCGTCAAATTTGTTGACCTCCGCAGGGATGAAAAAATAAAACGTTAAACCAAACCAGGTTAAAAGAGATAACTAATGTTGTTTGACCCACATACATCATATAGTTTTAACCCCGAGAAAATAAATTAATTTAATGAAACGTTGCCCGGGTCTGATTGAGTTTTTTGTCATGAATATATGACCAGCACTCCAAAATTATATATCCTTTAAAAATTACTAGAGACCGAAAATTACAATATTAAAAAAATTGCGATTAAAATTTTTACGAGGTTCTACAAGGTTACTCACACAATGGTGTGAAATTCGCAGTGGAATAGTCCTTCTTATGGACAGGGAATCGAACTCAGATCCCTCGATTTCGTGCCGAGTGTTGAAACCAATTAATTGCCCAGGAGTCCTCTTCCACTGCGAATCTCATGGGGGATTTAACGAACAAGTTGTCCTCACTCGCTTGGGTAGCTTAATTGCTTAGAGCACTTGGTGCGAATTCGAGGGATCTGGGTTCGATTCCTAGTTCATTTATTAGTTAATTCAGAACTGGTGTGTTTCACAGTGACACAGAGAATATTACTCTTACGCCTCAGACATCTCTAAGTCTGGCAGAAGCGATAAAATAAGAGAGATACATTGCCGAACAGAAGGTGCAAAAACTCGTACTTTCCGCGCACAATAAAAAATGACCACCACTAAATACGCTCCTATTATACACGTCACCATTTCACCTCCCACAACCTTCTCCCTTACATTTGTACACGGCTGGTGTCCTGATACCCCCTGCCACAAGCCCATGCGGCGGCTCGCAGGGTAGTATATAGATGTAGTCCAGGCGAAGGATTTTTCCACTGTGAATTAAACACAATTGTGAGAACACTATTGTGACTCCGTTAAAGTTACTGCGCGGCTAGTTTCGTAGTTCTTTGAAAAAGAGGTTTTCATTACGTAAATCGTTTTGGGGAGGGGAGGAAGGTTGTGCTCGTCTCATCTTACCTTACGTAGGCTGGAGTGGGGATGCTAGACAATCTTACGTAAGATTTTACTCGTTTGGGGAACGTATTTGTATCATCCTTTTATTACACCGGCCGACTTATATTTTCGCTCGAACTGACAATGAGCGATATTTTCCTCCCGCTTCGCACCGCCGCACAGTGGTCCATGTACCCTGAAAAGTCGGCCATCGTCAAAAAGGTCTTCCAATCTAAACCAAATTAGGTAAATATGAGTGTTTCAGGCCGCTACTCACGAATTAGTCAAAATTTACGAAATATGAATAGGATTGCGAATGTGTTTGCAAATTCCAAAGCTGAAACGCTGAAATATTATTTTTCTCATTTCATTCCTCGAAAGGACTACAAAGAAATTATCAATAATCTCATAACATGTACAGATATTTCACCAGATAAATTGTACAGACTGACCAATTTGAAGCAACATTTAGATACTATAATACTTGAGAGAAAATCCAAGAGTTCAACAAGCAAACCGCAAAAGAAAAACTAGCTGGCCCACACCCCTTTTATCTAACGTTTTTTTATTTTTTTAAACCATCGTATTAGTCACAAAATAATTAATCCGTGATTCAATGCAGAATAGAATGCGTGATGCAATGCAGAAGTCCTGCAAAGCAGAATAAAGTCATAGGTCCAATAGAGAAACTTAAAAAAAATTGAATTTAGTCGGATAACGATTACAGTTTTCGACACATCGTGATTCTCGTTAAAACGCGTCATGTATAAAAATTCCATCCGTATTTAGTATATTTAGATCCCTGTATATTTCAAACGGATTTCCAAGCTTTAAGCGGAAGTGGTGACCGAGGAAAAGACATCCGGCGGCATGCGCGTTCAAAACTTGCACACAGGGGACTAACCGCGATCCTTATGCGCAATTTTATCTCAGTGATGCACCACCCACAGTATCATCGGTTTGTTTTATCATTCGGCTTTGGTTGGATTTGGGAACCCCCAAACCTAGGGTTCATGCTTCTCTTCTGAGTGATAATGCAGCCTGTGGCAGTGAAAATGAGTTACGAAACAAGTCCACAGTGTTTCAGCGCTATAAATAACAGCAAACAAATATCTGTCCCGAGCTTTTGACGCTGACTTCGCTACTGTTTTCAGTTATGACCTAGGCGTATGATAAAACATCCTTTAGATTTTAACTCTTTGTCGAAGGAATACATTCACGCCTTCCTTAATGAATGCTATGACCTGAGCAACGGGGCTAGCTTACTGCTACCGAATGCGTCCACCGGTTGCTTAGGTCGACCTGTAGATGTAGATGTTAGTTGAGAAATAAGTGAGTTTACTCGATTAAAATGCAGTCCTGGACAAAACGTGGCGGTATCCAGAAGAAGAGGAAGAAAATGGCATCTACCACGAAAGGGAAGCCAGCAGGACAGTACCTGTAACCACAGGGGTAACCTTACGTAAGGAAAATGAAGCCACCAGCCTTGCGCATTGGCCATGTTCTGACTATGAAAACATTGCCTTCTTCCCTTTAACTCCATATATTTTGGCGGTGCAATTATAATTGTATACGGGATCTAATATAAATATAAAAGGAGCTAATATAACATGTCAAATGTATTTATATATTAATATTAACCTTTGCACCTTAAAATAATGCTTGTTTCGATTCCTCAATTCACGACAGTTGGAAGCAATAGAGAAAATAACATATGCCTACAACATTTTCTGCTAAGATGCCATTGGAAACCTAATACTTACCGAAAACCTCCCATTTCCCATTAATACTACATACAAGTGTCGTTAAGGTAACTCCTGTGTATAAATGACAGTTCCAAAGCTTATATTTGTCTCCGTTTATCACAAATGGATGTAATGACGTATGTCAGGAATGCCTTAAATATCGTCAGCTACGATGTCGAATAAAACCGAATACCCACTGATCGTGTCCATTTCGCATTCCAAGTAGTTTCAATCGTCGTCATAGAATTTTCCGGGTGCAAATGTTTTTTTCTTTTTCTTCAATAGTCCTCAATTAACATCATATGTATTTTCATATTTAATGCACATATGTACGTAATAATGGATATCACAAATGCATACAATTTCTAGTTCTCCAATACTAATTGTGAGCATGGCCTGACGAAAAGAGATCAAGGACACGGATGGCAACTAGTTAGCCATCACATAGGATCATATTTCATCACAAATAACTGTTCGCACTTAGTGGATTACAGATGATAAATGTAATAATGAAATGCAAAAGCTGCCCAAAACATGTAGTGTAATCCCTGCGAACAGAACTCTACGGCAAATGGGCAACATTTTTTTATTAGCACACCTTTTTCAGCTGTAAAAATTCCTTAAAATGCACCAATAATCATTAATTTTAACGAACTATTAATTGAAAATAGAGGCAGTCAATCCCTCATGAGGCTCATCTCTACAAGACCAAAGCTACAAGTATGCATGAATCGAACGCAGTCGACTGATTCAGAGGATAAATACGTTCAACATCAAGGAACTTTGGGAAAGACAATAATATTAGTTTCAATAATAATATTAGTAGCTGTTTATATGTCTTATTCATTCTGTTTTGGCAGCCAAATTCAGAGCACGATGCAATTTTTCACGTACAGATGGCAGCTCGCGGCACTCTCCTTATTTCCCCAATTTACGCTATATCTAAAACGCGAGACTACGGCACTTTTGATGACTTTGGAGACAGCCACAAGCACGTTTTATTCGCTAAAATCTTCGCTGGACTAAATACATCCACACCTGCAATTCTCAATATATCCACAACTTCAATTCTCCCTGCTGGAGAAAGCTTCAAGGCTAACCCTGTGCCTGTAACGAACGCAACCTGGTTAACCCTGCTGATGAGGGGGAGGGGGGAGGGAAAGAGGACATGGGAGTATAAATCATATGAGTATTGTTACTATCCGAGTGGTTACCAAAAAGCCGGCTGCGCCGAAACGGCCTGCGCTAAGATGGCCCGCGCCGAGACAGCCCTGTGCCGAGTCGGCTTGCGCCGAGGCGGCCGCGCCGAGATGGCTGCGCCGAGGTGTCCTAGACCCAAAACCGGAGGAGGGGGCAACAATCCTCCACATGATTAAAGATGGAGACCGCGTGTGCCGGTAAGGTATTTACCAAAAGGGCTGCAGTAACGCAAGGTAGAAGGCAACAGAAAACCAATGACTTAATATTCTGGAGAGAAGCAGCTCTTCAAATACACTTCTAATTTGTTTACATTAAACGGTATGATGGAATTCTCTCGGATAAAATATTACGGGGGTCAAACATTCCTCCATTCGAATCTCCAGGCGGGGACAGCTCAAGAGGGTATGTCCGTTAATAGCGACAAGCAACATTTTATGACTGGAGCCTGGAACGTAAGGTCACCCCGAGGCCACGGAAGACTTGATAACCTAAACATGGAGATGAGAGGTATGGGTCTCAATGATTTAGGCCAGAAAAAGTAATGCACAGAAGAGGAGGACTTCTGGAGTGGTAGCCACTACACGCTGGTTATTTTACGACATCTTATTGTTAGAAATACCTCATTTTGTAAATAATGTCTCTCTGGAGTGCATGCATGTACCATTTCCCGTGTAAAAGGGCTGTTATATTTTGGCAAATATCTCCGAAAGTAATGTGGTAAGGGGTTGAATTTTTGGTGTCATTAGAAGGGTGAGATATTTTTCTTTAAAATGAAACAAAATTCATTAATTTCTAGGTAAAATGATATTTCGTTCAAACTACCAGTTTCCCGCGCTATGTTGCAAATAGTGTTATACATTGAGTTGCTCTTTCTAACTTCTCGACGCAAACCACGCCCCACGTTTTAGATATTATGGGCCAAAGGTCATCCACTGACAGATCTCTTTGAAATTATGACTGATTGGGATTCAAATTGACGTATGCGAATGTTTCTTTCATTTTATAGAAGATCCGAAGTTCTTTAGTGAAACAACTGCGTGTCCTCGGACTGATACATATAAAAAGATGGAATATCTCGCTCTGTACGGCTCAGATAACATCGCTTAATCATAAGATGTTTATCAGCTGCATGTTTGTTTCGGTGCTAAGGTCAAAAAAGGTTAGTTTATCTACTCATTACCAAGGGGTATCAAAGTAATTTTTTAAGCATTTTCGATCTGGTGGCGGTGAGGAATGAATGGGATCCGGGAATGATATATACTGTGTTTTATTTGGCTGCGATACTCAATACTTTAAAGTAAAATTGGCGGTGTCGTCAATGCACGGAGTGGTTCATCTTTATTTTATTTTCCAGAAATAACTATAGTTTAATTATGAATAAATTTAGCTAACGTAACCTTTAAGTTCTTTGGCTCTTCTTTCTATGAATTTATACTTTTATAGAATTATTATAGCCAATAGAATATATTATAGCCAAATTTTTCGTCGAATAGCTTTTATTAATTTATAAACATTAAATTCCGTCTACCAAATTTAGTAAATGGAGAGTCCTGTCTCCGATTACCTAGATCAATATTAAATTTATTTTTTAACTTTAATTCATGTTTTGAAGTCACGTTAAAAAATATTGGATCCAAATAAATTCTTCATCTTCAGTGAAACTAACTTTCCAACTTCCGATTTTCTCCAAGCATTCGATCAGTTTTTCTCAATGAAAATTGGCGTAATTATACGTTCCGTGGATAAAACGTGGATTTGAATACCTCATCTATAGTCGATGTTCATTAGTCTCCTACATGCAAACGAAAATATCATTTTTAACTTAAAATAATCGATCAAAAATTCAACTCTTCGGTCTCCGTTGTCGAATTATTCGTCCAGTGGGGGTAACTATGGACTTCTCAGCTTTCCTTCAAAAGGCTAGAGCTGAGTGACGGAGTCCGGGTTATTTTTTTTCTACAAATAAACGGAGGAGAATATTGAAATCAGCAGAAATTACGTGAGAAGCAAGGCGGTTATGAAATCGTTAAGTCGACGGGAGATACGAAAAATTTACGCTTGATTCTTGATGATTTACGTCACGCTCGTGCGTCAGAATCATATCAGACAGTGCTTCATTTCTATTTAAATGTATTCCGTCGAAAATCCGATAACGTCTCCTTATAAGGAGCCCAATTGCAGTTTCGTAAAGGCTCTCAAATTATTAAATACAATGTATTCCCCTGTTTACGTCAAGTCACACATTGGTATAGCGCGATATGATATTTCGCACTACGATCATTCATTCGGAGAAATTTTTGCAAAACTTTGGTCTAACATATATTTCTTTCTGAATACACTTTCACTTTCATCCTTTTAAAGATAAAATTTTTGGAGTAAGTTTCCTGCACGTACCGATTAGCGTGAAGTTTTTCCCACGCCTTTTTTTAGTGACTGGAAGTAGACATTGATTCTCAACAGGAGTGATAAAGTACGGCATGTTACAGTACTTAAATTTACACAGTATTATGTCATATAGTGTATTTCCGCAGTAAAGTTAAGCCATTGTCGTACCCTGAATAGATTATGTACGAGTCGTCCACTTAAACGCCATACTTGTTGACAATTTAACCTGGTGGCATTCCCGATAATATTTTACGCGAAGCATTAGCAGGGAAAGCATATAATCATTAGCCCTGAAGACGATGGAGGAGCAGCCTGCTGAAACTTCGGTACTTGTAAGGATTTACGATCGTAAATTTATCTACTTCACTTGTCATATCCTCCAATTAATCGCCGCCGTCGTGGGATGGACGGCACATGAGAAATCTTTGCCTGAATTAGGCAGGTAAGGATAGCGGATGGTGAATCGGAGGAGGCAATTATTGGGAGGAGCGAGGGGCAATGGTGCCCACTCTTTTTCTGAGGGCATGCGCTTCGTCGTACGCTTGCCAGAGACCATTTCGACTAGTTGAGTAGAAGTACGCGGTAATCATTGAAGACGTAATTTTATCACCACTCGAAATAAGGTCAAGAGTTAAGTATTATAGACCACGCACATTTGAGCGAATAGTTGAAATTATTTCAACAAATGGCAAAAGCAGAATTACTTAGTGTAAATATCCATTGTTGAATCTCTTGTCATGATTTGAACAATAAATCACGCATTACAGTCATGTAGGTTAGTATTATAGGCATCGGACATTTGAGCGAATTACTGAAAAAAATCACTGAATGGCAGACGCAGAATTACTTTAATCAAATACAGGTGCGTTGTTTTATCACTTGTCATAATTTGAACAATAAAACATGCATAATGCCAGGACACTGCTGCTTTGGTTTTTCTATGAGCATCATCGTGAGCGACTATTTTGGTTCATGCTATCGGTAGATACTTCAGGTTATAATAACTACCCAGCAATTACTTTACTTAGGTTCGTAGATTCAGAGAAAGACTCTTCGCTATTTGTCCTTTTCGTCCAGTTTATGTATTATAAATACTTTACAAAATAATCTCGTTCAGGCCGTCAGCCCGTCAGCGCCAAATTCAGGATTTTTTCCTGATCGTGTGACATTGACGTATGCACGTTCATGGAACCTGTCTTATGAATATGAATTTCGTAAACAAATTACGAAAAAAATTGCCGTGGGACGAGGGCTTAAGAGGAATAAAGTGTTCAGACGAGGCTATAAGGCATATAATGCCTCGGATTGCCAACTTGCTGTATTGAATTGGATTTTGGGGAGGCGACAGAAAGCTAAGGTCATTTTCACCATAAGGGATAGGTAAGGGTGGGAAGAAGGGTGGATAGAAACCCTGCGTCGGCATTAGCCTCTTCTTAACGAGAGACGCCAAAGGGACCACGGTTTAACATCTCATTCGACAGACCGAGTACAGTACTTGAAGTGCCCTCCACAAGACATTCAAGTAGGAATAGGGTTTCCTCTGAAGCCAACTCGCATGTGTGCGCGCATGACACGAGAGTTCAAAAGGTTACATATCAGTGACCTAACGATCTCATACTCGAGCCTCGGGGGCTTGCGTTACAATCGCTCGAAGCGATCCTGATCACGTAACTAAGGAGCCACGTGGTGCAAAAACCAACGGTACGAGATTCTGGCGAGTTTTAACAGCTCATGTGAATAACTTGAGTGCAAATATCCATTTTCACGATTTAAAATTACTGTGTAATATTTCTTCCCACCCTTCCTCCCTTGCGTTACTGATTGACAGAAGCAGAATTACTTTGTGCAAATATCCGTTGTTAATTCATATTTGAAAAATGAATTTTACGTTTTTCCGTAAATTTTTAAATCCCTTTGTTTTTTAATGAATGAAGTTTTTGAGCAAATTTCTTTAATCTTGAGCCTTTGCTAAATAATATGGTATTTTTTCGTTAGAATCCTGGAAGCCTGGTATATACAACCGATGAAAAAGTTGTTTCCATCTAGTCATCAATATTTTTGGAAGAGTATATATCCAGTTCTAGTCACCATGAAGTTAATTGATAAATTGTTCATTGCGTCTTTAATCGCGATAATTATCTTCGTCAATAAATATCCAGCAATAAGAACTCGATCGGGAAGGCTGATCGAGATTTTTATGAATGTTTTGAATGCACCAAAATCTCGAACCTTTCGTGATTGTATCACGTTGTCCCCTTAGTAACGAGATCGAAATTATCTCGAGCGGTTCAAACACAACCCACCAAATCCTCACCTTAAAGCCGATGGCATTTAATTAGTCAACTGTCTTTTTAATGTAGTCTAGGGCACGAGATGCACCATAACGGTCATGGTCACACAACGTCAATAAGCATAACCTTTCCCGTTCTGTATGAACTATCGCTCACTGAAAATGTATAATATTCCACATCTACTGCCGCGTATGGCACAATAGTGGGCAGATGAAGGCCATGGCGGCAGGGATGGATTATGAACGGAAAATTTCGAGATAACTTCATAATCTCATGAAGCAACTCATTGGTCGTTCAATCCTAAATAAGATTGGCTAACTGAAGCCATCCACCCTTCCCTATCCAATGCTAGTTTCCTTACTTCCTGGGTGTTCTTCCTTTGCACTTTCCTCTTTATTTGACCCATGAGCTTATTCCTGGGTCATCCTCTGTGGACTTTTCCCCACATTTTTCCTTCAATAACGTTCTTCATAAACCCCACTCTACCTCAGTGAGTGTCCAATCCATCTGGTTTTTCTTCTCAGTACATATAATGTTCCATGTGGTCCTAATTCCAGCTTCTAATTCTTAACAAGATGACGATATTATCCTGGGAGGGGAGAAATGTGTTCTTGAACTCTTCTCAGTCTGACTATACTGTATTTTGGAAATCAAAATGAGTGTAAAAACGACCGCTTGCATGTTATTCAGATTGGGAAAACAACCATTTTTCCTTTCTCACAAAGTATATAAACAGCCCTTACAGTAAAACTGCTACTATAATAAGCTCTTACTATTAAAACGCTTAATGACACTATGCTTGATTCTAAGTATGTATAACCTCTGTTGTCTCAGACGCAACTTGGTGGAATTTACTTAATATTGTAAATGATTCTGAACGGAAAATTTCGAGATACCCTCATAATATCATTAAGTAACTCATTGGTCGTTCATTCCTACTATTGAATGACAGATGCCCTCCATCCTTCCCTATAAAACCATATATAAACTATATATATCACGAAAAACTTGGTTGGTTGAATACCAGCTCACGTCATAAATACCAACTTGGAAAATTTCTTTTTTCTATTTTTGCCAGCAAAGAACCTTCCTACCTAATTGATATCTTTCCTAAAAGATCTACTAATCAAGTAATGGTTACTAGAACAGAACCTAGTAACCTTCTACTTCCGACCCACGGAACTATTACCATTCAAAAGTCAATTGTCAACACGGTTAGACTAGTTAATGCAATGGCATTTACTAATTTAGCTTTCCAGACGTCTCCCTGCACAATGAATTATATATAGACGCGAAGCCCAAGACGTTGATTCAGGTGATATGGGATCGAATTCCATCCCAGGAAAAGAGTTATTTTACTGTAAAGTGTGCAGATATGTACGTGCATATTCATTACGTATACTCTTATTCCATTAACATATATAACATACCCATCAAGTTGTCACCCTTTAGGGTAGGCACAGTCAAAATAGCTCATTTACTAGTGCTACGTCCCCGAAACTAGCTTCTGATTTAATAATTCCTTCCATACAGCTCCCATATTGCCTACTAATTTTGCTACCAATAAATTAATTCATTGCTTCATAGATGCTCTTAGGTTCTGATCATAAACTAGAGTAATCTATCGGTAGAGTAGGTTATAAGGTAGTTGGGGCGAAATATAATTTAACCTAGAAATCAATGAATTTGGTATAATTTTAAAGAAACATATCTCACCCTTCCAAAGATACCAAAATATCAGCCTCTTACCGAACTACTTATCGAGGTTTTTCAAAGGAAAATTACCAACTTTTGTGCGTAAAATGGTGCTAGTATGCACTCCAGAGGGACCTTACTTC